>VDFB02373365.1:186360904-186617918 GCA_007258455.2 Sequoia sempervirens
TTTCCCACAAAATCATCCTTAGTTCTCCACAAACTGTCTGAAGTAGAGCAAAATGTTGTCGCAATAAATTAGGCGCAAACTCACTTTTCTTTATGTCGGCCACAATTTGATTTTTTTTAATTTTTCATGTTTGTCGAACATTCAACGAAAATAATAGCCGACATTTCGACGAACGCCAGGTTCGTCAAAATTTTGACGAACGTCGGGGATAAACTTTCAAAAAAATTGGAAATTACACATCAAATTTTACAAGCACCCGACGAACATCGTATTTTACATATTTTGTCGATCTGTTTCATCATATTTTGCAGTCAAATCTATTAGTGAATGTGAGGGGTATGAATAGCATCCCTCGAGAAAAGGCTATTCGAGATCTAGTTCGTATTCATTCTCCTGATGTTATTTTCTTGCAGGAAACTAAGTTATCAGTGGATAGTATGTTATGTGTGGCTTCTAAGATTTGGGGTCATGGCCAATGTCAATGTGTCGGTGCTTTTGGTAATTTTGGTGGAGTGGCTTGTTTTTGGGATCCTCAAAAGGTTAGTCCAATTTGGTGGATCTCCTATAAGAGTTCAATTTCTTGTGTTTCTTCTCATTTGGAGTCAGGGGAGAAAGTTCTTTTCTCTAATGTATATGCTTAGATTGATTTCCAAGGTAAAGCTCAGCTATGGGATCATTTTAGATATGTGATCGATCTTTGGATCCTTACCTGCCTTGGATCTTGGCTGGGGATTTTAATGTTGTCATTTCTTTAGAAGAGAAGAGAGGAGGTAGTGCTCATTTGGAGCCTTCCTCTAGGCTCTTGTAGGATAATATGGCTCTTTTGAGGTTAGTTGATATCAAGCCAACTAATGGAGTCTTCACATTGAATAATAGGAGGACTGGAGATGTTGCTATTTCAGAAAGATTGGATAGATTTTTGGTGTCTAGTTTTTGGATGGGGGACAGGTGGATGATTAGCTCTGAAATATTGGATTGTCAAGGTTCTGACCATTGTCCAATTAAGGTTGTAGTTGAAGTGCCTCAACGATGTGCTAGAAAAAAATTCAAGTTCCAACTCATGCGGCTCCGAGATGAATCTCTTCATGATATGATTTTTGGCTGGTGGGATCTTGGGAAGCCAACTTATGGCACTGCTATGTACTCATTCTCAAATAGGTTATAGTACATCAAATAAAAGTTGAAAAGATGGAATAGGCAACATTTTGGTAATTTGTTTCATGAAAAACAAAAGGCTCAGGATAACCTAGACTTAATCACCAGGCAGATTTGTGATCAAGGCCTAACGGAAGAGTTGAGTTTGTTAGAGATTGTTGCAACAAAAGAGGTAGAGGAATAGGAGTTAAGAGAAGAAATATTTTGGAAATAGAAGTACCGTATTGAATGGATTTAGGCTAGTGATAGGAATAATTCTTTTTTTCACAACTTAGTTAAAGATTGGAGGCAAGGTAATGTTATTTCTTCTCTCTTGTTGTCAGATGGGGAAATTTTGTCCTCTTCCACTTCTATTTCTGCGGAATGCATTTGGTATTTCTCTTCATTATTTTCTGAGGATTCGCCTCCATTAGAGGAGGATGAAAGAAGGATTCTAAATTGTATCCCGCAACTGGTGTCGAATGAAATGAATGAATTGTTGCTTTGTCCTATTACCTTCTCAAAGCTTGAGAATGTAGTATTCCAGATGAAGAAAGGTAAAGCACCGAGGCCTGATGGATTCCCTGTTGAATTCTTTCAGGAGTTCTGGGAGGTGGTTAAGTTGGACCTCTTAGAGGTTGTTAAGGAATCATTCATGAACAAAAAAATGTTGAAGTCTCTGAATGCAACTTTTTAAGCTGTCATTCCAAAGAAGGAGAGGGTAATTCTTTGGATCTTTTTTAGCCTATTGTGTTATGTAATGTTGTTTATAAGATTATTACTAAGTTGATTGCTGAAAGGCTAAAACCTTGGCTTGGTGGGTTAATCTCTGAGGAGCAGGGGGTTTTTTTTGTTGGTAGACAGATCATGGATGGTGTTGTGATTGCAACTGAGACCATCCATTCTATTGAATCCTCAAAAGAAAAATCTATGTTTATCAAGTTGAACATGGCTAAAGTGTATGATTGCGTTAAATGGAACTTTTTGTTTAAGATTCTTGGAGATTTTGGCTTTGCTAGTGGTTGGATTGAATGGGTCAAGAGTTGTGTTACTTCTTCCTCCTTCTCGATGCATATCAATGATGAGCCCACTAAGTTGTTTGGTGCTTCTAGAGGCCTCAGACAAGGATATCCTTTGTCTCCCTACTTATTCATCCTACTTACAGAAGGATTGGGAAGGATTATTCGTGCTTAGGTAGCTGGTGGCTTGACTCAGGGTTGGAATTGGGGAAATGATCTTCCCCCTTAGTCTCATCTTCAATTTATAGATGATACTTCCTTGATGGGTAGGGCGAAGGTTGAGGAGGCTTTGAACCAGCGTAGTGTTTTGGACAACTAATTGGCGGCCTCTAAGCAGTGCATTAATAAGGGGAATTATTTCATCTACTTCTTCCATACTCCTAAGGTTATCCAAAGGAGAATAGTAGGTATCCTTGGGTAAAAGCACAAAGTTGTGTCACACTTTCAGCCAAATAAATAGTTTCGAGTGAAATATTTTTGGCTGGAAAGGTTTCGGCCGACTAGGTTTCAACCGAAACCATGTGGCATATTACGTGGCACATAGGTTTCGGTTGAATAAGTTTCGCTCAAACCCAAAAAAATCAAAATTTTTCTTTTCCTGCTTTAAAACTGCCTTTGAAATTGGATTTTTTAATGTGTGGGGTTTCTATAGAAAGGGTTTCGGTAGAAACAATTTCTATAGAAAGGGTTTCAGTCGAAACCCTTTCTATAGAAATTGTTTCTACTGAAACTGTCTATGTGGCATCCTAGTTGGCAGCCAACTCACCTTTTTTCAGAATTTTCTGAAACTTTCAACTTTAGCCAAGTATTTCTTTAGTCAGAATATTTTTTTTGCAAAAAGAAATGCCTTTGTAGAGCTCAGAGTGGAGAATCCAAATATGTAATTTTTTAAATTTTTATTAGCTTTAATGTATTTTATTTTTAAAATAATGTAAGTAGGTTTTCAAATTGAAAAAGAAGTTGATTACAAATTAAAAAGATAGTAAAACTTATTAAAAAAATTTAAATCTTATATGGGGCAAAGAGGAGAGAGTCTTCTTCAAAAGGGTATAATTTTTTTTTGAAAATGATTTAAAAATTTGAAAATAGTTGATGGCCCATGAAAACTGTCAAATTATGAGATGTTTGACTTTAAAACGTTATTACAAGAAAAATATACATCAAAAATTGATTTTTCTTTTTCCATACACAAGATAATGAAGTTACCTATTTGGAGAAAAAAAAATTAGGGAGAAATGAAGTTTTTTCAATTTGTTTCTTGACGGCCCATGAAGTCACTCTTTTCTGAAATTTTCAGCATTCCAAAATTTGTCCTTAAATTGATAAAAACATAATGAAAATATTTTTTTTTTTAATTTTAAAAATTACATCAATAAACTTCATCAAATGTTATACATTTCATTAGTTTACACCATTTTGAAATTCAAAACATAAAGACCACTTTTATGTGGTTGAAGTTCAGAATTTTTTTTGTTGTTGGCCGATTCCTTTATAAAGTGTGACACAGGTTTGTGCTTTTACCCCCTTCATTTCTAGATCAGTTCGCTTCCTTTTCTCTATATTAGAATCCCTCTTGCCATTTTTTCTCTCCCTAAAAGGTTTTGACATGATACTGTTGACAAGTTTCAAAGATTGGTCAGCCATTGGACTTGCAAGTGGCCTTCTTCAGCTGGAAGAGTGACTCTTCTAAAGTCAGTGGTCTAGTCTCCCTCTTTATAGGTGCTTTGTTCTTTTTGCTCCATCAAGTTTTATTAAAGATTTCAAGAGACTGTCTCATGAGTTTTTGTGGTCTGGAAACCTTCTTCATAGAAAGTGGAGCTTGGCGAAATGGGTTGTTGTCTGTAGGCTGAAGCAGGAGGGGAGTCTTGGTCTACGATGGACTGATTTGAATGGGCAGGCCTTGGGTGCTAAGCTATATTGGCGTTGGTGTTCACAACAACGTATGTGGTGGGCTAAAATTATTACCTTCAAATATTTGGGTGTGGTGGAAAGCATGGAGGTTGCAAGATTCAGTATGGAGGGGAAAGGTTCTATGATCTGGAGTACCCTCAAATGAGGTTCCAAGCTTGTTAAACAGGGACTTTTTTGGATTTGTAATGGGGGTCAGGAAGCTCTCTTCTGGCATGAATCCTGGGATGGACATCCCCCTATTTTGTCATGTCATCCCCACCTTCAAGACTTGTGCCAGATTTTTTAGGAGGTGGGCTAGTGTCATGTGGATGACTTCAAATCTCAACAATCTTTGAGTCAGATTATTGTTTCTAGGTGGAAGGACCCTCTGGATTGGCCTCCTGGGGGGTGATGGAGGATCGTTAAGTGCTTTCTAAGATTCTATCAGATCGCACCTACAACTCTCTTCTTGGGAGAGATGTGCTTGCTTGGGGTCCATATTTGCGAGGAAAATTTTTGGTTGCCTTTGGTTTTCAAGTTTTGGATAAACAGGTCTTTAGGAGCTCTGAGGTTTCTTGGTGGAAGCATGTTTGGAATAAATTTGCTTGGCCTAAGTGTAATTTTTTCTCTTGGCTCATTGTCCAAGGTAGGTTTCTTACTTGGGACAATCTTTGGAAGCAGGGCTTCTAGGGCCCCTCCATGTGTGTTTTGTGTGGTTAGCATGAAGACTGCTTCTCGCATCTCTTTTTTAATGTTCCTTTGTTAAGGCTATCTGGAATCACTAGTGGAATCTCTAGAGCTTACCGTGTTGCCATGTCTCTGCTTTGGATGATTTTTTGTGGAGACAGGGATCATCTCCTACCAAAACCCCTTTTCTTAAAATTGCTTGGAGGGTTGGCCCTAGTTTGATTGTTTGGAAAGTTTGGTTGGAGCACATCAGATGAATTTTCGTGGATAAAAAATTGATCTTGGAAAAAATTTGGAGGAAAATTCTTGGGGCTCTGTAGGAGACTTTGTCTGCAAAGTGTGATTTGTTTGTGCTAGTTGATCCTGGGGACTTGGGTGTTGTTAATGCTCTAGGTCTTGTTGTAGGCGATAGGAGAAATTTGAGCAGTGTGCATCATAGGCGTGGGCGTGAGAGGGTGGATCGTGATGGATTTTGGTGTCCACTTGCTCTGGGGGAGCTAAAAATCAATATGGATGGGTCATCTAGGGGTAATCCCGGGCATGCTAGAGTTGGTGGTATTGGTAGAGACAACCTGGGAGTGGTGGTGTTTTTCTTTTCTATGTATCGTGGTTTGCATAACAATAATCTTATGGAGGCTAGTGCTATGCTTATGGTGATTGAGCATGTAGTTAGCCTTAGGTGGCGACGGATTGTTTGTGAGTCTGATTCTCAGGTGGTTATTGATATGTTGCATAAGCGACAATTGGAGGATGTGAATTGGTCGCTAGTTGTGGTTGTCAAGCAGATCATTTCTATGTGCTCTACTCTAGATTCCATTGTTTTCTGCCATATTCTGCAGGAGTGGAATAGGGTGGCTGATGGACTAGCTAGATGGGCGACGAAGAGGACTGATTCTTGGTATGTGGATGGTTAGGGCAATCTTCCCAATGACATGGCCCCTGTTCTTGAGGAGTGGGTTGTTAAGGATATGAGGTGCTTCTTCTGTGTGAATTAATTCTTGTTTTGTTGGGCCCCTTGTGGGTTTATTTCTTTGGACTTTGTATTGTTGTTCTGATTCAATAAATTTTTTACCCTCTTTTTATTAAAAAAAAAAGTCTGCTAAAGACAAGAAGAATAACCAATCAATTCCTAAGAAAAAGAAATATATGAGAAGAAATGATGCTAATGTATTCACATGGGTGAGAGATCTAAAGAAACCAAGTTAAAGAAGACCCCCTCATTTTTCTCAAAGAAATTCTATGACTGGGTACTCTTCATACTTCTATGGGTATTGTTATACATGTAATCAATTTGGTGATAGGCTAGAGAATGTAGAGTTGTTCCTGAAAGGAGTATTAATTTTGTAAGAAATAATTTATTTGCTCCTTTAGTTGAGATGAATTTAGTATGCTATAATTGTAATAATTTTGGTCATATAGTTAGGAATTGTAGAACAAACTTCATAAGACCAAATGTTCAGTTTGAGAAAAAAAAAAATATACCTCCTAAAGTAAACAAAGAAATCAAAACCCCTAAGAAGAAGAAAGAGAAGGTAGAAAATAAAGCTAAGGTGTGGAAGGAGAAAGAGTATAATCCCACACAATCAATGAGTGCACAAACTACACTCCATGCAAAGAAATAGAATTTGTGGGTAATATATAGTGGCTAGTCCAAACATATGACTAGAGATAAGAGAAAATTCATCCAACAGAAGAAATTTAAAGGAGGATTAGTTAGTTTGGGTGGAAAATTGTAGTTAAGATTTGTCGAATAGGCATATTGAGCTTAGATGGTAAAAATACTACTAAATATGTCCTATGTGTTGAAGGATTGAAGAACAACCTACTAAGCATGAGTTAGATGTGTGGCAATGGCTATAACGTCACATTTAATTCAGAAGGATGCAAGATAAGGAAAAATGGAAAGAAAATTGCATAAGGAATATGGACTGATATCAATCTTTATAATCTATGCAAAGAAAAAGATTAGATTTTTCTAATTGGACAAGTTGATGAGAGTTGGTTGTTGCACAAGAGATTGGGGCATGTAAATTTTGATCATCTAGTGAAAGTAAGTTCAAGAGGTTTGGTAAGGTATATTCCTAAGACAACTAAGCCTACAAATACCATTTGCAAAGAATGTTAGTAGGGAAAGAAAACAAGGGTTAAGTTTCAATCAAAAGAATACTCAATCAAAAAACCCTTACAATTGGTTCATAATGATTTGTGTGGTCCTACATGGACAAGGAGACTAAAAGGTGAAAGATACTTCATGTTGCTAATTGATGACTATAGAAGATTTTCATGGGTAACCCTTCTAAAGGACAAGTCCCAAGCATTTGAAATATTTAGGATATTCATGAAAAATGGTTGAGGAGATTGGTAGAAGAATCAAATGCTTAATATTAGATATAGGAGGATAATTCACATCAGGTGAATTTATTTAAGTATTGTGAAAAAAATTGAATTAAGAGACAATATTATGCGAGGAGAATTCACATTAGGTGAATTTATTGAGTATTGTGAAAATCATCGAATTAAGAGACAATATTTTACACCAAGAACTCCACAACATAATGGAGTAGTTGAAAGGATAAACAAGGTACTTAAATATATGACCAAAACAATGTTGAATAAGGTCAAGTTAGTAGATACATTTTGGAGAGAGGCAGTTCATACAACAATATATATTTTAAATAGAGTTCAAATAAGAGAAAATAGTGATAAGATACCATATGAATTGTGGAACGACACACCTACACCTATCAAGTATAAGTAGGAGATATTTTCAATGTGTCAAATTATAATATTGCTATCAGGATTCAACCATGTAGTTTTCGAGTCAAACTCATTGACCCACATTTCATAAGGCTCTATTAGTTGAATCTTGATAGCAATATCATAATTTGACACATTGTGGAAAATATCTCCTACTTATCAATTGATTAGCTAAAAGCTCTCTATAATGAATGGTTCATAAGGCACAACACTTGTTGAAGGTTTTGCAAATGGGGTTGCAAGCTAAGTGGACGTAACCTTGGGGAGAACTCTATGGTTAAGCGTGCTTGAGCTAGAGCAATACTGGGATGGGCGACCTCCCAGTATAACCCAGTGCTTCACCTCTATGAGAATCACCTAGATGCAATGAGTGCTAAGTGGACCATTCATTATCATGAGAGATGGGTTCTTGTGAACCACTACTCATGAAATGTGGGTCAATGAGTTTGACTTGAAAACTACATGGTTGAATCCTTATAGCAATATGATAACCTATCAAGTATTTCAAGGTATTTGGTAGAAAATGTTACATTAATAAAGAAGATAATTTGGGAAGCTTTGATTCTATATGTGATGAAGGTATATTTCTAAGATATTCCACTCAAAACAAATCTTACAAGTGCTATAATAAAAGTCTACACAAGATCAAGTGGAAAGCATCAATGTCAAGATTGGTGAGGATATTAAACATGTAAAATTTGATAAGAATAACTTTGAAGAGGAATAATATTTTGAAGAAGAAGATGCTACAAATGAGGAAGAAGAATTTGAAGAAGAAGCTGAAAAGGCACCTACAAAATATGTTAAGAAAGATCATGTCCAGTAGATCCAATTATTGGTGGTAAAAATGAAGGTGTTCAAACAAGGAGAAGACTTGCTAAGAACAAGGAGAAAGTAAATTTTTTTCTCTTGTCACCAATTGAACGTAAGAGATATATTGAGGCCAGCAAGGATGAGAGTTGGATAATGACCATAGAAGAAGAGCTAAATCAAATTGAGAAGAAAAAGACATGGGAATTGGTTCCTAGACCCCCAAGAAAAAATTTGATAGGTACTAAATGGGTGTTTAGAAACAAGCTTAATGAAGGTTGTTTTGTAGTAAGAAACAAAGAAATATTGGTGTGCAATGGTTATGCACAAGTTGAAGGCATTAACTTTAAAGAAACATTTGCACATGTTGCAAGATTAGAAGTCATAAGAATGTTTCTTGCATTTTCAGTTTATGAAGGATTTAAATTTTATCAAATGGATGTTGAATATTACTTTTTGAATGGAAACCTTGAAGAAGAAGTCTACATAGAACAACCAGATGGTTATCAACTATCAAAGGAAGATTATTATGTTTATATATTATGAAAGACATTGTATGGTTTGAAACAAGCACTTAGAGCATGGTATTCAAGATTAGACCAGTATCTACAACAAAAGGGATTCAAAAAGGGATGTGTAGATAGTAATTTGTATTTTAAATCTAAAAATGATCACATGAATATTGTTGTAGTTTATGTGGATGACATCATATTTGGTGGCAACAATGATAAGATGTGCAAAATATTTGTTGCACAAATGCAAGATGAATTTGAGATGTCAATGTTAGAAGAGTTGTCATTTTTCCTTGGTTTACAAATTGTAAAAATTGATGATGGGTTATTCATATCTCAATCTAAGTATGCTAATGAAATTCTTAAGGAATTCAAAATGGATAATAGAAAACCAATTAGTACTTCAATGCTAACTGGTTGTAAGTTGAGTAAGTCAGATGAGTCCCTGAATTCAAATCAAACAATGTATAGGTCAATGATTGGAAGCTTTCTATATATAAATGCATCAAGGCTTGATATAATGCAACTAGTATGTATGGTGGAAAGATTTTAGGCTACTCCAAAAGAGTCTCATGTCAATGTCATACAGTAAATAGAATATTTAGGTATATTAAAAGCACTACTGACTATGGACTATGGTATCCCAAGAGAAAATATTTCACTTAAATAATAGCATAAACAAATGCTAATTGGGATAGAAGTGCAGATGATAGAAGAAGCACAAGTGGTGGAGCATTATTTTTCGGAAAAAATCTATTTCCTAGAAGAGAAAAAAGAAAGACTCAATCAACTTATCTACGATAGAAGCAGAGTATGTAGCACCAACAACATGTTGTACTTAGGTATTATGGATGAAGAAATAACTTAATGATATCAAGGTTTAGTAAAATAAACCTATATCTATTCTTTGTGATAATTAAAGTGCAATAAATATCTCAAAGAATACAATGATACATTCTAGATCAAAGGACATGTCAACTAAGTATCACTTTATTAGAGAGAAGATAGTAGATCAAGAAATCAACATGGAATATGTGCCTACCAAGGAAAAAATTGCTAAAATATTTACCAAGCCTCTTCCCAAGGAATAGTTTGAATATCTGAGACAAAAATTGGGAGTAATTTCTCCCACGTTATATCACTATACTCTAGTGATATGACATGGGTCTAGGGGGAGCTTCATTGGTATCTCATTCATACCTAGAAATGAAAGGATAAATCAACTTAGGTATCCCTAGAAATGAAAGGATAAATCAAGTTAGGTAAGATTGGTTTTACAATTTCCTAACAGCTTAATGGTTGTAGATTCAAGAATCCACTCTTTCCTTTTTGAATTGCTTGTCAAAGGGGGGAATATTCACAGGGAGAGAAGGTGTGAAATTCTTGAGCATGAATCTTTTCAATTGATGTCAAAGGGGCAGAAATTGTGCACATTCTCATAAACTCCCAAAATGGAGCAAGGGGGAGATAGTCAAG
This sequence comes from Sequoia sempervirens, assembly GCA_007258455.2. Taxonomy (NCBI): domain Eukaryota; kingdom Viridiplantae; phylum Streptophyta; class Pinopsida; order Cupressales; family Cupressaceae; genus Sequoia; species Sequoia sempervirens. Next base: position 186,371,190 of record VDFB02373365.1, read on the forward strand.
AAAATGATGAATAATTGGTAGGAAACTATTATGTATGTGCATAACATGTTTTTATTTCAGTTAGTATAGAGTAATTAAATGGTTTAGTTGATGTAAAACATGTGTTGGAGGATTTGGAATTAATATCACTATAGAGGTAATTAGTAAAGAGCTTGAATTCACAAATCATCAATTGATATAGAGTATCTTTTGAGCATTTGGTTTTTCCATCAATGACAAAGGGGGAGACTGTTGGAAATTTGGTTTGCATTGATTTCAAAAGGTGTCACTAATGTCAAGGAGAGATTAGAGATGCAGTGGATCTAGTTCTGGAAGAATTGGTGAAGGTTGATGGAGAAAGGAGAATTTTTTGCAATTTTTGCAAATTTTCTCAAAGAAGTTGCAATGTTGTCATGATATACTACTATGTTGTTATAGATGCCACTTCAGAGGTGTGCAAATAAATTTGACTATAGATTTGACATGGGTTTTTGAGTGAAGTTGATTAGTATGGTCCACATGATTAGAAGATGTCAAATGAGCTATGGTGTGATTTATTTATGCTCTTAGTCTGATCTAGGGTTTAACAATTAAATCCTAAAGCTTGTTGTCATGGCACTGAACAAACTTTATGATTTATTTTTGACTATGTATATAGGTAGTTGTTGGTTACCTAAGTTATCATTTAAGTCATTGAGTTCATTGGGTGACTGGCCCCCTCATCCTAGCACTTCAGGTTGATAGTTTGTTTACATCAAACAAACCCTTCACATCATTGTTTGCATTCATAGCAACCCAGTATTAATCATTATGTGCAATGGGTTCATGTGAAAGATCCAATAGTGTGCTTTGGGTGTTGAAGATCAGACAACTATTGCTCACATCCTTCACATTAAATTTCAAAGTTTAACTCTACCTATGTTTATTGTGATGTGCGACGAAGTTTGATCAATGGTTGTGATCAAACTTGGTAGATCAAACAGTGCCTGCCAACCCATGCCATGTAGGGTGGGTCCTTGTCTATCCCTTTGGTATTGTGAGCTAAGGACACATGTATTGTGGGACCAGAGAAGAAATAGGCTTTACTAATGGAAGGTCATTTCATCAGTGACACATGGCGAGATATTGCACCCTAGCTTCACATCACTATTATGAAGCTATGATGAGTTAGGCTTCATGTAATATGCAATAGATGGTGGAAAGTGACATCAATGATAGATAGGTGGCAGTTGCTCACTATCCCATTGAAGACCCAGTGGGTTTGTAGCTCAGCCTTGTGGTATTACAAGCTTGTGACATATGTGCTTTAAGACATGTGGTAGCTAGTGATTGCATTGTATACTCAATTCACATCATTGTTGTGAATTGAACTCTAAAGGAAGAATAGTGATATGTGATATGTTGTGCATCCAATTCAATGACAAAGATCTTAAGGCTGAGATTAGATAGTGATCACATCATCTCTTCACATCATAAATATAAAGGTCAATATCCAAAGTAAAGTTGTGATATGTTAAATGGGTGTGATGGTATATGTTCAATGGTGCCAGTTAAAATAGAATCATCCAATGGTGATGTTTTTATGTTATGATGATAAATGGAGAATGGTTGATCATTTCATGAAGATTGGAGATCAATGGACCAAATTCAAAGTTGAAGATTCTCAATGGCTACGATAGTGTGAACAAGGTTTTTGACTACAAACTAACTTCGTGATTGAATCTAATTGGTTCAACTGCTTCAGCTATCATCTTTTATTAGTGATGAGACAAATATTCAACAACATGTATATGAAGGTGGTGGAAAATTATATTTAGATCCAATACAAAGAATATGAATTAAAAATCTGGAACCCTAGATTTGATAGCATGGTAAAAATAAAAGTGCTCTAAATCTAGATAAGTACGAGTGTGGATCGATGGATAGGTTACTTGTTGAAGAAGTCAAATTGAAGAACCCTAGTAGAGGAGTTGAGTAAATGAGTGCAAAGCTCGAGGAAATTAATGTGCAAGTCAATGAGGTATGCATACAAAATATATTTTGATTTTGCCTAATTTTGTGCATGCTACAAAGAGATGTATCTATGAGCTCTTGAGGCAGACAAAGAATGCACTAAAAAGAAAAGGGAAAGAATAGAGGCTTAGTGAATGAGTAGAACCCAAAAAAAATCAAAGACATTTGAATAGGGTTATCATTGAAGGTGCAGAACAAAGAGGTAGATTGCAAAGAGTTGTGTTACTAAGATGGCAACAAATAATTGAGCAGTTGCAAATAGAGTTGCAACATTGAACTATGTTCTTAGGAACAAATTTTAATCTCTTATTTGTAAATCTGATTGGTGGGTGCCATCAGATATCTGGATGGGTGTTCAAAGTAGGGAATTGGTGCTTCCTTGAATTAGGTGCTCTTAAAATCAAGGGATTGGTGTCTCCTTATGTTTGGTGCCCTTAAACATTGTATTTAGAAGATTTTATTATGAGGTTTGATTAGGACAGTAGCACCTAGAAAGTATTATGAGCGTGTTTTTTCCCATATTTATTTTTCCACATATATTTTGTTTTATGAGTGATTGTGTGTGGATGCTTCATTCTTTGCATATTTAGCATAATCTACACTAAAAGAGCTCAAAGAATTTTGTCATCATAACCGTATTAAGAGGTAAAATTTAATTGATAGACTAATTCACCTTCGCCTCTCAATATATTTTTGTGTTCCAGTATGGCTCCATTAGCCTTTTGTTATATCACTATCAAGTTTATGATCTTCATGATACAACTAGTTATCTTTATGTTAGATAATATATTTGTTTTCTCTTCCATTATTAAAATGCACCTAAAGAAATCAATTGCAATGTTCTCTATATCCTACCTCTTCTATACCTTCTTACTATCTTTGTCATGAATTCCACATATCCTATTTTTCATCCTTTTGGCTTTAACCAAGTGGTGAAAGAATTCTGTATTGTGATCCCTTCCCACTAGCTAGGTTCCCCTTTCTTTAGCTTTCTATAATAGTTCCTCCCTAACTAACAATTTAGAGTGTTCTTCACACAAAGATTTTTCCTTTTAAAAATATTCTTGGACCATCCCATGCTTTATGATTTTCTCATTTAGTTCTTCCATTTTGATCTCCACTCTTATATTTTCTCTAAAAAAAATTTTAAAGTATTGTCCATTCCATTCATTTAGCTTCTTTATATATTTGATCTTTTGTGTGAAAATAAAGCTATTTGTACAATCCATTTTGGGAGATTTTGACCACATTAATATGATTGATAATAAAAATTAGATCTAGTCTTCTCGTCCACATTATTTCAAATTTTAAATAGCTTATCCTTGATGGAGAATCTCAACATATTTCCAAATTGATCAAGAAGGGGTTAGAAATAGCTATTGGTTGTATCTTAGACTCCAATTGAACGAATTGCATAAAGCCAATCTCCAAACATCAAGAATCAATCAAACCTTTTTGATATATTAGTGAACCCTTATCTTCTATTTGTCCAAGTATATATCCCATTCTTGCGAAGAATGTCCCCACAGCTATTTATTTCTAAGAAGTACCTAAAATATTTGATTACTGTGTTTTTAGATCTGAAGCCCCCACATTTTTCTTCCAATTTTAAAATCACATTGAAGTCACCTCCAAGTATAAATTATCTATCTAATATTTCTATTTTAGATGAAAGTGTATCCCATAATTTCTTTTTCTCATTTCCTTCAATCGGGTGATGTACACATTAAAAATGAAAAAAAATTAGGTCTGAAAAAGCATGCCTTATCTCCACAATAACCCAATTACAATTTTTCTTGATCTCCTATACTTCAATTGTAGCCAAATTCTTTTACTCGTAATTTTGTTTCCTATAGAAGCACCAAGTTGACCAACAGTTTTTTAAATGGTGATTACTCATATGTCATTTGTTAAGGGCATTTACGCCCCAAACATTCCATGTTATGATCTTCATTGCTCTCTAAGAGAGGTATTTCCTCCCTTGGACCTTAGAATGTATTCCTTGTTGGATCATGCTTTTTCAATCACAATTTTTTCTTGCTTCTATTTGTTGATCTTTACTCTTTTCTTTCATTTCATTATTATGTTATGATTCATTGCTTTTGATATTGATTGGTTTATGCATCTAAGGTCGACAATGCCTAATTCATGAGATTCCAAATACTCATCCTTCAACCATTGTCCTTCTCCTTTCTTGTCTCCTATACCATCATGTTTGATCATTTCCTCGCTCCTTCAAATTGTCTCCCTTTTTCTTTTTCTTGGATCCTATCCATTACCGATCTATCTAGTAAGTCTAACCCTTTAGGAGTTGTAACCACCATACTCGGGAATATGTTCCCTTCATTTTCTGTTGCTTCTTCTTCTTTGGACCCGATTTCTTTCTCCACTCCTGTATTGGTTTCTATAATTTCTATCTAGGGCATTCCATTTTCCAGTGCCTCCTACTTTTGCATTCAAGACAAAAAAAGCTTTCCTCCTTTTATAGTTGTGGGATGATTCCATTCTTCATAAGGTGTATCCATGCATACTTATGTCGAGATTGGATTAATGTCTGCCACACAAATTCTTCGATACAAATATGAATTATATTTAGTGAAACCGTCATCTGTCATTCCCATATTGTATCCTATTGCTCTTAATCTTCTTGCAGTCTAGAATTCTAGAGGTGGTCTTATCCACACTGATTCTGATTGTGGAATATATGATAGTGGATCAAAATTTAGTGCCCACTTCTATATGTAGAATGTTGAGTTTTACAATTTCCATGGGCCCTTTCCCATTATCTCTTCCCACCTCCTTTCATTACTGAATTATACATAAAAGAAACATTTTCGCTTAAATTTTAAAATGGAACAATCTTTTCAATTTTCTGCAATCCACTTTTCGGTCTGCTCTCACCCATATTTCTTCCAGAATCTGCCAATCACTCTGTATTCTAACATTCTGTTGATCGATATTCCGACAGTGAGCTCAATTGTAATTTTTCCTTTCTCCGGTTTTGCAGTTTCCAATTTGGACCTTCAATCTTTAGACCACTTCCCATTCTCACCGCTTTTGATGATGTCAATGAAATGCAAATTCTGCTTTTTTGGGTCTTGCACTCCATTTTATTCTTTTATGGTATAATTCATCTATACAAGTGAAATATTACCTTAAAAGTAAAATATTAAGTTATTTTATGAAGTCATTAATGACATATTTTTATTCTTATAAATGTCATCATTAAACAAAATAATCAAAATATATTTTGTATTGCATAGGAATATTTTTGTTATATTAAAACATTCAAATATGTTGAAAAAATGAACATTAATGTTTGTATATTCAAATATTATTTTTGGATTAGATTATATGATGGTTTTCTATATTCACATTTCGGATCATATATGTGATCAATCATTAGCATGATAGAGTGAAGTAAGAGACAAAAAGATGAATTAGTAGCAAACCATGACAATGTAAAAAAATAGGGCAGAAGAAAGTCCAAAAGGAATGAGGCAAGAAGGATGACACAAACAAGACAAAACAATTAAAAACTAGCTATGGCACCTTGCGCAATGTGTACGCCGAAGAGGTGTGGAAGGTCAGTTGGGAAAAAGTTGGCTTATGGTTTGCACACATTTGTGTAGTAAATGAGATCAATTGATAGATCATTTAGAAAAATGAATTTAATATTATTATTAATTGTTTTAAAAAAATATATATTATAGAATAATATCATAACTATTATATTATTATGTAAATATTCATTATTTATCTCATTATTTTATGTATTTATTATTATATTATTATATTTATGTCATTATTGTATTATTATATTATGTTTATTATTTATATATTAACTATTCTATTAACTATTATATTATTATATAATATATCATTACATATTATTAACCAAATTATTTATTATATATTTAAAACTAAATTCTATATAGAAAACTACATTTTAAACTAAATAATTAACAATTATAAATTCAACCTAAATAAAAAATGAAAAATTTATAAATCAAATTTAAATCATGTTTAACCAAAATTATAAATCCATTACCAACCTTCCATCTCTGCACCATAACCATTACATATATAAGAAGAGGAGAATAAACAATTATAATTTAATCTTCAAACATATTATCGTCACATAACCCCTATCTAAAACACGTGGAGTAGGGCGGGCGAGAGGTAGTGGATAAGGCTGCACATCTCCTAACCAGACGAAATTTAAATATATTTGTTATTCCTTTATTTATTTATATATTTAACTATTCTAGGGCTTTCTCAAATATATAAATCTTTTCTATTTTTAGAGGCCCGTCATCTGAAAAATAATAAAATAATTTAAACGGATTAGATATCATCGCTGGATGTTCATCGAAGAAATATAAAATATTAAAAAATGATGAACGGCTGAGATAGGTTTAACCCTCCTTGCAAGGTCTCTCTGTGATTTTCAACTGTTTCCTGTAAAAATTTGCTGGGCACTCTCAAATAGACGCACGCCTTGACATAATAAATAAATAATTATGAAGATAAATATCAGTAGACTAATTTCCTGTGTTTTTTTGTCTTTTGTGTGTCATCCTTTTTGTCTTGTTCTTTAATCTCCTATCTTTTTATGGTCAAAAAATCAATCTTTTTGTCTTTGATGCGCATTAATCTTTTCGTACTTGTTGATTTTTTTCTTAAAAAGCTCACAAATGCTGAAAGAAAAGAGCACTAATGTTTATTTTGAGGGCAATATTTGACCAAATTCTTTTATTTTCTATGCTGTAGTGGCTTGACAGAAACCAGTCAGGAATGGCATGTTAAAAATTTCGGTCAATAATGTAATGGCATATTATTATTATTTATATGACAATTTAGTAACTTGTTTCAACCAGCACTCTGCAGTCGTCCAGAACACCCTAGAGAAATTTTAAGTCAATAAAGATAGAACATGCTAATAAGAAACTGCCAGAACAGGCCAAGCGCTCTCTATTAAAGCGTGCCTTGGCAGGAGTGTATGTAGACCATCAAATCAATTATGGTATTAGTTGCAGCTTTCATTATCGTTCTTGCCCTAGGGCTGGCTTCACTCTGGCTAATAGCAAACTCTGTCAGATGTAGAAATAATAGTGCGGCGGAGGAAAAGCCACCACAGCCTCCGTCGTGGCCAATACTTGGGCATCTTCCTCTCCTAAGTAGAAGCAAACAGCCTTTTCACAGAATCCTGTCCTCGCTTGCAGAGAGCTATGGCCCCATAATGCTTCTGCAACTTGGCCTCCGCCCAGTTTTGGTCATCTCTTCATCAGATCTCGCAAAAGAATGCCTTACGACAAATGACAAAGCCTTTGCTTCCCGCCCACTTCTCCCTGTATCAAAGCATATTGGGTATGATTTCAAAAACTTCGGTTTGGCTCCTTACGGCCCCTACTGGCGAGACGTTAGAAAACTTTGCAACCTCCAGCTCTTTACGGCTCACAGAATCGAATTCTTCAAGCACATCCGGAAAGAGGAGATTTCCACTCTCATCCGTTCGCTGTTCGAGAGTTGCGAACGAGAGATCAATCCCGTGAACATGAAGTCGAAGCTCTCCGATCTCACATATAATATCATGATGCGAATAGTTGCCAGCAAGAGATTCTCGCCGGATCTCAGTTCTGAAGATTTCCAAGAAGCGCAGCAGTTGAAGAAATTGGTGGAAGAATTTATTTTTTTTCTTGGAGCATTTGATATCTCTCATTACCTGCCGTTTCTCAAGTTGATCGATCCACAGGGAATGGGATTTTCTATGAAGAATCTAAAAAAGAAAATAGATGTGTTTATGAAGAAATTGATCGACGATCACCGAGAGAAGAGAGGTGTGCATGCTCCAGACTTGATAGATGTTCTCATCTCTGCAACAGACAACCATGAAATTCAGTCCGACAGTAACGACGATGTGGTGAAGGCCAACGCCTTAGTATGTTCTTTTTATCACTTTCTGTTATATAATTAGGAATCTTTTTGAAATCTTCTTTATCATAGTTTTTATTAAATCTTTAGGATCATGTGGTACAGGGATAGATTATTTAAATGAAGACTTTATGTTCTCGTGGTAGAGATCTGATCTCTTGATAAACAGCTTCTGTGGTCAAGGCACTGATTATTTAAGTAGAAATATATCTCTTACACAGAAAGCGCGTACATTTCGTTTGGTTTTGTAGGCATTGATTACGGCAGGTATTGAAACATCCTCTGTGACCATGGAGTGGGCACTGTCAGCTCTAATACAGCACCCGGACATTTTGTTTAAAGCCCAGCAAGAGCTCGACATACATGTTGGACGGAACCGATTAATGGAGGAATCAGATTTGCACAAGCTGAAATACTTGCAGGCAATTGTGAAAGAAACTCTCAGGCTTTATCCAGCCGGATCTCTTTCGGTCCCTCATGAATCTGTCGAGGGCTGCACTGTTGGAGGATATCATGTTCCCGCAGGAACGACACTGTTAGTGAATGTGTGGGCAATTCAACGGGACGCGGCCGTGTGGGAGTACCCAACGGAATTCATTCCTGAACGTTTTCTCGACAGTAACAAAGAGATTGATGTGAAAGGACAGAACTTTGAATTGATTCCGTTTGGTTCAGGGAGAAGAATGTGCCCGGGCATGCCATTGGCAATGATTATGGTCACCCATACATTGGGGCGGCTGCTTCAGAGCTTCGAGTGGTCTGCTCCAGAAGGCACTGTAATTGACATGACAGAGGAGACGATTAATTCTAAATCAATTCCCCTGGAGGCCATTATTAAACCTCGCCTTCCCCCCCATCTCTACTGATATGTCATTTTACTCCTCAGAAGAAAGAGTTTTAACGCCTGATAGATCGTTCGGCCTCAATCACTTAATTTTCTAGGAATATAGCTCTTAAGAGTCTTTTAAGACTTATTTAACATAAGTGGTATTGGTGTTAAAATTGTAGATTGTATTAAATAAACTTTAGCTTTTTAGTGTTTGGTCAAAACTAAAATTAATTGCTTTGTCTCTCTCTATATATAGAAATATAGGTGCAATATAAAGATGGACAGAATGTGTGAAAGAAATATTGAGCAATAGTTTTCTAATATCAAAAATTATCTTAATATATCAATTATTTTATGTGTGCACATATTTTGTATTTAGTATAATATGTTTACGGGTGAATTTCATATAATTCAATTGTTTGTTAAAAAAATAAATATAATTTATTAAAATTAGGATTCAGATATATTTTATCAAATTTGTGTTTTCAATTTAGATGCGCATTTTTCATTTTTTTATAAATAATGGTTATATTATTTTTTATATTATAAATAGATCTTGAATTTTGCATTGTTATCAAAAAGAGTGCAAGTGGTAGAAAACACTCCCTCAAAGTTCACATGAGGTCAAGCCTAAACAACAAGAAAAAACAACAATACAAAATTGCAAGAGCTACACCACAAGAAGGGTATCATAGTCTTCCACTTTTCAAATACATCAATAATACCAAACACACTAATGACAAGGTTTGAACCAATAATCACAACTTGTTCCTAACTTATATCCTCAATAAATAATTGAGTAGCATGAACAAGAGAAGTAGGAAAATGTTGTTATGAACAAAACTATATTCCTTGAGAAAATCTCAAGAGTTACAAGATTTGAAAAGTCATAAATTTAATTCCAAGCTTCTTGAGTTCTAGAAAAGACTAGAAAAGGTGTTTAGAATTATATTTCTGTTAATAGAATTGTCAACATGGATTGACAATTCCTAAATGAGGTAATCAAGAGCAAGGAGGAAAATTCTAGAAATTAGGGCACCGAGAAAAATGACAATGTCATGTTGCTAGGATTGTAGTCTAAATAATCTAAATATATGGTGTCAAGTTCCCAAAGAAGACTAGACATGTCCTCTATTATTCAAGTGACAAACCATGGAAAGATGATGTGAAAGTAAAGAACATCCCTTACAAGGTTTGTGATTAGAAAAGGCATCTTCTATACCAAATTTCTAATCTTAAATTAACATACTAATTGATATTGATTGATATTCCATTGTATATCAATTGATACCACTCAATATGTCAATTGATTATACACCAATAATCAATACATATTAAAATAAATATGATATAATAAAAAACCTTAAATATATATATATATAATTCAATAGAAACTACAAAAATATCTATAGATATTGATCAATATTTAAACTAACACATTGATCCATATTAATTGGTGTGCACTAGTGTAAAAAAAGATTTTGGCACCTGAATGCTTTGTTGTCCTTCTAGGGTTTTTCACCTAAAAGGAGACAAGATTGGGGCCAAAATGAAATGTAAACATTCAAAGATTGATGTGATGTGGGTGTAATGTGCTTAGATTAAATAACCTAAATGCAAAGAACTGATAAAAACTATTGATTATGTATGCAAATCTAAGAAATAAGAAGTGTTTGAAAACACAGTGTTGTATACAAACATGTACAAACAAGAATAGGATTTAATGAAACTGAATGAGGTGCACCTAGAGACTGAAAGAAAATGTGGGAAGGTTTTGGAATGCTGCAGAGATCAATGCTAAGGCCCATTGGGACTCATTCGCCACAGATGGTGAATTAGTCCTATTTCTGATAAACTCTGTTGGGATAGGTTTCGGGATGTCAGGAACATAGAACTTTAGAAAAAAAAATTTAAGCTTGACAGTGGGACTCATTTGCTAGAGATGGAAAATCAGCCCCCCTATAGATTTCTGAAAAAAGTTAAAGGTCAAATCTGTGGGTCCTGGTCTACACTTTTCTTCTTGACAACTTGCTAGATTTGAATCTAAAAAAATCTAACAGGAAAGTGGTCTCCAAGCTTCAAATAGGTTTATTTTGACTATGATGACTTTCATGACTTTGTAACACCTTTTTTGACACCTTTCTCTATGAAAAATCTACCTACAAGGCCTGCAAACACACATGTAAAGAGAGGGAAAAGGGTTAAGGGTTAGAGTATAGGGGTTTTCCTTAGTCAAACCCCACTTTGGTAATAAAACCCTTGATAATGAAATGAAATGAAATAGAGAAGGAACAATAAATAAACAACATGTAATGTCATAAACTTACCAAACCCTTGATGATGAAATATGAAGATATGTTGCTCCAAGATGCTTGAATGCTTGATTGAGTGATGAGAATGCTAAAATGCTATGATAAATGCATAAATGGGTGAATGGAATATATGAGATGATTTGGAATGAATGGGGATTAAAATGAATAGAAAAACATGTATTTATACACAATTATGCCCTCATTTTCTGAAAATACAACATCACAAGCTGACCTTAGGTCTTAAGGAATAAAAACATGTGAGTAATTTAAGTTTATTTTGCTTTTTGTGCCAAGAGGGATTCATTTGCTCCTAGTGATGAATGGGTCTCACTTAGGGCATGTAAATGGGTGTCTAAAATTAAGTTGTCTTAACTGATGTTTGTCAGGTTTGTATTAAAAAATACACTTAATTAAGGCCTGTAAGTGCATAAGGGGTCAAATAAAACATAAGAAAGGTGTATCTGTTGATGAAAAGTCTAGAAAAGCATGAAATTTTGTTACAAGACTTTACAACACTTTAAAATAAGACTTGGTAAGTGATAAAAAGGGGGCATGTAGGTGAATTTTGATAAGAAGAGTCTAGAAAAGTGTTAAAATGTGTCACAACACTTCACAACACCTTTACAAGACATCATAAAGTCTCCATGATTCATAAAGATTCAATACCTAATGTGAATGTGTGGGTCACATTACAACATTAAATTAAGGTGAAATCAAGCCAAATAAGCACAAGAAGGGACAAAATAAGAAAAGGTAAAAGGGTTACTTTTTTTGTGCCCACAGTTAGCCCCCAATTTAGTGAGAGGATGAACCTACTTCAAATTCACACTAAAGTAGAGCAATGCATCTCAAGAGGGGTCCAAGTGCACTAATGTTTGGTAAGATGAGACAACAACAATCAAGAGGGATGATCAAGCCCCCAAGATCAATATCCCATGACAAAACAATCATAAGCACAAAGGAACACATATGAAAAGAATGAAAAAGAATAAAAGGGAGAAGTTGAAAGTTGAATCAAGATTTGATTGTTAGTCAAACTCATTGTGGATTAGATCTAGGCTTGTTTTTTTGGAAATAAAATGCATACTCACTCTAGGGTGACAAAACTCATGGGTGTCTATTGGGTGAGAAGGCCCAAAAGGTGAGAAACATACACTCATGACTAGTATGTACTCACAAACACATAGGTGGCTATGGGGAAAATTCATGCCTCAGAATGGGCTTCCCGCTCAACCATACTAAAGTTATACCTTTTGATAAATTTAATAAGCTACCACAAAGGACATTGTCATTTTGTGCTTCATGAGACAAGAAAAGCTTCGTATACTTAAAACTCATGAACAAACGCAATGGCACCATAGGCATGCAAGTTGTGTTATGCAAGGTAGCCATGTAAATGCAAAATGAAACATGCAAAAGAATGTTCAAAGGATTCTTTCTTAGTTCATGTGAGGTCTTAACTTAGGGAACATTGTGTCTAATGTCTCCAAGAGAGGACCAATCAAATAATATAATATTCACAACTTAGGGGATGCATTGTGTCACATCAGGCCACTAAGAGGAATGTAATATGCTAAGATAGATCACACTCATGAAGGAAATCACACCCAATGTCATCCACAAAGTGACAAATGCATCGTATGAAGTAACAAGGCTACACTAAGAGCCAAGAAAAAGAAAAATGCAAATGAATAATGCCAATGTATTCCCCCACTTTAAAGGAATTTCTACACACTGTTCTGTAAGCAATTATTTTAAAGTAGCGAATGAAAAATGTAAAAAGAAACAAGACATGAGAGCCAACTTGGAAAGCCCCTATGCCAAGTCATACATTTTCGAGTAAGGATGAATCATGCAAAGGAAAATGAACAGAAGAAAGAGGGGTTTCCCACAAAAAAGGAACACACCAAACATATAAGGGATCTATGGATTTGGGGTCAGTATGTTCATTTCAGCAATGTTTTAATTAAAGAGCTCAAAACTGTCATCATTCCACAAATACACATACAATTGGAAGAATGACACAAAGAGAGTGAAAGCAAAAGGAAAAGAAAGTTTGTTTTGGGTCAACATCGAAGAGACATAGGGCATCTCGATGCTTTGCATCATCCCCAAAAGGAAAACATAAGCAAATGAAAATGAAAATGACAAAGGTTTTGGGTCAACATGAGAGAGAAATTTCGTCCTCAATTTCTTGCTCCATCCCCAAAAGGAAAACACAAAAAAAAATTAAAAAAAAGACTAATTGGGTCAACATGGAAGTGACATAGGGCATCTCAACACTTTACATCATCCCCAAAAGGAAAAAAAAAAAAAAAAGTGGAAAAGAAAAAATAAAAGGACCTTTTGGGTCCAACATGGAGGAGACATAGGGCATCTCAACACTTTATGCCATCCCCAAAAGGAAAAAATAAGATAAAAGTAAAAAATAAAAAATAAAAGGACCTTTTGGGTCAACATGGAATAGAAATAGGGAATCTCAACACTTTGCATCATCCCCAAAAGGAAAAAACAAAACAAAAGTGAAAAATAAAATAAAATGACCTTTTGGGTCAACATGAAAGAGACATAGGGAATCTCAACACTTTGCATCATCCCCAATAGGAAAACACAAAATAAAATCGAAAAGAAAAAGCAATGTACAACATATAGGAGAATGAAGGTACAAATAGAGGAATTAAACAAAGAGAGAGAGAGAACATCAAATGTTACGTCATGGGAGAATATGATATTCACATGCAAACAGAAGAAAACGAAAATAAAATGTAAAAGACTAGTAAGGAAAATGCAAGTCAGTTGATGAGGAAGTCATCTGCCTCCCAATCATGTTCAAGATATGGACTAGTGCAAGTGCCAAACTAGGGGAAGTACCAGGTTCTACACTTGTTGTAGGAGATTTTCCATTTAGGCTCATAAAAGAGGAAAATAATGTATTCACATCATTATGCACCTCTTCATCTATTTTAGAGATCTCATCATTGTCATTTAGATTAATCATGATAGGAAGATGGATGGTAATGTCCAATGAAGGGTGTATTAGGAGTTGTGGTTTTTGTATTGGATTGTTTTGTTGCAATTGGGGACAAGGGTCATCATGTAGTGCTTTTGGCAATTGCGGATGTTGATTTTCTTAATTTTCTTCAGTTTGTAATTGATAAGCAAGGAGATGATGTCGATGCCTATGCTCCCTAGCACCTCAGTTTATTTTGATTTTATTTTGAATTTGTGTTGATGTAAGAGTGGGTTGATCCACCATAGGCTCCTTTTCTTCCCTAAGGGGAGGAACAAAAGGAACCATGGGAGGTGGTCAATCACTTTCTCTTTTACTTTATAGACTTTTTTATGCGAGGGGGCATGATGGGGTTGGTTTCATTATCTCTTGGGCATTTAGATGAAGAAGGTGAAGTATTTATTTTTGGTTGATGTTGAGTTGTTGGTTTAGGTTTAGGTTGAATCATCATCTCATCTAGGATAGGAGTGTTGGAGGTGGACAGGGATTTGTTATGGAGCGACAATCGGCAATTTTATTTGCTTTAAACTTTGATAAGCAATGAAAAATAAATCTTTGTGAGGTGTTATGGGTTCCATGGGATCTAGCCAAAAGGCTTCTAAGGAGAAGTTTCATTTAGAAGTCAAAGGGTTAAAGCTACTATGGTGAACAATGAATATGTCATTTTCATGCAAAAACTTTAAACATTTGTGTATGACTAAAGGGACAATTTTCATCGAGCGAAGCCATCAATGACCTAGCCACAAATGAAACTAATCCAATTGTGGGATGATGGAGAATGTTACATCTAATGTATTTGGTCCTATCTATAATGCAAGGATGATCGATCCTATCGTAGGGCATGCAAAACCATTGTGTGTTTTGATCCGTGCTCTTGGTTTGTCATAATCATCTTGATAAAGATCATGTAATACCAAAAATTCCTTAGTGATCACATTCTCGCCATAGGCGGTATCTATGAGTATCCCATTAGTGGGCTTGTTATAAATACGGCTGACTATGTAAAGAGGACCATCAAGAAGATTCAAAAGAATATCCTTAGAAGAGAAAGCAAGAAAGTAATATTAAGAGATTTCTTAGGTTGTCCCTTACAAGGGATAATGTCTATCGCTCTTGCCATATCATGAATAGGATTAATAGAAGTGGTATGTGGAATAGGATCATGATACATTCAATAGTTTTATGAATAGTCATCACATCATTGTTTTGAGTTTCACTAGATTTGACGAATGACACATCATGTTTGGGAATCAAATTGGTAAAAAATTACAAATTTTGATTGGGTGGGGAAACAGACGTATTTCCTTTAACATTAATATTTGAAATGGATAGAAGGCCAGAATCAATGAGGTCTTGCATTAGGTGTTTAAGATGCTCACACTATTCTGTGCCATGTACATTTTGTCTATGATAATGGCAATAGGCATTGGGTTGAAAGGTTGGAGGCAAAGATTTAGTTGGATCCAATGGTTTAATAGTAGGTAAATTAATCATATGTTGTTGCAATAGTTGGGACATGGTGTTATGAAGAGTGTCTGGTAAAGGTGTAAATTTTCTCTTGGGATCTCCATAAGTAAAAGGTATTGTGGCTTTAACAACTGTTACTTAGTTATTGATGGATTGAGGTGGTTGTTGAGGAGGGGGTTGAATTTTAAAACTACTTTGTTTGGTTTTTGAAATGGTTGTGAATTGTTTAAAATGCCAAGTTCAGATTTTTGAGATCGGTTAGTAGTGGACTTGGCATCACGACTACTAATTGAATTATGATAGTCACGAAGGGTTGTACATAAATGCATGAAAGAGGGAAATTTCATCATGGCCAATTTATCTTGGATGTGACTTTGTAAATTTTCAATGAACATCTTTGGAAGATGTGGATCAAGAACCTTGACATCAATTTGGGCATACAATGATTGATAGCATGAGATGAAATTGGTTACTTTTTCATCCACATTTTGTTTACATCTCATTAGATTAGCCAATGTCTTTTTGGGATTCATGTGCACATGAAAATGATTTATGAACGCATCAGATCTAGTTCATTGAATGGACTAATTGAATTTTTTGGTAAGGATGAAAACCACTCCAAGGCAATGTCCTTTAAGGTCCTAGGAAACAGTTTGTCCAACAGTTTATCGTCAAGAACAAAGTCATTGCATATGGTTGTGTAAGCATTAACATGACTAGTAGGATCCCTCCGTACTTCTCAAATCTAGGTATCTCAATTCCTTGTGGAATCGGTGTACTTAATATTTCCAAAGATAATGGGCTGCTACAGACATAATGGGTGGGTGGAACATTTTGACTTTGACTTATGGTGGATATTTGTTGTTGCATGGAGGAGACTGTTTGGAAAAGTTGTGTGATGAGAGGCTCAGTGTAAGTGGTATGAGGTGGAAGATATAGTGGCACTGATGGAGTGTATGTAGTGGTAGGGTAAGTGAATGGAATGCTAATAGATGGTAAGGTGGAAGACTAGAAAACATTCGATGCCACTGAAGAATTAGGAGTGCTAGCAGGAATAGTGGAGGAAGGAATCACATTGTTAACTTGTTACATTATGGTTGTGACTTGGGGAGTGTATAGGTAGGTATGGATGCTACGGTTAAAGGGGGAGGAATGTGAGGTCCTCTGTGACTAACCATAATGTTTGTTGGTTGAGATGTACTAGAGGTTGAAGGAATGTGTTTATGGTATATCTCAACAATTTGTTTCATAACGTCTAACCCTTTGTTACATTCAAGCAAATGATGGATGTTGTCTATAGCAGGAATTGCGGTGGTTCAAATGTTTTCAAGACACATGTTTTGTTGCAAATGTGCTAGATCCTTATGACTATTAATAATTTTTTCTTGCTAAACATGATCATTTTGTGTGTCAACTTGTATGTTATTGGAAGGAAAAGTATTGCTAAAGGTGGGATCCATTCCTAATGTACTATTGTCAATACCAGGAGTAGTAGCTCGAGACAACCCAAGGTCCATAATGAATGTGTTATCATGGGATGCCATGAGTCATGAACTTCTTCTCACTAAAGTATTATCAATAAGGCACCAAACACTCATAAAGGGGCTACTAATGGTGGGGTGTGCAAATGAAATGCAAACTAGGAAATTAATAAAATAATAATAACAAAAATTCTAGAAAGTGTAACAGAGATGTAATAACATAAAATAAAAATGTATAAAATTCCTAGAAAATGCTAGAAAATGCAGTGTAGAATGTCCAACTGGACTAATTCGCCCAAGGTGGCGAATGAGTCCAGGGATGATTTTTTTTTAGTTTTTTCAAAAAATTTAAATGCAATTTGATGTTTTTAAAATTTTGTTATGCAAAACTATGATGTAGATGCATAATTTTAGTGTGTTTAAATGATTTAAATGCAAAAATGAAAACTATATGATCTTTTCACTAATGCAATTTTCAAAACCTTAGGATGCAAAACAATGCAAAACCTAATGCAATGTTGATGCAAGCTAAACCTAGGATGCAAATGCACTTGAAATTAGAATTAAAAATTCTCTAAAGTCAGGTTCACCAAAATGTAAACAAAGATTCTGGTACTCAAATGTTGTGTTGTCCTTCTAGGGTTTTTCACCTAAAAGGAGAGAAGATTGGGGCTAAAATGTAATGTAAAAATTAAAAGATTGATGTGATGTTGGTGTAATGTGCCTAGATGAGATAACTTAAATGGAAAACTATAAAAATTCTATTGATTATGAATGCAAAACTATGAAATGTGAAGTGTTTGAAAACACAGTGTTGTATGCAAACATGAACTAGAAACATAAACAAACAAGAACATAATTTAATGAAGCTAAATGAGGTGCACCTGGAGACTGAAAGAAAATCTCAAAAGGTTTTTGAATGCTGCAGAGATCAATATTGATGCCCACTAGCACTAATTCGCCACAGATGGTGAAGTAGCCTTGTTTTTGATAAAGTCTGCTAGGACAGGTTTCAATATGTCAGGTGATGCAATATGGGGGTGTTAGTTCACCAAAAATTATAAATGACTAAACAAAAAACAACCTTCAAAATAAAGACTCACTATCTCTTCATTTGTCAACATTACTTAAGTTTTCCCTTGTAGCCATCATGGCCCAGTTTAAGGCTTTTTCACCATAACTTTTCAAAGGACGTGCCAATTAAACAATTGATTTAGATTCCCTTTGAGGGATCACACAAAATACCCAAAGATTAATAGTGACTTCTTTACACCAACATTGAGAAACAACACATTGCCCCTGCAAAAGGCTACTTAATTAGTCCATATTAACAAAGGAAGTCTTTCACCAACACCTACCCTTCACTCAAAAAAATCAAAATATCTTTATTAATGTGTTAAAACATCAAAAAAAAAAAAAAATTTCCACTCCAAGGTTTCCATACCACTGATCTCACAAACCTTCATTCTCAATGCAAATAAGAAGGGTTTTATAGAAATTCCTATCTCCCATGCCCCTACAACCAATCTAATGCTTCAAACACCTCACAAATAGCCTACACATACTCAAGAAACATTCACATCAACCATTCCATCAGAGATTCATCAAAACCATACTTTAGTTACTCAATTCCTCATAAATTGACTCTACCCAGCCCTAGGGTATCACTTCCCAAGCACCAAAACACTTTATTATGACTCCAAACATCCATGTACCCCTAACCAAACATGATAGAAGCCATTCCTCCAAGAAAATAGTCACCAAAATAGGAGGAATGGGTTCAACATCAAATGAACCCCAAAATCAACCCTTGTTGGTTTACATAGGCAGTGCCTAGGAAAATGAAGATTTCTTCCACCAAAATAAATTAAAGACCCTCAAAATCATTGAATTTACAATATAATACATAGTAACACATCATACCATAAGTTTCAGATCAATGGGGACCTGTACGGACCTGTACACGGTAGGAAAAGAGAAAAAACTTAGAAAATATAATGAAACCGTTTGAATGCTTATTGGAATTCTTCACAAAATGTTTGAACAACCTCTTCTTGAGCCTTCTTTGATATTTATATAAATTTTTAAATCCAATCCCAATGAAATAACTCCTCTAAATTCCCATTAAAATACTAATCCTTCATATTCCTCAATATGTTATTTTTGACAACTTTGTTATTGCACTTAACAACATTATTGTGCAACTTTTGACACCTAGACCTAAATGACTCCAAATTACCTTATTACACAATGAATGATATTTTTTAGAAATTATTTAGATTAAATAAACTCATACACCACCAAACTCACCTAGATTCACTCTATGATCACCTAATTACATTTCACGAAATCACATTTTGCATTAAGGGTGTAGGTGCTCCTGCATAGTACGTCCCCACTGGAGAAGACTCATTCAACATGAGTTGAGGTTGATACCAACTTTCCTAAGCTTCACATAGATACCTATGGTTCATAAACTCTTTCCATTGTACCATTCTTTGTTCTTCATACTTCTCTACACTTTGAACTATACTTACTCTTGGATAAGTCTATATTTATCCTTAGACTTGGTGTTTGTTCTTTGCCCATTCCTTGTTCCGAACTTTTTTGTCTTCCTACACTTGTACCTACACACAAACAATGATGAGTGACTTCATATATTTTCCTCTTCCTTATGTCACTTCCTTGCTTGTAGCTGTCTTTGTTTCCCTATTCTTCTTTCCTTATCTATATTGTCCCATTAACTTTCCCTATCATTTTCACATCAGGCTTTTGTACTTCTATACCTGCACAACTTGTTTCTTTCTCCACCTTGTTCTTAATTATAGGACACTCCATGGTCCCTACCACAACACTTTCCTACTTATTCACTATCAAACCCTGTCTCAACCCTATTTTTTCCTTCCCTCCTACTGTCCCTCCATTCTCAGTCTTAGGACAAATTGCCACATTAGAATTTTTGGTTTTCTCTACAACATTTATCAACTCTTTTTGGCCATACATTATTACCTTTTCCTTACCTTTCACATCTTCCACAAGTGGGGTTAAAACAAAAGAACAATCGTCTTTCACTATGGTGTAGGTATTATCTCTACCATCATACATGGCATGCCTATCATATTGCCAAGGTCTACCTAGGAGTAGGTGACAACAGTCCATAGGTAGGATATCACAAACAACACCATCATTATAACCCCCAATCTAGAAATCAACAACCACCCTTTCATTCACTAAAAATTATTGTTCATCACTTAACCATGACACTTTATAAGGCAACTCATGAGGAATTTTTTTCAAATTCAACTTACCCACCATATCACTAGACACCATGTTTCCAGTTGAGCGAGAATCAATGACAACTCTACATACCTTGTTCTTGTATTTACTAGTATCCTTGAAGAGGCTCCTTCTTTGCAATGGTTCTACCTCTTTTGTTGCCTTCAACACTATCTTTCTCATCATCAACATTTCCCTTGTTTCAGGATCAACCCTCCTACTTGTAGAATGATTTCTTTCACGTTCCTCTTCCTGAACCAAATGTGCTCTGCTATCAATCCTCCTTTCACCACTTGATGAACTACCATCCCTCTCCAGACACTTCCATGAAGGATGACCAAATTCATTGCATGTGTAACATCTCTCTACAAAATCATTAGAAATTCTACTAGCACTAAACCTTCCTCTACCTCTAAAAACACCTCTAGAATCAACACCTTGTTTCTTACCTTTATTTTCTCCTTCTTGTTCTTCCAATGGCTACTTTGGTGTAGAAATTAATCCTCTTCCTCTTGCACTAGTAACACCTCTTCCTCTCATTGATTTCTCTTGTCTCCTCTTAAATTTCTCCTCCACCCTGATTGCTAAATTAAAACACTCTTCAATAGATTTGGGGTTACAAACAACAAGTTCATCTTGTATATTAAATCTCAAACCACCTAGATATCTAGCCACCTTTTTAGCCTCGTCTTCATCCCTTCTAGATCTTATTCTTAATTTGTAAAATTCATTACTAGTGTAGGCTTTAACATCTAGTTCTTTTTGTTTCAATCCTTGCAACTTTTTATACAATTGAACTTCATAGTCCTTTGGAAGAAACTTACCTTTCAATTTTTGTACCATATTCTCCCATGAAGTGAATCTTGATTTTCCTTGTTTTCTCCTTTCTTCTTGTTCATAGTCCCACCATAGAAGAGCATGTACTTTTAGCTCTTTTTTTTCCACCTTTACCATCTATTCTCCTGAAATATCTTCACTCTCAAAGTAGTTATCCATAGCAGCAATCCAATCAAGTAATTCCTCTTCATTTAAATTACCACCTTAAACAAGATCAACTTTTACCTTTATTGATTCACCTTTCACTGCTTTGAGCATCTTCACAATTCTCTAATCTTCAGGGTAGAGTTCTTCTTCAACATCTTCATAGTCTTCATCCTCCTCTTCTGTTTCACTTTCTTCATTCACTTCTCTCCTTTTCCTTTTCTCCAAGGAAGAAAGCCTTTCCAAAACTACATTATGAGATTCTAGAAGCTTAGCATGCTTCTCTTTCAGATCTTGCAACTGCCTTATAGCACCAATACCTTTTGGAGGCATCCTTTCAACCTTAACTCTTCACCTTCTTCTTCAAACCTACAAAAACCAACCACAAGGAATCTTGTCCCTATGCTCTAATACCAATTTGATGCAATATTGGGGTGTTAGTTCACTCAAAATGCTAAATGATTGAACAAAAACAACCTTCAAAAGAAAGACTCATTATCTCTTCATTTGTCAACATTACTTAAGTTTTCCCTTGTAAAGTCATCATGACCCGATTTAAGGATTTTTCACCCTAATTTTCCAAAGGACTTTCCAATTAAACAATTGATTTAGATTCCGTTTGAGGGCTCACACAACATACCCAAAGATTAACAATGACTTCTTTACACTGACATTGAGAAATAACACACTACCCCTACAAAAGGCTACTTAATTAGTACACATTAACAAAGGAAGTCCTTCACCAACACCTACCATTCAATCAAACAAACCAAACTATCTTTATTAATGTGTTAAAATATCAAAAAATCCAATTTTTTGGCCACTCCAAGGTTTCCATACCACTGATCTCACAAACCCTCATTCTCAATGCAAATAACAAGGGTTTTATAGAAATTCCTATCTCTTGGGCCCCTAAAACTGATATAATGATTCAAACTCCCAAAAAATAGCATGCACATACTCAATAAACCTTCACATAGACCATTCCATCTAAGATTCATCAAAACCATACTTTAGTTACTCAATTCCTCATAAAATTGACTCTGCCTAGCCCTAGGGTATCACTTCCCAAGCACCAAAACACTTTATTATGACTCCAAACATCCATATACCCATAAAAAAAATTATACATTCCATTCATTTGAGTAAAAATTCACCACTGTAGGAGGAATGGATTCAACATCAAATGAACCCCAAAATCATACTTTCTTGGTTTACATAGGAAGTGCCAAGGAAAATGAAGATTTATTTCACCAAAATAAACTGAGGATACTGAAAATGATTGAATTTACAATATAATACATATAAACACATCATACCATAAGTTTCAGATCAATTGGGACCTGTATGGACCCATACACAGCAAGAAAGTAGAAAAAAACTTAGAAATTTTGATGAAACCATTTGAATGCTTATTGGAATTCTTCACAAAATGTTTGAAGAACCTCTACTCAAGCCTTCTTAGGAATTTATATACATTTTCAAATCCAATCCAAATGACTTGACTCCTCTAAATTCCCATTACAATACTAATCCTTCATTACTTAATCTGCTCTTTTTGACAACTTTGTTATTGCACTTAACAACATTATTGTGCAACTTTTGATACCTAGACCTAAATGACTCTGAATCACCTTATTACATCATGAATGATCTTTTTCAGAACTTATTTAGATTAAATAAACTCAAATACACCAAAACTCGCCTAGACTCACTCTATGATCACCTAATTACATTTCACCAAATCATATTTTGCATTTAGGGTGTCGGTGCTCCTGCACCGTCAGGAACACAAAAATTCAGAAAAATATTTTTTAGGCCTGACAATGGGACTCATTAACCATAGATGGTGAATTAGTCCACCTACACATTTTTTAAAATTCAAAGGTCAAATATGTGGGTCTTGGTCTACACTTTTTTTCCTGATAGCTTGTCGGATCTGAATTTGGAAAATCTAACGGGAAAGTGGCCTTCAAGATTCAAATAGGATTATGTTGACTATGATGGATTTGATGACTTTTCAACACCTTTTTTGACACTTTTCTCTTTGAAAAATCTTCCTACAAGACCTACAAATAAACATGCAAAGAGGGGAAAAAGGGTTAAGGGTTAGAGTATATGGGTTTTCCTTGGTCAAACCCCACTTTGGTAATGAAACCATTGATAATGAAATGAAATAAAGAAGGAATCATAAATAAACAACATGCAATGTCATAAACTTAGCAAACCCTTGATGATGAAATTTGAAGATATTATGGTCCAAGATGCTTGAATGCTTGATTGGGTGATGAGAATGTTAAAATGCTATGATAAATGCATAAATGGATGAATTTAATGTATGAGATAATTAGGAATGAATGGGGGTTAAGATGAATAGAAAATTGTGTATTTATAGACAATTACGCCCTAATTTCCTGAAATAAATCACAAGCTGACCTTAGGTATTAAGGAATAAAAACCCGCCAATAGTTTAAGTTTATTTTTGATTTTTGTGCCAAGAGGGACTCATTCGCCCCTAGTGGAAAATGGGTCCCACTTAAGGCATGTAAATGGGTGTTAGAAATTAAGTTTTATTAAATATTTTTGTCTGGTTTGTATTAAGAAAACACTTAATTAAGGCCTATAATTGCATAAAGGGGCCAAATAAAGCATAAGAAAGGTGTATTTGTTGATGAAAAGTCTAGAAATATGACTAGCTCTTGGCCAAGGATGATAATGTGGCATATGGACATCCTCGTGGGCATTATAGTCTTGTATGGTCTGAGAGAAGAACTTATAGATAGAAGCATAAGGATTCTACTATCTATTTGAGAAATGAAATTTGAATTTGTTACTTAGCTAATAGAATGCTCAAATAACAAAAATAACAACAAGAAGGAAACTAACATGCAAGGATTTAAACAAAAAAAAATGAAATAATAAGAGAGATACTCACAAGAGGTCAAACACTATGTAACCTCCCACAATAATTAATCTAAATGAATAATTTTCACACAAAGTGCACACAAGAAAATTCAGAGGGGGGAGAATCAATTGTAAATTAAAACATCATAACCCTCACAAACATTCAAATTCACATCAACTTTATTAACCATTAAATGATTAGAATGATTTAGCATGAAATAAAATAAGAGAAACTAAAACACATAGACACCATGCACAATAGAAGACTAGATTTACATGGTAAACCCAAGAAGGGAAAAAATATAGTGAGGATTAGCTCACAATATAAGGTAATTACAACACTGAATACAATAGGCTCACTGTCGGAGGGCTCACTACCAATGGCTCACTACCAAATTATAGAAAATAAGAAAGAAGAATGTTATAGTGAGAAACTCATCTCAATGCAACAAAAAAATCCACTATAGCATCACCAATAAATTTTCAACCTTTATGAAAATTGTAGACATCTTCTACTCACTGCTTCCATATTTACATGGAAAACCCAATAAGAAGAAAACCACAGTGAAGATTAGCTCACAATATAAAGAATATCAAAACTGATTACAAAGGATCTCTACCAGAGAAGGCTCACTACCAAAACATGACTCACTATTCAAATTAGGACTCATTGTCCAACAAGGGTTAGCCACCAGGAGGGCTCACTACCACACAATTACAAAGAAGATAGAAGAGATATGTTACATAGAGAAGACAATCTCAATGCAATAGAGATTTAGAGTACACCTTCAACTCACTACATCCAGAAACTCAACATTTAGATTTCACACTGATCTACTAAACTCACATCACATTCACACTAATTCACATCTTTTTCACATTTATCTTTCTCTATTTCTTTGCATCACACTTTCACCAATATCACATCCTTTATTTATACCATCTTCAACTTTGAAACATATCCAAATTCAACCATCCACCATTTAAATTCAAATTAGGTTGGCACTAAGATATTCTAGGGTGGAATTAGAATGAGGGCAACCCAAACACACATTTGATGAGGACCAAAATAAGTCCCAACACGCTTCATGAACTTAGAAAGTAGTGTTTAATTCAAGATTAACCAAACCAGTGTAAAAAACATAGAACAATTAAGCACACAAAACCGTTAACATGATCCAATCTTTCTAGAAAAAAAACTATCTTCAAGATGATCATAACAACTTAACTCTAGAACTGCAAGACATAATACTCAACCAAGAAGAAATTTAGAGCAAGTACATTTCTCCTAGACCTCAATCAAAAACCTTGAAAAACATAGTTCACAACTGGTGAATATAACTCGCTTTGTACAATGATATAGAAACCCAAAATTTGGATTTAGTAGCTTCTAAATTATGATCAGCATATCTAAACCATACAAACATAGGAGAAAATATCAAAGCAAATCTCGAAGAAAAAATCAGAGCAATCATTGAATTCCCACAACCTTTTTTCATTACAATTTTCTCAATATCCTTTACATATACATCCAATAAACTACATCCATTACATCAATGACAATAGCAACCAATTGACAACTAGTTAACTAGTTGAAATCAATGACAAAACCTTCATTCTTGAAAAAATCTCCCCCTTTCTCATTCATGGCAACACATGATGTGAAAAACCATCAAAGACAACACAATAGCTCTAAACACACTTTTCATGAATTCTTTTTTGTTTCTCCCTCTTAGTAGATAATCTATTTTTTTTCATATTTTCTTCATCTCCCCCTTTGACATCAATGGCAAAGGCACAAGATATTTTACATTGATTTCCATGTTTCTATTAAGACCAAAATACTCTTTCAATGACGACACGTGGCACTACCTAGTTCCCTTCAGAGGTAGCCACCAAAACATTAGTCCAAAAGAAAGATAGCTCCATAGACCCACCAGACTGATGCATATTCATATGCATCTAGTTCAAAAAGGGAGGGGAAATTACCCCTAAATTCTCCCAGAGATACTCAAAAGTATCTTTAGGAAGAGCCTTTGTGAATATATCAACAATTTGATCCTTTGTGGGTACATACTCAAGTTTTTCTTCATTCTCCAAAGCCTTCTCTCTCAAGAGGTGATACTTGATAGATATATGCTTTCTCCTCGAGTGCAACATTAGATTCTTTGAAATGTTAATTGCACTTGTATTATCATAAAAGATAGAAATAGGATCATCATACATTACTCTAATATCTTTCAATGTCTATTTTACCCATAAAACTTGTGTACAACAAGATACAACAACAATATACTAAGCTTCAGTAGTGGAAAAAGAAACTAAATCTTTCTTTTTACTCAACCAAGCCACAAATCTACAACCAAGAAAGAATGCACCACCACTTATACTTTTTTTTTCATCCACACAACCAGCCCAATCTTCATTTGTATAAGCACTTAGTGTAAAGTTAGTATCCCTAGGATACCATAAGTCATAATTCAGAGTGCCATTCAAATATCTGAATATTCTTTTAACAGTAGCAACATGTTTTTCTTTAGGATCTTCTTGAAATCTAGCCACAAGATAGACTACATGCATGATATTCGTTCTAACAGTAGTCAAATACAACATTCCACCAATCATAGATCTATATATTCTCTTATCAACCTTAGGTCAATCATCGTCTTTACTTAAATTGCAACTAGTCACCATAGGAGTGTATACTGGTTTGGAACAATCCATCAGGTATGTGCAGGATCATCATGAAAAAAACAAGCCCTTAAGTGGCAAAAAAATTAGAAAAATCAGAGTTAGGCAACTTGACATAAAAATTTGAATAAGTTATCTATAATATTTCAAAAATATGTAAGAATAGAATATGTAGAAAATTAAATGTAGTTTCTAAACTACTAGGTTTGTTTAAAAAAAAAATCTATTTGGTGAAAATTTGAAATTTCAATGCAATAGTACTTAATTTCAGGGGAAAAATAAGAAGTAGGTGTCTATTTGACCACCCTAACCACAATAAAATGATAATATTTTTTTATAATATTTTAGATATAAGTAGAGGACTCATGTCCCGATGTGATGCATATTTTTGTAATTTGTTTCCAAGTAAATAATTAATTGTGATTTTTTATTACAACTTTTAAAAAATATCAAAAAATCGTATGTCTGACTACCCTAACTTGGTTAAAACTTCATGAAATTTGATTTTTCTTGTTTTAATCCTATAGTATGTGACACATTTTTTGGATTCAAAAAATGTGATACCATTTGAAAACTATAGATATTTTTCAATCAACCTATCAATCAGGAGTTTAGTCATAATTTGAATAGAAAATGAATAATAATTACTTATTAAATTCAAAGTAAAGCATAATTTATATTGGTGGAAAGTTTAGAATCTCCTTTAAAAACCCTTTTTGTTTCATCAATTTTGGGTAAAAAAAAAGTCATCAGCCACATACCCATCATATTGCCACTTTTTTGGCCTATCATGATCCTGGACATACCCCATCCAAAAATTCTTCAACATCTATCTTACATACTTTGACTATGAAATAAAATCCCTTTCTTTGTTTGATTAATTTGTAGCTCAAGAAAGAAATTCATCTCACCAAACATGGACATCTCAAATTCTTTTTACATCTCTTCCACAAACATTTTGCACATAGTTTCATTTCCTCCAAAGATAATGTCATCAACATATACAACCACAATAAATATTTTGTCATTTTCAATTTTAAAATATAGATTACTATCTACCATACCTTTGTAGAAAACTTGTTGAATTACATACCTATCTAACCTTGCATACCAATATCTAGGAGCTTGCTTCAATCCATATAAATATTTCTTCAATTTGTAGACCATATTTGATTGATATGATGTCCAACTAAAATCCTTCTAGTTGTTCCATGTAGACCTCTTCTTTTAGCCTACCATTCAAAAATGTTGACTGAACATCCATTTGATAAACTTTGAAAGCTTTATGAGCAGAAAATTTTAAGAACATCCTGATAGCATCCATTCTTGCCACGTAGCAAAAGTATCTTGAAAATATATGCCTTCTACTTCTGAGTATCCCTTACACAAAAGCCTTGCTTTATTTCTGATCACTTCTCCATTCTCATTCAACTTGTTTTTGAATACCCACTTTAATCCAAATATGTTATTATTTGTCGGTCTAGGGACCAATTCCCAAGTTTAGTTCTTCTCAATCTACATAAGTTCTTTCATAGCTTCCATCCAATGCTCATATTTACATCTTTCACTTATGGTATTAGGTTCAATCCCACAAATTAAACATAAATTTATTTCACCAGCAACAACTCTACTTCTTGTCAATACTCCTTTTGTCTTGTCTCTAATGATCTGACTATCTAAATGATTTTTCTTCACATATTTAGGTGTCTTAGGGAGCATTTCCAGAGCTTCTTCTTGCTCTTCTTCATTCTACTTCTCTTACTCATCATTATCCTATTCTTCCACAACTTCTTCAATCCTTACACAATAAGGTTCATCAAATACATATCCATCAACTTTAATTGAATTCTTTATTGCTTCATCAAGCTTGAATTTTTTGTTTTCTACAATCTTCCTCAATATTTTATTGAAACATGTGTAAGCTTTGCTTCTAGTAGAATATTTAAGAAAAATTCCTTCATCCCTTCTAGCATCAAACTCCCCTAAATTTTCTTCATCTTGTATGATATAGCATTTTCTTCCAAATACCTTTAAATATTTAATAGTAGGAATCCTTGCACACCATAGCTCATAGGGGATCTTTGTACTGTTGGCTCTTACTTGAACTCAATTGAACACATAAACAACAATGTGAATAGATTCTCCCTAGTAAACTTATGGTAGAACAACTTTAGTAATCATTGATCTAGTAGCTTCTTGAATTGTTATTTTCTTCCTTTCAACAACTACATTTTGCTGAGCAGTTCTTGGAGAAAATAACTATTTTTTCATTCCATGAACTTCACAAAACATATTAAACTCATGGGATATGAATTCACCACCTTTCTTGGACCTTAATTATTTTCTTTTCAATTTTACTTCATTCTCAACCATAGCTTTGAATGTCTTGAATCTATCTAATGCATCATATTTCTCTCTAAGAAATGTAACCCATGTGTACCTAGAGTAATCATCAATCAAAAGCATAAAGTGTCTTTCACTTTGTAGAATTATCACTCTTTTAGGACCACAGAGATCTATATGAATTAAATCTAGTAGTCTGGTTGTAGATTGTTCCTTTGATCTAGAGTTGTTTCTTGCTTTCCTTCCAAACTAGTAATTTTTGCAAATAGCATTAACAAGATTTGTAATCCTTGGTAAATCTCTCAAGACCTGTACTGCACTAATCCTCCTTAGGTTATCAAAATTCATATGACACATTCTCTGATGCCACAACCAACTATCATTAATCTGAGTCATAAAGCAACACCCGTCAACACCCTTAAGTTGATATTAATTTGTATACACCTAAAAATTGTCACATTATAATAAGTCTTGTAATTAATTAAATACAAGTTATTTAGTTAAATCTCTAATTCAATCTACATATAAATAAATTTAATTATTTATTTATATTGTTCATTTTCTAATTCTTCTATCTTAATTAAATAAGTTTAATTAATTATTTAATTTAATCGCTTTTCTAATTCTTCTTAATTATATTAAATAAGCTTTACAATTTATTTAATTTAATTATCACATTGTTTCATTTTGAATAAAGTAAATATTCTTCATTTTTCCAAAATCATGAAATCATCTTTAAATCTTCTAAAAAGTCACATTGCTTTATTTTGAATAAAGTAAATATTCTTCCTTTTTCCAAAATCATGAAATCATCTTTAAATCTTCTAAAAAATCACATTGTTTTATTTTAATTAAGTAAATAGTCTTCTTTTTCGCAAAATCATAAAATCATCCTTAAATCTTCTAAATATTCTTTTTTTCCAAAATAATGAGATCATCTTTAAAATCTTCTAAAAAGCCATCTCACATTTAATTAAATATTTTAAATATTTAATTAGAAACTTCTTATCCACATTTCACACATAATTAACTATTTTTCAATGTTTAATTAGAAACATCCAAAACCACATGTCACATGAAATTAAATAATTTTATTATTTAATTAATGAATTATCTTCAACTACAAAACCAACTCATAACTAAACTTGACAAATGGCAAGTTGCCTTCATTTTTGAGTGAAAGGTTTTGTGGGAAGGAAACATCTTCCCTCTTTTTCTCTACCATCCATCTTTCTCTCCAACTTCTCCATCTCTTATTGTTCATCTAGCCAGACTGAATCTCAACCATTGATCTTTGCTAACTAAGCTTTTTCCTTCAAAAAATGTATAAATCAAACCTTTCACAGGCCATTTGTATCGAATTCTTTAGACATCCTTATGCTGTGAAAATCATTTTTCTATCTTCCATCCATCTCCATCTATCATCTTCATCAGGTTGTTATGCTACAAAATTGAGCAAACAACATTCCTTCAACAATCAACCTTCAAAATCTCTCATTCTCATGTAGGTGGAGAAGATCCATGGAGGTCAATCAAGTCTAGTTTAAGAATTGGTTTGCATATCCTTTGTTTATTTACATTTTCATTCTAGTTTGTGCTTCATGGTGCTTGAAAGGATTTAACTAGTTTATTGTTTTCAACACATTAAATCTATTGATTTTTCCCTATCTACATTTTGGTTCCCACCATGGGGCCTTGCCCCATTTTTAACATCTACTTGTAGGTTTGTTGGCAGGATTTCGCATTCTGGAATTTGGATTTTCAGGAAAATTTTATGTTTTAGTGCATACGAGGGTTTCTGTAGCACATACAAGGCTTTTAACGGTGCTTTTGCAAGTTTTATTGACTTTTTGTTGCAGATCTGTCAGGTTTTGGACAAAACCCCAGGTTTTACCAATTTCTTCATATCTTCTACACAGCTGTCAAATTTTCTACAATATTTTTACAAAATTTTGCGTAACCTCTCAAGAGACTACAATAAAAAAATTGATGGTTTATCATTACTTTTTTAGGAGTTATTGTGATTTTATTTTTTTCATAAAATTGATTTTTTGGATGTAAATCAGCAAAATTTTCAGAAAATTTTACATTTTTTGAAATATTTTGCAATTCTAGTGGGGGTCTATGTTTTACAGATTTAATTTTGAGGTCAAATACAATGCAAAAAAATCTGATCTTCATTTTTTGTATGGTTTTCACAAATTTGCATTTCTAGGTGTAAAATAGGAAAAAAAAAAGTTTACTTCTTTACATTTCTGGAAAGCTCTCAGAGAATTAGCAGGGATCTCTTCTTTGATTTTTTATTTTTCAGATCAATGAAATCTTCAAATAATAAAATCTAATTCAGCTATGTTAAAAACATGCATCTGAAATTGCAATTTTCTGATCAGCTTGTTTTTTTCTTTGGCTACATTATAATATTATTTTTTGATCTTGTAGGTGATCATAAGAAGCTATAGTAGCAGCAATATCAGTCATATATAACAGATTGAAAAGTGAAAGTTTCTGGGTGCACTTGTTTAATCTTTCACCTCTTAATCTTGTTTGTCACACATTTGGATTTGGGCTCTTAAAATGAATCTTTTCTTCAATCACATATCAAAAATTAAGGCTAAAGTTGACCATTGTCTTCGATCACATCTTGATTTGGGATCTAAAAATAATGATTGCTTCCATTGTTTTCTTCCACATATTTTCTTTCTAATGGTTAATTAACAACTGTGAGTGTGAATCAAGTGCATGTGTGATCACAAAAACCTCACTTGGTTTTCTTTTGTCAAACCCTTCATAGGAGGACTACTAGGGAATTTCATCACCCCTGGGGATGACCTCAATTGAAGTGTGAATCGAAAAACACGCTTGTTTGGGAGTTAAAATCTTATCACTCTTGGCTAAGCCCCAAATAAATTTATACCTTTGGGAAGTGAAGGTGAAGGATGGGTTACCCCTTTCTCCTGGCTATGTGGTAGGATTTTACTTTCAAATCATCCTTAGTCAACCTTGTGTAGACTAGCTTGAGACCTAATTAGCCATATCCCACTTGACTAGTCATAGGGTTTGTTGATTTGTCTTCCATGTGTGCTTGTTTAATAATCATGATTACATTGTTCAAATTTTAAAAATTCAAACTTGATTATGTTTCTTTCATGAGTGATTTATATGTGTACATGTTTGATCATTCATTTAAACATTTCCAAATCAATCTAAACACCAAACACATAAAGAAAATTCACTCTACACCTTCTTCCAACATAGTCATATCCAATCATTTTCATCCTAATCACCCCTCTTAGCCACATCTTGTCTATTTCATGCTAATCAGTCCAAGCCATCCAATCTAATCATTCCACATCATCACCATCACCAACCTAGTCCTAGTCACCACTTTTCAAAATGGTCATAATCATAAACAAGCCCAATCCTAATCATAAGCCCAAATTCATAATCCAAGGGGGCTATCCCTCTAGGACAAATCATGAGACAAAACCTAAGCCCAAGATCATAATTCAAGGAGTCCTTTTCTCTAGTTCAAATAATGAAACAAAACCAAAACCTAAAATCATACTTTGAGGGGATTTACCACCTCTAATGATGACATGAACTATGTTGCATACTTTGAGGAACAAATCAATATACAAGAGCTTACACACATGTGTGACATCAGGTCAACATTAGAAGACCTAGCACCCCAACTTCAAAACATCCTTCGAACACTTCACTGAAGACCCCAACCCATAGACCACCAAACCATACAAGGCCTTCAAACCCTCTTCCAATATTTTCAACAAATTAAATCACCTCAAATCCAACACCTCCTAGCCCAAGCTAATCAATTCATGGCCACTTGTCAAATCCAACAACCACAACATCATCCCCTATCTATTCATTATCACCCTTCCACCTCATACCAATATAATCCATCCACTTCTTTGTCTACCAATGCCACATCAACCTATCAAGCCACATAATGACAAACACATGTGAATTTAAGTCCACTTGGGCAACAAAATCGAGAGCCTTTAAGTCTTAATTCAACCATTCACAAGGGGAACACTAATCTAGGTTATATACTCTCTAAGTATATCATACCATCATCCAATCAAAATCAAAATCCTAAGCCAACACCTTCCACCCCTACACCTCCAAATGATTTCACCCAAGGGCTACAAGCAAGAAATCAATTGTTGCCATGTCATTCAACACATATACTTGAACATACAAAAGAGTCCTCAAACATCATGCCAAGTCAACCATGTCATACACAACCCCTTGAGCCAATTCAAGAGTCTTCCATCATAAGTCCAAGTCACCCTCTTTCATGCTCCTATGTTGTTGACCATCAAGAACATGCCAAGTCTCTCCATGAGAAATCCCCTTCCACTTCCATTCAAGCAACCCAAGAGTTATATCAAGAGTCTACTCCCACACATGTGGAAACATCAAGCCCTAGTACTAATCAAGATCAAATCATTTTCATCCAACCTATCCATAATCTATATCATTTTTATGATCAAGATGATATCCATAATGATGAAGAGCCTATCCATTAGCAACTTGATCCTATACCCATCCATGAGAAAGATATTCCAAATTCACCTCCACCTAGTCCTATCCATGATCCATCAACATCCACTTCCCTTGATGAGACATATGCCTCCGAAGAACACATAGAAGATCAAACAAATACCTTGGATCTAAGTGAACACAATGCTAATCAAGATCCTAATGATCCTCCATCACCCACTATCAAGCCCATTGCAAGTTCTCCATCATATCCTATTGGTCTTTCCACCCTCAGTCATGAATGTTCCTCCTTAGAACAACAACAAAAACCATTATCTTCGCTTGCTTCATTTTCTCCATCCAATAAGGAACTCGTGTCTAGTGTTTCACCTACACCTAGTCCCCTTGTCCATTTCATACTCCAAAATATGAACCACCAAGGTAAAGGTTTAGACCTTCATGAACAAGGTATTTTGGAGCCCATCCATATCAATGTCCCTCCATGCTCTTATGGTCTTGGACTTACACCCCAAAGACACCAATCTCAAGAGGTTGGTACTTCCTCCATGCATCCTAAGTCCACTTTCCATCATAAATCCTATCATATCCCTAAAACATATGTTGCCATTCCACCTCCATCATCCTACAAATGTCAAAAGCATGTGACCATACACCTTCCACCATCCACTCTACCACCATTTCTTCCAACTCCTAATATCCCTCCATCCACTTTACCACCCTTACTCCCAACACCTAATATCCCTACCATTCAATCCTCTTATCCATTTATCCATAAATCCTCTAAACATCTTAATCATAACCAATCAATGCACAGATTGTCTAAACATAAAGCTTCCACTCATTCTACCAAACCCAAGGGATACCAAAATAAAAATGTGGATGCCTCTACACATAAAGTCAAATTTTCTAAAGTTCCTAATGCCTTAGGATACAATTCCAAAAATTCAAAGCCAAGTACATCTAAAAGGATATATAAGCCCATGCCTCCAAAAGAAAAGTCTAAAAACAAAATGGTTTGGGTCCCTAATCAAAAGGAAAGAAAGTCAAATGAGGCATCTACATCACAAAAATCCCAACCATCCCCTCCCATCCAAAATGCACATTCCATTCAAAAATCTCAAATTCTTAAAACCCACAAGCAAATAACAGTCATAAAAATACTAAGTTTATGTGGGTACCTAAAGAACTTCATCACCCATATCCTAAGCAAGAATCTGCATTGCTTCCTACACCCCATCCACATCAAAATCTTCAACGTTTATCATAGTGTGTGCAACCATTGGTCATGATTCCCTTCCATTTCACAACAAGTCCACATACCCCCATCCCCTCACCCTTCACTCATTATCCTGCATATCTCCCTCACCACCTTCCTATTGTCCATGATTTTGGCTAACCCTCCCCATTCATCTTTTGCATAAGTTTCATATACTCCCTATCATCTTCCGTACATAATCCACATCATAATCCATCATCTACCTACTCAATCTCCCTTTCATGTCATTACCAACATCTATGAGCATAATGAAATTTGACATGGTCCATGCGATGACATCCATCTCTAGTGGGACTATCAGCTTTCATGAAACTAGACACTTGAGTCCCTCCTATCCATATTCCCCTTCTATTGAAACAAAAAAAGTAAAGAGAAATCCCTTTTTCCAATGGTGGAAATCTGGTAAACAGGCACCCTGGATAAGTACCATAATGAAAACTTGGCAAAGAGGCCTCATGTGTAGGTTGATATTCTATGTCACTTACACTTGGGGGCACAATGTATTATCTATCCAACCTATCATTTTCATATCATATCATTTCCATCCTCCCCACCATCTTTAGCCATCATACATACCTATCATATTAAGTCCACTTATCCACCATTCTCTTTTTGAGATTGATGAAGACATAGGGGAAAAATGTTGAAACATGTTTTTTTAGGTATCTCTTGATATACCTCATCCTTCCAAACCAATCATATCATTATCCTATTGTCATAAGCTTTTTCATGGAAAATCCTAAGTATTGTACCTAGAATGGGGCATGTTATTCCTATGCAACATAGTCTTTGGAAATCACATCCTTTCTCTCCTATGATGCATACATCCATTTCATTCACTATGAACTATCCATTCCATCAATCCATATGTCATGAGCCTTTTATCCCTTATCCCATCACCCACCCTCTCATCCATCAATCCCATCTATCTCCTTGCACCTAGACTTGGTTTTCCCCTTTTTATTGGTATCTAGCACAAAGGCTACTCAAATTTTCATCCTTTGACACCTCAAAACATTTCAAAAATCCAAAAAAAAAATCAAAACATTTCAAAATCCAAAAATGAAAACATTTCAAAATATAAAAAATCAAAATATTTCAAAAGTCCAAAACAATCAAAACATTACAAAAAAATCAAAATATCCCCAAAAAGATCCAAAAAAAATTAAATAGCCAAAAAAATCCAAGCAATAAAATCAAACCACATCACTTCTTCTAATCAATCTAATCATTATCATCAAATCAATTCATTTCTTCATCGATACAATCAATCAAAATCATTCCAATCAAATAAATTCCTCAATTCAATCAATTGATCATCTAATCATATCACTTCAACCTAAATCATTCCAATCACATCAATTCTTCTATTCAATTCATCACATCATGTCATCCAATCAATCATCATATCATTCCAAACAAATTCTTCAAATCAATCAAATTAATCCAAGCAATAATCCAAATGCAAGTCAATCCTTAATCCATACCAATCAATTCAATCAATCTTTTCAAATTATCCAATCAAATCCTTTGGTCTTGATCCTAATCTTTTTGTAAACCAAATCAACCAATCAATCAATCAATTATCCTCATCCTTGTGTTTCTCTAGGGATATGTCGCTCCCCACAATGACAACACTATCATCATCATCAATCAATCAATTAATCAATGGTTTACAACTTGATAGGGGCAATTCCTTGTTTGTTTTTGTATCATTTGTGCATGCTTGCTTGCTTCTTGTGTGTCCTATTATTTTATCTTGCATTTGTATCAAATCCATATCATTCCAGCTAATATTCATATCTTGTGTATGTTGGAGTAGCTTTTTGCACTATTCTTTGCATCTAGGGTCACATCATACCTTTTGTGCATTAGGAATTTAATGCTCTAAGTCTACTTCCTCATACATCTAGACAAGGTTGTATTACACTAGGGCACTAGACAAATCATCACCTTGGTCCTTATATCTTGGTGCATAATGTCTAGTGCTACATCAAATATCATGGTTGCTCACCTTCATTACAGCATAATGTATCATTCATCTCCTTTATCCACTTCCTATCTTACATCATTCATCTTGTCTATCATTATGATTTCATTTCAAGAGCCTACTCATTTTTGTTCAACCTGCCTATCCTCTCGAGGGGGCATCATCATCATTATCCATTTTCCTCTATCCATACCTTAACTTCTTTGAAATGATGTTACTCAACAAAAATCTCATCATCTCGAACATCATCTCAAAGAGGGGCAAAATGTATACACCTAAAAATGGTCACATTATAATAAGTCTTGTAATTAATTAAATACAAGTTATTTAGTTAAATCTCTAATTCAATCTACATATAAATAAATTTAATTATTTATTTATATTTTTCATTTTCTAATTCTTCTATCTTAATTAAATAATTTTAATTACTTTTTTAATTTAATCACTTTTCTAATTCTTCTTAATTAAATTAAATAAGCTTTACAATTTATTTAATTTAATTATCACATTGCTTTATTTTCAATAAAGTAAATATTCTTCGTTTTTCAAAAATCGTGAAATCATCTTTAAATCTTCTAAAAAATCACATTGCTTTATTTTCAATAAAGTAAATATTCTTCCTTTTTCCAAAATCATGAAATCATCTTTAAAATAATCTAAAAAACCATCTCACATTTAATTAAATATTTTAAATATTTAATTAGAAACTTCTTATCCACATTTTACACATAATTAAATATTTTTCAATATTTAATTAGAAACTTTCAAAACCACGTGTCACATGAAATTAAATAATTTTATTATTTAATTAATGAATTATCTTCAACTACAAAACCAACTCATAACTAAACTTGAAAAATGGCAAGTTGCCTTCATTTTTGAGTGAGGTTTTGTGGGAAGGAAACATCTCCTTCTTTTTCTCTACCTTCCATCTCTCTCCAACTTCTCCATTTCTTACCGTTCATCTTACCCGACTGAATCTCAACTATTGATCTTTTCCAACTAAGCTTTTGCCTTCAAAAACTCTATAAATCTAACCTTTCGCAGGGCATTTGTATCGAGTTCTTCAGACATCCTTATGCTGTCAAAATCATTTTTCTATCTTCCATCCATCTCCATCTATCATCTTCATTAGGTCATTATGCTGCAAAATTGAGCAACCAACATTCCTTCAACAATCAACCTTCAAAATCTCACATTCTCATGTAGGTGGACAAGAGCCATGTAGGTCAATCAAGTATAGTTTGAGAATTGGTTTTCATATCTTTTGTTCATTTGAATTTTCATTCTAGTTTGTGCTTCATGGTGTTTGATAGGATTTAATTAGTTTATTGTTTTCAACACATTAAATCTGCTGATTTTTCCCTATCTACATAATTAAATCCAGTAATCTAGTAGTAGACTGTCCCTTTGATTTGGAGTTGTTTCTTGCTTGCTTTCCAAACTGGCGATTCATGCAAATAGCATTGATAGGCTTTGTAATCCTTTGTAAATCTCTCATGGCTTTTACTACACTAATCCTTGCTAGGTTATCAAAATTCATATGACACATTCTCTAATACCACAACCAATTGTCATTAATCTAAGTCATAAAGCAATGTCCATCAACAACCTTAAGTTGATATATATTT
Organism: Sequoia sempervirens; assembly: GCA_007258455.2. Classification (NCBI taxonomy): domain Eukaryota; kingdom Viridiplantae; phylum Streptophyta; class Pinopsida; order Cupressales; family Cupressaceae; genus Sequoia; species Sequoia sempervirens. The sequence continues at coordinate 186,409,831 of VDFB02373365.1, forward strand.
CCTTCAAACTTCTTACCTATAGTAATCACTATTCTGGATCATTTTTGAATTTCACATCTCTCACACTTAAATAAAAGATTACATCCTTTACTACACATCTGTCCAACACTTAAAATATTATTCCTTAATCCCTTAACATAGTGTGACCACCCTATAAATCTGCAAACATTCTAAACTCCATAACATGGGTTACTTCATGCAAACCTACAAATGCTCCTATAAGATAATGCACCATACTTCACAAACAAAATGACAAAATACACTAATTGAAAGTATCAAAGAAGAACAAATTCATACCTATACCATAGTGGATTGGTGTCACTTTGTTGTGAAAAGTGACCCTTGACAAGCTCAATGATAAACTGCCTTGAAGATGAAGTGGAAAAAATCAGCTCTCAATGTGAAGAGAGTAACTTTGCATGAATTGTGGAGGATCAAATGCAAATGATGATCTCTCTCTATATAAGAGAGAATGATGGAGAGACATGAAAAATGGGTGAATGTGGGACAAAGATTCAACCAACAGGAAGGAGCCACTTGTCACCATGTGAATCGGCCAAGGGTGTGCAAGTTTTGGTGAATGTGCCAATAAATGACATTAGGTGGCCTTTTCAAAATTCAAAATTGGCTTGTTGGAGGGAGAAGAAGGAGTTTTAAATGCCTAGTGGGGGACATGTAAGAGGATAATTAATGTTATGTTGGAAGGGACAAGTCAACTTGATTTGTATTCAAATTTGAGAGAATATTCTCTATTATGCCATGTTCATGGAAATTAGAAGTTTTAATAAATCAATTAAATGATTTATTTGTGCAAGTGGGAAAAGCTAGAGGATGGGACTTGCATTAAGATTAGATTTAATCATGATTTAGCTAATTTAAGAGAGGATTAGGTGATTTGACTCATTTGACTTAGATTTAAGGATTTAACTAAATCAAAAGGAGATGGAAAATGATAAAGACTTGATTAAATAAAGATTTGATTTATTTAATCAAAAAAGATGATGTTAGTACTAAAGATGAATTTATTTAATATAAATGGAGGACTTTAGAGATTGAATTTAATGAACTTGATTTATTTGATGAATGGATGAATATGAATTAGTTAAATGCATGATGCTAATTTTGTTTGTCTACATTTTTCCCCTCTTTGAAGCAATGTACTTGTTGCGTTGGTTCAAAGAATAAACTTAACCTGATCAAAATTCAAAAATTCCCTAATTTTTTTAGATTCCCCAGTGAAAAGAAGTACATTGGTACATTGCCCCCTCAAGAGATTGAGCAAAAAGATTTGATTTGAGGGTTGATCTTGTGATAAAGAGGTTCAAGATGGACACATGAATGGTTGTGATAATGATGCAAATAAGACAGATGAGATGGATGATGTGATATGCTATGATTATGATATTTAGGTATGATAATGACTTGTGGATGCAGGATGGATGCACTGGCAATGATGATTAACTATTTGAGTATGATGTTAGCACGGAAAAGAAGAAATGAGATGATGACAGGAAGATTCAACAAGCCAACTTTATTAGAGATGATGATGGAGATGGATGATTTTCTTATCAGAAATTGGGACTTTAAAAGGGATACTTACCTTATGTTTGATAACACACATAGGCACGATGCATCAAGGTATAAAGAACGAGGATGGTGTTGTACCTAGTGCAATGAAATTTGACTCAACAAACAAATAGGAGTATTGTTGTTCACACTAGACATATGGAAACCCTTCTAGGATGTACCTAACACAACAAGTATTTTCCAAGTTATAATACAAGAACAACCAACAAGCACAGTAGACAAAAAGATAATGATCAATGCCCCATTCCTTTCTCTCTAAATCGCTTTGATTAGACATTATTGAGAGGTCATTGGAATGAGTGCAATAAGATAAATCAAAAAGAAAAGATCAAGTACACAAACAAGTCAATGTTCTTCATACCTCTAGCCAAAGGGATTTGTTTTTTTAGGATAAGAACCAAAATGATTGCCAATAGATAATGCCCATTGTAGGAAGGATACATCCTAGGACATGTTAGTGGATAGCGGCAAGTTGTTTTGTTTATCCAAAGTGTTTTTCCAATAGATAATGCCCATTGTTGGAAGGATACATCCCAGGACATGTTAGTAGATGGTGGCAAGTTGATAGGTTGTTTGAAAGGCTATTGATATAAGGTTGATTGACATGTTTTTGAATGATCAAGAGTTTGATTTTGCGTTTAAAGGTTTGTTGTTTCAATTTTGATTTTGTGTTTGAAGTTTGCTTTTGCTTATTGTTGTGGTTGTTTCTATTTGTGTTGCCAAAGGATGAAGGTGATGATTGATTTATTATGGATGATTGATTATTGAGGGTGAAAGAGAAATAAGACGAATGGATTTTTTTCAAATATTTGGATGTTTTTGATGTTTTTCAATGTTTTGAGGCTATTTTTGGTATTTTCAAGATTTTATGAATGTTTTGATTTTCTAATTTTCAAATGTTTTGGGGTTTTATGAGATTTTATGATTTTTTTTGGATTTTGACTCTCGGGGGCTGATCAAAGATTAGCCTTGCCTATGTTTAAGCTTAGAGATGACGTAGTTTGGATTCCATGTTTCTAATGTTTTTCAAATTTTTATGAGTGTTTTTGGATTTTTGGATTTTCTAATGTTTTTTGGATTTTTGCATGATTTTGATAATTTGGATATGGATATGCATGATGATATCAGTGCTCTGTTTAGGATTTTATTGAAAATAAAGCTAGGGTTCATTGATCAGATCGACGGATTGATAATGATAACATTGTTGAGGATGCACAACAATTCAAGGATAGTGTTAAGAAATACGAGGACTAGGATGGATATCCCAAGATGATGAGCGATTAATGATGATAACATTGTTGAGGATATACAACAATGCAATGATTTGATCAATCAAGATTGATGATGATAATATTGGTGACGATACACAATAATGCAAGGATAGTGTTAAGCAACACAAGCATTGGGAAGGATATCTTGAAATGATGATGGATTGATTGGATTTGATCGATCAAGATTTTGAAGCTTGGTCTGAAACAAAAGATGTTTTGGACGATTTGATGTGACGTTGAAGTGTAAACTAGATGCGACTAATACTAATTTTTTTGATTGACGTTCTATGAAAGATGAAGCTTGATAATGAATGTCTTCTTGTCAAAATATGTCATGGGCTAGAGATTTGGATTTTTTTCTCACAAATTCTTTGACCAATTTGATTCTACATTTGCCAATGTTCGGATCACCACATAAGTTGGAAGATATAGATCAAGATTTATTCCTGAAGCAAGATGTAAATATCTACCCCCAGTGTCTAGCAATGTATGGAATGTCATGGATGGCTACTTGGATAGGTGTATGGATGGAGGGATATGGATTATCTTGCGATAAGGTAAGGAATTCGTATAAATAATGCTCATTTGGATAATGTTCCATGGCTCTGATAATGCTGGGTAGGATAGGATTAATGAAAATGACTCATGTCAAGATGTTTACCATAAGCAAGCATAAAGTGTGCACCAAACTTTTTCAAGATCAAGAAAACTTGGACGGTGGATGTAGATGGATGAAAATGGATTGGATCAATGGTTCATGGATGAATGGATTTATTACGGATAAGATGGATGAAATGTTGGATTTATTATGGATGTGATAAGATGCTTTCTCCCGAAGTGGTGTACGTAGATGCTCGATTCTACACATGATGCATGTTTGCTAGGTTTTCATCATGGTACCTGTCCAAAGCACCACCGAAGTGGTTTTCACTAGAGGATGATTTTTTTTCTTTACTATTTTCAATCTTTTTTTTTTTTTGGATTTTCATATTTTGTTGATATTTTTTAATTTTTCAGAAAGATTTTAAGCTTGAGCTGAATCACCTTGTGGTGTTAACGTAAATGCTCCTATCATAATGTACCATCAATATCCTACTTGAAGAAGCTTATTTTCCAAGATACATGCACTTGAATACAATTTTTGAGATTCCTAATCAACTTTGTTGATACCGGAGTTAACTTTGTCTTTGTGTGCACATCGCAATAAAGTGCTTTATGAATCCTTATGATGAAGGGTTGTTGCCAATACATGGCCAATGTGAGAATTTGATATCATGCGTGGAGGCATGGATGGAGTGTGTTTAGGAATAAAATATGGATTGGTTGATAGCTTGGAACCTTCTACTCTCCAAACTTGGGAAGATGAGCAATGATGGGTGGATATGAAAGTGTGCATGGAATTAGGACCAACTACTTGATATACTTTGTATGTAACTTGAAAAGTCTTCCTTTTCCTTTGTAGACATCTTTGAAAGATACTTTTCCCTTTTTTATTTTTCCCCATAGTTTCTTTGACTAATGGAGTTTGATAGGGATAATCTTCCTTTGTATTCTTTGGTATCCATTTGTATTTGATTTTTCCACTATGCTTCTTGATTCTTTTTCTTTGAAGATGTTATTCTTGCTTTGATTTACATCCTTCTTTTGATGTTGGTCCCAATTTGTGAATGGGGTGATGGGTGGATGAAGATTCATGACATGGCTAGTTATAGTATTGGCATTGGTTTCATCATAAGGACTCTTTGTGCTCCCTATGTTGATGCTTACACTAGATAAATTTTCCCCTAGTATGGTGGTAGTAACACCTTCCTTCCTTGATTATTCTTGTTTTGAGATGTCTTGTTCAGTAAGCATGCTCTGATAAATGACCACTGCAGATGACGTTGTTTCAATTTGCTACTTTGTTAACTCTAAAATGTCCTATTCTGTTTGACTTGTTTCCTTGAGTGGATAATGCTAGATATCTTCATACATGATGTCCTCAGTCTGAATTTGGGATATACTTGATCCTAATGTTGACAACTCATTTTGACTATAGGAATCAATAACTTGTTCTTTTTGTGTAATAATATCAAGAGTAAAGGAATCCTATTCTGAATGAAGATCATCTACATGTACATCCACAAAAAGCATCTCATGGGTAGATGGAGGAGTATGTGCTATGTGGATATGATCATATTGTATAGATAAGAGAGTGTCCATTAGATCATTGTAGTATCTTGGAGATATGAATTCTTGATCTTGAATGATTTCGAAATTGCTTTCGACATGCTTTAGATCAAGTCCTTGACATGGGTCATTTTCAAAGGAAGGATTGCTTTCAAAGGGTTCTTGGACATCATCATTAGGCATGGTAAGTGGTTCAATATCCTCTTGATCATTGAGTGGACTTGGATCAATTGTCGAGTTGAGGATTCCTTCAACATCTGTAACCATGAGGTCAAAGGGAGTCAACATGTCTTGGAAAGGACCATTGCTAGATGTTGGTGAAATATTTTGATTATGCTTTGGAATAATTTTTTTAGATATGTCCTCTAACTCATTATAAGTAGGTGATCCCACAATAGTGGTTTACAATTTTTGGCCAAATTGGACACTGAAATATATATTTTTAACTAAATCTTCACTTTTGGGCACCTATAGTAGATAACCATGAGGAATTTGAAGATGATGCAAACTAGAGTTTCATGAAATTTTGTCTATAGATTCTAAATATATATTTTTTTTAAATTTTGGAATTAGATTGCACTTCTTTTTCCATCTCCCTCGAAAACTAGTTTTTTTTAGAAAACAACATTTTTAAAAAGTGACGCTCACCGTATAACGTATAAATTTTTTTCCATGAAGGATTAAATTCTAATTCTTTTGAATTTAGATTTGAAACTCTGATATATAGTGCTTCCACTTGGTTAGATAATTTTTTATTGAATATTTTTTCTTTAATTAAGTTTTGAATTCAAACCAATTATAATTAGGACATAGCGCTTGTCTGTATAATGCATAACTTTTTGTATGTATCAAAATTCTTTTTTCTTTGTTGGATCAAGGACTTCAATATCTAGTGCAATTTTTTTAATTTTTTTTAATAATGTTCTATTTTTCCACATGTGCAAAACATAGAGCTTGATTTTGAGTGAAAAACCTACATTCACAAGAAATAAAAATAAACATAATAATCAAATTAAATTTATTTAAAATTATACTTTTAGGAAGCTTATAATAAGGACTACATATTTGCAAAAAATAAATTTTAAATGAATTCATTTGATCCCCCAAAAGGTAAATCAAAAGTGGTTTTTTATTAGCATTTTGATAGGTGTAAAGGAGATTCTGTTATAGGTATGGTTTAAAACTAGAGGGGTTCTATCCATGGGGGTTTGATTTAAGGTAGTTTGATCAAACCATCTTCAATTGGAATTCTTTAAATGGAACTTTTCAAGGATTAAATCATTATATTTTCTAAAAATATGTGATTTCAACAAAAATCAGTTCTTCTCAGAAATTGTAAACCATTATCAATGTAGAGACATTTTCAATATGATCATTGGTCGATGGGTCATAGATTATGTTAATGGGATCAAATAATTATAATACCCTTGAAATAGATCACTAAAAAGTGGCTCTTGATGTATGGTGAGTTGATCATCAGATGGGGTAGAAACATATTTAATGTGCTCATTAATGGAGAGATCTTGAACATTGTTTTCAACAATTGTGGTAGAGAGATTGCCAATGTCTTCAACCATAGGGTCAAGTGATATTAACATTTCTTAAATTAGATCATTGGTGGGTATTGTTGGTGGATTTTGATCATGGTTGAAAAGTGACTCTTGATATATGTTGATTTGATCGTTGGATGAGGTAGAAATGTCTTCAATGTGCTCATTGGTGGATAGATCTTGATCATTGTTTTGAACAATTGTGATGGGGAGACTATCAATGCTATCACTAGTGGTTGAATCTTCATCATTATCCCCAATAGAGATTATCTTTTGATCAATGAGGTAGTGGATGAGATTTTTGAGTCGAATACAACTTGATGTTGTATGTCCCTTTGTTTTGTGAAAATCACAATGGTGCTCCTCATTATACCTTGGTAGTTTAACTAGGGGCTCTTGGTAATTCTTATAAATAGGAATTTTGATAAGATTTTCTTGCACTAACTATTGCATGACCGATTCAATTGGCTTCCCAAGTGGTGTGTATTTTTTTGTTACATTATCAGATTTGTACTTTAAATTGACTTTGTGATGATTGATCTTGGAGATATGGAGGTTGGCTTTGTTGTTGATGTTGATCTTGATATCTAACTTATTGACATTGTAGATATTGTTCTTGATGTGATTGTGCACACAAATCGATTTTTTTATTACATGGTTCAACCAATGGAAGGCTATATTGATTTTGGAGTGAAGATGTGTCTTGGTGAAATGAGTCAATTATTTTGGCAAGTGAAGCAATTTGATCTTGTAAAATTTGATCCTAATTTTGATTTTGACTCCCTTGATATAGTTGATTCTTTTGTTCAAGAAAATTTGGAATGTGTACGTGTGGTGTTTGTATGGGATCATGGACAAGTTTATTTTAGACAATTTTTTGATTTGGAATGATGTTTAGATTTGGCATGATACGTTGGAATTAAACATTGTTATGGTTGGGAATCACATTGCCTTGATTTAGGTAACTTTGATTTTGCATGGTGTTACCTTAAATTAGATCAATACATGGAGTGGTTAACATCTTGTCTGGACTTTGAACAACATTTTTGTGATTCAAAAACACATGTATCCCAAAGTTTACCAAGTGTGGATTCAAAATTTTCATGTTTGGTAAACTTGTACTTGGTATATTTACATTTGGCATGTATGGATTTGGCGAGATGATGTTTTTTTGAAGACTCATGTATTGATTGTTTGGTCTTGGATTCAAATCTACCATCGGGAAAGGTGTTCCAAAATTTAGATTAGGCATACTCACATTTGTTGTACCATTGAGGTTTGTAGGGGATAATGATCCCATGTATGGGCTGTATAAATGTGATTTTTGATGGATTACTCATGATGTATGGATCTAGTTTATATTCCATTTTCTTCTTATGTTTTGACCTTGTTTCAAAAGTGACCTCTAAGGTGTTTAGGACTAATGATGAGATGAAGGATGAAAGGGGTGAACGATATGGGTGTTGAATGTTTAGGAACTTTGGATGAATGCTAGACTTTTAGGATTTTATGTTGATTGGTTTGATTGGATAATGAACTTGTAAACCCTAAGATGTTAGATGTGATCTTTAGGATAAACTTGTTCAAAGAGGTGATAATTTAACTAAGTATGTGAGGAAGGATTCATCCAAACACACCTAACTAAATAGATGATTTTTATTTGGTTTAAGTGATGAGCCCAAAATATGCTCATAATTTGGATATCATGGTGTACTTTTACTACCCTCACTTTTGTTGTTCGTGGTTGTTTAACTCTTTTGAAACCCGTTGATGGTGTTTTTATGCACTTCTCAATAAAGGCAATGCATAGGTGCACTACCTCTCTTGAAAGATAATCCTCCACAATTAGATTGTAGAACACTATCCCAAGGTCTCTAATGTCAAGTCTTGACAGTGCTTGGAATATCTCCATTGTTTGATGTGATTTGTTTGAATCACAAGGTAGTCTTATGTAGGAATTAAAAAGCATGGGAGATCAAATCTTGAAATGGAGTTCTTGGGATGGGAGAGTTGTTATACATTGGTTGTAGGTTCAAAAAATAGTCTTGGACTCCATTTTGTCATTTGGTTTGGCTTTACAATGTGCAATGAACCTTAGTATAGGTCAATCATTAAAAAAAAAAGGAAAAGAAGGCAAGGAAGACGGAAAGTTCCTAAATCTACAACTAACTATGAATAGTAACAATGGAGTTCCTGCAATCGACAACTTCTTTAAACAATATCCCACTTAACCAGAAATTTCACAGTATTATGGAAATTGTACTATCTTCTAAGGTCTACAAATGTTTTATCTTTCATTCACCATGTACATGCATGAACAAATATAAAAGTTTTGGAGCAGCTTTGAATTCAAGCCTAGGCTAACTTTGCATAGCTATCTACCATCAGTAAACAACAAAAAGTATGGACTGAGAAGCCATCAACATAGCAGGAATTTTTGTTATCACAAAACAACATTCCTAAAGTCTACCAAAGCAAGAAAGCAGCTAACTAGAACAACATTAAAACCTAAGTTCAACATTTAACAATTGATATTGAATCAAGAAACATGTGAGAAACTCAGAAAATACACCAAGTCAATGTTCTTTTCTTTATAAATTTCTGCAGTATGCCTTTACAACAACTCAACTCTCTTTGCAAATGAGAGGAGAGCTCTATTTATAGTGCCCAAAAGATTCAATGAATGGCCAAGATTAATTCTTATTGTGTGGCCAAGATTCATTACAAAATAGGGTTTCACCTACCCCCCAATATATCACAATTTAAAATTAAATTTTGTCATTTTCCTTGTTTTGTCATCTAGTGATAGCACTGTAGCTCTTGTGTCATTTAGCGGATTGTTGTTTTCACTGTAGATACTCTTTAGGGAGTTCTTCATCTTTGGCGGGGTTGTCCTCCTACCTCTTAGAAGCTGTGTATTCTACAAACTTGAGGATGACCGCCTGGAGCTTATCTATTTCGATGATTTCATATTGCAGCACCTGGTAGCTCCATTTTTTCATATTGTCTTCCAGCCTTTTCCAATCCTCATCATACTTGGCGTCTTGGTCCCTGAACAACTTTGATTGATTGAAGGCATAGATAGCAAAGCTCAGGAATTCCACTGTGATTTCACCAGCCATCCCTTCCTTCATCTTCTCTTGGAAGTAGGGCTTCATCTTCTCCAGATCCATTTGCACTGTGGGCATGTCATAGTCCATCATTAGCTTGAGATAACGAGCACACTCTGCCCTAATTTCTTTGATCCATTCGATGTCTGGATCTACCTTGCTCATGATTTGTTCTAGCCTTTCCCTCTGGTTGTCAAAATCCTGCCTCCATACATCCAATAGCCAGTGATCATCTTTCTCAAATGCAAGCTCCTTCTCCCACATGGTCTCTAGTAACTAAAGGATAGCTTCGATTCTCAGAAAGGTGGAGTCATAAGTCATAGGGAAGTCAGTGCAAAGCTTCCTTGTGCCCTCTAGAGACTGCAGCAGATCTAAGAACTTGTTGGCTATTTGCACAGCCCAGCTAATTCCCATGTTTTTGACATGTGAGACTTGTTGGAGCCAGTCCTCTATGGTCTTTCCCAATTTCTTCCTTCTTTCCATCTTATCAATCTACTCCTTGGATAGCAGCTAGGGTGCGGCTGTGGATGTGGTAGGCAGGTCATCCACTGAAGACCATTGTTGTATGTAATCCGTTAAGGTCATGACCTATGCCTTGAGCTCATCCTTCAAGATCTTATCCTACTTTATCAAATGCAACACCATAGCCACTGACTCCTCAAGGTGCTTGACTTTTTCTTCTCTGGTGGCAGTCCCCAAGTCTATGATGGAGATGTTGTAACTCACCCCAGCCTGGCCAATCGTAGGCATTGCTATTTGCACCGCTCAAGACCCGGAAGTGTCCATCATTACCCTGGATCAAACTTTGGGCTTCTTCTCCTTCTTCATCATTATTTGGGCTCAAGCCAAGATAGCCTCTACCCTCGCCCTTGGGTCCTTTAGCACATGGGTTTTTCTTTCAAACTGCCTCTCTAACCACTTGGGCACAACAAATTTTCCCTTGGGTGAATTGTGGTCACCTTCACCCCTTTCGGTCAAGGCCAAGATTTTTGCTCCTTCTTCTTCTGGGGATTTTCCTTTCTCCTTGGTAGCGTCTCCCTCTTCCTCATTGGAGTCGTGGATGAACACAAGGTGTTTGATAGGGGGACTGGCGGGTAGTTTCTACACAGGACTCTCTTTTCTTGCTATTTCTTCTTCCCTTTCCTTAGTATACTCAGCCTCGGGGATTTTGACAACATGGGTTCTACCCTCAGGTAAATCCTCTTGCTGTTGCTTTTTTGGTGGTTGCCCTTCTTCATCATGGGGTAACCTTTCTGCCTCTGCCTCAATGTCTTTCAGCTGTTGTGCCATCTCCTCCTCAAGGTCATCGTCAAAGGTTTGTATGATTACCTTAGCACCATAGCTATCTTCCTCGTCCCCACTCTCGGAAGAGCCCATTCCCTCTTCCTCATAAGCCACCCTGTCAATGGTTCAATGTTCATACTCCAGGTGCTCATGGTATTCATCCGCCTTCTCCTCAACAAGCTTCAAGGCTTCCCGCTCCCATTCCTCCCATTCCTTAGAGATTAGCATGGTGGCTTCCATAGTCGATGGCCCTATCGGTGGTTGTGATGACTGAGCAGTAGTGACGACTTGTGCAAGGGCTACTTGAAGAGTTAGATCCATTAGGATCTAGGAGAGCTCAGGGGGGAGGTTCTGCATGTGTCTTGATAGAGCCTTGGGCATGGTGGTAGTCAGAATAGGTGTCATTATTATTGCTAGTGGGAGTGATGTGATTGGTGACATGGTAGCGGAGGAAGAGGAAGTAGTCATGGCATAAGAGGACTCAATAATTATTACAGACTCGGCCAGAGGTGAAGGGGCAAGATGGAAAGAAATGTCCACTACCGGCGGAGATGCAGCGACCATAACCAGGGAGGTAGGTGGTGCAACAGGAGGGGCAAGGAGAGCTAAAAGAGGTTCCAATTGATCTGTATCCTTTGCTTCCTCCTCTTGGGTTGAGGGTTGTTCCACAGTACTCCCTGCTTGTTTGAGCCTTTTGGGAAGTGAGCCTCCTATTTCTTTCCTTGTGTAGACCTTCGGGTCTAGAGACTATTCTGTTTCTATTCCTTTTCTCTTCTTGGATTTGGTGACCGGAGGAGACTTGGAGGTCCCGCCAGTTGAAATGGTGGTAGCAACATCCTTTGCGGCACTTGGCTCACTTTTGAGCCCTTCATAAGTCAAAATTATTCCTTTCCACTTTAACTGAGCTACCTGCCCATTGATCCATTCCCTGGTACGGACCAAGATTGACTAGGTTATGGTATCAAGGTCATCGACCTCTTGTTTGTCCCAATCTATCATTGGTGTTGGTAGATTGGCAACTACAAGGTACCTGGGATGCATTATGGTGGCCTCGTCTTCCTCTACTTGATCCAGTATGGGGAATGGCTACACCCTTCTTATGAATTGTACAGTCATTTTCATGTAGTTCCTTGCACATACCTCTTTATCATCCTGGCAGTCGGCCTAGAAATCCTTAATGTGGTGAAGATGGGCATACCCCGGCCCTAGTTCCCTTCTGACATGACCATACGAGTCCATCCGTGGGTGAGCAGTGTGTAGGTAGAGTGGTAATCCTTTAGCTCATTCTTGGAGTTACCAGCACACTGGGAAGTTTGCAGTTGGTACATGCCTTGGCCAAGGGTCATGGGGTAGGAGATCCCCGCTATGTGTTTGCTGTTGAAGATTGCCTATAGGTGTTGGAGTTGCCAGAAAAGCTCTAAAAGGATAATTCGGTCGTTGGGGTATCAAGGCAACCTATTTGGACTTTCAATGAAGCCTTGGGCACAGATATATGTGAACTTTGGATATTGGATGAAAAGAAAGGCATATTATTTCAACAATGCCCTAGCACTATGGGAGACCCTCCTCTCAAAGTTTCTGATAATCATTATGATAATATGGCCAATGAAGGTGTCATTTACTCTATAGTATTCCCTTTTGAAGTTCTAGTATTGGAGCTGTGGATACCTATCATAGGCTTTGAGTCTTTTCCCCTGCTCTTGATCAGGTGCCACAAATAACCCGTTGTATTGCCTCTGATCCACCAAGGAATAGATGAGATAGGAAGTCATATAGAACTTGGAGCTCTTCTTTATGTTAACAAACTGCTCATGGAAGTAGTTGCTTATGATTCCTCCCTAGTAAAATGAAGTCTTTTTGGTGATGTCCTTGTTCCCCCAAATAATTTGCTCAATGAAGTACACCATCCATTCTTGAAAGTAGGTGGCCCTAGGAAGACCCATTACCCTACTTAACATCATGACCAAGTTGTGGTAATCTTTGTGGAAATCACCGCGGAAAATTTCCTGAGGAACCTTCGCAGCGTTGCCCTGCCTTTCCTTGAGCCAATGCATATTTATTGACTTCTTACAGCCTGTCGGATTATCATCCCATGCTGCCTGGCATTCTTCTATGGTGGAGACTTCCATTTCTTTAAAAGTGGGAATATGGAATTTAGTCTTTGTAATTCCCTCAGGCGACATGTCGGCGAGAATGTTGCTCGACTTATTAATGATTGTCCTTGTGTCTAGTTGATATGTCTCCCAAAAATCCATGACCAACTCAGGGGCCACGAGGGATGGAGGGAATCCAGTAGCCTTCGCTATTCCACTCTGCCTTATCAATCTTGCATTCTTTGTCATTGGATTGACCCTGACCCTTTGTGTGAATTCACCGATATCAACTTGGCCTATGTTGGTGTCAGTTATTTCCTTCCAATCTGTGGTGACTTTTGAGTACAGAGGCTCACCCTAGAATTGGTATTTCATCTAGTCCTTGTCCTCTTTCCCCCGAGGGGTCCTTCCCAACTTCTTCCCTTTGTCCTTCTCAGCGGATGGCCCTAAAGGTCCTACACCCAATTCCATATATTCAACAAGCAAGGGAAAGGTCAGCACAATGGATCACAAAGCATTCATGTTATTTGACACCCTAAAAACAAAATCTATTTAAACAATCAATTAAGCATAAGATGACCTTTTACCCTCCCAATGTTATTGATCTTTTGATTAAGGGCGTTTGGATAGTTCAAGCCTGGAGGGCCAGAATTCCTTGGTAGGAATGTTGTTTGGAAGGGAAAACATGGTGGAGGACTCGTAGAGACTCTCTTTGGTCATATTTTAGCACTTTGAGAGGTTTCTGATGAAGAGGATTGAAATTAAGCATGTGGGCCAAAGTTAGATTTCAGATTTGGGCTTATTTGGATCAGTTTAGGAGAATACGAAGGTCTTGGGCCGGAGAGCCGTCTGGAGATGGAAATTTTGAATGGCAGATAGAAAATGGAAATCCAGAGATAGAACTCTAGTGTCTGGGGCTCATAGGGTCAAAGGGCGTCTGGCAGTTTATAGTTTTACTTCTAAACATTCGGGCCGATGGTACCGGGAAGGCGCTTTGTCTTTTGTCGCTTGCGACGACTATCATTGGATGGAAGTTCGAAAGGGGAAGCCTAGTAGTTAGGGCCCAATGAGATTCGTAGGTCTCACTGACAACCAAGAGCAAGACCGGACCTAGCACAAGGCTCTACCATCATTTGATTTCACTTTGAGTTTAGTGGCGATTAGCAGGGCGGAGCCTAGAGCTTGGAGGGGCAGGCAAGAACTTCATTTGGAATAGTGGGCGAGGGAAGGAGTCCTGCACAAGGAAGCCTAGCATGGATGAGGGCGTTCTGTAGTTCAAAATGCATCCAACAGCTAACAAGAAGGCAGAGTATAGAGGGTGGGAGGACGGTTGAGAGTTTCCACTCGGGACGGCGGATGAGCACAGGACCCCCAGGTGATAGACTCCAGTGGAAATGAGGCCATTTATTGCTTAAGCCACATTCTAGCGGCAAAGAGGAGGTCAGGGGCCAAAATGCGGGATGCCACCACAGGTTCACCGTGAAGGACAGTGGAGCACTTGCGGAACCCCAAAAGTGAAACTTCGGGGTTTTGGGCCCGAGAGACCCAGAGGGTGCCTATTCAATTTGAAATGCTCACGGTGAGGAGAAGGGAAGGTGCCGACAGATGGGAGGCCGGGATTAGTTTTATGTGAAGGATGTGGCATCAATTTAGTAGACTTCCAAACAAAGAAGTTTGATGGCCTAGGCCCGAAAGGGAAATTCGCCGTCAGAAGGTTTTTTGCTCTAATTTTGGATGGCAAAGACAAGCCCCGGGGCCGAAGGACCTGATTTCTCTGTGGGAAGAACGGTCGCGGTGAGGCAACATTCCGAATCAATCACGAGGGCACCCTAGAAGGTATTTTAAGTTTTCAAAATATGGGTTTTATCCGCCACACTATGGTTTATCGTTCATTAATGGTTTTGATGTTCATTGTCTATTTTAACCCTTAGAAATCAAGAAAATAATGCTTGGGAGGGCTGAACAAAAAGCCAACCTCAAACACAGGATGCAGGGAGATGTGGAATCTATCTACTATCGATGAAGTGGTGCTGAGGGCGATGATCATGAAGGTGTCAAAGATGGTGGGCTCCTCAATCAGGTTTTCCAATCACTCTGCAACTCTATCAAATGACAATGATAGGTCGGAGTGGGTCTTTTCAACCCCTAATCATAATTAATGACCCCACTAAATGCAGGTACGACAAGAAAAAGGTTGGTGAGTTTGAAAGTCGGCAACAGTGGCAAGAGACCCGGGGTGGCATAGGACAGCGACCGCTTTCAATATTTGAGGTAGGTCGGGATGATGGCAGCGGAGAGTGAGTCAAGGCCTGGAGAATAGAGTTCTTCCAAAGATCTACCATCACAGATGGCGGAACCATCACGGAATTTTGAACTCAGAATTCTGAATGTTCAGGCCCAGAATATCATAAAGTAGTCAAGGTTTCCCGCAGATTTTGGTCAATAAGTAAGGTGGCAGGACCCAAAAGGTGGGATGTCATCAGAGGTCTGCCACGAAGGACAACGAAGCACAAACAAAACCCCGGGAGACGAACTCCAGGGTTCAGGGTCTGAAGGGTGAAACGGTAGTCAAAACTTCCACAAATTTCTAGCAAATGGCAAATGGGGATTCAAACCCTGGGGTTCAAGAGGACGCGAAGTGGACACCATCGATAACGATAGGTTTAGTGGAGAAACCCACCAAGGGAATCCTAGACAGCCAGGCCTGGTAGGGCTCAGGGTCATTGGCACGGTCAAACTACTAGAGGGACTCTACAGGGCGCCAGAACATGACAAAATTAAAAAAAGGAAGGCACGGTCAACTTACAGTGGGACCTTAAAGTAATATTGACCATCTGAGACACCAAAAAGGGAGGCACACAAAACGAGGCAGCGACAAAAAATGACTTGACAAGGTGAAAGAAAAGAGGGTCCCTATTCTGAATGGGGCATGTGTGCTAAGGGCACAGCCAATGGCGACTCCACAGGCGAATGCTCCTGAGTGTTCTAAGGATAAATATTCATTCAGGAACCAAAATCTTAGGTTTCACAGACCAGGAGTGGCTTCCATAGATGAATCTATGAGAACAAGATCCTTAATTGGGTCAATTTATAGGACATCTTAGAAGTGTGTGTAGTGAGTTCATTCCTTTCCTCGGGATAGTGAACAGGGTTACCAATTCAACCGAGCAAGCTACATAAATCATCTAATACTAAAAGTAACCTAGATATTGCTCTGCTACCAGTCAGGCATCGATAGCCTCGACGGAGTTGTCACTGCAATCCCGTGGATATTGCTTTACTGTTGGCCATGCATCCATAGCCCCGGTAGAGTTGCCCAAACACCCATACGGTCGCTTATTTTTTAGAATTCCTTTGTTCTTTTGCTTTGATATTTCCTTCAATGTTCACTTCCCTCTTATCATTCAGTTCGACCAGGTAAGCACTAAAGCTTACAATGGGTTTGAGACTATAGTGGTCACTAGAGCAGACTTGAGATTTTTCACTCACTAGGGTGTCATAATAACCATGGCATAGTCCTTTAGAAATGGTTATTATGTGTTTTGTGCGAGATCCAAGATGTGTGTAAGAAGATCCAATTTAGGGTCAAGTTCTGAGTAGAGTTCAAACAAGGAAATCATTCACGGGCAGTTTTCAGAGGTCGATAGTTGTGAGTGATTTTTTAGCTAAAGAACACAAAGGACGGATAGCAAAGTAAACTGTTTGTCGAGCAAGCATGGCCACTGCTAAGGGGCGGGAAACAACTTTCTAAAACAAAACTGTTGGGAGGAAGGAAACAAAAGAGCGACACAAAACCAAAAGACACAAGCACACTAGAAAAGCAATCTACCCTAACCTATGTACAAATATTTACAAAGAAGAGCTCGAACGAGCTCAAGCCTAAAAGTAATGGTTCAGGTGCTACCCATTGACCGGCAATGAGACGTTCTCACTAGTTAAGGTCTTTAGGCAGAATGCAATATCTCCCAAAATCTTGGCTATTTGAAAGGGGCCAAGCTAGAGCTTGTTGAATTTGTTGTGTCCCCCTTTCTTTTCGTGGGCCTTGTCCCAATATAGAACCAAATCTACAATTCTAAAGGCTTTGATCTTGGCTCGGCGTTCAAACCATCTTTTAACTACGCCCTGATGTTTGGCAAAATTTTCTATTGTGTGATCTCATACTTCCTCTAAATGCAAGAGCTCAGCTAACTGAGCTTCCCTATGATCTCATCCCTCATAAAAATCATTGATGAACCGAAGAGTAGGAATCTTTAGATGGATAGGAAATATTGGTTCTAGGCCATAAACAAGGTGAAACGGGGAATCGCCAATGATAGCCTTGTGGTGAGTGTGATTAGCCCAAAGGGTGAAATGGAGCTGGGTATGCTAGTCCTTGAGATTTCTATCTAGTAGCTTTTTGATCACTGTAATTAGGTTCTTATTTGTAGACTCGACAAGGCCATTGCCTTGAGGGTAGTAGTTGGATGAGAACTTAAGGGCGATCCTGTAGTCGAATGCCCAACTAGCAAATTTCAATGAAGCAAAAGTTGGTCCATTGTCACATACCAAAGTATAAGGACAACCAAAGCGATTTAAAATGAAACTTTCTAAAAAATTTGTAACTACTTTAGTTGTGCATTGCTTACATACTATTGCTTCCGTCCACCAAGTACAGTAATCAGTAGCGGTAAGAATGTACTTGTGTCCTGTAGACAATGGAGGGCTTACCGGACTGATGAAGTCGAGACCTCATTGCGCAAATGGCCTTACCTCTAGCATAGGCTGCAGTGGGACATCAACATTCTTTTTCGTGGTGGCAATGGTCTGGCATGTGTGACATGAATGAACATTACAATGAGCATCCTTGAAGATAGTTGACCAATAATACCCCGCTCTCAATATCTGATGTGCTATGGAAGAACTAGAACCATAGCCTGTGCCAAATTTGTCATGAAACTCTTTTAAAACTTGATTCGCTTCCTCCTTATCCAAGCATCTTAAGTAAATGCCTTCATGATTCTTCTTGTAGATAATGGAACCTTGTAGCATGTAGCCATTGCTTTTCAGTCTAAGGGCCCACTTTTGTACTCCTTGCAGGTGCGGTGGACACTTATGGTTCAACAAATAATAAATGACATTTTGGTACCATTCTATAGGAGAGACATCCTCAAGCTGGTATTGCTGCATAGTGAGTTCGGGTCCAGCTTTTGTTGCCACTTTAGCAATTGTGCAGGTGAGCGACTGTCCTCTCACCTGCTTCATTGGTTGCATCTCTATGTCATATTCTTGGAGCAGGGTAATCCACTTAGCCCTTCGTTCACCCAATTCATTCTACATAAGCAACCTTTTTACTGCTGGGTCTAAGACAATGGCAAATGCCTTATTGCATAGGATGTAGTGTCTAAATTTCTTCACCCCTCTAACGAGAGCGTACGCCTATTTTTCTACATTGTGATATCGCAATTCAACATCCTTTAAGGGAGCACTCATGAAGGTGATCGGGTGCTCATTTCCTTCCTCGTCCTTTTGAGTCAACATGCTAGCATAGGAATGATCTGAAGCGAATGAGTAAATATAGAATGGATTCAGATAATCCAAGCTGACTAACATAGGTGCCTCGGTGATGGCCCGTTCAATTTCCTCAAAAGCTTGTTTGGCGTTGGGTATCCACTCAACTTTGACATCTTCTTTCAACATAGCATTGAGAGGTTTAACAATCTCTGTGAAACTTGTGATGAACTTCCTGACAAAGTTGATCTTTCCAAAGAAAGATTTTATTTCTTTCTTGCTGCCTGGGGAAAAATTTTGAGTAAGGACTTGATACATTCAGGGTTTATGGAGATTCTCTGTTATGAGATGATATGTCTGAGCAATCTACCTTTAGTCACTCTGAAAATTCACTTCTTGGGGTTAAGAGAAACCCCAAACTCCCTGCATCTCTAAAATACCTTGCATAAATCAGAGACATGATCACCCCGCCTTTTAGAAAACATGGTCAAATCATCCATATAGATGATTATGCATTTTCCAATCAGGGCCTTGAAGGTGATATCCATGGCACATTGGAAGGTGGCGCTGGTGTTGATGAGCCCAAAAGAAATTCACCTGTACGCGAACGTCCCCCACTTAGTGGTGAACACCATTTTGTGATGATCCTCATACTGTACCATTACCTGGTTGTACCCAGAGTATCCATCAAGGAAAGACATCATCTGGGAGCTGTTGACGATCTACAGCACCTCATCCATTGAAGGGATTAGATAGTTTTCTTTTTCTGAGGCGCGGTTTGGATTGTAGAAATCTACGCACAGTCTAATCTCCCCATTCTTTTTTCTAACTGGGACCAAATTGGCCACCCATATAGAGTGTCTAATTGGGAAAATAATCCTTGCTGATAGTAATTTCTGCACTTCCTTGTAAATGATGGGTTCCAACAAGGCATTGATAGGATGCTACCACTGACGGAATGGCCTCACCTCTGTTTTGAGAGGGATGGTGTGCGTGATGATAGAAGTGTCATATGTATTTAAATCTTCATAGCTCCATGCCACCATGTCATGATATTTCTGCAACGCATCAATTATTCGTTTATTTTCCTTTGGCATGCATACCTTACCAATAAAAATATTCTTAACTTCCTCAATTGTCCTGAGGTTGAGAGCATCACACTGGTTGCTTATGGCTTCTTTCTTTGTTTGTTGGTTCTAGTCTTTGATCTGATCTAAGTTGAATACACATTCTGGCTGAACCATCCCTCTAGGGATTGTATTGGTTTTAAGGTTAATAACCCCTTCTATGTCCAGTTTGGCCTCCAGTGGACCAGCTTCATCAATTATTTGAGCTATGAAGACATCGAAACTTGTGATGTATTTGAGGATATGTTTGTCATCATTGAAGACCTATAAGTGGGTAACATTATCTGGGACTGATGGTGTGGATGTCAGCTCAACCATGAATTTCTTAAGCCTAGATAAAGAGAGGGGTTGTAAGGTGTTGGCCACTTGAGCCAAAGCATCAATTGTTCAATTTTGAGCATGAAGGATCAATTGTATATTAAATACATCTAATCCCTCTAGGAGATCCCAAACCCTGTGCCTATAATTGGCGAGTCTTCTATCATGACAAGAATATAGCTTCCTGACCTGTTTAACCACTAGTTCAAAATCTCCAAAGACTTGTAGAATTTTCACATTTTTCTTCAAAGCCATGAGAAGGCCATGGACCAAGGCCTCATATTCAGCTATGTTGTTGGTACAATAAAATTGTAATCTATGGGCAGCAAAAAAGATCTTATCCATTGAATTGATGAATTCGAACCCAGCTCTGGCTCCTTGTTTGGACTTGGATCCATCAAATTGGAGTTTCCAGCATGCAGAAGGTTCTTTATCTTCAGGTTTGATTAAGTTCTTGTTCCCTTTCAGCTGGGTGACTGGCTCCTTCCTTTTAGGGGAATTTTCTAGGGTGGTGTAGTGACTAGTGGGTGGTTGTGTTGGTGCCTACTTTGGCATTTCAATATGAGGAGTATCTAATCATTTAACTTGTTTGATTGATGTTTGACATAGGCAACACTCAAACTCAAAGTGGGCAGCATTGTGAACCCTGCACCAGTTTGGCAATAAGAGATCTTGGAAATTCATCTAGGTTCCCAAGTTAAATTGGTCACTAACACACTTTTCTAGGAACTCCTGGAAGTCACTGAGTACTCCCCATTTGTCATCTTCATCAAGCCTATCATCTAGTTCCACTAGCTCTTCTATACTTGGAGATATTTGAGTGGGATCTGTTGGAGGACTGCACAACACTAGGAGTACTTCGTCGGCACATTCCTCCTAGAGCTCGACCTTGTTTTGGTAGGAAAAAGGATGGTAATTCCCTAGATCGGTCTTGGAAAATAGCACCTCGTTAATATTATTGTACTCCATGATCATGTATTTCATACGGGGTTCACGGTCAATACAGATTTGATTTGGCAGCCCCTTCCATGGTAGCGACATGTGAGAAAGGTCTGTGGCAGTATATCCATTCAGTGCTTTAGTGAAATCTCTTCCCAAGATGATTCCATATGCATTAAGAATGTCTGCCACTTGAATATCAATGACTTTTTGTATCCTTGGGTCTGGGGAAATTTGCATTAGGATCCAATTTATCTCTCCTACAATGATAATCTCTATTTTGTCCAGTTGGGTGACCTTCCTCCTTGAAGGAGTGGGGGTGATGCCAAGAGCCTTGCATACTGCCAAGGGCATGACATTAGCAGATGCTCCTAAGTTGAACAAGTAGTTATGCAAGTTCTTCCCAAAGACCTTGATGGTGGTCAGGAAAGGGGGAGTTTCCAATCTCCCTTAGAAAATGCATGTAGGCGTATCCATGTGAGCTACTTGACCCTTGTTTTTATCACTGCATTTATCCCTGTTCTGCCTATCACCCTGCTCTAGTTCATTTTCAATTTGTTTACTTACAAATTGATTTACTGGGATATCCTTCCTTTTCCTGGTATTATCCTATATTTCTGGTTCTCGCCTATGCTCTTCAAAGGTAACCCTCTTAGCTACTGTCTCTTGCATTGTACCAGAAGATGGAGTTCCATTAAGGATCCTAAAGAAGGTGTGCCTTACAATAGAGACTTTGAGTAATTCAAAGGCTGATAAACTAATTTTTACCTTCTTGAACTCTCCTGCCATATATAATTCACCCATTTCCTCAATTTCCAAACTAAAAGCTTGGCCTATGGCAGAACTAGGAGGTTGTACTTTTGTTTGACTAGGCAGATTTTTGGATTGGCCTTGAGATAACGAGCGCACTCTACCCTGATTTCTTTGATCCATTCGATGTCTGGATCCACCTTTCTCATGATTTGTTCCAACTTTTCCCTCCAGTTGTCAAAGTCCCACCGCCATACATCCAATAGCCAGTGATCATCTTTCTCAAATGCAAGCTCCTTCTCCCACGTGGCCTCTGGTAACTGAAGGATAGCTTCGATCCTTGGAAAGGTGGAGTCATAAGTTGCAGGGAAGTCAGTGTAGAGCTTCCCCATGCCCTCTAGAGACTACAACAGATCTAAGAACTTCTTGGTTGTTCGCACAGCCTGGCTAATTCCTATGTTTCCAACATATGAGACTTGTCAGAGCTAGTCCTCTGTGGTCTTTTCCAAGTTCTTCCTTCTTTCCATCTTATCAATCTACTCCTTGGATAGTAGCTGGGGTTTGGCTGTGGATGTGGTAGGTAGGTCGTCCACTAAAGACCATTGTTGTATGTAATCTGTTAAGGCTGTGACCTGTGCCTTGAGCTCATCCTTTGAGATCTTATCCGGCTTTATCAAATACACCACCATAGCCACTGACTCCTCAAGGTGCCCGACTTTCTATTCTATGGTGGTGGTCCCCAAGTCTATGGTGGAGATGTTGTAACTCACCCTATCCTGGCCAATAGTAGGTGTTGCTATTTGTGCCACTTGAGACCCGAAAGCGTCCATCATTACCCTGGATCAAACTTTGGGATTCTTCTCCTTCTTCATCATGATTTGGGCTCAAGCCAAGATAGCCTCTAACCTTGCCCTTGTGATCTATATAGGATCTAGGACAAATTGCTTACAGAATGTGTAACGTAAAAGATCACTTAATACAATGCTTACATAAATGATTACATAATAAAATGATCAAATGAATAAATGAACATAATATAAATGCCAAGATAATGAACTGAACAGAAAGAGAGAAGAATAAGAGGAGACAAACACAATTGATAACGGAGTTTGTCCCTAAGGACTACGTCTCCGGGCCCCTCTCCAACTGAGTGACTGATCCGATTATACTCCAAAATTAGTTACAATTGCGATAGCATCATTCCCTTCAAGCACATCGATATCACAGCATAACTTCGACATACAGGAACAATTACTATCTTCTCCCGAGCATTCTCTCATTCTCACCACCTGGACTTGGGAAAAACAAGGCCTACACCCCTCTTTTTATACAAAAAGTTTTCCTAATTAGGCTTAACCATCAAATTAATTGCATATCTCCTCCTAACAGCTCGTACAATGTTGGTTTGTATTTTTAAGACCCTTTTTGTTGGAGGGTTAGAGGTAATTTAGTTTGTTTTGGCTTATTTAGCCATTTTGTTATGTTTTCGGCTACACAAACATGTTAAATGGAACCGACCCCTCTCTATTAAAGTAGGTAGTTTGCAGGCTCAACGGTTCATATTCCTTTCGGTGGCAGCGGGGTCCGCGGTTCCAACCCCGCCGGCCTCGCTTTCCAACCATACCTGCACTACTAAAACAAGAAAAGAAACTAGCTCCACTTATATACTTGACGTCCATCTTTGGCGCAACGGATACTGGCCGTTTCGGCCCGAACAGGTCACGGGTTCGAGCCAAACGAATTTTTGTTGAACAAACTCACCCCAACCGCCGAAGAACTAATGACACGTGTCAACCTATCATTCGCTGGTTTCCACAGATGTGTCCGCTGACTAGGCGCTGACTGTGTTGTTGACGTACTGCCACGTGTCACTGACGAAGCTGATGACTGTGCCGATGACTCACTTGCTGACTGTTGTACAGAACATACATATGGATACATGTCACGCTATGATTGGTCCGTACAATCTGACTCAGCTGCCACATGTTAAGTCAAAATTTTCCCATGTTTAATTCGTACAGTACGGACGATCTGCTAACATCATCATCCATACAGTCAGCTCAAAAGTCAACTTGAAACTTTGACCACCTGTATCTTGAGCATACGACGTCGGATTTCGATGAAATGAACATCATCAGAATCGTCTCGATGAGCTCTTCGCGATGATGCTGGTTCCGTCAATTTCTGAGATGATTATTTTTTCTGCCTTTTGGACGCCCCTGAAGCCAGTTTGACTGGCCGTAACTTGCACAAATAGAGTCCTTTTCACCCCGTTCAAGTTGTGTTGGAACCAGGACGTCATTCTCTTTCTGATGGTGCTAAAATTTGGAGTATTGGGAACATTTCAATTTTCACTAAAAAATTGTCCCCCGGATCACCTTGGGTCCTTCAACACAGGGGTTTTTCTTTCAAGCTACGTCTCTAACCACCTGGGCACAACAGATTTTCCCTTGGGTGAATCGTGGTCACCTTCGCCCCTCTCGGTCAAGGCCAAGATTTCTACTCCTTTTTCTTCTGGGGATTTTCCTTTGTCCCTGGTAGCGTCTTCCTCTTGCTCATCAGAGTCCTGGATGAACATGAGGCATTTGATAGGGGTACCAGTGAATAGTTGCTGCATGGGACTCTCTTTTCTTGTTGTTTCTTCTTCCCTTTCCTCAGTATACTCAGTCTTGGGGCTTCTCACAATATGGATTCCACCCTTAGGTAAATCCTCTTGCTGCTATTTTTCTGGTCACTGCCCTTCTTCATCATGGGGTGACCTTTTTTCCTCTGCCTCAGTGTCTTTCAACTTTGTGCCATCTCCTCTACAAGGTCATTGTCAAAGGTTTGTATGATTACCTTAGCACCGGAGCTATCTTCCTCATCCCCACTCTCGGAAGAGCCCGTTCCCTCCTCATAAGCCATCCTGTCGATAGTTCGGTGTTCGTACTCTGGGTGCTCATGGTATTCATTGACCTCCTCCTCAACAGGCTTCGAGGCTTCCCGCTTCTGTTCCTCTCATTCCTTAGAGATTATCATGGTGGCTTCCATAGCCAATGGATTTTTCAGTGGTTGTGACAGCTGAGCAGTAGCGAGGACTTGTGCAAGCACTGCTTGAAGAGTCGGATCCATTAGGATCTGGGAGAGCTCAGGGGGGAGGTTCTGCATGTGTCTTGAGAGAGCCTCGGACATGGTGGTAGTGGGAATAGGTGTCGTTATTGTTGCTAGTGGGAGTGATGTGATTGGTAAAATGGTAGCAGAGGAAGGGGAAATAGTCATAGCAGAAGAGGAGTTAATAATTATTATATACTCGGCCAGAGGCGAAGAGGCAAGATGGACAGAAATGTCCACTGCCGGCGGGGATGCAGCGACCATAGCCAGGGAGGTAGGTGGTACAACAGGAGAGGCAGGGAGAGCTAAGAGAGGTTCTAATTGATCTGTACCCTTTGCTTCCTCCTCTTTGGTTAAGGGTTGTTCTGTAGTGCTCCCTGCCTGTTTGAGCCTTTTGGGAGGTGAGCCTCCTGGTTCTTTCTTTGTGGAGACCTTCAGATCTAGAGACTATTCTTTTTATGTTCCTTTTCTCTTCTTGGATCTGGTGACTGGAGGAGACTTGGAGGTCCTTCCAGTTGAAGTGGTGGCAGTGACATCCTTTGTGGCACTTGGATCACTTTTCAGCCATTCATAAGTCAAAATTATTCCTTGCCGCTTTAACTGAGCTACCTGCCCATCGATCCATTCCCTGGTACAGACCAAGATTGGCTGGGTTATGGTATCGAGGTCATTGACCTCCTGTTCATCCCAGTTTATCATTGTATTGGCAGATTAGCAACTGCAGGGTACTTGGAATGCATTATGTTGGCCTCGTCTTCCTCGACTTGGTCCGGTACAGGGAATGGCTACACCCTTCTTATGAATTGTACAGTCTTTCACGTGTAGTGCTTTGTGTGTACCTCTTTATCATCCTGGCAGTCAGACAAGAAATCCTCAATGTGGTGAAGATGGGCATACCCTGGCCCTAGCGCCCTTCTGACATGACCATACAGGTCCATCCATGGGTGAGCAGTGTGTAGGTAGAAGTGGTAATCCTTCAGCTCTTTCTCAGAGTTACCAACACATTGGGAATTTTGTAGTTGGTACATGCCCTTGCCAAGGGTCATAGGGTAGGAGATCCCCACTATGTGTTTGCTACTGAAAATTGCCTGTAGGTGTTGGAGTTGCCGAGAAAGCTCTAGAAGGATAATTCGGTCATTATGGTATCGAGGCGACCTATTTAACCTTTCAGTGAAGCCTTGGGCATGGATATATGTGAACTTGAGATATTGGATGAAAAGAAAGGCATACTGTTTCAACAATGCCCTAGCACTATGGGAGACCCTCCTCTCGAAGTCTTCGGCAGTCATTCTGATGATATGGCCAATGAAGGCTTCGTTTACTCTGCAGTATTCCCTTTCAAAGTTTTGGTATTAGAGCTATCAATACCTATCATAGGCTTTGAGTCTTCGCCCCTACTCCTGATCGGGTGCCACAAATAATCCGTTGTATTGCCTCTGATCCGCCAAGAAATAGACAAGATAGGAAGTCATATAGAACTTGGAGCTCTTCTTTTTGTTGACAAACTGCTCATGGAAGCAGTTGCTTATGATTCCTCCCCAGTAAAATGAAGTCTTTGTGGTGACATCCTCATTCCCCCAAAGAATTTTCTCAATGAAGTACACCATCCATTCCTGAAAGTAGGCACCCGTAGGAAGACCCCTAACCCTGCTTAACATCGTGACCAAGTCATGGTAATCTTCATGGAAATCACTGTGGAAGAGTTCCTAAGGAACCTTCACAATGCTACCCCACCTTTCCTTGAGCCAATGCAGGTTTATTGACTTCCTATAGCCCACCGGATTATCATCCCATGCCGCCTGACATTCTTCTATGGTGGAGACTTCCATTTCTTTAAAAGTGGGAAAATGGAAAGTCTTTGTAATTCCCTCAGGTGACATGTTGGCAAGAATGTTGCTTGCCTTATCAATGATTGTCCTTGTGTCTAGTTGATATGCCTCCTGACAAGCCATGACCAACTCGGGAGCCACAAGGGATGGAGGGAATCTAGCAGCCTTCGCTTTTCCACTCTGCCTTATCAATCTTGCATTCTTTGTCGTTGGATTGACCCTCACCCTTTGTGTGAATTTGTCGATATCAACTTGGCCTATGTTGGTGTTAGTTATTTCCTTCCAATCTGTGGTGACTTTTGAGTGTAGAGGCTTGCCCTAGAATTGGTATTTCATTTGGTCCTTGTCCTCTTTCCCCTGAGGGGTCCTTCCTAACTTCTTCCCTTTGTCCTTCTCAGCAGATGCCCCTGAAGGTCCTGCACCCGATTCCATATATTCTGCAAGCAAGGGCAAAGTCAACACAATGGATCACAAAGCATTCATGTTATCTGACACCCTGAAAACAAAATCTATTTAAACAATCAATTAAGAATAACATGACCATTTACCCTCGTAATGTTATTGATCTTTTGATTAAGGGCGTTTGGACAGTTTGGGCCCAGAGGGCCAGACTTCCTCGGCAAGAATGTTGTTTGGAAGGGAAAACACGGTGGAGGACTCCCAGAGACTCTCTTCAGTCATATTTTAGCACTTTGAGAGGTTTGTGATGAAGAGGACCGAAATTAAGCATGTGGGTCAAAGATAGATTTTAGATTTGGGCTTATTTGGATCAGTTTAGGAGAATCTGGAGGTCTTGGGCCACAGAGCGATCTGGAGATGGCAGTTTGGAACGACAGACAGAAAATGGAAATCTGGAGATGGAACTCCAGGGTCTAGGGCCCGAAGGGTCAAAGGGTGGCCAGCAGTTTATGGTTTTACTTTTGAACGTTCGGGCCAGTGGTACCGGGAAGGTGCTTCGTCTTTCGCCACTTGCGACGACTATCATTGGACGGAAGTCCAGAAGAGGTAGCCCAGTAGTCAGGGCCTGACAAGATATGTATGTCTCATTGACGGCTAGGAGTAAGACTGGACCCGACACAAGGGTCCTTCGTCATTTGATTTCACTTTGAGTTTGGCGGTGATCGACAGGGCAGAGCCTGAAGCTTGGAGGAGCGGGTGAGAACTTCATTTAGAACAATGGGTAATGAAAGGAGTCCCACATAATGGAGCCCAACACAGATGAGGGTGTTTGGTAGTTCAAATTGCATCCAGCAGCTAATGGGAAGGCAAAGTCTAGAGGGCAGGACGATGGTCGAGAGTTTCCACTTAGGACGGCGAATGAGCACAGGACCCCCGGGTGACGGAGTCTTACAGAAATGAGGTCATTTATTGCTTAAGCCACATTCCAGCAGCAAAGAGGAGGTCGGGGGCTGAAATGTGGGACGCCGCCAGAGGTTAGACGTGAAGGATAGTGGAGCACTTACAGAACCTCGAAAGTAGAACTCCGGGGTTCTGGGCCCGAGAGACCCAAAGGGCGCCTGTTCAATTTGAAATGCTTGCGGCGAGGAGAAGGGTAGGCACCGATGGATGAGAGGGCAGGATTATTTTTCTGTGAAGGACGTGGCGGTAATTTAGTAGACTTCTAAACAAGGAAGTTTGATGACTCGGGCCCGAAAGGGAAATTTGTCATCGGAAGGTTTGTCACTCTGATTTTGGATGACACAGAGAAGCCCTAGGGCTGAAGGACCTGATTTCTCTGCAAGAAGAATGGCCGTGGTGAGGCAAGGTTCCAGATAGATCATGAGGGCACCCTAGAAGGTATTTTAAGTTTTTAAAATATGGGTTTTATCCGCCATACTATGGTTTATCATTCATTAATGGTTTTGATGTTCATTGTCTATTTTAACCCTTAGAAATCATGAAAATAATGCTTTTGAGGGGCGAACAAAAAATGAACCTCAAACACGCGATGCAGGGAGATGTGGGATCTACCTACGATTGATGAAGTGATGCTGAGGGCGATGATTGTGAAGGTGTTGAAGATGGTGGGCTCCTTAATCAGGTTTTCCAATTGTTCTACAACTCTGTAAAATGACAATGATGGGTTAGAGTGGGTCTTTTATACCCCTAATCATAATTAATGACCCCATTAAATGCAGGTACGGTGAGAAAAAGGTTGGTGCGTTTGAAAGTCAGCGACGGCGGTGGGAGACCTGGGGTCTAACAACTGCTTTCAATATTTTGGGTAGGTCGGGATGGTAGCAGTGGAGAGCGAGTCGGGGCCTAAAGGGTGGAGTGCCGCCAAAGATCCGCTGTGGTGGATGATGGAACCATCATGAAATTTTGAACTCAGAATTCTGGATGTTCAGGCCCAAAACATCAGATAGCAGTCAGGGTTTCCCGCAGATTTCAGTTCATAAGTAAGGTGGCAAGACCCAGAAGGCGGGATGTCATCAGAGATCTGCCGCGAAGGACGGTGAAGCACAAATGGAACCCCGAGAGAGGAACTCTGGGGTTTAAGGTTTGAAGGGTGAAACAGTCGTCAGAACTTCATCAAATTTCCAACAAATGGCAAATGGGAATTCAGACCCTGGGGTCCGAGAGGATGCGAAGAAGACACCATTGGGAATGATAGGGCCCAAGGCTATTGGCAGGGTAAAACTACCAGAGCGACTCTGCAGGGTGCTAGAACATAGAAAATTTTAAAAAGGAAGGCACAGTCAACTTATGGTGGGACCTTAAAGCAATATTGACCATTTGAGACACCAAAAAAGGAGGCACACAAAATGAGGTGGCGACAAAAAATAACCCAACAGGGTGAAAGAAAAGAGGGTCCCCATTCCAAACGGGGCGTGTGTGCTAAGGGCACAACAAAACCTTTTATTGGGGGATATCCTATAGCAATACACTTTCATGTTCTTGCAGCCTATCATCTTGACATGTCTATATTTATTACTCTGTCTTACTCCCCAAATGATTGGTATAATGCATGTAGTTTTTGAATGATGAAATAGATTTAAATATGTGATTAATGAATGGATATTGTGTATGTGCCATGCGTCTTTTTTTTGCATCTGTTACCTTGTGTTTCATAGGTTGTTGAAGAAAGTATGATCGAGTCAAGTGCAGCTGATCTCGGCCTTGCAGTAAATTCCATTTCCTGCACGACTTCGAGGAAGCTCTGGCAAAGACTCTTTAACCGAAACTATTGGGATGGATTTTTAAATATCAGTTAATCTAGAAAGAGTGGAGTGCTAGATTCTCTCTGGATCGGGTTGAATGGATAAACTCATTTATGAAGTTTGTTCTTCGATTTCAGGATACATTTTACATGCATGTCTTTCTCTGTTAGGGTTAGTTAGTTAGTTGTTTTACTGATTTAAATAAGTGTTCCTCCTGTGTGAGTGAGCAAGCATAGTGAGATAGAAAGGATATCATGTAAAAGTTAGTATGATAATAAAAGTAGTATCTATATGACAAGAGATAGAGTTTTTTGTTAGTTTTCATATGAATAGAACAATGTATACCATTCTGAGTTTATGAATAAAATTTGATGAAGTTCTAAGTTCAGTACTTGTGTAATTAGTTGATGCTTGCTAAGGAGGGCCACTTAGTAAGTATCTATAGTTAGTTAGTTAGCCATTCATTTTCTATTGATCATAAGTTAGATTTCATCTTTAAAGTTTCTATGCAAACTCAGTCTTATATTGTTCCTGCAGCATAAGGCCAGTTCATAGTTTGTTTCTCAGTCGTAGCTGTTATGATTTCTGCTTTGGTTAAATTATGGTTGAGTTTAGAGAACCTTGCATTACCTTCCTATCACATAGGTAGAATTCTTTCCAAGTATTTGTTTCCATTAAGTTGTGACTGAAACTAGTTCTTAGTGCATATATAGTGCTGCTCCATTTCAAGTATACGTTCCTTGGTTTGACAAGTAAGTGAACGACCATGAAAAGATATTAGTCGCCTACTAGAGTGTCCAATTCCTAGGATAGGTTTTGCCATGATTTTCATATCCTTTTGTGGGCATGACAAAGATGCACCCAAGTCTAGATAATGATGTTTCCAAAGCTCTAAAGTTGTTTGGGGGATGAGATAATAAATGATTGGAATGGATGAAGTGTTTAATTTTTTATCCTAAATGAACCTAATAAGGACCTTGTTTACAAGACCAAGATAGTGAAGAACATTCTTTTCTCGAAGAGTAGTTCAAAACCAAAGGACCAATGTTTGCATGAAAACCATATGACCAAAAGATGCCAAGAACATGTGTGGGATCCAATTGTTTCTTAACTTTTCTTGATGAGTTCCTTTTACCAAAAACACTTCTTGATTAGGTTTTGAAACTAGATGTCTAATGTTTTAATTTCTTCTTATCCCACAAAGTGTATCATGTGGAAATTGAGGAAATCAAAGCAAGAGTTACCTAATGTTTACTTTAGTAGGAGCAAATTCAGATGAAATTCAAATGCCTAGAAACCTCTAAGGATACTAATCCCAAGGGAAAGTAATAGCATGTGAATTCGTTCAAGGATATTTGCTTCCCCTAAAGGGTTTTATATTTGATGCTTATGTTGAATGTTGGTTTTCCAGTGTTTTCAATCAAGCAATGTGTTTTGCAACTAAGAACAAGCACAATCCTATGGATATGAAAGACTTTATTTGTTGAGTCCCCACTTGGACAAGTCCAACTATGCTTATTTTTAGCGAATGGTTAGATGCTTGACCCCAATGGATCCCCTCCACAAAAATCACTTATGTGGGGTAGCCAAGCATCAGTACCCATGAAAATAACATGGAATACTTTCCATTTCTACTAAAAACCATAAAAGTGTGGGGCGGCTTCAGAAAGACCGTTCTTGCACCAGCAAATAGATATGGATTTTGGCCTTTCTACAACAAGGGTTTTAATTTGGACTTTTCGTTCATAGGAGTTGACCCATTGAGGTGAGAGACCATTGTTGCCCTTCTCGTCAGAGCCAATCATGTGATACTGGCCTTTGTTTAGATAGTACCCACTTTTATATCCTAGCTAGAAATTCTCTTGGCTTTAGAGTATTATTGGTTGAGTCATTCCCCTGGGTGAGTACCTTTTACCACAAGGCAGGCCCTCTAAGATAAACAAAAGCGAGTAAACATATTCATATTTTGATCAACCCTCATTTGGAAACAAAGGGAGAACACATGCAATAGGTTCCACTCACACCTGCAAAGTTTGTTTGTTCAATTTTCAACCCAAATCAAAATGTGGGGGTAATTACTTTACCCTACTCAAGATCATTGAAAGACCTTTTGATTCTCAAGATAATTGTGAGGTGCTAAAGAAGTGCATACGTCTTTTCAATGGTGTTAGTTTGAGTAAGTAATCACAAAAAAAAAAAAAAAACTTGTTCATTTTAATTCCACAAAGCAATGATTTTGATTCATTTTAAATCACAAAGACAAGATATGAAAGTTTCCTTGTTCAATTGTTAAATCCAAAAACCAACTCTAGTAAGTTTGTCCTAAAGTTCTTTTTAATTTCCTTGTCATGAAAATCAAAAATTTCTTTTTAGAGCCCAAAAGAATGTGAGTTGATGTAAAATAGAAAACTAAAGCATAGAATGAAAGCTCCTTAAAACATTTAAAAATGCTTAATTTTCAACTCCAAATTTAATGCTCAATTCCTTTTCAACTCCAATCTCACTTTGCTTCCACCTAATTCCAATGCTTGATTCCAATATCGACCCTAAAATTATTAAGAAAGAACAAAAAATAGGATGTATTTCAAGGATGCTATGGCCATTACAAAGCGAACACTAAAATAAGATTTTATGCACCCTAAAAAAAAGACTTAGAAAAAAAAGTTCTCTTTGACCATGAACAAATTAGCCTATGGCATCATCCCAATGTTAGATATGATGGTGGCTCGCCTCTGCATTAAAGAATAAATTACTAATATTCAAATCCACATACAAACTTCAAATGTAAATAAGAAACTCCAATGCGGCCCTACATAATTAAAATGGATGATACAGGCTTGGGAACCTAGGGAGACTAGGTATACAACTAATAAGGCATAATCATCGATGTTGATAATAAATGTGATGCATACTTGTTCACCAACTACAAACTATAGGAAACATTATACAATACTATAGGGATTGTGCATAAGCGTGTTTGACTATTTTTATGCTTTAAGAAGAATATACTACTTATAGGTACGTAAAACAATTTTTCTCAAAGATTTGAATTTGGGCAAGATGATAAAGTGATCTATGCTAAAGATGACGCATTTTGGGTAGATTGAAAAATATATTATTAGAATAGCATGGTCTATATTCTAGAGTTAAAACATACAAGTGACATGATAACAACCATACCACCCAAGAGGTATGACCAATGGTAACACAATGAGGGAAAGTTAGCACTAGTTTCAATGACCTCTTGTGAATAAATGTGAACAACAAGGTCAAAAGCTGTAGTTGGATGATAAATTAACTTTATTTGGCTTATAAATCATCTTATGCTTGTTCAAACTCAGGCTTCCCTCCACATATCCGTGCTTCTTGCGACTATGGCCAACCACAGAAATTGGTATACCTTGTCAAATCACAATGATTAGTATACAAATTTAAAACAAAATGTATAGAACCATGCCATCCATGATATGTTGGGGCTTTCCATGAGTACTATGTGAAAATAGTTTGCATGCATATCTATGATAAACAAAAAGACGCATTACTAAATGAAAGAATTGAAGTGATTGTTTACATAGGTGATATGTTTTTTAAAATCAAGATAGATGGTGTTATACATGTGCCACACCTTTAATTGCATGATGCCATCGACCACCCTTACTGCAGAAATCAGAAAATGGGATGGACGCCTGAGATGCATATTTGTTGTACTCCAAAATCACCTTAATGAGGCCATGCCTGTAGATTTATTTGGGCACAAAGTTCTTTGTCACCAAATCTACATTTATTAGTTACCAAATTTCAAGAAAGATGTCAAGCAAGCAAAGATTTCCCTAAAGAAACTACCATTTAAGCTATCTTTTAAGTGCATGGATTATAAGATTGAATGCCTTTGTCAAAGGCCTATATTAAGTTAGGAACATGACTCCTACAACTACCACCTACTAGACTTAAAGAAGCTTAGATAAGTACACACAGAGCCTGGTGGACATGCAAGTAAATGCGCGCTACTTGGCATGAAGGTAACCTCACACCCCACAATAGAAATTAACAATCACAGCCTGCTTTAGGCAATGTAGAAAACATCAAAAAAGCAGTGTTTAAAGCTTTCCTCAGCTCGTAGTCTTTGGGAGAACTAGATTACTTTTCTTTTTTCTAATTTTTTTATCAAGGATGGGTATGAGGACTAGTGCCAACATTGTTATTACTGAGTAAAAGGTGTGGATACTATCTAATAAAACACAGATTTAAGGGTCATGGATTTTGGTGCTCCTGGGATAGATGACCATTGTACCTCCCTCTATCGATCATCAACAGTTAAATAGCAATTAAATTGCCGAAGCATAGACAAGACATGTTATTAAAGAAGAAAACATTTAAAGCACAGATCTGAAGTATAGATAAAGCATGTTAGAAAAGCTGGAAACATTCAATACATTCAAAGAAAGGTGAGAAGCTAGAAATTTTTCTATAAAAGGCTAGTTTTAAGCTTATCAAAGTTGTGCTGGAGGTGTTTCAAGCTGATTTAGCAAATAGACACTACCAACATTTACGCAAAAGCTATGTAAGAGCTCACACTGCAAGTTTAGGGATAGGTCATTGTAGAGAACATGGAAGGAGGTTCAAAGATCTAAAGAGACTTGCATCACTTCCTTTGGCAAAGATCCACAACCTGCTCACTTGAAGCTTCCACTTATAGTACATGCATCTGTGTTGGAGATTTTGATTTCCCACAACCTCTTAATTCCTCACTTCTGCGTGGTCTTTGAGGTGCGAATGATTGGTGCGTGTCAGCGATATTTCTAGCACCCTATTAGGAAAGAAAAAATTCTTTTAACAATGCCTCATAACCCCTACATACCAAAATATATAGCAACTTAATAGAATATTGATGTTGAAAGGCAACAGGCAACGAGATATCTTTCAATTTTGCACTCACTTAACAAAATAATAAGTTAGCATCAAAATAATAGTAAAAGTAACAACACAAATACAATTGATGAATTAAATGATAAACAATCCTTTCTTAATTTAGAACCAATGGTTATTGGATAGAACTTTCAATTTTATATGATTTTTAAAACATAAATAGTGAATGACAGAAATATATGCCTTCCTAACATTCCTACTTTGGAAACTGTCAGTATAACATAATAGAGATATTCCTACTTTCAACATCAAATAAGGTGTAAAGCAATTTCCACAATAGCAGTTATGTAGATTCAATAGTGAAGTAGATATGAATGTATAAAGAAAATGTGTATCGAGAAATAAAACTAGATGCTATGGATCAAACAAAATTCCTAGTGAGATGAAAATATGGTTCACCCTCCTTCTAGCGGCATTATGTGAGTACCCTATAAATCTGCAAACATTCTAAACTCCATAACATGTGTTAGTTCATGCAAACCTACAAATGCTCCTATGAGATAATGCACCATACTTCACAAACAAAATGATAAAATAAACTAATTGAAAGTATTAGAGAAGCACAAATGCATACCTATCCCATAGTGGATTGGTGTCACTTTGTTGTGAAAAGTTACCCTTTCCCAACCCTTGACAAGCTCAATGATAAAATGCCTTGAAGATGAAGTGGACAAAATTAGCTCTCAATGTGAAGAGAGTAACTTTGCATGAATTGTAGATGATCAAATGCAAAGGATGAGCTCTCTATTTATAAGAGAGAATGATGGAGAGACATGCAAAATGGGTGAATGTGGGACAAAGATTCAACCAATATGAAGGAGTCACTTGTCACCATGTGAATGGGCCAAGGGTGTGCAAGTTTTGGTGAATGTGCTAATAAATGTCATTAGGTGGCCTTTTCAAATTTCAAAATTGGCTTGTTGGAGGGAGAAGAAGGGGTCTTAAATGCCTAGTGAGGGACATGTAAGAGGAGAATTAATGCTATGTTGGAAGGGACAAGTCAACTTGATTTGAATTCAAAATTGAGAGAATATTCTCTATTATGCCATGTTGATGGAAATTAGAAGTTTTAATAAATCAATTAAATGATTTATTTGTGCAAGTGGAAAAATCTAGAGGATGGGACTTGCATTAAGATTAGATTTAATCATGATTTATTTAATTTAAGAGAGGATTAGGTGATTTGATTCATTTGACTTAAATTTAAGGATTTAACTAAATCAAAAGGAGATGGAAAATGATAAAGACTTGATTAAATAAATTTTTTATTTATTTAATCAAAGAGTATGATGTTAGTACTAAAGATGGAATTATTTAATTTAAATGGAGGACTTTAGAGATTGAATTTAATGAAATTAATTTATTTGATGAATGGATGAATATGAATTAGTTAAATACATGATGTTAATTTTTCCTGTGTACACATAGTACACATCATCAGTATTATGCTTTCCATGAAAACATACTAAACCTATCCCACAAATCTTAGCACCAGTATCATCTCCAAACATAACTAAGACTCCATCATATTTTTCAAGATTAAAAAACTTACTCTTGTCACCGGTAATAGTTCTTTTCCTATTTAGCATGTAGGGCATAGATTACAATATATTTTTCTTTTTCTTTCTTTGGAGGACATCCTTTCAACCATCTTTTAGAATTAGATGAAGGATGTTCATCATTTATAGCCAAGAACAAGCATTCATTATCATTAAAATATCCATAATTAGAATCCTCAATAGAAATACTAGCATCCTTATTCACATAATATTCTCTTTTGACCTTCTTACCTTTTTTTTCTTTCACAAATCATTGTTTGTTCCTCTTAGCTCTTTCCAGACATATTGAAGTGTAATGACCTATTCCTCCACAACTAAAGAATTTAAAGGGTCACTTACCTTCATACTTGCTAGAGCCTTTCCTCATCATTCTCAAAAATATAGATTCTACTTCATCAAGATTTTCTTCATTTGGATCTTTAGCTTTTGTAGCCTTAAAAGAAATTTCTGATTAGGATCCATTTCTAAAATTCATATTTCTCAACTCATAAGATGTCAAAGTTACCAATAGTTCATTTTTAGTGTAGGTCTTGTAATATATATTTTCTTCAATAGCATATACCTTTTCACTATATGCATCAAGGAGAGTTCTAAGTATCTTCTTTACAATCTTGGATTCATCTATTGTAGTAGCAAGTCCTCAAATTCTGCCTACCACTTCATCCACTCTCTGTACATAGGATTTAATGTTCTCATCTTTGGACATGTGTAGGAGCTCAAATTGTATCCCCAAGTTTTGCAACTTTTCTTCTTTAACCTTTTCATCTCTTGCATGCACCTCTTCTAAACCATCCTTTACTTCTTTAGCATTCTTCAAATTTTGATCTTTAATCACTTGAAATGTGCAAGACTATTCTTAAAAATGAACTTCACCTTATTTTTTTCTTCATGCACATTGATTTCATTAGTGTACTTGGACCATTAGCAGGATGAGTGTAGGAAGTCTTGTAAGCTTTCTCAACATCATATCCACACTACTCTATATATTCTTCCATTAGTATTTTCTAGATAGCATAATTAGTTTCATTGAACTTTGAATACTCAAAATTGATCTTGTCTTCCATCCAAGAACTTCCTTAAGCAGTTAAGCTCTTCTCCAAGGAACTAAGCTCTAATATCAATTGTTGAACAAGACAACTGAGAGGGGGGGTGAATCAGTTGTAACAAACTTTAACCTTTAAAAATTTCACCAAAAATTAAAATAATCACAAATCCTTTATTGTACTAAACTAATTAATTATTAAATACATCACACATACACAAGAACACCAGATTTATGTGGAAAACATAATGAAGGAAAAACCATGGTAAGGATTAGCTCACAATACAAATAATATCAAAACTGATTACAAAGTCTCACTACCAGAACATGACTCACTATCTGGATCAAGATTCACTATCCAACAAGGGTTAACCACCCAGATAGATCACTACCACACAAATACAAAGATAATAGAAGATATATGTTACATAAAAAATACAATCATAATGCAACATAGATTTCCACTATGATTCACTCAACCACTTGCAGATATGCATGAATGATAGAGTACACCTTCAGCTCACTACATTCGAAAACTCAACATTTAGATTTTGCACTAATCTACTAAACTCATATCACATACACACCGATTCACATCTATTTCACATCTATCTTTCTCTATTTCTTTGCATCACACTTTCACCAATACCTCATCCTTTATTTATACCATCTTCAACTTTGAAACATATCCAAAGTTAGCCATCCATCATTTAAATTGAAATTAGGCTAGAGCTAAAACATTCTAGTGTGGAATTAGAATGAGGGTGACCCAAACACATGTTTGATGAGGAACCAAATAAATTTCAACATACTTCATGAACTTTGAATGTAGTGTTTAACACAAGATCAACCAAACCAGTGCAAAATAGATAGAACAATTAAGCACACACAACCCTTAAAATGATCCAATCTTTGCATATAATAAAATAATCTTCAACAAAATGATAATAGCTCAATACTAGAACCAAAAGTCATAAGACTAAACCAAGAAGAAATCTGGAACAACTACACTTCTCCTGGACCACAATGAAAAACCCTAAAAAAGCACAGTTCACAATTGGTGAATATAACTCATATTGTGCAATGATCTAGAAACCAAAAATCTGGATATAGAATCTTCCAACAATCATGATCAACATATCTAAACCACATGAACATAGGAGAAAATTCTAGAGAAAAAATCAGAGTAACCACTAAATACCTACAACCTTTCTTCATTACAAGTTTCTCAATATCCTTGACATATACAACCAATAACCTCCATCCATGACATCATTGACAAAAACAACTAGTTAATAACTAGTTAACTAGTTGAAATCAGTGACAACACCTTATTTCTTGCAACATGTTCCACATCACGTTGGACAATCAAAGCTTGATCTACCCCTTCCCTAGACAAAAATTTGGGTTCCACATTGTGTTGGGATAGTTGAAGCTTGATCCGCCAACCTCTTCTCCTAGGCTTTGATGTAGTATACTTGAGTATCTTTGTCATTGCTTCATACAAATGTGTCTTGAATGTCTACTTTAGTGTGGGTTTGACATGGGGTCATACTCACTAAAGTGGGGGATAAATGTAGTGTAGGAAAAATTATCCCTTATTCACACTTAATTTGGGAATAAATATTAAATAAAATGAAATAAATTATGCCTTAATTTAGTGTTGTAATATGTTTTACATATTTTTTGAAGAGGAAACATGGATGATAAAAGGAAAGTTCCTTTGATATCTCTTGATAATATGTGCATGAATAAATATAGTGGGGATGCTAGTTTGCATAATATTCTGGCAAGAAACTTAGCTCTTGGTGCTAATTTGGCATGACAAATGTATACAAAACCAGGCTCAAAATACGGTTCAAGAGGGATATAAGTCAATCATTGAAAATTAGGAACTAAATATTTTGGGCCCCTCTAAAGATGGGAACTATAAGGTTAAAGAGGGATATAAGTCAATCATTGAAAATGTAGTTCAAGAGCACTCAAATAGGGCATTCTCTTTTTGTTGGACATCATTGACAGTTCCTAAGGCCCAATTTTTTTGCATGGATTTCATTAAAAAGGTGGATTTTGATAAGTGATAGGTTGCAAAGGTTGGGTTTTGTAGATCCTTTCAAGTTTGTTTTATGCCAAGAGGAGTTTGAAATGGTGGATCACTTGTTTTTCAATTACAAGTTATCTTAAGAGTGTTGGAATTTCATTAAGTCAAAGCTACATGTTTCATTTCCATTTCCAAATTCTTTATGGGATTTTTTTTCAATTTGGTCGGTTCTTTTTAAGTCGTATCCCTTTGCTTACATTTGGAAAGTTACATGTGCAATTGTCATTTGGTGTATTTGGTGGGAACAAAATAGGAGGATATTTAGATAGCTGTGCTATTCTTTACTCCAAGTTCAATTCAAAATAGAAAAACATATTTTTGAGGTTGTCAATTCATATGTTCATAATAATAAGCATATTTCTTCCATTTTTACCAATTGGGATAATTGGAATTTGAATAATTGGAAGTTTATCTCATTTCCTTTTACTGGAGCTTGGTAGGATTTCCCTAAGGCAAAGATTGATAGATCTAAAGTCTATTGGATTCCTCCTAGTTCAGGTTTTTCTCAGCTTAACTTTCATGGGGCATCTAAAAGTAATCTAGGCTTATCTAGAGCAGGAGTGTGTATTCATGATTGTAATTGATCTATACTAGCAACAAAAGCAAAAAAGTTGGAAAATGACACAAATAATGTCATAGAGGCACAAGAACTTCTTTAGGTGTTGCAATTAGCTAAGGATATGGGATTGACCAATATACATATTGAAGGGGATTCTTTGATCATTATAAAAGCTTGCAAAAAATGTGAGATTCATAATTGGAAATTACATTACATTCTTAAGAGGGCATGGTTGCTAATGGATTTGTTTAAAGAAATTCAAATTTTGCATGTGTATTGGGAAGGTAATGTAGTAGCAGATAAATTGGCTAGTTTGGGTAGTGATGGTCAAGAATTCACCTTTTTGGCAATAGAGATAATCTTAAAGATTTTCCAGCTTTAAAAAATTTTCTTGAGCTAGTGCAAACTCCAATCAGGGCTACTCCTCCATAATTGCATTGTGGCTACCTTATTTTTAGTAAATGAATTGCTATGGAAGGGAGGAATTAGAAAACTATATTATTTGTTGATCTCACACAAATAATAAAATAATGGGACAAAAAGGTGATATTTTGATCATGTGTGTATATTTGGAAAATGTGTAATAAGAAGCATATTTGTGTTATACACAATTGTGCAAATAGGGAATATATTGAGGGAGCAATGTACAAAGTGTTCCCTTGGAATATAGTCTGATTGTAGCAAAGTAGAGAAATGCGGTGACTTTGGTGTGGACTAGTGTTAGGTGGATGCTGAGTGGGAATATAGTGTAAGTTGCCATAAGGGAGAATGCAGGCACAAGTGGACAAAACTAGATGCAGTCACAAATTTTATTTACTAATTTTTTTCTGCTTTTGTAGGTACAAAAACTCATCATTATAGATTAAGCGATTAAGGAGTCATGGAACAATGTGGCTTTGGTACATACAATCTGATAGTTTGAAGCACAAGCTGATCTTTA
Organism: Sequoia sempervirens; assembly: GCA_007258455.2. Lineage (NCBI taxonomy): Eukaryota > Viridiplantae > Streptophyta > Pinopsida > Cupressales > Cupressaceae > Sequoia > Sequoia sempervirens. The sequence goes on from VDFB02373365.1 coordinate 186,450,723, forward strand.
AGAAGGGGTTATGTTGGCTGGCATAATTATGATATATTCATCCCTGGTGTTATTAATTCTTTGAAGGAAGCTTGCTTTCTTCATTATCTTTCTTTCTTGGTGAAGTCATAAAACAAAGTGCTCTATTTTTGGTTGCCCATATAGTTGCTAATTATTTGGAGATGGTGAGCACGATGGAGGCATTGCAAGTTTGATAAAGGGATTGGCATGAGTGTGTGTAGTTGTGAAACGATGGCTTACAATCCTTGGAATTTGAGGATTTCCTTAAAAGCTCAATAATGGGGGGAAACCTTTCAAGGATCTTTGTCACATGAATATTTAGGCTCACTATTTAAAGTAGAGTGTTTGCAAGTGGAAGACTCTATTTGAGCTATAATTGGTGTTGAAATAGTCAGGCTAAGGTCAAGATGAATTTTCCTTCCATCACAGGTTTAGTCTATTTTCCTTTTGAATATAATGTACTTATGTCAATCTTATAAGGATTTGCAAAAACATATGGGTAAATTTGTTAAAGAATAGTTTGGGGTAAAAGTACAAATTTGTGTCACCTTTTGTGCCAAGCGTACAAATTCTATTGAACCCAGTTCTGCTGGAAGGGATTCAACTACGTAAGTTTCAGCTAAAACCACATGGTGATGACATGGTGTCTACATGGCTTCAATGTTTCGACCGAGTGGGTTTCAACCAAAACCTACTCAGCTGAATCCATTCTAGCTTAATGGGATTAATATAAAAGAAAAAAAGAAGTCAGGCCCAAGCATTTTGCATGTTTTCGCGAAGATATCGTGATCGAAGTTTGTTCGAGTGAATAACGACCATACAAAAGGGATCGAACCTAGGTTTTTTTTGCATTCAGCTCATTTGATTTGGTTAGTAAACTGATGGTTGTGCATGATATCATGTTGTGTTTTAATTTTTGTTCTCAATGATGTGATTTGTTGCAAGTTAAAGTTAGGGTCTCAAGGTAGTTGTATTTCTATTTGTAGTATTTGTTGGAAATATTTTTCCGCACATTGAAAAGGCTATAATATAAACTACTAGTAAGGTTTTTGTATGTGATTTGGTTTAGAATTTTTGGATTTCTTCCATCCTTGAAATATTTGGTGGGAAGTTTTCATTTCATGTATGCCATAATTTAAAGGATGTATTATTAACTACAATTTAGGGGTTTTTGTATGTTATTTTAAGGGTTTATTTATAAACCCTTAAAATCCCATGTGAATGTGTGAAAACCCTACATAGACGCCTCTTCCTAAATTGGAAATTTAAATTTTAAATGATAATAGTTTGAACATATCAATATGATCTAAAAGCTAATTACATACAATCCACCTAAATGAAATTTGAGAGGTGTTTTTCTGTAATATAATGAAATTTTTTTGAGATTACAATAGAATAAGTATATAGTTATACATATGCACAAATGTGGAATTGCAAGTACAAATATACTTGTATTGAAATTTTTTAAACAAAAACCTGAGAGACATTACAAGAAATGTCACTGAAACATTATTATTTGATTTACATAACATAGAATAGTTGAAGTTACATGAACATAAACTAGAATGATGCCTCCATCAACATGTTCCAAGCTAGAAAAATTATTGATAATTCTTTTTTAAGAAATTTTTGTAGACATTCAAAAGCGTGATATCTAATTTCTCTTATTCAAAATCTCACACTTGAAAATTTTCTTTACTATTCTTGGAAGTCAGCTCTTTAGCCATAAATTTGCCTTTGTATCATGAAGGACCAAATTAATTTTTTCTTTCTACATTTTGACATAATGATCACTTTGTGTATGTTGTATTATGTATGATTTCATAGTTTCTTACTATTTTTCAAATCAATACAACAATTGAAGCAATGGAATATTTTCCAATTATGCATTTCTAGGTTGAATTGGAAATTTTCTTTCATGATTTTGAAAGATGCATGGATTAGGGATGGGATTCCTTTTTGACAACCCCCATTTCACCAATAAAAAAAATAACTTCAATCACAAATTCATGACATTCATCAGTATTTTGAGGATCAAAGACTCACTCCAGTAATCTGATTCTTAGCTGACACAATATGCCTTATATATGATCCTAGAATAGTGTAGAATAATTTTCCTCTAGTTAGGATTCTTCATAATTCATCATAATCAGGAACTATTGTATAGGATGGTATTTTAATCTCTTGTTTCTTCGATTTGAGAGATGATGCCTTGTTTTACGTTTAAGAAGGATGTATGCATTTAGAATTACTTGTTCTTTTGTCATATCTATATTTGATATTGTAAGCATTACTTTAACTCACTTATAGCTTGTGCTTATTTTGATCACTTGGTATATGCTACTCATTGCATACTTTTTTGTCCTATACATTTCAATGGAGCATCCATACCAAGTAGAATATTGGAGGAATTCATTATTGAAAGATAATTTTTAGGAACCATAGATTATTTGTTTAAGTTTTGTAAGAGTTTGAGATAAACTTAGGTCCAATCCTTCATACACTAGTAAATGAAAGCTAATTTGATATTATATTGATTTTAAATAGAAATGTAAATGAAATTTTTTATATATAGCTTAAATCGACCAATATAAAGAGTTATGAAATGAAGCTCAGTGATAACTATGATTTCCTCTCTCTATGCATAATGATCTTGTTGGTCAAGCATTAACAAACTAAGCACCATCTTAGCTAATTAACAAAAAATAACAAACATATCCCACATTAGCTAATCTCCCATACCAAATGAAAGATAAAAATTAGGTACCATTATTACTCTTTATCAACTCTAAAATCAATTGAAATAAAGTTCCAAACCAATTTGGGAATGCTTATATGGTATCTACACCATCTTACTGAACACATGGTAACAAACTAATCTAACTACCAAGTATGTATGTGTAAACATTATGTCTATAATGCACTCAATACTATGTAAAATCACATCACAAAACATAAAAAGTGGTTGATCACACCATGTAACCCACCCTTGCATGAAGCCCAATATCAATGTTTCACTAATTCAATTTGCATGCTCTCAATTGCACACTATGAAAAAACTCATCGATTAAAGTATTTTGAACATCACACATTGATTGCAAATAAATTTATTACAACAATATAAATGCAATGAGAGAAATTGAAGAAAAGATCAACTAAATATCACAATCTTATAGATAAATAAAGAGCCAAATTATAGTTTTGAAATACTTTCAAACTAGTTTTACATTGTCAATGAACCATCCATAAACTTTACAAAATTACACACAAATTTTTCCTTTGCAACTCTATATGTTTATATCCACTTCATAATTTAATGATAAATAAATTAGAAAAAACATAAATAGTTATCTATTATCATGCTACTACATGAAAATGGCTATAGCCATTCATAAGATTTTTGAGTCATTATTTGACAAGAAGAGAGAATAAATAAAAACTTGCTAAAGTAGACCAACACAAATCTTAGAGTAGTACCACATAAAACTAAATACAAATCAATACTTGCTTTATACATTGTTCTTTCTTATACCATTGTCTTTATTATGTATCACCCCATACATACACCAAACCTAAGATTTCTAAGCCTCTTTTCTTTCCTTTTCTTTGATCCACATGAGTCATTCTAGGATAGATCTCAAGCTAGGTTATCTTATTTCTTTTACCTCTAGTATCCATATATAGCTTATCAATAGGATACCTCTTCCAAATCCCATGCAAATTCCCATGGTTGGCTAGTATCTGATTTTAGAAAATAAACACAGTCCCTCGTCACTAACAAGTTGCTTCATCAAAACAAGTTGCTAAAGAAACAATATTTGAAGTTCCAAAAGTTTCAAGCAAATCAAAACCCCGATCAGTATATATTGAAGGCATTTATAATAAACTTAAACATATTTCTAGAATAAAAAAGAAGGGACTCTTCCCCAACGTGATGCATCCTATTAGCTCCTCAATCAACTTAGAGACCACAGTAAATCCAATCTATATCTAACCCCCAAATTATTATATATCTTTGCTAAAATTTGCATCTATAATCAACCAAGTAGTGGTTGAAAAAAAATTATAGACAATAAGAATTATAGACACTCCAAGGTGAACCAAAGCATTAATTTTTATTTTCTATCTCTTATTCATTTCACCCTAATTAATTATAGACATTAAGATAAAATTATATAGATAATAAGAATTAATTTTTTATTGTCTATCTGATATTCATTTCATCCTAATTAATTATAGATAATAAGATAAAATTATAGACAATAAGAAATAATGTTTTAGATTTGATATTCATAGTAGGGTTGAGATGAGCTTGCTCCTCCAAGAAAGATTAGAATATAGAGTAGCTCATGAAATAACAAAGAAATATGGCATGGTCAATAAGAGGGCATTAGTCAGTCCAAACTTTTTGGTTCTTCCAAAACATTTGGTACTAGTGGTAGCACGAGGAGGTGGTTTTTCTAACAAAATTGGACCAACTAATGCTCTCTTGTTGACCATACCAATAAAAGTATAAATATATGGCAATATGAACCAATTTGATATTTTTAAAAAATAGAAGAATCTATGAGATAACAGATTTAAAAATGAAACATTTTTTGTACACAACCTAAACTATATAACCTATGTTACTCAAAATTTATGAGAGACTTAGATTAAGCAAAAGAGTTAGTAAAAATTGATGAAAAAATGAAAGCTCACAAAAACCAACCCTAAGTGAAGCTAGTTATAGTAGAAATTTTGGTGTCTATTCAATGTATTTTAGGATGTGGGTCTAGTAGAAATTATAGATATGACTTAAAATTCTATAATTTTATGCATCATGAAATTATAGAGTTGTAAGTCATGCTAAAATACATTGTGTTAGGCAATAAAATATTTATTATAACTAATTTTTAATTTATCCATTCACATAACTCCAATTACTTTAAGGTACCTAGTATTTGGAGTTATTAAATTGAAGTTATGTTAATGGATAAGTGAAACTAGTTATAGTAGAAATTTTGGTGCCTACAATGTATGTTAGGATATGACTTATAACTAGATATAATTTCATTTAAATGCATTATTTTATGAATATATTTAATTGGTGCATTTAAACATTTAAATGAAATTATAGTCATACTTTTACATTAAGTTGTAAGTCATATCCTAAAATACATTGTGTTAGGCAACAAAATTTCTACTATAACTAGTTTCACTTAACTATTCACATAACTCCAATTAATACCCTTCCAACTTTATTTCAATAAAGTATTTTATTGATAATTTATTGTATTGAATGTATAGGTCATCATCGAGAATGGAAAAAAGGGCCAATTATTACCCTTCCAAATTATTTTAATAAATTGTTATTTAATATTCTTTTGTATTTTATTGATCATTTAATGTATTTAATGTGGGAAAACTTGGGTTCAAAATGCATTTTTAGACTCACTCTTTGACATATTAGCCTTCCAATGTAGTCAATTCACTTGAACATTCAAAATGAAAATCAAATATAGAAGAATATTAAATAACAATTTATTCAAATACTTTGGATGAGTAATAATTGGCCTTTTTAGATGCCTCACACTAGATGATTGTTTAATAGGTCATGCTTGGTGATGGTGTACATTCAATACAATAATTGTCCAATCAAATACTTTATTGAAATAATCTTGGAAGGGTAGTAGTTGGAGTTTATGTGAATGGATAAATGAAACTATAGTCATACTGTTACATTAAGTTGTAAGTCATATCCTAAACTACATTGTGCTAGGCACCAAAATTTCTACTATAACTAGTTTCACTTATCTATTCACATAAATCCAATTAATACTCTTCTAAGATTATTTTAATAAAGTATTTGATTGATCATTTATTGTATTTGAAATGTATACCATCATCGAGAATGGCAAAAATGGCCAATTATTACCCTTCCAAATTACTTTAAATAATAAACTATTATTTAATATTCTTTTGTATTTGATTGATCATTTAATGTATTGAATGTAGGAAAATTTGGGTTCAAAATGTATTTGTAGATTCACTCTTTGACATATCAACCTTTGAACATAGTCAATTCATTGAGCATGCAAAATGCCAATCAAATATAGAAGAATATTGAATAACAATTTGTTGAAATAATTTGGAAGGGTAATAATTGGCCTTTTTGGATGCCTCACACTAAGTGAATGTTTAATAGGTCATGCTTGGTGATGATGTACATTAAATACAATAATTGATCAATCAAATAATTTATTGAAATAATCTTGGAAGTGTAGTAATTGGAGTTTATGTAAATGGATACTTGTGAAACTAGTTATAGTAGAGATTTTGGTGCCTAGCACAATCTATTTTAGGATATGACTTACAACTTAATGTAAGAGTATGACTATAATTTCATTTAAATGCAGACCACTTAAATATATGATTCATAAAATCATGCATTTAAATTAAATTATATCTAGTTGTAAGTCATATCCTAAAATACATTGTAGGCACCCAAATTTCTACTATATAACTAGTTTCACTTATCCTTGCACATAACTCCAATTATTACTCTTAGTAATTGGAGTTATGTGAATGGATAAGTGAAACTAGTTATAGTAGAAATTTTGGTGCGTAGCATGATGTATTTTAGGATATATGACTTACAACCTAATGTAAGAAAGTATGACTATAATTTCATTTAAATGCACCACCTAAATATATTTATAAAATCATGCATTTAAATGAAATTATAGAGTTGTTTAAGTCATATCCTAAAATAAATTGTAGGCACCAAAGTTTCTACTATAACTAGTTTCACTTATCCATTCACATAAATCCAATTAATAGCCTTCCAAGATTATTTCAATAAAGTATTTGATTGATCATTTATTGTTATTTAATATTCTTTTTTATTTGATTGATCATTTGTTGTATTGAATGTACACCATCACCAAGAATGGTATTATACATTCACTTAGCGACGCATCTAAAAAGGCCTAGATGTGTCTATTGAAAAAAGGATAAACAATTTTAAGACCTCAATCATAATAGAATATTTCCTTCTCTAGCATGAAGTAGAATTACACCACATAATTATAGTGTAGAATTCCATTCAACATTTATGTATTTATATGATTACATGTTACTTTTACATGTGAATGTTTCATTAGGATATTTTAGTACCACTTCTTTTATAGGAAATTTTTTATAATCCTACTTTATCCCTTTCTCCCTCTTTTTCATAGATAGTTGAATGAACTTAAAATTGTTTTTATTTTAATTTCATGATGTTCAAGCCACTCATTTTTCATATTTCCTATTTTTTATAATTTCCTATTGAGCATCATACTAGAAAAATGGTTATTGCATATTTTACTAAATTAGAGAAATAAAATAAGTACATATTTGTAATTTTTTTTATTTTGATTAAATTTGTAGATCTTTGTATTTATATAGATATGGTTGATAATCGGGGATCACATCATTCCACTCAGTCTCAACAACAAGCTAATGCTAGGTCTAATTTATATAATGATAGCATTACGAGATTAGATAATTCTTTGAGATGTTTGGACCAAACAATAATTAACTCCCATAATCTCCCTAATAGAGATAGATTAGTTAGCATTCAACAAGAGATCCACCGTATGATTCACACGATTCGATCTTATAATCCTTATGATGAGATCAACACTGATGAATTTTATAGGTCCCTTACCAACAATATTAGTGGCACAGAGGAAATTAATTCTATTAACAGTAGAGTTTCAACACATAATGTGCACAACATGTCCCCTCATTATATGGGAAAAAATAAAGTTAGAGGATATCTGTTGTTACTAGATGTATAGATGACCTTGTTTCTCTATTTATATATCCTAGATGGTTGGAAACCCATCACAGATGGCCTCATAATGATGAGTTGCCACTTTAATTTTTCAAACAACTATATGTTGAGTTTCATTTAGGGTTAGTAGTGGAGTACACATGTATTCCTTCACATGTTGGACATGGAAAAGTGAGGTTTGTTGAAAAAACTCAATTGAGATGTGCATATTTTCCACCACCCATAAATAAGAGGGCATTAGTTGGTCCAAACCTTTTGGTTCTTCCAAAATGTTTGGAACTAGCAGTAGTAGGAGGTATAGCAACAACACCTACTCGATCTGACCTTTTTGACAGTATTACTATAATTGCCACTTTGGTCAATCAGATGTCATCTAATCATGTTGGTAGATACTTATTACATCCATGGATTAGCCTTCCTCCAACTAAGGCTACATCTACCAATTATGATCACTACATTTGTGCAGAGCTACCATCATCATCAGATGTGGCCCAGATGAGTGAAGCCATTGTACATAATGTTGCTTTAGTTTCCATTATTGATTTACTATCATCATACCAATTTATCAGTGATGAGTATGGGATTCCTTTAGATGCTATAGTAGCTCATATTAGATGACATTTTGGTAGATAGTCAGGTCAAGGTGAGGTGGCTTCACAAGATGATCAACATATTCCAGACTAGCCTATAGTCCTTGAGGTTACTACACATGATGTACATGACACATATAGCTCACTTCTCTTTGGCACTAGTCTTGTAGCTGATATAGGTGTCCCTAATTTCACTATGCATTCTCATGATATTAGTGATATTGGTAGAGTGCTCCAAGGTGAGATGTAGGCACTTTCAAATAATTAGATATATTTTGTGTTCTAAAAATTCACATACATATATAAAATAAAATTGACTTTAAATTAGTTTTCACTCTTCATTAAAATATTGTATTTTTAAATTTCTAGCAAAATGAGGTTTTGTCACGCTTTGGAGATTTGGAGCATGTAAACGATCCTATGCATGGTACATTTGAGGTACATTTATAATATTTAAAGTACTTGATAGATTCAAACATTAATTTAAGTACAAAAATTTAAGATGACTTTACATATACACATGTGTATATTAAATTAATTAATGTACTTTTTTGTGCAGGGAGGGGATCAGGACATGGATGGAGACAAGGATTGAGAGAGGCATCAAGCTATGGATCAAAAGAATCAGGACATGGATCCAGACAGGGATAAAGATAGAGATCGATCCATAGTCATATTAGGCATCTTGCACTTTGATTTATTTTACTTGTAGATCACATGATTTGTTATACATTTTATATTGTGATTTGTCACATTATAGTTCTTAGATGATGACCATCACATTATATACATTTTACATTATGGTTTCACATTATGGTTCATCTTATTATGGAAATAGAAATTCTTGAAGCTAATTAGGGTTTTGAGTTCAGAAACTTTAATATTAGATTCCTCACTTTTAATCTATAAAAAAATTGAATTAATTTAATGATTTTTAGTTCAATAAGGTCATTGGGAATGGAAAGATAAATATATTCTAAGGCTAATTTACCAACTATGTTCTAAAGGGTTTTGAAAACTATTTACACATCAATTATTTAAAATTTAACAATAAACATAATATTAATATTAAAAAACCCTAAAATAACCATATTTTTATTTAATTTTCATGTTGCACTAAAAATTAAGAATAGGCAACTTCCACATTCACTATAAATTCACTCAAAGTTATTGTGTCATCTTGCTTGAAATTTTTTCAACCCATTTATATGCTTCAAAATTATAGTTCATCACTAATTAAAAAGATTTTAGAATTTAATAATCTATAATATTTAGAGATATTGATTTAGGTGCCTCTTTTCATATGAATTCACATAGGAAGTGTGTAATGCCCCATTGTGCAAACCCCAAAGGAACAACTAAAAATGAAACAATTTTTTTTTTAAGAACATAAGGAAACTACATTAGGTATTCCCATCATATCAATGTTCTAAGTTGCACAACTAAATCCCTTGGGGTACACGAGGTGACATTACCAAAATATCCCATAACAAAGATAATAGATTAAACATTAAATATCCAATTACATAAATCCATTCATTCACAATATCCAAATGAATATGAATAACCCATATAAAACAATGCATGCAAATGAAAAATAAATTAATCATGAAGATATTAAGTATATATTTCCACAGATACAACATAACATTAACAGTATTTAGAAATGGTAGTACAAGAATGAATCACATAGTGTGATAATACATTACATTAGTTTGATAGTAAATCTCAATGAACACATATACAAAATTACATCAAAGGTCTTCCCAAGACACGTGGGAGTGATACATCAATACATAAAATACATTTGGAGTACAAATATACATCTGGTAACATAAGAATAAATAATACAAACACAATAAATCCATAGTCTAGTTTTTTTTTCTCCAACACAAAATAAATAAATAGGGCATACAGTTTTAATTTCCACAATAAATCGATTTTCTTTTCAAATCAAAAATCTCATAACTAGATTTATTGAAGGAAATCATAAGGTTTCTCACTAATTTTCTAGAGAATATTTAAAGGTTTAACAAGACAATTTTTTCTAAAACAAAACCCTCTTTAAAAAAAATAGAGAAATTGATTTTCAAATATGGCATACATGATTTTTGTTTTCCCTTACAGAACAATACAAAAGAAACAAAAGAATTAATTAATTGAAAATAACCTGGCGTCATTCGTTTGATGATGAATCCAAACACGGTAACCCTCCTTCCTCTTTCGAAAATGAACTTCCTCTGTGGATCCTTCTCAAATTCCTTTAAGCTAACTTCTAAATCAATTTGCTATTCTTTTCTTAGAGAACAATTTCTCCAGAGAAATGCAAAAAAAATTATCTTTTTCTTTTCCAGCCCAAACCCAAAAAAAATTCCTCTGTGTAGAAAAATTCCTTCCCTCACAATAAAAATAAAGAAAAATAAATAAAGCTCTTCTTTATTTTTTCTCAAAAATCCAACCCATCCATTGGTTCTTTTTACTACTTTAAAAAATCACACTTATCTCACAATTTTTAATTAAAAATTCATTATTTTCACATGATATTATCCCCACAAGATATTCTCTTTTGATTTTCTAATTTTAATATCTTGAAAAAGATAATATATAATTATCACCAACATTATTTATTTAAATTAATTACTTACACCTTTTAATTAATTAAATAACTTTTAATTTACAATATTTAAATTCAAAATTAAAATTACTCACAATTAATCATATCCACAAAATATCATTCATTTATCCATATAAAGTAAAAATAAATTAAATAACAACTAACCATAATTAAAATAAATAAACAACAACCAATACTGAGACAAGGACAAAGCCAAAACCATGACAAAACAAGACTCACAATGAGGTGACGGACTTGGGATGGGGACACTTCCTTATCAACTCCCTTTTTCAACATCGTACTCGTAGGGTTAATTTAATGCTCGCCTTGTCCTACCAAAGTAGGTGGAATCAAGACTTTATTCCTGCAATTCATACATACAAACAAAGGTCAAGTAACATGCAAATCTCCATTACAGACATACCGTGAAAGGTAATCACAGGGTAGCAAGGAACTCATAAGTGAGTGATGCTACTCTGTCCTTTCACCAAGACTCACTAGCAAATAAATCAAAAACCATAGCAACATAGAATCACAACATCACCACATCTAATATTAAAGAAAACTATAGCATAACCAGATAATATAACCACCACATAATGTATCATCAAGCATCATGAGTAATGTCAAGAGTAGCAAACCAACCAAACAATAAATCCACACACAACCAGATCCATGAACTAATCACCATCACAAACCAAGTATCAAACCAACACATAAGATTATCAAAGAGTATCAGCAACATGAGGGGTATTACATCCTCCCCCCTAGAACATGGCTTACTCCTCGAAGCCAGTAAATAAATATGGGTAAACCTCTCTAATATGGGACGCATCCTCCCATGTCGTCGAAGTCTCATCATTCAGGTCCCACTGAACCCGCACTTGTTCAATATCTCTGCCCCTGAGGGTGAGTTTATGATGCTATAGCATGGCCACTGGCTCAAGAGCTAGCTTCCCATCCTCGACCTATAGAGCATTCCAATCAAGTACATGAGTAACATAAGGAAAATATGGTCTAAGGACTGAAACATGAAAAACATCATGAATCCGCAATAGACTAGGTGGCAAGGCTAGGCAATAGGCAATAGGACCAAATATTTCTAACACCTCAAATGGCCATACAAAGCAGGTCACAATCTTAGAACCCCTTCCATAATGAATAGGGCTCTTCCTGGTACATACTCGAAGAAACACCCAATCACCAACTACAAACTGTCGATCAACTCTATGTGCATCAACATACTTCTTCTGCCTATCTTGAGCTACTAGAAGATGCTCTCAGATGTGAGCTACTTGTTGTTCCATATCTCAAAGCATGTTGGGTCCAAGAAGAACCCTATCCTCTAACCGATCCCAAATCAAAGGGGTATGAAAAGGATGACTGTATAAAGCCTGACAAGGAGCCATGTTGATCGAACTATGGTAACCATTGTTGTAGGAAAACTCGACCAAGTGTAGATAATCTTCCCAATGTCATTGTTGGTCCATGACATAGATGTAGAGAATATCCTCGAGCACCTGATTGACTCTCTCAGTCTGACCATCTATCTCAAGATGGTAAGTAGAACTAAATTTCAATTGAGTCCCTAAGGACCGCTACAAAGATGTCCATAGCATAGATGTGAATATCGGATCTTTGTCAAAAATGATTCTTTGTGGTATCCCATGCAATTAGACAATGTTTTCCATGAACACCTTAGCCACCAAAGAATTAGTATAGGAAGATCAGATAGGAGAGAAATGGGCTACCTTGGTCATTCTGTCCACAGTGACCATGATAGTGTTGTGCCGCTTGGAAGACATAGGCAAGACGACAATGAAATCCATAGAGATAATGTACCACTTCCATTCTAGAACATGATGAGGCTACAACAAACCTTCCATATGATGATGCTTCACCTTAACCCTTTGAAATTCTAGACATCTAGCTACAAAATCGTTGATATCACACTTCAATCTTGCTTAAAAATATAGTGAGCATAGATTTGCATACATTTTCTTAACTCTAGGATGTGCCAAATAAGATGCCTGATGGGCTTCAGTCAATATTAGGGTGTAGAGACCCTCTGTAGGAGGTACTTACATTCATCCCACATAGCACAAGAAATCATCAGAATCCAGTGAATATCTAGCAAATTTTCCTTTAAGAGTTCTGCTAGACTAAATTTCAAACTTTACCTCTTGATATTGATTTCCTGAGGAGAGAGCGGTGAGGATTTGACTCCTCAAATCAACCCTGAGAGCCACTACAAAAATCTCATGTCTACATCAGCTCAAAGCATCTACCACCACATTCTCTTTGCCCTAGATATACTTTACTTCAAAATTGTATTCACACAAGAATTCCATCCACCTTCTTTGTCTTGCATTTATGTTTGACTGCGTGAAGATGTATTGCAGACTACAATGATACGTATGCAACTCAAACCGATGCACTAAAAGGAAATGTCTCCATCTTACTAGAGCATGAACCACAACAGCCAACTCAAGATCATGTATGGGGTAGTTCAACTCATGATCCTTAAGTTTACGAGATTCATATACAATCACTCGCCCTTCGTGCATCAAAACGGCCCCTAAACCTTCCAAGGAAGCATTTGTACATACTACAAATTCCCCTGTAGGATCCGATACTACCAAAATTGGTGCACTGGTTAGCTTTTCCTTAAGATTCTAGAAGGCTAACTAACATTGATCTGACCAAAGAAATTTCTCCCCCTTCCTCTAGAGAGAGGTAATGGGATGTGCAATCCTAGAAAAGCCTTGGATGAACCGCCGATAAGAGCCTGCTAATCCCATGAAACTGTGAATTTTTGAGACATTTGTGGGTACAGGCCAATCCACAATGGCCTAAATCTTTGCATCATCAACGAAAATTCCTTCACCTGAAATGACATGACCCAAATATTGAACTTCAATCTTATAGAATTCACACTTTGCCAAGTTGGCATACAACTAATTATCCCTTAAGAATTGTAGCACCTGTCTTAGATGTTCCTCATGTTCCTCCATAGACCTAGAGTAAATCAGAATATCGTCGAGAAACACAAGGATGAATCTATCCAAATACATTCAGAACACCCCATTCATTAAGCTCATGAAGACTGAAGGTGCATTTGTCAACCCGAATGACATCACAATAAACTCGTAATGTCTATATCAAGTGCAAAATGTTGTTTTAGGAATATCTAGTTCTGCAATCCACAACTGATGATACCCTAATTTGAGATCAATCTTAGAAAATATCTTCGCCCCTTTTATTTGATCGAAGAGATCATCAATTTTGGGCTGGGGATATCAGTTCTTCACCATTACAACTACCTGTAATCAATACATAGACAAAGAAAACCATCCTTCTTTATGAATATTATGGGTGCTCCCCAAGGGGAAACACTTGGGCAGATAAACCCCTTAGCCAACAAATCCTCTAATTGAAGATAGAGTTCTTGAAGCTCCTGTATTTTCATTCAGTACAGAGCTCGAGATATAGGCTCAGCTCCAAGTACAAGATGAATCCTAAAATCTATATCTGCTTAGGTAGCATACCTGGTATCTCACTCGGAAAAACATCAAAAAACCCCTTAAGGAGTGGGTAATCATCTAATGACACCCCTCGATTATCCTTTGACTCAAGATCACCCACAAATACTACAAAACTCTAACAACCCTACCAAAAAAACCTTTTTAGTTTAATGGCATAGATCATTCGCAATGAAATGGGCCTCTAAATACCTACAATCTCCACCTCCTTTCTGAAATCATCGATGCACTGCGCTACTTTATGACAATAGTCTATCATGGCATGGTGTGCACTCAACCAATCCATTCCCAGGATGACATCATATGAGCCAAGTAGTAGGATTCAGAGATCCACCTTAGTTGTTAATGCCCCTATATCTAGACTACAACCCTAAAAAATATTCTCTACTACAACGTTTGACCCTAAGGCCAATTCAACCTACCTTTTTATGCCTTTCCTAGATGCTACCAATCTACATCGCTCTACTACTGAAGCAGATATAAAAGAGTTAGATGCACTAGAATCAAAGAATATGGAAATATTGATATTCTACTTGATAGTTGTCTCCTGCCGCAAACACCTGATGTGCTTTACCCACATTGCCCACTATTGGCTCAGAAGTAGCTGGTCTCTAGCTAATACCTAAAGTAATCCTTTGTGTCTCATCTAGATAGGGCGGGCAGTTCAACGATTCATATCAACTCGACTGATCGGGAACCTTTTAGGTTAGGTTGTTTTACTAATCATTTCTTAGCAACTTTCTATTCACTTTGGCAAGTTTTAGGTTTAAGCCCTAGTACTATGATGCCCATTGCCTATATGTTTATGGGGGATCAAATTCAGCATCCCAATTTTTCTGTAATATATGACTATGCTTCTTTCCTTGCTGAAAGGATACATGAGGGTTTGCTAAACTTATATGTGGGGGATACTAGTACTCCTTTCTTTTGGTACTCCTTATTAATGCACATGTTTTTGTATAAGAATGATGACTTCTTCTTAGAGAAAATGAAGTTGAGGTAGGAGGTGAATAGACAAAGATTACTAGTACAGGCTTGGAGTGTAGACTTGTCTTGCAACAAAGGAGGTGCTAGGTATGTGTAGTTTAATAACTACTTTACTTCCAAGCTCAGGGCTAGACTGATGGTGAATGTGCCAAGGATTCTTGAGGATTTGTATGATTTCCTTTGACCAAAAGAAAGAAAGTCCGATTTGAAGGTATGTCATAATTGGGGTGACATTATTGCATACCCTGTAAGCACTATCTTAAGGGTTTATGGTTTCCAAGGAGTTCCTCGTATTCTCCCATACAATGTACCATCAAGGATGGGATTTGTAGAGGTCTTGTGGCAACTGGGTTTCATCCATGAGGATAATTTGATAGGAAGAGAAAAATGGACTTTGTTCCCTGATTATACTATTATTTCAGATTTTATATTTTCCAAGGGAGGATGGGTTCACTTTCATAGATATTTTGATGATTATCATTTGAAGAGTGGATCTGTGAGGCTGCATGACCCTGAGGGATTCTTTGCTCTATTCAGACAAAGAATTAAGGGTGGTAATTTTGTCCATGTTTTCAATTTTCTTGAAGATTTGATTAGGAATGAGTTTGATTTGAGCTGACAAGAATTAAATAAGGAGAAATAAACTGCCTATGAGAAAATGTTAGCCATAGTGCATAAGTTGGATCCAAAGTATGATCCACTAATGGAGTTCACTCCATTTCATAAAAGAGTTGATTTCCTGATGAATAATTTCAGGGAAATCATGAACACCCTAAGAACTAAGAACATAAATTTGGAAGTGGACTTGAAAATTCAGGGATTGGAGGTTAGGCCTAAGGAAGAAAGGCCAACTTATTAGCCACCAAGGGATAGGCCTTTATACAGAAGGAAGAGAGATGATAGCAAAGATGAAGAAGTGGGAGATAGAAAAGGTAATCAAATAATGAAAACATCATCACAGTCGGGTCATGGGATCAGAAATCCTGGAGGAATAAAGATTGTGGATCTTGATTCACCACCTGGGGATGACCCTATGGAGCTGCCATCAGAGCCAAGCCTTAAGAGGCAAATAATTGAGGAATTCTAGGAGGCTCTGATGGATGAGATAATTGTAACTTATCAGGACATGTAGGTTGGCATCCCCTCCCCTCCTAGATTAGTACAATTGGTTATGACTGATATGGATATAAAGGGGCAATGTGTACAAGATGCAAGGATGGTGGCCTGCAAGGCATTCTTGGATAATGATGCCTTCATGAAAACTCTTGTTTTCTTGTAGTTGGCATGGAGGATGAAACTTGAAGAATATCATAATGAATGCAAGAGAAGGAGGGAATCAAGACCTGATAGGTCTAACCAAGAGAGTGATGATGAGGTCAAATCCGAATTAATGGAGCAATTCAAGAACCTCACTCCTAATGAAGGAAGGAAACTTGTGTCTCAGGCTGGTGTCTTACTTCTCCCTGAATGGGACATAGTTGATGCTATAGCATTCAATGCTATCATGCAGTCCAAGCATCCTATGCAAAGTAGTGAAGAGGAAGTTAAGGCAGCCCTACAAGACTCTGCCTTTAGTGAGGAATATGAAACTTTAGCGATATGGGCATTGGCACCTCAGGGTAGAAAACTAAATGTGACTAATATCAGTCCAAATCTAAGGGGCGAGCTTATCATCAAGAGAGTTTCTGAAACCTCAATGACAAAGGACACAATCTTGACACTGAATGTGGCCAAATTGGCCCAGAAGACAGCTGAAAGGGATGAGGTTGAAAAGAAAATCTTGATGGAAAAGTACAATGCGATAATTGGGGAGTATAGTAGGATGAAACAAAGAAATGTTGAACTACAGTCTGAAGTAGATAGACTAAGGTACGGGCACGTGGGAGAATCCTCTAGTGCCCCTGTTACTAGAGCAATACATACTACTTTGGGGTCATTACCCCCTATTTTCCCAATCATTTCTACTCCTGGATCCCCAATTTAGACA
The DNA here is from genome assembly GCA_007258455.2 of Sequoia sempervirens. Lineage (NCBI taxonomy): Eukaryota > Viridiplantae > Streptophyta > Pinopsida > Cupressales > Cupressaceae > Sequoia > Sequoia sempervirens. Next base: position 186,468,265 of record VDFB02373365.1, read on the forward strand.
CCTATTGATAGCCCTACACTAAGGCCAATTGAAGAAGAGGTTGAATATTCTACAGATCCTGCAAAAGGGTAGATGATGAATAAAATTACGGAATTATAGGTTACCCTAAGGGCAAGTGAGGATGATGTATCCAAACACAATGAGGTGGTTAAAACTGTTGTAAGGAATTTAAATGAGAAGATTGAGTCTAAGCTGCTAGTTATACATTCTTTATATTCTTTATTCTAGGATCGAATTCAAAATATTAACAGAGATCGGGAGATGATTCTTCCCTTGGTTGAGAAGTGGATCTCTAGGGCCATTGATTTAGATGTTATGTTTAAGGCTTCTAGATTTGATGTGAATAATAGGCCCCAATCATTAAATCCTACTCAAATATTTGTGAAATCATTGAAGGGATTCTAGGCCTTTCCTGATGATTTGAGTAAGAAAATTAGGGAATTAATAAAGGGTTTTGATGATTGCAATGACACTTATCTGCCAGATATAATATATGCACATGGAAATATTAAAACACTGCAGTAGTGGCAAGAAAGGGTAGAGGAGGTTATTAATGTGCAAATCAAATTAATCTGTGATGAATCAGATCATGACTTTATTGTAAGCAGCATGGATAAAATAATTAATATTGACATGTTCTTAGAGTCATTTGAAAGGGAGGCCAACTAGGTTGTGGTGAAATTCACACCTTACAGTACCAAGATGATGGAGGTGATGAACTTTAATTGGCCAACGGATGAGGAATACCAGAGTTGGGTTGACAGATACTTAACCGAAGAGGAGTGAAACAGCGTATATTACTGGCAACTAATAGCTTAGTAGTTATGTATAACTGATTTTGGGTTTTGTTCCATAGTGGCTGTGGGTGCAGGTTTTGAGGTGTAACAAATGTTGTGGTTATTATGTAATGAATAGAATCAACAGAAAGATGCTCCAGGACTTGCTGGTTGTGTTTTCAGTTTTGAATTAGCACTTAGCGGTCCAATTGATGGGTGACATGTGTAATTTTTGGCCCGATGCTTGTTGCTCCTTCATTTTCTATAAGAAGGATTTCAGGGCCATAAAGGTTGTTGGCAAGTCAGATATTTTTCAAAGGTCAAGTCTAGGTATAGTTGCAGAGCAAATTGTAAGAAATTTTGTGAATGTTAAGCCAATTTAGGCCTGGGGTTATTTTGTAAAGGGTTTTAAATTTATGAAGGTTGGATGTTTCATAATAGTACTAGCATTTCAGATATGAGGTTATATCTCAAGCTCAAGTCTCTCCTCTATACAAACATGTCATAATTTTGAATAGAATAATCAAGGATTGTGATGTTCATCTCATTATTCTGATGTGTGTGTTTTCCATTCTGGCTTTAGTTCAAAGAATTAATTAAAATGCTTGCATGGAATCATGGATGGGTATGTTTGTAAAGGGATTTGGTAAGAAGTATTGGGCTGGGACAAAAATTGATACAATTGCAAATGCAATATTGTCAGGGATCATATATGCTAAGTATTTAAATCTGTTATTGAATCATAAATATTTGGGAGCTTCACTCCCTAATGGTATATGTCACTGATCTAAATTGTATAAGTTTGTGAATCTTTGTGTCTGTATGTCTTTTCTTAGGGCTTGCACCACATTGCAAATAAATTGACTATCATACGTTATGGAATAATGTTGTAATTATCTCATGCTCCAAGTAGCTGATATTATTGGTGAAAGGCCAATTCATTTTAGTGGTATCCTATTTTGTTGAGCCATTTGTGGGATTATTTGTGTTTTGTTAATGATTGTTTATGAATTTGGTGTAGAGATCATAAGCAAATTATAGGACCACCCTCTTGTGTCTTGCAGAGCCTGAAGTGTAGGAGGTTAGTTTAAAATCCTTGTCAGTTGGTCCAGGTCCTTCGAGCTACCCTTGATTGGAATTGGCAATTCCATAGGTAGATTAGGAGACAAACCTAGTTTATAAGAAAAATAACCAAAAAAATGGCAACTCTACTAGGGACATTAGCTTGAATGTTTCTTGTCAGTGGGTCGGGTATCCATTTTGCAGAGTCTACCATAGTATTTCTGAGATTTGAAGGTTGAGCACTGGGTGTTGTGTTTCTTTATCCAATTAAGTGTGTTATTGCACAAATTGCATATACCTCATGCAATGTGTCTTTGTGTATTGTTAGTATGATAAGTTCTCAGGACCTTTTAAGGTATTATCGTGTGTTTTTGAATTGTTGATATTCCCAAGATAATTGGGTCACGACTTTGATAGTCTCTGCACTAGTGTGCACTTTATTTGAAGTTTTATACAAAATGAAAGATCTTTGAACACACATAGAGGAATGGGAAATACTAGGTCATTTATGAAGAATCACCTGGAATCCAAGTTGGAGGGTGAACTTCCTAAAAGAAAGAAGAGAGACTGGATGAAGAAGAAACTAGAAACCAGCAATGCCACTCCTGTGTCCCAGAATCCTGTACATCAAGGTACAAGTAAGCCTCTACATCCTATCCCAGAGACTTTTGAACATGTATCTAGACATTCTGAATCACATAGTTGTGGATTTTTTGATACATTGTTTAATACACCTATTCAAGAGGATGTAACATGTCGTAATAAAGAGCCTGTTAATGTCCAATATATTAAGAGAAGAAGTAGGAGGAGAAGTTGAGGCCATCACAAGGAATGCACTAGTGATTTTCCTCCTCCTCTACTATTGATGGTGGACCCACTTTATTATTTAGACAAGAGGGAGAAAATCTGATAGATTTGAGTGATATATTAAGTTCTGATATAACTTTTCCTAACCCCGAAGATGTTTTTAGGGATATTAGTTCTTTTAGACGAGAAATCCAAAAAAAGGTTGAGGTTAGTATAAAGAAGGACAAAGAGAATGAAGTAGAGTTAATGAATGCTATTATTGAAAGGGATAGGTTAATTAGACAGTTGGTAACTATGAGACTCCTCAACCAAAGTAGACTGGACCTAGAAGAGAATGGTCCTATTGTACAACAAATTTTTGATAGGGAAGCAAAGCTAGTGTCCAAAGTGGGTCCGAAAGGTCAAGCTAAGGTCCAGCCAAAGCTAACAGATCTGAAACCTTTGAACCCTATTATGTCACAATCAGATAATCCAAATTTTAAACCTGTTACAGATAAAGGAAAGTAGAAGGCTGAAGGGATCAATATAAATGAAAAGATGGTTTCCCACCAGCCTAAAAAAGATCCCCTCCCACATGTATCATCACAAGTAGAGACTGCCTTAGAAAAGGCTAGAAGGGAGGGGGAAGCTTTAGCAGAAGAATTAAAAAGGACTAAAATGGAGGTTGCAAATGCAGAATATCAAAGGAAAATAGGTTTCTTAAAAATGACAAGTCTGGTTGAAGTTGCACAAGCCACAACTTCATTAGATCATCAGGAGATTTTGAAAAATGATCCTAAACCTATCCAAGAAAATATCACAAGTAATTTTGACCCAAGGGTTTAGGCAACCCAATTTGTTAATTCACAACGAGATGGTTCTAAACCTCAAAAAGTTGATGGACTACAACAAAGGAGACCTATACAATTGGAAAGATATAGGAAACTATTTTTTGATGGTATTCCTAGGTACCCAGATCCTATCACTAATGAATTAAGGGAAAAGATGAACAAATTTGCTGGGAATAATGCCTTTTCAGCATAAGAGCATTTGAAATGTTTCACAGATATGTTAAATGATTATGAGGTAGAACATGAAGATGTGATGATGAAATTGTTTGTCCAATCCTTGAAAGAAGATGCAAGGGATTGGTACAGGGGTTTACTGAATAACAGTATTGGTTCATGGGAGGAGTTTGAAAAATGTTTTAAAGAATAATATGGTGACAAGACAAATGCTAGTTTTATGTTGAATGAGTTCAATACTATAAAAAAATCAGCTAATGAGCGTGCAATAGAGTTTAACCTTAGATTTCAAAAAGCAATGTACAAGTTGTTTCAAGTGATGAAGCTTGATGAGAATGTTTGTTTAACTACTTATTTCAATGCTTTTGATGCTAAAATGGCATATCTTCTCCAAGATAAGGACCCTCAAACCATGCGAGATGCTTTTAGAGTAGCTATTAATATTGAAAGCAATAGGAGAGCTTTTGGAAAGTATGGTAGAAGAGAAGAACCTACTCTTTTGAATAATTCTAGGGATAAAATTTAGAAAGTCTCTACTGCAGGCATTAAAGATGATGAGAAGTGGGACAAGGTCCTTAGTACTTTGAAGGATATAAAATATACTATTGCTAAGCAAGAGAAGGGTACAGGAGGTGATAAGCAGCAGTATAATAAAAGTGATAAACCTCCTAGATTGCAAAATTATCCTTACAATACAAATTGGAAGGATGGTAAACCAATACTACTTGCCCAGAAGCCCAATACTAATCAACAGATACCAGATCATTTGCTTATGTGTTCTATAAATCTAGTGTAGGATAGACCATGGTGTGTGGTGTGTGAACACCCACATGATCAAAATTATTGTGATGTCGCTCAACTGATTGCTACTGAAGGAAAAGAAGAGGATGTTCATCAACCAACTCCTGATTTTGAGCAAGATGATGTAGGTTGTTGTATGGCCCGGTCATATATTGATGAGGTTGAGTTTTCTTCTGATGAGGAATTACAAGGGGTTGATGTGAATAATCAATGACAAAAAAGTGAATTGTACCATCAACAAGTTTTTTCTGATGAAGGTGAGTGTGGCAACCATGCCTGCAATATGGAATAGGCTGAGGATCCAGTATCTTTAAGAAGACCATCAGAAGATGAGATTGCTCGGTTAACTGAGAGATGGCTGCTCAGTTGAGAAGTACATTACAGTTAAGAAATAGGATTGTAGGTGGTGAGCAAGGCAAACCTGCTAGCCTTTTCATTAAGGAACAAAAGGGCAAGAGTAAGGATGCTAAGGAGGATAGCAAAAATGATGCTGTCAAAATCAAGGATGTCAAGAATGACAAGATATGGGCAAAAAAGACTGAGGTCCAAAAGCCCAGTGAAAATTTTTCTCCTCTATTAGTAAAAACAAAATGATTGTCAAATGTGTTGAGTCAATTCCAGAGGAAAAGCAAAGGAAACTTGAAGGAAAACAAGATTTGGAGAAGAAAGAAACTAATGATGGTACGATTCCTAACCTATCCAAATACACACCTGTGGATATGTTTCAAGTGTTGTATCAAGTTAAAGTTATTGTACCTTGGCTCAAGATGATGAGAATAGATGAGCATAGAGAAAAGACAAATGATTTGATTACTAAAATTTTGAGCAGTAAAATTGAACAAGGAAATTGTAAAGAAATGAGGGAAAAGGAAGAAATAAAAATGAAAGAATTAGATGGAACTATAACTCAAATTCCTCCTGTATTCCTAGGGAATTATTTCAATACGTGCTTGAAAAACATCACCCCCTTTTTCTTTAGTATTGATATAAATGGATGAACTATGAGGAATTGCGTGATAGACTGAGGAGCATCAAATAATTTCATGCCAATTAAGATTATGGAAGCAATGGGCTTGATAGTTGATACTACTCAAGGTAAATGCTTTGCATTGGATTCAAGAGAGGTGCTTGTTATTGGGACCATTAATGCCTTGCCTTATGTGTTGACCCAATATCCTGATAAGGTTTTGACCATGACTATTTTAGTTGCGGACATTGCCCCTCATTTTGGAATGTTATTATCAAAGAAATGGAGTGCATCAATAGGAGGTAACATACAATGTGATTTGTCATTTGCTACCTTTTGCATTGATGGAAAAGATGTCAAGATCGAAAGAGAATCAAAGGTGCCTCATATGATTGAGCATGGTCTGACTGAGGATTTGACATGTTTTATTGATTGTGGCATAAATGAATTCAAGGTTGAAGAACCCCTAGTAATTGTGATAAGTTTGTTGCACCAATTGATATAGAAGTTGAAAATCTGTCAGAATCTGATGATGTGTGGACTATGTTTTTTGATGGTGCTAATTCAAAGGAAGGATCTGGTGTAAGTGTGTTGTTAAGATCGCCAGGTGGAAAAACTTTCAAATTTTCTTTCACCTTGTTATGAATTTTTTTTACAAATTTTAAAAATTATAAAAAATCGTATGTCTGGCCACCTTAACTTGGTCAAAACTTCATGAAATTCAAAATTTCTTTTTTTAATCCTATAGTATACGAAGCATAGAATGTGATGCATGTTTTAGATTCAAAAAATGTGATACCATTTGAAAGTTGTAGATGTTTTTCAATCAACATATCAATTAGGACTTTAGTCGTAATTCAAATAGAAAATGAATAATAATTATTTATTAAATTCAAAGTAAAGCATAATTTATATTGTTGGAAAGTTGAGAATCTCCTTTAAAAACCTTTTTAATTTCATCAATTTTGGGTTAAAAAAAGTTGTCAGCCACATACCCTACAAATACCCATCATATTGCCACTTTTTTTCCCATCATGATCCTCCACATACCCCACATTATGTAATTAATTCTTGAATCATAATTGTTAATATTGTTAAGATTGTGTTATATTTGATTAAATATGTTCTATATATTTCCAAGTAAAATCTAATATGAATTCATGAATGATTCTATATGGCTTATTCTTGTCTCATTGCATATCTTTAATAAATGTTTAAATGAAGTCATGTGGATGAATGAGTTACGTTAATAGAATTGGTAATTACTTTTATCAACTTTGTTATGGGATAGATTACGTAATGTCACCTTGTGTACCCCAAGGGACTTAGATGTTTATCATGTAATCATTAGCTATGTTAGTTGCAAAAGTAAACATAGTGTTATTCTTAATGTTTTCAAAAAAAAAAAGTTGCATTTTTAGTTGTCCTTTGGGGTTTTCACGATGGGGCATTACAATTTGGTATTAGAGCTAGGTTTGCAAACACTGGGTACTCTAGGTAGTTTGAGTCTGTTAGGAAACCTTTGCATTAACTCTTGATCTAACATAACCCCAATTGTTGTGCAAGATCATGCCTCGGGGTAGAGTTCATCGCCAAGGAAGAGGACGAGGTGGTGGTCATGGGGCCAACTGCCAAAGTCCATCACCTCTGAGTTCCCATGGTTCTGAGCATGAGGAACTATAAATTTCCCAAAGTAATCCAACAAGTGGTGGTTAGAACCCAGAACAACCTAGTTTAGATGACCAACTTCAACATTTACTAGAGGAGATAATGGGTCCTCTAGGCCCTAGGTAAGTGGAAGAACAAAGGTTGGAAAGGGAAAGGGAGACATCCCCTAGACGTGGGGAGACCGCAACTAAATAGAATGCAATAGTGGTGAGTCACATGAGACACCTATTGAGAGCACAACAACCAACATTTGATGGTTTTGGTGGGGGTCTTGAGGTAGAGACTTGGTTGATCAATCTAGATAGATGCTCTTCTATGCAACCCTATGGTAGTAATACTAGGGCTAGATGCGCTATCATGCACCTTAGAGGCTTCGCGTCCACTTGGTGGTGGCTAGAAGAACATAAATTACATATTAACATCAGCATGGTGACTTGGGAATTATTTATGGAGAGATTCAGGGTCTGTTTTCTTTTTGATCATTGGAGGCAGTGTAGAGAAAATGAACTCCATGAGTTAAGAAAGATGGAAATGTCTGCAGAGAAATACGAGCATCATTTTTATGAGCTCAAGCAGTATGCGGGGATTGAAAATGATGAGGCAATGCTTGTGCAACATTTATTCAAGGGCATAAATGCCTATATCAGTGGTGGAGTTAGAGTCTTCAAGCTAAAGAAAATGGAGGTAGCTATTGAGAAGGCTCGCCTTGTCAAAGAAAATATGGCATTGGAATTGGGAGGCCACATAGGAGTTCAGATTGGAAGTGCCCCAACATCAGGTTTTGGTTCTAAAGGTGGACAATCTCAAGTTGCAGGGTCTTCTAGGAATTTTTGAGCACCCTCTAAGGGTGGTCTACAGCAGCAGTAGTAGTCACAACCCAAACATAACAAATCACAGTCTCAGTAGGGAGACAGATCTCAGAGCAGGAAGAATCAAAGCTGGTAGAGAATTTGACATGATCATTTTGAGCAGCCTGCAAAAAGCACACAATCAACACCATCTTGAGGCAGTTTCCAGCAGTTGAGTGCACCGTCTAGTGTTAGAGGTTTTGGATGAGGCATAGGTTTTTTCTCTTGTGGGAAACATGGAAATATTGCCAAACATTGTCCACAAAGGAGCACTATATGTTTTATTCAGAGACCAACTGCTTCTGAGCTAATAGTGGGTGATGCAGGTAGAGCATATTGGGTATTTGCGGTGGCGGACAATCGCCAAGTTGAACATTAGGGAACTATAGTTGAGACATAAGGTGCATTGTATGGTAATAACATTTCCATTCTCTTTGATTCTAGAGCATCAGATTCATTCATTTCTCCTTCAATAGTAGAATGTTGTAGATTGGTGGCAGCAAGGCAAGGTGTTAAGTGGCAGGTCGAATTGGCCTATGGGGAAAGGTAGTAGTTGAGTCACTAGTTCAGAGTTGTAATTTTCAAATTGGGTCACTCATGACTATGGTGGATCTCTGAATCCTACCTCTTGGTTCATATGATGTGGTTTTAGGTATGGATTGGTTGAGTTTCCACCATTCCATAATCTATCATCAACATAAGGTTGTGCGTTGTGTTGATGATGTGGGTAATGAGGTTGAGATCATTGGCATTCAGAGACTTATCTCACTACATTTGATCTCAGCTATGTAATTAAAAAGGTGCTTCAGACAGGGGTGTCAACTCTTTGTAGTGCTTTTTAATGATTTAGACTCAAAAGAGAGTCAACGGATCTCATTAGATGACTACCCCCTTCTTAAAGAATATTCTAATGTTTTTCCAAGTGAAATTCCAAGGATGCCACCAAAGCGTGACATCGACTTCAGAGTCGATCTTGTTCTTGGAGCTGAGCCTATATCTTGGGCTCCATACTAGATGACAACATAGGAATTGTAGGAGCTGCATTTGCAACTGGAGGAGCTTTTAGATAAAGGATTCATCCATCCTAGTGTTTCCCCTTGGGGAGCACCAGTTATATTTGTGAGAAATAAGGACAGTTCACTTCGATTATGTATTGATTATAGGCAGCTCAATAAAGTGACAATCAAGAATCGATATCCTTTTATGAGAATTGATGACTTGTTCGATTAGATAAAAGGAGCTTAGGTTTTCACTAAGATTGATCTTAAGTCTAGCTATCATCAATTGCAAATAGTTGAAGCTGATATTCATAAAACTGCATTTCGAACTCGTTATGGGCATTATGAATTCACTGTTATATCATTCGGGTTAACTGATGTACCATCAATTTTTATAAGTCTAATTAATGGAGTCTTCTAAACCTATTTGGATAGGTTTGTACTTGTGTTTCTCAATGACATCCTAGTGTACTCTAAATCAATGGAGAAGCATGAGGAACTATGAGGCAGGTATTACAATGTTTGAGGGACAATTAGTTGTTTGCTTATTTGGCTAAGTGTGAGTTCTAAAAAATTCAAGTGAAATACTTGGGGCAAGTCATCTCAGGTGCAATTATTGCAGTGCATCCATCAAAGATACAGGCTATAGTTGATTGGCCAGTACCCAAGAGTGTTCTAGAGATTCACAGTTTTATGGGATTAGCAGGCTATTATCGACAATTTGTACAAGGTTTTTCTAGGATCACACATCCCATTACTTCCCCTCAAAGGAAAGGGAATACTTTCATTTGGTCTTATCAGTGTCAGAAAACATTTGAGACCCTTAATTATAGGTTGACTAGTGTACCAATATTGGCAGTTCCTAATCCTACTGGGAATTTTTTGGTGTGCCCTAATGCTTCCTTGGAGGGCTTAGGAGTCATTTTGATGCAAGGACATGTAATTGCTTATGAATCTTGTAAGCTCAAGGATCATGAGCTAAATTACACCATGCATGACTTGAAGTTAGCCATAGTGGTTCATGCCCTTGTGAGATGGAGATACTTCTTATTGGGTCATAGGTTTGAGTTTTACAATGATCATCACAATTTGCAATACATTTTTACTCAACCAAACTTGAATACCAAATAGAGGAGATGGAAGGAATTCCTCTACAAATATGACTTTGAGGTCAAGTATGTTTAGGGAAAGGAAAATGTAGTAGTGGATGCTCTAAGTCGGCGGAGACATGAGATTTCTACAGTAGCTCTTGAGGTGGATTTGAGGAGTCAAGTCCTCGTAGCGCTTCCTAAAGATAGCTAGTATTAGGAAGTGAAGTCAGAAATTGAATCTAGTAGAGATTTAGAAGGAAAATTTGTAGGGTACTCACTAGATTCAGATGGCCTTTTGAGATATATGGGTCACATGTATGTTCCTTCTGCTGCGGGTCTTCAGACTCTAATTATGACTGAGGCACATCGAGCTCCCTACTTTGCTCACCCACGAGTTAAGAAAATGTATGTAGATCTTTGTGCAATGTACTTTTGGACTAGAATGAAGAGGGATATTGCAAATTTTGTGGCTAGATGTTTGGAATGTCAAAGGGTTAAGGTAGAACACTAGCATCCTGTAGGCCTTTTACAGCCTCATCTAATTTCAAAATGAAAGTGGAACATAATTTCTGTAGATTTTATTGTGGGATTGCCTATGACTTCTCGACGTCATGATGCTATCATGGTCATAGTTGATAGATTGACCAAGGTGGCACACTTCTCCCCCATATGATCATCTTACACTGCTTATTCAGTTGCTATAATCTTCATGGAATATATTATTCGTCTGCATGGTATTCCACAGAGAATCATTTCCAATAGAGATCCAATGTTTACATCTTCATTATGGACATCATTGCAGTGTGCCTTAGGAAATCAGCTAAACTTTAGCTCTTCCTACTGTCTTGAAATTGATGGTCAGACAAAGATAGTTAGTCAGGTTCTTGAGGACATGCTTCATATGTATGTGATGGATGAACAATAATGTTGGGAGGATTCTTTACATCTGGTGGAGTTTTCCTACAACAATGGATATCATAGCTCAATTGGTATGGCTCCCTTTCAGGCGCTATATGGTCATCCCTGAAGGATCCCATTAAGTTGGGACCCACTTGAGGAAAAAGTTCTCCTTGGTCTTGAAATTTTTCAGGACATGGAACAATAGGTAGCTCGCATCAAAGAGCATCTTGTGGCAGCTCAAGATAGATAGAAGAAATATTCCAATGCCCATACAGTTGACTATAAGGAAAATTAGATGCAGAAAACAATTCTCCTAATGTCAATACCTCAGGAAAGAATGCAAAAGTACTTTTAAATTTTCAATTACAGTCAAGTTGAGATGCACTATGAAACAGATTATAGAAACAGAGTATTAGACACACACATGAACACTAGATATACGTGGGAAAACCCTTACAGGAGAAAAACCCACCACACCAAGAGAAATCACTCTGTATTACAGTAATCAAAATTACATACAATTCCAGACTTATCTTTTTGGTGTCATTATACAACAGCATTCATCATGAACCTTCTTCGAATAGAAAACATCCAAGTTATAGCCTTTATAGATTTTAAATCCTTCACTGATACAATTTTAATTCTTCACACTTCACTGTTGATCGAACTACTATCCAACATCCAAGCATCTGCAACTTGCAACTATATCCATGTCGAATTTTGTCTGTAGAACTTCCTTATAGAACCATCGCAACTGACTATCTTCCAACTGTTCCCCTTCAGCTCCTATTCATCCATGAGACTCCACATAGGACTGTCAACCATTCAACAAAATTCATATTGTATTGGCATCTCAGTGAGATACTAAATATGTCTCGCCGATGCCACATTGACCTCATATCGATGTCGCTGAAAGCCTCCATAGTCGCTAAGATGTTACATCGAGCTCCAAGAGATACACCGAGACATCACGTAGTCACCCTGACTTATTGCTTTCGCCAGAAGGTCATAGCGAAACACTAAAGTTACACTGAAGTCCCCAAGCCTACCGAGCACCAAGTAGAAGTCAGCAAGACTCACATCTATCGCCGAGAGTTCATACCAAACAACTTGAGTTACACTGAAAAACATACACCTATTAGCAAGACAATTGGCTTTTGTCAAGACATCATACTGAGATCCATATGTTTCACCGATGACAAACTATTGCCAAGAGCTACCCTGATAGCCATTAGCTATTGGCAAGAAATTTTCCATCGCTAAGAGGTTTCTCTGATAGCTTTAAGTTATACCAAAGGCTTCCAACACAACAACTTTTTGGTGAGACATTAACACTTCACTGTGACATCTTAGCGAAAACCTTTAGCTTCACCGAAGACCACAGTCACCGAGAGTCTCCTTGATGTATGATTGAATGGCCTTTCGGCCAGAGGTCTGCTGAGCGCTATAAGGTCATAGCAAATACATCATGCTACATCGATAGACTCCACAGTGTAACCTTTCGGCAAGACAATGGCAAGGTCACAACGACCAGTTCAAAAATGAATAAAACAAACCTGCTAGTCAGCCAGACAAATAGAATGTCCCACCAACTTGACTCTAATGGAGGTTTCAGCCTATATAGTTTGAGGCACATAATTCCAACAATCTCCCACTTTTTGAAGATCATACAGGCACCTCTAGAGCACATCATAACTTACTAAAAATCATGGGCACTAAGGCCCATTGAACTGGCACACCACCTAAACTTGTTTGTGCGCATTGGCTTCATCAATGCATCTACAACATTCTCCAGAGTATCAACATTTTCCAAACTAATCTTTCCATCCTCAACCATATCTCGTACAAAGTGGTAATGTACATCAATATGTTTCATCTTGGCATGGAAAGTTGAATTCTTTGCTAGAAAGATAGCACTCTGACTGTCACATAAGATTGTTATTTCCCCTACATCAAAACCAATGTTAGAACATAAACATTTCAACCATACAACTTCTTTACAAACATGAGTAGCTACCATGTATTTAGCCTCTGTAGTGGACAAAGTGACCACAGCCTACTGCTTGCTCATCCAACTCACTGCACCATCATTCAACATTAAAACGTATCCATTGGTGGATCTTTTGCTGTCAATGTCCCCTGCCCAATCAGAATCTACATATCCCCAAATGTTGAGATTTCTCTGTGATTCAACTGAATTCCCATGGTAACACAATGAAAAATCTGAAGTTCCCTTCAAATACCTAAACACTCTTCACAACATCCCAATGTATTCTTCCTAGATTAGCCATAAATCGACTAAGTACTCCCACTACTTGGGCAATGTCTGGTCTTGTATAGACCATTGCATACATGAGACTGCCTACAACACTAGCATAGGGCACATTGGTCATGTCCTCCATCTCAGTAGGATATTTTGGATAGTCCTCAGTAGATAGCTTTGTTCCTTGCATGACTGGAACAAATAACTACTTACAATTATTCATACAAAATCTCTCAAGAACAACCCTTATATACTTGCTCTGACTAAGCCAAAGCTTTGTATTCTTCCTATCCCTGGTTATCTCCATCCCTAGAATATACCTTGCTGCACAAAGATCCTTCATTTCGAACTTAGCAGAAAACTGAGACTTAAGATCATAAATCATTAGCTTTCTATTTCCTATGAAGAGCATATCATCAACATAAAGAGTAATAACAAGTACTTGACCACTCTCAGCTTTATAATATACACAGTGATCAGATTTTTATCTCACAAATCCCAAAGATAATACAAATGTATCAAATTTCTGGTACCACATTCTAGGTGATTGCTTTAACCCATAGAGAGGCTTCTTTAATTTTCACACCAATTTTTCTTTACCTTTCTCAAAAAAGTGCTCAGGCTGGGACATACAGATTTCTTCTTCAAGGGTATGTGCAGGATCATGGTGCGCCAAAAAGTGGCAATATTATGGGTATTTGTAGGGTATGTGGCTGACGAATTTTTTTACCCAAAATTAATGAAACAAAAAGAGTTTTTAGAGGAGATTCTTAGCTTTCCAAAAATATAAATTATGATTTAATTTGAATTTAATAAATAATTATTATTCATTTTCTATTAAAATTATGAGTAAAGTCCTAATCGATAGGCTAATTGAAAAACATCTATAACTTTCAAACGATATCATATTTTTTGAATCTGAAACATGTGTCACATTCTATGCTTCACATACTATAGGATTAAAAAAATAAAAAATAAATTTCATGAAGGTTTGACCAAGTTAAGATGGTCAGATAGACGAGTTTTTATATTTTCTAAAATTTGTAATAAAAAATTCATAATTAATTATTTACTTGGAAAAAAATTACAAAAAAATATGCATCATATCCGGACATGAGTCCTCTACTTATATATAAAATCTTACAAAAAAATATTATCATTTTATTATGGTTAGGGTGGTCAGACAGACACCTACTTCTTATTTTTTCCCTGAAATTTAAGTACTACTGCATTGAAATTTCAAATTTTTACCAAATAGATTTTATTTATTTTTAAATAAACCTAGTGTTTTGGAAACTACATTCAATTTTCTACAAATTCTATTCTTACATATTTTTGAAATAATATAGATAAATTATTCAAATATTTACGTCAAGTTGTCTAACACTGATTTTTTCTGAATTTCTTGCCACTTAAGGGCCTATTTTTTGCATGATGATCCTGCACATACGCTCAAGATTACCATGAAGAAATGTTGTCTTCACATGCATTTGTTCAATCTCTAAGTCATACATTGTTGCAAGTGACAATAGAAATCTAATGGATGTCAGCTCCGCTAAAGGAGAAAAAATTTCCCCATAATCAATTCCCTCTACCTGGGAATAACCCTTTGCAACTAGTCTTGCCTTGTATTTTTCTACACTGCCATCCAGACAAATCTTTTTCTTAAATACCCATTTGTAGCCCACATATTTTCTGCCTTTAGGCAAGGGCACCAGACTCCAAGTTTCATTTTTATCTAATGACACCATTTCCTTATCTGTGGCTTTCAACCAAGAATCTAAATCAGACATTTTAATTGCCTCCTTTACAGTTCTAGGCTCATCAGTGCTAGAAATCAAGGCATAAGCACAAGTAGAATCAAGTAATGAGAACCCATACCTATCTGGTTGTTTCCTTTCTCAGGTTGACCTCCTTATTGGCTGAGGCTGAGGTTCTTCTTCTTCAGAACTTTCAAAATTACTTTAGCTCTCCTCAGTTTTAGGTACGTTTTGAATTTTCAATTCCTCTTTCTCTGGTGTAGGAGGAATTGATGCTACATCCTTACTTATTTTAGACTTTGTCTATAACTACAGATCCAAGTTGGAATGTTTCAGCTCTCAAAATATTACACTCATGTTGTATACAACCTTCTCTGTAATAGGATTCCAAAACTTGTATCCTTTAATGTTAGCACTATAGCCAATGAAAATACATTTGATAGCCTTGTTCTCTAGCTTAGATCTTTTTACATCAGGCACATAAGCATATGCTTCATAGCCAAAGACTCTAAGATTTCTAAGAGAGGGCTTCTTACCAGACCATGCTTCCAAAGGTGTCTTATCAACAAGAGCAGAGTTTGGAGACCGATTAACTAAGTAACATGCAGTAGCAGTAGCTTCAGCCTAGAACTTCTCCTCCAAACTAGCACTACTAAGCATACTTCGTGCTCTCTCCATCACTATCCTATTGAACCTTTCTGCAACTCTGTTCTGTTGTGGAGAATAAGGTGTAGTCTTGTGTCTTTTGATTCCATGGTTTTTACAGTATCTTTCAAATTCATCAGAACAGAATTCACCGCCATTATCAGTCCTTAAGCATTTTATTTTTCTACTAGTCTGATTTTCAACAAGATTTTTAAACTCCTTAAATCAACTGAACACTTCTAATTTACCTTTTAAAAAATAAACAAATGCTCTCCTTGAATAATCATCAATGAATGACACATATTGTCTTGATTTAGACAATGAAGGGACATTCACTAGACCAAACACATCTAAATGGATACAATCTAACAAACCAGAAGATTTATGAGGACTGTCATAAAATGAAATATGATGTTTTTTTCCATATATATAGTGTTCACATAATTCAAATTCGAAATTACAATCTTCAAGCCCCTCAACAAGATTTTTGTTCTTCAAGGTTTTTAAACTTTTTTCTCATATGTGGCCTAACCTATGATGCCAAAGCA
Source organism: Sequoia sempervirens (assembly GCA_007258455.2). Lineage (NCBI taxonomy): Eukaryota > Viridiplantae > Streptophyta > Pinopsida > Cupressales > Cupressaceae > Sequoia > Sequoia sempervirens. The sequence goes on from VDFB02373365.1 coordinate 186,484,403, forward strand.
TAGTCTTCTTTGCAAGAAGTTTTACTTCCATAGAGTTTACATAATTAGGGATATTTCCCTCTTTACCTCCATGAGCAACTTTCATTGACTTCGAAGTGACACTATTACATTGAACAACTTGTGCATCTAGCTTGTACAAGGTACCAATTCGAGCACCTATAGCTAGCACCATTGAACCTCTAGTCATCTTGTAGCCACTTCCCAAGAACAAGACTTGTACTTTGATATCATTTAACATACTTACAGACAATAGATTTTGAGCCAGACTTGGTATGTGCATAACATTATTGATCCCCTTTATTCTACCATCAGGGAATTGGATTTTGACTCTTCCACGGCCAAAAATTTTCAAGGTTGAATCACTCACCAAGTACACCTTTCCACCATCGTATTCTTCATACTTTGTGAACCATTCTCTATGAGATTTCATGTGGAATGATGCTCTAGAATCAATCAACCAAACATCATCTGATGCCTATGTAACCAAGGCTGCAATGAAGGCATCACCATCACTATGAGAAGAACCATTATCAGAAGATCCCTTCTTCTTTTTCTCCTCTTTACAATCCTTTTAGACATGACCAGGTTTCCCATAGTTCCAACACTTCACCTTGGACTTCTTACCAGGATATTTTGATCTCCCTTCTGATTTTGATTTGGACTTCTTGTCCTTCTTCTTTCCTTTCTCCTTTGACCTTCCTCTGATAGCAAGAGCCTCCTTCGCCATCTCAGAAGATTTTCTTCTCATCTCTTTTGACATCAAAGAACCAACAACATCCTCCATCTTGAAATTAGATGTTGTACTCCCAATAGCCATCACCAGATGATCCCACGAGTTTGGCAAAGAACATAACAGAAGCATACAATGATCCTCTTCTTCAATCTTTACACCAAAAGATGTTAATTGTGTGAGCAACATGTTAAATGCATTCAAATGATCAGCTACAAACCCTCCTTCCTGCATTCTCAAAGAGTAGAGATTCTTTCTCAAGAATAGCTTATTCACCAAGGATTTCGCTTGATAAATAGAAGCCAGTATCTTCCACGAGAGAGAAGCAGTCTTCTCTTCATACACATTAAGAAGAACTGAGTCTGCCAAATAGAGCCTTATCAGCCCCTTCGCTTTTCTATCTACAAGGTCCCATTCCTCTTGCTTCATGCCTGTAGGTTTAGTTCCAGACATAGCAAGCCAAAGGTCTTGATCTACTAAGAGATCCTCCATCTTGAGTTTCCACAATTCAAAGTTGTTGCCATTGAATTTCTCTATTTCAACCTTCCCAGATGAACTAGACATCTTAATCTGTAAACAAAAATAATGATCTCTACAAAACTCCCACTGAATAGTATTGACACAAAAAACCCAATGTACCCCCAAGGATAACACAACTGGCCAGGCTCTAATACCACTTGTAAGGAAAATTAGATGTGGAAAACAATTCTCCTAACATCAATACTTCAGGAAAGAATGTAGAAGTATTTTTAAAATTTCAATTATAGTCAAGTTGAGATGCACTATGAAATAGATTACAAAAATAGAGTATTAGACAAACACACATGAACAACAGATATACGTGGGAAAACCCTTACGGGAGAAAAACCCACCACACCAATAGAAATTAGTTTGCATTACAGTAATCAAAATTACATAAAATTCTAGACTTATCTTTTTGGTGACATTATATAGCAGCATTCATCATGAACCATCTTCGAAGAGAAAACATCCAAGTTATAGCCTTTACAAATTTTAAATCCTTCACTGATACAGTTTGAATTCTTCACACTTCACTATTGATCGAACTACTATCCAACATCCAAGCGTCTGCAACTTGCAACTATATCCATGTTGAATTCTATCTGTAGAACTTCCTTATAGAACCGTCGCAACTGACTATCTTCCAACTGTTCCCCTTCGGCTCCTTCTATTTGTCCATGAGACTCCACATAGGACAGTCAACTATTCAACATAATTCATATTGTATTAGAATCTCAGTGAGACACTAACTGTGTCTCGCCGATGCCACATTGACCTCATATCGATGTCGCCTAAAGCCTCTGTAGTCACCAAGATGTTACATCAAGCTCCAAGATACACCGAGACATCATGTAGTCACTCTGACTTATCGCTTTCACCAGAAGGTCATAGCGAAATACTAAAGTTACACCAAAGTCCCCAAGCCTACCAAGCACCAAGTAGAAGTTAGCAAGACTCACATCTATCGCTGAGAGTTCATACCAAACAACTTGAGTTACACCAAAAACATACACTTTTCGGCCAGATAATTGGCTTTCGCTGAGACATCATACCGAGATTCATATGTTTCACTGATGACCTACTATAGCCAAGAGCTACCCTGATAGCCATCAGCTATCGACAAGACATTCGCCATCACTAAGAGGTTTCTTCGATAGCTTTAAGTTATTCCGAAGGCTTCCAACACAACAAGTTGTCGGCAAGACATTAACACTTCGCTATGACATCTTAGCAAAAACCTTTAGCTTCACTGAAGACCATAGTCGCCAAGAGTCTCCCCAATGCATGATTGGATGGCCTTTCAGCTACAAGTCTGCCGAGCACTATAAGGTCATAACGAATACATCATGCTACAATGATAGACTCCATAGTGTAACCTTTCGGCAAGACAATGGCAAGGTCACAGCGACCAGTTTAGAAATGAATAAAACAAACCTGCTAATTGGCCAGACAAATAGAATGTTACACTGACTTGACTCTAATGGAGGTTTCAGCCTGTATAGTTTGAGGCACATATTTCCAACATTGACCGTTAGTTCTTTGTTGGTGATCGAGTCTTTTTGAGAGTGCAACCACGAAAGAGCCCAATCTATTACAAAAAGGGTTCCAAGATCATACGTCGATTTGTAGAACCATTTGAAGTTTTGGAGAGGATTGGCCCCATTACTTATTGCTTGGCATTACTACCCAATCTATCATGTATTCACAATGTTTGTCATGTTTCAATGCTCAGGCCATATTATCTAGATGTTACTCATGTACTTGATTGGAATGCTCTTCAGGTCAAGGATGGGTAGCTAGCACTCGATCCCATGGTCGTGCTATAGCATCAAAGACTTTCTCTCAAGGGTAGAGGTATTAAATAGGTGTGAGTTCAATGGGACCCGAATGATTTGACTTCAGTACATGGGAGGATGTATTCGATAGTAGAGAAGCTTACCCATATTTATTTACTGGCTTCCATGAGTAAGCCATGTTCTAGGGGGGGGGATGTAATACCCTTCATGTTGTTGATACTCTTTTGTGTTGATTTTATACTTGGTTTGTGATGGTGATTAGTTCACCGATTTTGGTTGTGTGTGGATTTATAGTTTGGTTAGTTTGCTGGACTTGACATTACTTATGATGCTTGATGATACATTTCATCATGATTATGTTATATGGTTATGTTATAGTTTTCTTTAATAATATTTGTGGAGATGTTGCAATTCTATGTTGTTATGGTTTTGATGTGTTTTCTAGTGAGTCTTGGTGAAAGGACAGAGTGGGATCACTTGCTTGCCAGTGCCTTGCTACCCCATGATTACCTTTCACGATGTGTTTGCAATGGTGATTTACATGCTACTTGACATTTGTTTCTATTCAGGATGCAAGTACTAGACACCGACTCCACCTGCTTGACAAGTTTGAGTGTGTCCCATAAACCCAATGGGTATGATGTTGAAAAGGGAGTTGATAAGGAAGTGTCCCCATCCCAAGTCCGTCACCTTGTTGTGAGTCTACGGTGTCTTTTTCTCAACCTTGTCTTTGTTTAAGTTTGGGTTAGTGTTGATTATTTATTTTAGTATGTAAATGTTTGTTATTTAATTAATCTTTATTTTATGTGTGATTAATTAATGTTATTTAATTGATATAGTTATTTGTAGATAATTATAGTTAAGTTAATTGATTAATGCTCTTGATTGAGTGAATAGTTTAAATAAAAATATTAGATGCTTTGATTTAAAATAGAATTTTAAATTTGCATAAGGTAAGTGGTATTAATTCTTGAATTTTTAAATTAATTAAATAGCTTATAATGCTTTATTATTATTAAAAGAAAAATAATTAAAAACTAATTAATTTATAATTAGAGTATTTACAAGAGTGAGTGGGAATTTAATAAAAATTCTTGTATATAAATATTCTCAGAGAGAATATTAACATGCTGTGAATGGCAGGAAGTTTCTTCACGGAAAGAAATTGGCTATAGAATAGTTTTTGGGTTTTGGAGGTTTTTGGTTAAAACTTGAAGAGGTTTTCAGCATATATTTTTATACTCATATTTTGAATCTTACTGGAGGTGAAGTTTCTAGAAAGGTTTTGGAAGTTGAACTCTAAAGGTGAAACTTTTCTCCAACCCTCATTCCTTCAAGCTTCAAGAAAATAGGTTCTTTTACTTTTTTAAGAATTTGTTTTCTTGTTTTGAAAATATTTCCTGGAATTGTTCGTATAAGAGAAAATTGCCATGAATTAGTTAAAACCCTATGTAGAAATGTTTGTTGAAAGCTTTATGTAGAAAAGTTTATTAAAAGTTCTTCTATAGAAAATTTTTGTTTTCGGCTGATGAAGTTTTGTTGTGATTGTTTTGTTGCCTCTGTAGAAATTTTTACAGTAAAATCAGAGAGCCTCATAGAAAAAAATTATTGTTAAACAATAGGAAAACTACAAAAGAAAACAATAGAAAACCTCTTTTGTTTGCAAATGGAATCCTCTGTCAAAATTGTGAAATTGAAAACCCTTGTGAAAATTTTCTTAGAAATTTTTTGTGTAAATAATTTATTTTTCTACTATTAAATCTTGCTAATATGTCCAAATAAAATATTTGGAATTAGAATTAGAATTATCTATATATATACCATACAAATTATATATATATACAAGTGTATATATACACATATATATATCAAGTATATGTTCTGAGAAATTTTATGATGAAATTTTGATTGTTAAAAAAATACCTATAATAATTTTTTTCGTATGAATTTATTTTATAAAACTATATGTAAAAATAAAATGATTGGGAAGGGGGTTAGTCACTGCCGTAACCCCATGTGCAGCCTTTAAAGTTGTGCACAACAGTCCAAGGACTGTTGTACACAACCTTGGGGGCTGCGGCCTCCCCTATGGGGAGGTTCGCAGCCTCCCAAGTTACACTTTTGTTTGTTTAGAATTTTAAAAAAATATATTAAACATAAACTTTAATTCATTTTCTTTTTTTAAATATTTATTTATTAATTGCTTCATATTAATATATATTATATATATAATATAAGTATATAAATATATGTATATATGTATGTATGTATATATATAAATATATATAATATGTTGTGATTTGTGGGGGTTATATAATCAAGTGGTTATTATATTTATGTGTGTGTGTGTATACTTAGTAATATGCATATATATACATACATATATATATACATACATACATATATATATAGGGTATGTGCAGGATCATGATGGGCCAAAAAGTGGCAATATGATGGGTATGTGGTTGATGACTTTATTTTTACCCAAAATTGATGAAACGAAAAGGGTTTTTAAAAGAGATTCTCAGATTTCTACCAATATAAATTATGCTTTACTTTGATTTTTTTTTTTTTTTTAGGCTGCAGGAATCGGGTAGCACGACCCCCTATAAAATGCAGTGTACCTGGTAAACTTTTTAACGTGACCGGCGGCGCTGGCGCGACACACCCTCCGGTACCACAGGACAAGGGAGACTAGAACTCATGACCAGTAGAGCCACAACATAATTACTTAGCCAACCGAGCTAGGGCCCCCGCCCACTTTACTTTGAATTTAATAAGTAATTATTATTTATTTTCTATTTGAATTTCAACTAAAGTTCTTATTGATAGGTTGATTGAAAAACATCTATAGCTTTCAAACGGTATCACATTTATTGAATCCAAAACATGCATGACATTCTATGCTTCACATACTATAGGGTTAAAAAAAGAAAAATTGAATTTCATGAAGTTTTGACCAAGTTAAATTGGTTAGACATACAAGTTTTTATATTTTTAAAATTTTGTAATAAAAAAAAATCATAATTAATTATTTACTTGGAAAAAAATTACTAAAAAATATGCATCACATTGGGACATCAATCCTCTACTTATATCTAAAATCTTATAAAAAAATTATCATTTTATTGTGGTTAGGGTGGCCAGACAAACACCTACTTCTTATTTTTTCCCTGAAATTTAAGTACTACTGCATTGAAATTTCAAATTTTCACCAAATATATATATATATATATAAAAATTACCTAGTAGTTTAGAAACTACATTCAATTTGCTACGGATTTTGTTCTTACATATTTTTGAAATAATATAGATAACTTATATAAATTTTTATGTCAAGTTGCCTAACTTTATTTTTTTGAATTTTTTTCCACTTAAGGACCTATTTTTTTCCACTTGAGTATGTACTAGTTGTAAAGATATAAAAATATTTTGAATGTTAGTTGCAATGTTTGGTTTCATGCTATATGGGAAATTTTTTAAAATGAATAACTTATAAATTAAATTGAGTGATTTATTGGCAAATTAAGTAAATTGGGAAATTTTCTCTTTAAATTATTTGGTTGAATAGTTGTTTAATTCTTTGGTTTTTCTTTACACTCTTCATGGTTTCACTTAAATGGGTTATGACATGTGGGAAAAAAACCCTTAAGTTAGTCTATCCTTCTATAGAAGCTTATGTTGTTGTTTAAAACTTCCAGAGGCATGGGAAAATGGTGGTTTATTATGTGACCTTTTTATTTGATACTTGTCTCGATTTTGAATATAGTTGTGATTTTGATTTTACACTTGGGTTGTACCATTTTTTATGGGAGTTTATTCATATGACTTTTGGTGAGATGTTTTTGGATCGCAGTTGTTCTATTTTGTGTCTTAGATTACTTGTGGGTACAACCCCTTGGAATTTGTTGTTATGTTTTGGGTTTCTAGGGAGAGAACTTGTTGTTATGTTTTGGGCAATGATGTACAAAGGAGCTGTTAGGATAAACCATGTTAGAGTTTGAGTAATAAGTGATAACCTAATTAATTAATTAGGGGGTGGGTAGTTAAACATTAACAAGATAATTGTTGATGCCTCGACCACCTGTTAGTGCTTAAGCAGACTAAAGGTGTGCCAAGAAGGTTGTGGTTGGAAATATTGTTGCCTCATCTCCACGAGAGGTTAACGGTTCTACACAAGTCACCCTATGGGGCCGACACCTAGAGAGACTGTCAAGATAACCATAGATGGGGGCCGACGCCTAGGGATAGGCAGTCAAGATAACCCATGTAGGACTATGTGATGACACTCTCCTCTAGCTTTTCCTTGAGTTTTTTTGTTGCTAACCTCTAGAAGTGGTCTTTTGGTGTTATGTTTCCCTTTATGTGTGCTCTTTTTTTCATGTTTGGAGTTTATTCTTGTGTATTTGATTGGATTTTATTGGTCGGGGACCCTTTCTTATCTACTCCTAGCATAGGGGTGGTCGGGTGGTATGTGCTATGTACCCCATTGGGTTCCCTATTTTGTAGTTGTTCCATTCTGTGGAGAGTTTTGCAGAGACAACTTGATCTAAAGTTTATATTTTTCCAGACATATACTTGTACTTCTACTATACTGTGTATTGATTTGTTACCTTCCCATGTGAATGGGTAGACTTATGATGTAACCTTGAACAATTGCTCAACGAGATGTACTTGTAGTTTGATGTAATGTATAATCACATTATGTAATTCATTCTTGAATCGTAATTGCTAATATCATTAAGATTGTATTATATTTGAGTAAATATGTTCTTTATATTTCCAAGTAAAATCTAATATGAATGCATGAATGGTTCTATATGGTTTATTCTTGTCTCATTGCATATCTTTAATAAATTTTTAAATGAAGTCATGTGGATGAATGAGTTACGTTAATAGAATTGGTAATTAATTTTATTAACTTTGTTAATATGGGATAGATTACGTAATGTCACCTCATGTACCCTAAGGGACTTAGATGTTTACCATGTAATTGTTAGCTATGTTAGTTGTGAAAGTAAACATAGTGTTATTCTTAATGTTTTCAAAAAAAAAAATTGTTGTGTGTTTAGTTGTCCTTTGGGGTTTGCACAATAGGGCATTACATTCAGAAAAGGGTATTAGGCATGGTAATTTATTTGGATTGTACAGTACTACTTAATCTAACTATGCCATGACTTTTGATCATGTAAATGAATTAGTTGATATGGAAATGTTTTGACATCAAAGATCAGACCACATCTAGGTGAGAAAGGATCAAAAACATTGAATAATAAATATATAGGTGAAATTATGTGTTTCATAAGCAAAATAAAGTTAAATTCTCATAGCAAAATGAATTTTAGACTTATTTTCAATAATTTCAATAATTTTGCAAACATAATTGTATTATAATTTAATAGAAAAGTATTCCATATATATATAAATGGGGTAGCTAAGATAATGAATATAATACTAAAGGAAATAAATAAAAGTGTGTTAAGTTGTGGTAATTAGAAGCAAATTATTTCAGAGTAAGTTAGTATGTTTTTTTATTTGATAAATAAGTTTCCTATTTCCATCCATGTTGAAGAGACACATAACTGAAGGTCTCTTATAACTTGTCTAATTAGAACTTAAATAATGATTTTCATACCATACTTCACAAATTCATTTTTTTTTACTAAATCAAGTAAAATTCCAATTTAACTAAGGAGATTGAGCTTAATAAAGGATTAAATATTTATTTTTAACCAAAACTTAAATTTCATATTTAGATAATTTACAAATAAATAAAATTCACTTGAAAATTAGAAAGTTATTTATAAATTGTACAATTCTATCTCTGATACTATGATGTTACATTCATTTTTATGAGCTAACAAGTATTTGTTTGTGATTCACAATGCAATGTAGGAAGGGAAGGGTTTTAGGAATTAAGTGAAGAGTGTTCTCAACTATATATTGTTTTTTATATCATGAAAAGTAATATCAAAATTATGTGTTATAATTATGCACCAAATATATTCACAAACATGTAGTTAAACTAACCTTAAGAAAGATTTATAATCAAATAAGATCACAAAAAAAAGCTTCATAGGCTACTATTGAATGAAATTATTTGAATTCAACACAAAATAAAAATATTTTCAAATTTAGGTTCAATTTTATTTTATTTTTATTCAAGGGGTAAACACTTTTGACCTAGAGCTATGAACTGGTGAGGTCACAAATGGGGGACCTCATCCCCAAATGTTACATGTATGTATTGTCATAGAAAATATATATTTACAAAAGTATCTTAGAGTTCTTGGTAGATATAATCTAGATCCTCTATCTTTTATTATCTCTAAAATCTTTTCATGGTCTTCAATAGGCATCCTCCACCTTTGTTTGGCACACCCTCTTTTTGGTAAAGTTTCAATATTTAATCTTGTTGGTCTAACTAAATGACTATAATGTAGAACCTTTTGACTTGGAATATAATCAATAAATATAATGTCATTTGTATCTATCTTTGTTTGTTGATATTATGTGTCTTCAAAAACCACTAATCTAGTGGGATACTCTTGTCCATCACCATCTGCCATTGATTCCAACAATTTGCATTTTGGTTGCATACATCATAGTAGATAGTAATATACACCTACATTTTTAGGACCAGCAAGAACAACAAAAATATCTTCTATACACACCATGGGGTGATCCCATATACACAGTAGTAAACCATTCTCAATTTAGGTAGAATATAAATCAATTGTAAAAAATAAAATTCAATTTAAAAATTTAAAATTTACATGTAACAACTAAATTTGATACACATTCGTAATCAACTAAATACAAAGGATCATAGACATCTACAATGTAATTATATTCAAAAGGGTTTGATGTGTCCACTAATTGTTTTATTTCCCACTATGAAACATACCCATCTCTAATATTCTCACATTGTAGAGTATTTTCATTGTTCTCAATGCAATCAACACAAAAACATGATTTTTCTCTCACTTGAATTATTGGAGGCCTACTATTTCCTACTATCATGATTTGATGTAAACTTCTAATATAACTAATTGTTTGAAAATTAGTAAGATTTGATTGATCAATATCTGTAAATTTAAAACATCCAATTAAAAATTATATAAAATTTAACATTCAATTCATGTACACATTGAAATTCATAAAAAAAATTCATTTATTTACCTTTAACTTCCCAAAAATATTGTGTTCTATATTGAGTCATGGGTAGAAAAATGAATTTTGCACCATTCAACAATTTCATGTGCATTCCTTATGGAATTACCTACAAGTTCATGTTGGTGAAATGCCAAGTTAAGAGGTTTTGTAGTTGAAAGGAAAAGATGATCTCAAAAAACATAATTATATTTTTTTCTAAAAATCCATATGGTGTTACCTGCAAGTACATGTTGGCAAAGTGCACACTTCACACATGCTCCAGCTCCATCATGCTCTCCTTTTCCATGTCCACTCTCATAGAAATTCCATAAAAAATTTATATCATGTCTAATATGTTTTTGACTTAACCAATTAAAAGCTTTTGCAGACTTAAATTGTCTTGTGACGTTACAACCAATTTTATTTAAAACATGATTTTCTCTCACTTGAATTATTGGAGGCCTACTATGTCCTACTATAATGATTTGATGTAAACTTCTAATACCACTAATTGCTTGACAATTAATAAGAGTTGATCGATCAATATCTGTAAATTTCAAACATCTAATTGAAAAGTATATAAAATTTAAAATTCAATTCATGTACACATTGAAATTCATAAAAAAAACCATTTATTTACTTTTAACTTCCCAAAAATATTGTGTGTTGTATATTGAGTCATGGGTAGAAAAATGAATTTTGCACCATTCAACAATTTCATGTGCATTCCTTATGGCATTACCTACAAGTTCATGTTGGTGAAATGTCAAGTTAAGAGGTTTTGTAGTTGAAAGGAAAAGATGATCTCAAAAAACATAATTAGATTTTTTCTAAAAATCCATATGGTGTTACCTGCAAGTTCATGTTGGCAAAGTGCACGCTTCACACATTCTCTAGTTCCATCATGCTCTCCTTTTCCATATCCACTCTCATAGAAATTCCACACAAATTTGATGTCATGTCTAATATTTTTCTGACTTAACCAATTAAAAGCTTTTACAGACTTAAATTGTCTTGTGACATTACAACCAATTTTATTTAAAACCAAGATAGTAAAAATAAACTATTTGTGTATAGCTAATTAATTATGAACAAGTTAAGTAAACAAATAAACATATAATTTTTAAAAAAAATCAACATTTACCAGCACATCCATCAGAACATATCTAGTGTTGTCAAGCATCTATTTGACATCGTCTTAGGTCTTCAAAAATATTGCAAAACAGTGGGCTACATATCTTCTATCATGAACTATATCATCACTGATATAAAAGTGAACCTCTTTGATAATAATTCGTTCATCTTTGCTACTTTGTAGACCATCCAGATGTTCTTTGGCATGCCTATAATAAACTTGTACAAACATTGCAACTTGCTCTAAATGATAATATTGACTTTGGATCTTAGTTTTAGGACTAAATGTATAGTTCTTAGAGAAATCAACAATAGAGAGAATACAACCCACTAGAAAGCAATTCTTTGAGTCATGAAATTGCTTAGCTTGCCATCTAGCACCATGACAATCTTGAATATGTGGATATATGATATTGTAAAAAAATGATGCAGGAGCATCTAGTGGTGTAAGGGCAATCTTGCATCACCCAAAAATAGTTAAATTTCAAGTTTCTCAGTTTTTGGATGTTTTTACATTTTTGGATACTCTTTTCATCATAATAAAATTCCCAATTTACGGTTTTTATTTTCTATTCCTGGGTGGAAAGATATTGCAGTTTTAGTTTCCCAGATTTTCACCTGAAAATCTTTTGAGTTAGATTTTAGGCACTTAGAGTTCCTGAATTGACCCTGAAACTTGCCGAAATCAGCATAGCCAATTTTAAGTGCGTTTTTTACTTCGTGACCTTTCCAACAGTTCAAACGGTTCATGAATTGGAGTCCTGGATCAAAAGTTATGGCCCCGGGAAGTTGGCACACTTTCTAGAAGATACAATTGCAAATGCTCTTTTGAAATTTGAACTTCATGTTGTAAATTTTCAGTGCCAAACCACCTAAACTCAAATTTTAATGTTGTTTTGGCTCCAAACTAAAGAGGAGCTCTATTTATGGGCAGGTTTCAAATTTTTGGAAAACTTTTTGGGGACAAGCTCGCATATTGTGAAAGGGTTATCTTGTAGCTTTCTGTAACTTTCATGTGTTGTAGAACTTGGGGATTTGAGATCCTCTGCATGTAAGAAACTCCATTTTGTGAATAATAAACTATTCTCTTGTTTGTGGGTTATTTTCTAAGTCTCGGGCTGTGCCCTCATCAAAAAATTCATAAACTCATTATAAGACAACTCACTCTCTTTGAGAAAAAAATTTTTGGTCTCAACTCTCAACTTTGTTGAGTATTTCATATATTCAAATCACTTCCACATAAATTGCATTGAATGATCAATATTGTCAACCTGTAAAAGATTCTTCAAATTTCCACATTCATTACATATATTTTTTATACACTACACTTTCAATTCATCTAAATCTTCTAATTTTTCACATAGAAGAGACTTCACAAATTGTGTTGTACTTGCAAGGATGACTATTTTTGGATTAATTACTACCATATATTTTCTATAAGTCTAAAGGTGTAAATGAAATTCAACATGATTTCTATAACAACAAGTCTCACGTATCTTATTTATACATACAAACTTGGTTTTAGTCTCTCAAACATCCTTTGACAAATCTTCACATCTAAAAATTCTTGCTTGAAAGCTTCAAAAAGCTCACTTTGAGTTGTATCTATAAAATGTTTCGGATGTGAATTTTTTTTACCATCTACACCTTTTATTTTTATAGTGTCCCTTCTATTGGAAGAAACACAAGAGTGGTTGGTCCAATATTCAATTACCTATTCCTTTACATCTTCTGAGATTTTATCTATTCGAGGAACCCTACAAATATTTACCCAATTATTCTCAAGATTTCCATCCAATCTATTTCTATTTATGATATATCTTTAAATAGTTCTCTTAGAAACATTGAGTAATTCAGAAACTACTTTAACTTGTCTTCTATGTGATAATTTCTTACTAGAAATTACTGTCATCAATGCTCTACTTGCAACACTTAAATCATCAACTTGACTCTTGTTTTCAATAGAATTCAATGCTTCTTGTAGGTTTTCAACTATTGTTTTCTTTAATGATCTTGATGACTTTTTTCTTATTATTGACCCCTAGCAACTCCAAAATAGGGGTCATTTCTTTCCTCCTAAATAATTTTGTAAATAACTGTGCTCTTCCAACTATAGACTTTTCTTCAAAATATTCATCGCATATTCTTTTACAATGTAATTTTATTGTGCTTTCAAGTAACATATATTCATATGAAATATTATTAAAAAGGGATTTCTCATCCATCTCTATAATATTTTCCATAGCAAGGAAAATATTTCTATGATCACTTTCAGTTTGACTTGGTACCTATACTTCTTGGTCATCAACAATTTCCATGGGTTCTTCTTCAGAAGATGTTCCTTCATCCACATTTCTACTATCTCTTTTTCGATCATACAACCTTGTTCTTTTCTTTTTATTGCCCATCACAAACTGCTCAAGTTTGAATTGACCTACATACAAAAATAACATCCATTCAAATTTTTTCATGTTTGTATTGGATAAAATGTCCCCTAATATCATAGAGGTATGACTATTTTTTACTATGAAAACAAGATGTAAACCCATCATTATGTATGTGGAAACTAGTGTTTGGAATCTTCTCCTCTATGAGAAAGCTTGATTTGATAAAAGTGGATGATCCTAGTTGATAGTATATTTTGGCCTTATCATTTGTCATGCTCGGATCTTCTTGATCATTCGAGATATCAATTTTATCCATTGTAGCATTTGTATCTTCTTATTTAAATTGATCTACAATAGCTTCTTTATATTCTTGTTTGATGTTATTCATGTGTCATTTGTTTGATTATCTATGTCTAATGGAGGCAAGTGTCTTTGAAGATCTCTTGTAACCAAGCTGTAGATAAAAGGATCTATGATCTTCTATTCTACCAACATGGATTTTTTGGGATGCTTAGATTCACTAGATTTAGGTTGGTCATTCATTGTGAGTAATGACATGTCAAAAATCAGGAAACATTTTGATTCCTTTGTCAGCAAGAGCCTTGAAGTATAGTTGTGGGTTACGTTTGACCACCTCTGTAAGAAGTTTAGTGAATCTATTATCAATAAGAGCTTTGTTTATAGAAGATTGGGTTATTTCTTCATCCTCAATTTCACTTGTTTCACTAGTTGCAACATTAATGTGATCTTCACCATCAAAGTATTTTCCCCAAGGGTTCCCTTCTTCTTGAAACATTTTCTCTCTTGTTCTAGGGGTCGTATGTGGTTGTTCTGATCTTCAATCTAAGGTAAGATAATGTATGAGACCTAAGACTAGGAAGCAATAAAAGGATATGATTCTAATATGGGATACAAAAATGGTATGTTATGATATGACAAGCTAAAAATGCAATAGCTCAAAGGAAACTATAGGTGCAGAGTTGGTTATGATGTAAAGGATTTACTTATGTTATGATGGATAGACACAAGGACCAATGATTAAGAGAGGGTATGTAGGAGATGATGAAATCCAAAAGGATTTCCCTACTCAAGGATAATGGTATATTCTCTAACTTAAGGATGATGAACCTCAAGTGATGCGGGTGATAGATAGCCAATGGTTTGATTTCAAGACTTAGGAAGAGTAGTATAAGTGAAAGATAAAGGTTTGTTTGAGAAATAATGGATATGCAAGGGTGGAGGATATGTAAGGACTAGCTGGAATGCAAGGATTGAAAGATTAGAACTAAAGGATGATTCCCCCAAGAGATTTTAGTGATAATTTCATGTTGGATGTTTTGGTTGTTTGAACTTTTGAGGTTTGCAAAGTTTGAAATGTTGCAAATTACTAAGTGTGATGTTTATTTGAGAGTTATTTTGGATCACACACACAAGACATAGTAGATAGAATGTTTTTTAGTTTTTTCTTGATTCAAGATGAAAATAATCATGAACAATCTTGGGGTTGGAAAGGACAATATTCATTGAGTTCCCACTTGGATTTCTCTAGCTCTGCACTTATTCTTAGTTGATGACTTAGAAGCTTAGCCACACTGGCTCCCCCTTACATGAAAATCACTTCTCAGATCAACCAAGCTTTAAGTTCTCATGAATCTCCCATGATAAACTCTTCATCTCTACTCAGAATTGCAAGTATGTCGGATGGATTCAGAGGTCTGACCTCTTACACCAACAAATAGAGGGATTTTGGAAACTACAACAAGAGGTGTCTAGTAAGGGCATCCATTCGAGTGGTTATACATGCAGAAAGATTAGCTTTGATAAGAAGGATTCCTAGCCTATAGGGGTTACACTTTACAAGGTTTATGGGGATTCACTTGTTGGCATAGCACATCTGCACTCGTGGTACTTAAACTTTCCTCAAGCACCCATTTCATATACTGGCTGGAAGTAGCTTGAGTTTAGCCTATTACCAGATGGGTTGTTCCCTTGGGGTGAGTAATTTTTCTCACCAAGGCGGGCCCTCTAAAGGATTAAACACATACAAAGACGATGGGTCTAGTTTTTGATCACTAATTTGCATAGGATGAGAGCATACTCCCTACCATCTCAAGCATAAAAAATAGTGTTCATTCATCGCCTAGTTAAATCTATATGGAATAAAAAAATTGTTCATTTTAAAGCACCAATTGAAATGTGTTCTAAGCTAAAAGACAATCAGTTTCAAAAATAAAAAAGTCTTTGCCCAAACATCCTGCAAAACCACTGATTAGTAGTTTTTCATTATTATTCTTTGATAGTCGACAACTACACCACTTGTTAGTCCAAGCGTTAGCTCAAAATATTCATAGTAAAACACAATGAAAATATAAGAATCAACATAAAATAATCTAGTAATGAACATATAAGCATCAAAACAAAAAATAGATTAAGGAAAATTATCAAATCTTTTGTTTTAGATGCTTGATTTTCCTATTCAACTAGATAGCTTGTGACAAATGCAAATGATTAGAAAAGTATATTGTTGTTCAATATTAAATGCTCAGTGATTTAAGAGAAAAAAGTAAATCATAAAAGTTTATTTTTTTTAAAAAAGTTACTTCATTAAAAAGTGGAGAAAAAATGGAAAAAACCTAAAAACTAGACTAATAAAAACTGACTCAAATAGCCATTTCAATAAAACTAGACGAAAAATGAGAGAAATATATAAAAAAAAATAAAAAATTAGAAAGTCAGCCATTTTATGTTTCAGTAGACATTTGATGAAAATGGAAAGAAATTCAATGAAAATAGAAACAATAAAAAAAAAATTAGTGTCTCGGCAGAATATGATCTGACCAAACATTATTTTGTTGAATATGATTCAACCAGACAATATTCGGCTAACTAGGACTCGATTGAATCCTATTCGATCGAATATATCCACATGGTAGGTGACATGGCATCAAAGCCAATGTTTTGTTAAATTTCCATAAATTTTCAACTTCTACTGAATATTTCTTCAATCAAAATTATTTAAAAATATAAAATAAAAATACCCTTTTGTAGAGCTCATAGTGTTGAATCCAAAAATATATATATTTATATTTTGATTAGTTTTAGTATATAAATATTTTAAAATATTGCAAGTAGGTTGTTCAAAGTCAAAAGAGGCTTAGTTGAAATTAAATAAAAAATAGTAAATCATCATAGAACAAATTGGAAAATATATGATGCCCTAGAGGAGACTATCCTTTTCAAAAGGGTATATTTTATTCTTTGAAAATGAAAAAGAAAATAAACAATAGTTGACATCAACTAAAAACTATCAAATTCAGGTTAGTTTGAATTTAAAATGTTATTACGAGAAAAATATACATCAAAATTTCAAAAAAAAATCTCCATGCCCTAGATATGGAGGTCAACTATCTGGGAAAAAAAAGGGAGAAAATTATTATTTTTTCTATTTTGTTTCTTGACGTCAATTGAACGTCACTTTTTCTTGAATTTTTCAACATGACGAAATCTGCTTTTAAATTGATAAAAAAATATCATTTTTTCTAAATTTAAAAAATTATAGGAATAAACTTCAACAAAATTTCTATATTTTATTAGTTTACATCATTTTTAAATTCAAAACATAAATACCAATTTTATGTGGTTGAATTTCATAACTTTTTCTTATGTTTTCCAATTCCTTTATAAAGTGTGACATAGGTTTGTACTTTTACCCTTTGTTCAAGGACATGTTTGCTAAAGGTAGTGCAAAGGTATAATTATTATAAGGGGAAAGGTATGGTAGGAGGGTTATTTCCTTGGAAATTTTGTAGGAAATGTTAGGGTTATCGAGAAGTGTTTGAATCCATGAAGCTGGCTCTTGAGGAAGATAATGATCGAGTTTTTCTACAAGAATTAAGAAAGGATAGTGGATGATTTTGTGCATGTCTGAGGGCAGAAATTAAGGACAAGTACTTTGCAATTTATTTTCTAAAATTGCATGATTATCTGCTAGTTTATGAAAATCCCCAATCCTCTTGAACGAATGAGGCTATGCAAGCATATATTTCCCTTGATGATCATCACATGTAGGCCTCTGTGCATGATACCAATGTTACACATCAAGTCATGGGGATGGAGGAAAGGAACAATGAAAATCAATCAAAATTTATGGAGGAATAAGAGTATGTGTGCTGAAAGGTTAAAATTTTTGAGCAACATCAACTTATAAGAGACTTTTTGTATCTTCTCCTCTATGATAGCTCGATGGCTAGATAAGAAGTTTTGAATGGGTTTCTTTTTATCAACAAGTAGGATTCATTTAGCAGATGTGGCATGATAAAGCTTATGTAGGTTGAAAGATGAAGTGTGTTTATCAATATTTTTTGGTATGTTCATAATCATCTGTATGGATGGGTTTTTTTTTTTTTGTAGATTGTCTTACAAGATTACTTGTTGATTTTAAGGAAGTGAAATTGTTAGTAGATGACTATAAAAATTGTCATTAGGGCTATAACATTAGACTTTGTATTAAATTATATTATCCAGGCTATGAAGAGCCACCAATTTTGTTGAAGATACACTATATTTTGTAAACTTTATATTATATATTACTATATGAGATTTACGCTCCTTACCAAAAAATTTTTTTTTTACATATTCACATTAATTTTAGGGCCTTATTAAGAAAATGGACTTAACTGTAGGCCTTATGTATGGTGTTGTAAGGTGTACCTTTACACTTTCACACTTATCTAGGGCTTCATTAAATAATTGATGTTAATTTACCTTAATTGGCCCCTTTAATTCAAATCCAAGACTGATTAATTACAATTTATGAAGAGGAAAACCTGACATTCATTAATGCCATAACATAACATTTAACATTGGAGAATGTGTGTCCTAGGTGAGTGACCTATGGCCCATTCACCCAAGGGTGAATGAGTCCTCACTTAGACCTAAGACCCTAATTTCAATTATGTTTTTAGCACTATTCCAATGATTTCAAATATATAGTCACATGTTTACTTATGTTATTTTAATTTTAGGAATTAATGTTAACATATGTATAAATATAAAGTCATTTCACTCTGTTTCACATAGAAAATCTAAGACCTTAAAGCAAGCAAAGAGCATTCAAGTGAGAATTTCAAGAGAATTTCAAGGCATTCAAGGGAAGATTATTGAAGAATTATAGCATTCAAGATCCTATTATCATATCAAAGTCTTCTTGCATCATGCATGTTATTTGAGCTAATATGTTGGTGTAGTGTTCAAGATCCATTCAAACATTCAAAGGCATTGTTTCAAATCAAGTTTCATGATCAAGCTCCACATCCATTGAATTCATTTCATGCAAGTTGTAGATCCACATTCCAAGGTTCAAATAAGGGTTTTGTGAGTTTTGACATGCCATTTTTCATTTATCATTCCTTCATTCTATTTCATTTCATTACAAGGTTTAATTACCAAAATAGGGTTCGACTAAGGAAAACCCCCATTCACCTAACAAAACAATATTTTTGTCTCTTGATGTGTGTTTGTACATTTTATGTGGAAGATCTCTTGGAGAGAAAAATCACAAAGTTTTCAAAGTTTCATTTGTTGTCATCATTCTTGCAATTTGACAAAAACTAAACTACAGATTTATTTTTGGTTGTCTAACTGTGAAATTCAGGAATCTAGGAGTGCAAAAATGGGAGAACAAAACCCAAAAACCATTTTTTACAGAGCCCTAGCTAGAACCCATTCGCCATAGGGTGAATGAGTCCTCAATAAACTTTGAAAAGAACTTTTGGTGACTGGTACATATCACTTTCCCATTCTTAGATCTGAATTTTAGTTTTTGGTTCCATCAAAATTGAACTTAATCTATTAGATCTACTTGATATCTTGCATTTTGGAGCTAGTTTTCTATTTTTAATCTTTCTCCCCAAATTGTTTATTAATGAGCACCCCCTTCCTTGCATAAAAGGGAATTTTATAGATTCACACTTTGACTTGACCAATGTTTTGGTTGATAGTCATTTCATTGTGTGGATCTCATTTCCTAATGAATTGAGTAAGAAAAAGGCCCATCATTTTCATTTTGGAAAACCCTATTTTCCTTCTTTTCAATAGAATATAAGATGTACTACACCAATAGAGGGAATTATGTGTCAACTATAGCAATTCATGTAGCCTATGAAATGGTTGAAAGGGGAAAGGACTATGATTTGTGTGAGTTGCTCCAAAAAAAACTTTGATAAATTAAAGCTAACTAAAGAGAAGAAATACCCCTTATAGTTTGAGTCTTTGGTAGTTTGTTTTCTATTTTACTTTCTGAGGGAGCTTCCAGGAAGAAGTAATGTTATATGGACTAAAAATAGACCTATATCCATCAAATATTACAAAATATACAAAAAATTGGTGATATGAAAGATCAAGATGAAGCACTTACTACATTCTTTGTATTATTTCAGAAGAGAATGCATGAAAGGGAAAGGACCCCTAAGTTTATGTTGGAAAAATATGTGAAGGATATCACATTTCTGGTCATAATAGATGAATGCATGATTGAGGCTATAAAACCTAAGATTTCCTATATTCTACCACTTGGATATGAGGTTAATGAAAATGAAGTTGATGGTTATGTTGACATACTATTGAAAAGTCCTAAGGATCCTAAACAAGAAAGAAATGGAACACATGAGGAGAAATCCATGGAAGTGCATATGAAGTTGAAGAATCCTAAAATAAAGAAGAAAGTGACAAGGATGGTGGATGACCATCTAAAATAAAATGGATTGAAAAAAGAAAAAATATGGGTGTGAAGAGTAAAAGAAAAGGGAGAAGTGAGCACAACAAGTGGGTTCACTAGACCTAGAAGATTTGGAAGAACTACTTCCACCATTCTTCCATTTTTTACCACTAGCAGAACCAAGAGAATGAAGACTAGTGATCTGATAATAGAATAACCTCAGGTGGAGGAGGCCACAAGGACCGAAAAGAGAAAGAAAGCTACTCTACAAGACCCAACTACCAATACATCAAAAAGGATAAAGGAAAAGGTTGTAAGGAAAAAGAACATGAGTGTGATATCTGAAGAAGAGGAAGAGGATGAAGGTCCACTAATTTTGAAGAGAACTCTTACAAAGAACTAGAGAATACATATTGTTGATACATCAGATAAAGAAGAGATTGAGAGTTAAAGCAAGCCTTTAGGACACATATGTGTAAGAGGATGGAGGAAAGAAGGAAAAATAAATGAAACATAGTTGAAGCAAAAATGAAAAAGAAGAAGAAAAAGATAACTTCATAGAGACCACTCAGTCCAATGAATTTGGACTCATTGTTCAAAGGTATTTTGCATTATGAGATGTTGGTAGAAACTATTTCCTTGTACAAAAATGTAAATGAGCTGGAAAAAGCCACCATAATAGAGGTAATCATTAAATACATTGTGTTTATTGATGCATAAATGGAGTACATTAGGAAGAAGGTTCTAGATGATCTATGTGGAGTAGCTTAATGGAGAAGAGAAAAGAGCCCATAGAAAAAGAAGAAAATATTAGATTAGATGTTTAGGATACAATTGGATTCTCCCTATATGATGCTAAAAAGGCTGCATTGTCGCTAGTCCTTAGCAAATAATTGAGAACAAAACAAAGGGTGGCACTTATGATGGGAAGATAATAGGATCAATTTGAGAAAATTTAGAAGCAAAAAAGGGAGAAGATTACTGAAATAGTACAAAACTATGGCATGATTCCCATTGCCTCTACCAAAAAAGAACAAGATCTTGTAAATGAAAACATTTGAGTTACTAATACAAAAGAAAATCTAGACAATACTCCCCTAGATATAGATGAACCGATGCAAGGAAAATTTGAAGATGATATTTTTTGTGACTAGAGAGAAAATCATAATGGATGACACTGCTATTCCTCCAATGACATAGGTGACTACAAATAAAGGAAACCTACAGATATTTTTTCCTCTAGTAGATATAAAAAAATTGATCTAGAGGATCTAGAAGAAACTAAAATTTTCAGTCTTAAAATCTCTCAAAACTAGTGTCATTGTGTAGAGCCTATCGACACAAACCTGACGCAACTCAAATGGGCTCAAAAGGAGTCTGTATGCAAAAGTTGTGAGCAGTCAAAGTTCTGGTCAATTGACAAATCAGAGGGCTTAGAAAAAGGGAAAAAAATGAAGTCATCAAAGGTGGTCAAATGGGTGTTGTTGCGAAGAGATTTTGAGAACTTTTCAATGCAACTCATTTCATCGAAAATGAAGTCCATTTGCACAGGATACAAGCGGTCAAAGTTGGCAACATACATTGACCATTCAACGCCTCATTATCAGTCTAGTCAACACAATGGCCACTCAACCCTTGACACTTGGCATCATCTCACCTCTCCAAATGGTAGGCCATTATTGGGAAAATGTGGCATAAATATAGATTAAACCATATTGTTAAAAAAAAAACAAACATGTATGGTTTAAAAATTAAAAGAAGAAAGGAGGATTCGGTGGGATTTTATCCCTTAAAATCCTCTTGCCTTCCCCATAAAAAATGGAGAAAAATAAAACCCGTAAACTTATATTTCAACAAATTAACCCCTTTGACCACCTTTCTCGTATTTCAACGAATTATGATATTTTAAGGAGCTTAAAATAATTGGTTACATATTTTTATGATTTAAAAGGGGGGTTTAGAATATTTCAAGGATTATCCTGTAAGGCTCAAATTACAAGAGCCGTTATTTTTTTAAAGGGGTTAGGATTACTTGAACAGATTTTGAAATATTTTGGAGATTTTTATGTAATTAGGGGGAATTGGTTGGAATTTTTACTTGTAAATGGGAGATATGCAATAAATTTGCAAAATAATATGGTTAAAGCCATATTAGCAAATAAATATGTATAAAAAGGGGTCTTATTTCCTTTTAAGGGGGTAGAATTTTCTTGAAGATAAATTATTGAAGCAAGTCTACTTGGAGAAATAATTCTAGTGTGAGAATTTTGGAGGAGAAAAATTACAAGGTGTTATTATACACCAAAAATTGTAAAGTGGGATAGATTGTGAGGAATTTGATGCAGGTTTTTTAAGCTTGGAAATTGTAACAAGGCAATATCATTGCTTGGAAAAATTAATAAAGTGGTCCCAACATTGAGAAGCGGACCCGAAGATGTAGTCCACATTGGATGAACTCCGTTATCAATCTACATGTTATGATCCTTTAATTTCTCTGTCTCATTCTTCTCTCTTCTATCTCAATTTCTCTCTAGTTCAACTAAATTTATTTTTTAATAATTGATTTTAAAGTGTACCTTATTGTAATTTCAATAGTTAAAAAGAATAATCACACAATTCTGTATTAGATTGGGAAGTTATTGTAATTAGATTTAATTTACAAGTTAATTTTGTAAACTCTAATTATAGATCAAATTGGTATCAGATCCCATTTTGCAGGAAACTGCATAAGTGAATGCTAACTAAGTTGAAATTGAGTCAAGGAGAAGGTGCACTGGAAGAGTTCAATCTAGAGATAGGTAAATGAAGGACCTTTCCATTGAGATTTCAGAGATGGTAACTAAACATGAAGTTCCAGAACTTGATGAGAGGGGATTTCAAAAAGCTTTCCTAGAAATGAAGTCAATGGTGGAAGTTCTTTTTCAAGAGAGACAAGAACAATTAAGGAAAAAGGAATTTAAGGCTAGAAAGAAAAAGGAAACTAAATCCTCATTGCAAGAAGACAAAGGTAAAGGAGTAGGAGGTGGTGGTTACCCTCCTAAACCTCCATCCCCATCCTCTTCATCTTCTTCATCCTCTTCTTCTTCTTCCTCTTTGTCTAACTCTTCTAAAAAGGAACATGTGAAATTTGAAGTTAATTCACCTTTGTTGAAACTTGATGTTAAATTTGATTTGCCAATGTATAATGGAGAAATAGATGCAAAAAAAAATTGAAGTTTATTGTATAATTCAGAAGATTACTATGGATTCTCAAAAAATCCAATTAGCTACTCTTTGCCTAGGAGACAAAACTTTAATTTGGTGGGAGAGTAGAACACAAGAGGATCTAATTCATTATGGAAAAATTATTTCTTCTTGGTTTGAGTTTATATCTGCATTAAAGAAATAGTTTTATCCATTAGGTCATATGCAAAAAGCAATAATGAATTGGCAATCATTAAAGCAAGAAAAAGGAAAAAGTATGCAAGAATATACACAGGAGTTTATGAAGAGAGCTTTAATTTTGGGAATTCCTTTATACACACAAGAAACTTTGTTAAAGTATATAGGTGGATTACATGAAATTTTGAGACATACAATACTTATGTTTAATCCAACTAACATTGATGAAGTTAGTGTGCAAGCTATCGATTTGGAAACAAGCTCAAGGAATAGCCATGATCATCTATTAATGGACTCAAGTAAGCACAAAAGAAGCAAGAAATGGAAAGAGAAATCATAGCGAACAACTATTGCAAAGAAAGAGGAAAAAAAGCCTTATTGCTCGCATTGCAAGAAGGAAGGGCACGAAGATGTAAGATGTTGGAAACTACATCTTGATCAAAAGCCAAAATGGTTCAAGGATCGAAAGGGTAAGTAGATCACAACTATTGTGTAGGATCTTGGATCTGGTTTCAATGATGAAACCAAGATTTCAATTGTGGGTTTGAAAGGTAAAGCTTTTGTTGGTAATGATTTTACCACTGATGTTTCACGTGCTTCTACTTCTAAAAGTCATGTTGTTCCTGAAGATAGAAAAATATGTGAATTGTTTCATATAAGGGTGATTTCTAAGAACACTAAGATTGATACATTGATAGATAGTGGGTCCCAATTTAATCTAATTTCAAAAGAAGTTGTTAAGTAGTTGGGATTGAAAAAAAAGCCACATAAGAAACCTTATCCATTAGGTTGGGTGTGCAATGATAACAAATTGTGAGTAACTAAGCAATGTAATTTAAGATTTGCAATAACATCTAAGTTTATAGATGAGGTTGAATTTGATGTGGTTCCATTTGATATATGTGGAATTGTGTTGGGTAGCCCATACTTATATGATAGGAAAGCAATCTTCTACAAGGAACATAATCAGTATCACTTGTTTAAGGAAGGAGTTGAATACATTGTGCATTCTCATCCAATTAAGACTGATAAGTCTTTTGTGACAACGGGACATTTGAAAAGGGTAGTTAATGCAAGCAATAATTTGGCACTTATGTCTGTTCCACAAGAAGTGTCATTGCATAAAAGCATATCTGATTCTAAGGTTGTTCCAATTATGAAAGAAAAGAATGATGTTGGTACATTCTTTTTCTTGTCTGCAAATTTAGTTTTGTTATTCAACCTTCTACTTTTTAGCACTGTATGGTTGGTAGCAACAACATTGAATGTGGATGTGTATATGGCTAATGTACCTAATAATATAAGTATAGTTTTGATTGTTGTTATGATGAGTTAGATGTACAAGTTCCAGAAAGGAAGGACAGATGATACTGGGCAAGTGGGGCAACATTCTCCTAGATCAATTTATACATAAATAGACCTTTTGGAGGTCCAAAAGCTTCTCAATGGGGAAGAATGATCCAAGAGGATCTAGAATAACCTAAAATTTTCATGGTCTCAAAATCTCTCAAAATCAGCATCATTGTACTGAGCCTACCAACATGAACCCAACGCAACTCGAACGGGCTCAAAAGGAGTCCATATGCAAAAGTTGGGAGAAGTCAAAGTTCTAGTCAATCGGTAAATCAAAGGGCTTAGAAAAATGGAAAAAAATTAAAGTCATCAAAGGTGGTCAAATGGGTGTTGTTGCGAAGATATTGCCGAGAGCTTTCCAATGCAACTCATTTCATTGAAGATGAAGTCCATTTGCACAAGATACAAGTGGTCAAAGTTGGCAACATACATTGACTAGTCAATGCTTCATTATCAATCTAGTCAGCACAATGGCCAATCAGCCCTTGACACTCGGTGTCATCTCACCTCTCCATGTGGTAGGCCATTATTGCAAAAAACCATAAATATGGATTAAACCATATTGTTAAAAAAAAAAAACACGTATGGTTTAAAAATTAAAAGAAGAAAGGAGGATTTGGTGGGATTTTACCCCTTAAAATCCTCTTGCCTTCACCATAAAACAAGGAGAAAAATAAAACCCATAAACTTATATTTCAACAAATTAACCCCTTTAACCACCTTTCTCATATTTCAATGAATTATGATAATTTAAGGACCTTAAAATAATTGGTTACATATTTTCGTGATTTAAAAGGGGGGTTTAGAAAATTTCAAGGATTATCTTGTAAGGCTCAAATTATAAGAGCAATTTTTTTTTAAAGGGGCTAGGATTACTTGAACAGATTTTAAAATATTTCAGAGATTTTTATGTAATTAGGGGGAATTGGTTGGAATTTTTACTTGTAAATGGGAGATATGCAATAAATTTGCAAAATAATATGGTTAAAGCCATATTAGCAAATAAATTTGTATAAAAGGGGTCTTATTTCCTTATAAGGGGGTAGAATTTTCTTGAAGATAAATTATTGAAGCAAGTCTACTTGGAAAAATAATTCCAGTGTGAGAATTTTGGAGGAGAAAAGTTACAAGGTGTTATTATACACCAAAAATTGTAAAGTGGGAGAGATTGTGAGGAATTTGATGCAGGTTTTTGAAGCTTGGAAATTGTAACAAGGCAATATCATTGCTTGGAAAAATTAATAAAGCAGTCCCAACATTGAGAAGCAGACCCATAGACGTAGTCCACATTGGATTAACTCCATTATCAATTTGTGTGTTGTGATCCTTCTATTTCTCCATCTCATTCTTCTCTTTTCTATCTCAATTTCTCTCTAGTTCAATTCTGTTTATTTTTAAATAATTGATTTTAAAGTGTACCTTATTGTAATTTCAACGGTTAAAAAGCATAATCACCCAATTATGTATTAGATCGGGAAATTACTGTAATTAGATTTAATTTACAAGTTAATTTTGTAAACTCTAATTATAGATAAAAAACACAAGGTGAAAAGCATGATACAACCAATGAGAATAGGCATGAGAGTGAAGAGAATTAGGAAAGAGAGAATGATGATTAGAAGGACTGTGAAGAAAATAAGAGTGAATAGGATAAGTAAGGAGAGAAGGATAAGGCTGAAGTAGATGAAGATAAAGATAAAGAAAAGACCTCTAGTGAAGAAGAAAAAAGAGGAAGAGGAAGAAGAAGATCTTGATACTAGAAATAATGAAGAAGCCAATCATTTTGAGGATTTACCTAATCCCTCTAGTGAATCCTCCTCTGGTAATCCTTTAGAGGGTTTGTTGTCTAAATAGTTAAGGTTCCAATCGGTTATCTCTACTCAATCATTGTAGTTGTCCATGCAACAATACAATATTGATCTAAATAAGATCTCTTATTCATAAGTTGCACCGAGGTGATTTGTTTAATGCATTAGCAAGAAAACAAATCATTGAAACATATCAAAAGAGTAATGAATTAATGGATGAAGCTATAAAGGAATTACAAGAGATCAAACTAGGAACTAATGTTTATACATCTTTATCTACTATGGAAAATTTCATATTACTGATTGATTCCTTTAAGGAATATGCCTCCATATTGAAATAAAAAATGGAAATAAATGTTGAGACAAGGCTTACAAAGAAGTTGATCAATATTAGAGAGAAATATGCATCTAAAAATACCAAATTTGATGAATGTTTGAAGGAAGTATGAGCCTATGAGGAAGGAGAAAAGACATTATTTTTTTATTGCATGAAGTTGGTGGATGCCACACAAGGAATAAATGATGAAACAAACTCAATTGAGTCCCAAATAGCTAATGTATCATGTGCCTATTATCTAGCATTGGACATAGACAATAAGACCTAGAATGATATAGTGGACTTGCATGACATATTCTTCATGTTGTAGAGCTAGAAGGAAGATATTAGCAAGCAACTTTGGAAGCTAAGGGATTTTGTAAAAAAAACACACATACCTATCTCAAGTTCCCTTGCTAGTACTGAAAAAATCTCAATGTTAATCTTACCCCCAATACTATGGAAGAATGAGAAGAAACTTTGATTGAGCTTGAGTCTCCATGCATAAT
This sequence comes from Sequoia sempervirens, assembly GCA_007258455.2. NCBI lineage: Eukaryota > Viridiplantae > Streptophyta > Pinopsida > Cupressales > Cupressaceae > Sequoia > Sequoia sempervirens. Next base: position 186,512,209 of record VDFB02373365.1, read on the forward strand.
GCTTACAACAATGAAGAAGAGCTATGAAGAAGGAAAATATTCTTGGCAATATGTTCTTCAAGAACTTCAAGAGTCTTGACATCTTCGGGTTGACCATTTCTATCTCTATACATTTTTAGTTTTTCATGGTTTTAGATTCTTTTGTACATATATGGACATATTATGAGTTTTTGGTTAACTCCCTAATGGGGAGATAGTTTAGTTTGTATATATGTTTAAGGGGAGAACCCTTTTCCTTGATGTCAGAGGAAGAGAGATGTTTTGTTTTGGAACATGTTGCCATCAATGATAAAGAGGGAGATTGTTGAAATAATGAAGAAGGTTGTCATTAATGTGTTGTTATTAATGCCAACACTACATTATGGATGTCAAAATAGTATGAAGGATGATTGTAGAAGAGTTAATTTGTAGCAGGGTTTGATCCACACACCAAAATAGTTAAGTAATTTTTCTATGTGTCTACACCAATAGATTCAACACATAGTTTCCTTTAGTAATTTAGTCTAAATTTTTTTTCCCATATAGATTTACTTATGTGATTCTAATATGTTGTTCATGGACAATAGTATCATCGTAATTATAAATTTTACTTGATTTGGTAAGTGGTTCAAAAGTTGCAAGTAATAGAAGATCGACATACTTTTAGGTACTATGACTAGCCAACCTAATGTATGTAAAGAGTTGCGAAGATTAAATATGTGATATGAATGGAAGAAGAAAATTTTATAGGTCCATGTTGACCTATATTGCATGTGATTGGGAACAAAGGAATTTCAATTGGAATTGGGTGCTGAAAATGGACATTTTGTATGATTTGGGGCTACATCTAATTAGGCCAACATAATTGATTTTTTTGAAGGAATTTGTTATTTATAAAAGGTTGATTTAAGTTTGTGGAGATTGAATATGAATGTGTACATGATCTGAATGTGAGAAATAATGCAAAACTTTGCAGAGCTAAGTGAATGATTTGTGAATGTAGAGTAGAGTAGAGACTTGTAATCTAAATTGAATAAAGTGTATGAAAGCCTATGTTATGAAGTTCAAAGCAACTGAATCTAGCATATGTTAGATGCACTTTTATCAGTTTAAATCTTGGCTATGATACCACCTCTTTCTATCTTTATTTTCTTCATGAATAGTGAGTTCACTTGGAGAGTGATTCCACCTAGTAGTGAGCCCTCTTGTAATATCTTATAACTAGTTATAACATATTTTTCAAGCTATTCCTCACCACGGTTTTCCCATTTTGGTTTCTACACATAAGTTTTTTAGTGTTCATGTGTTGTGTGTGTTATGTGTTTTTCACGCTTTCATTCTTTATAACTATTAAGTATGCTTTGGTAATTATATGGTTAATAATTGGATGGTTTAATAGAATACTGATTCATCCACCCCCCCTAATTTTTTGAGTGTTCAACAATATAGTTGTAGAGGTTGTTGGAATCCTGATGTGTGTGTGTGTGTTGGGGAGATTATTGGATGTGATATAGTTGATAAGAGGTTTTGTAGACACTATAGATGTGCTACAAATATGTCAGTAGTGTTGCTTATGTAGTTGGTTCACTTGGTTTCAAAAGTGATTTTGAGAAAATTTGAATAAAAAAGAGTATAATGTGATAAAGTTATGTTTAGCGTTTTTCTCTATATTTATTCATTGTTGAAGATATGCTTGTGTGGTGTAGACATGATGATTAGAGGTGTTCAAAGGTGCTATATCCAATTTTTTTAGGTTTTGGATTGTACTACAAAGGAAGATGTTTTTGATAGTATGTTTTTCTATTAAGTAGTGTGTCTAGGAGAAATGAGATTTATCCACATTTCTTCATAATGAGGTTTCTTGTCTTGCAGAACTATGAATGTTCTTATATTTTATGTATATACCTTCCCTTAAAGTTTTAGGTGTTGACGTGTCCCACAAGGTTGGTTAGTGAGTTGGATATTTGTTCTAGTGTGTCTAGTTGCACAAAATGAAAATGTTCTTCAAAATCAAGTGGTTACAATATTAGTGGTGAATATTCTAATGATGTGGAATATTATTAGATGTTGTGGAGTGTTTGTGTGGTCCCTGCAATGTTTTTGGACCTAGAGAGGCATTTTTGTGATCACTTGTTAGTGTTAGTGTAGGTTTGGTCAACCTAGCATGCTAGTGCTAGTTGTGGAGGATGATTTTGTTGTGGAATTGTTGGTAAGTTTGTTGTTATAGATTTGGATCCTAGTTAATTCATGGTTTGGTTTTCCTCAACTTCTTTATGCTAGGGAAGTTTTTGTTGTCGACCTATTTGATGTTGCACAATTGAGATACATATGTTTCCTTATGGCTAACCTATTTAAGATTGTTTTAGGTCATGAATGGTATAAATGGAAGGAAATTTGTGTGGATCAAGTGGATTTTTTATGGTGTGAAATATGCGAATGTGATCAAGTGTGGTGATTTGAGTGTAAGATTTAATGCCTATGACTTTCGGATGTAGTGAGGAAAAGGTGTCTAGATTTCAATAAGATAAGTGAGGTTTATGTTCTTTAGTGGAACTATACCTTTGGCATAATAGAGATGCATTATTAGAAATTCATATTTGGTAGTGATCCACCCCTTTCTTCTTTTCTTCTTTCTTCTTGATAATAATTCCTTTGGTAGTGATCCATCGATAGTAAGCCTTTCTTCATTTTTTGGTGGTAAGACTAATTATATTTGGTGTTGCAATTCATATATATGTGATCTAATACTCAGTATGGTTTTTCCCTTCTTGGTTTTTCCATATAACACTTGTGTTTGTATTTGTTTGGATGTGATTTTATTATTTTTTTAAATGTTTACATTATGTTGATGCGTAATAAGGGTTTACTAGTTGGTAAGGGTTTGAAAAAATATTAAGGGATTGAAAGTTTCATAGTATACAATTGATTCACCCCCCTCCTCTCAGTTTCCCTATGCATCTAATATTTATGATTCTCCACATCATCATACGATGAAAGAGAAGAACATACACATGTTTAATAGATTCATAAATATCTCTAATCTAGAAATAGCTTATGCACAAAAATACTCTCAAGTTTAAAAAAGAATTTGTAGATATAATCTCCAATACCATGTAGGACCTAAAAATAGCTTACCCTAGAAACACATAAAATAAAAGATAACCTTCCACAATATAGAATGTGAATATAATATTTTCCTTGATATCATATGATACAAAGTGAACAATGACGTTTCTTATAAAGGAAAGGTGAGAGATAGGATTTAAAAAATCATGAAATGTGTTTTAACCTTATAACATTATACAACTTGGAGATAGTTGGTCTACCTACTCTGAGATTCTAGATTGGAGAGGTTTGGATCATTGGCCAATTAAACTTTCAATTGCTCCTTTTAGAGCCCATAAAAATTTCTCTTTCAAGTTCCAACTCATGTGGCTATGAGATCTATCTCTCCATGAGCTTATGATTGATTGGTGGCATATGGTGAAACCTACTTACAGTATGACCATGTATACCTTTTTCAAGAGATTGTAATTTATAAAATATCGACTCAAGAAGTGGAATATGTAGTTTTTTGGGAATCTTCACTACAATAATTTGAAATCTCAAGCTCATTTGGATTTTATCACTCGTCAAATTCTTGATCTTAGTCTCACAGTTGAGCTATGTAGGGAAGAGGCTAGGGAAACTAAGGCTCTTGAAGAATGGGAATTGAGGGAGGAGACTTTTTGGAAGCAAAAGTCATGTATTGATTGGCTTCAAGAGGGAGACATAAACACTTCCATCTTTCACCACTCTATCACTACTAGGATAAATGGTAATATTATTAGTTCTCTTGTTTCTTCTGAGGGAGTTCAACTTTCTTCTCAAGATGAATTTTCTTGGGAGGCTACTCATTTCTTTTCAGCTCTTTTTACTGAGGATTCTCCCCCTACAAGTATTGAGGAAAATTCTATTTTGGCTTGTATTCCTTCTTTGGTGTCTCATGAGATGAATGAGGCTCTTTTATGACCCATCTCTTTATAGGAATTGGAGAGTATTGTGTTTCAAATGAAAAAGGTAAAGCCTCTAGCCCTGATGGTTTTCCTGTAGAATTTTATCAAGTATTTTGGGATATTATTAAGGTGGATCTCTTGGAGGTTGTTCAGGAGTCTTAGAGGAATAAATAAATGTTGAATGTCCATGAACTCCACTTTTCTTTCTCTTATTCTAAAGAAGGAAGGTGCAATGTTCCTTGGATCAATTTCACCCTATTTCCCTTTGAAATGTGTTATATAAGATCATTACTAAGATGATTGTGGAAAGACTTAAGCCTTGGATCATTTCTTTTATTTTCAAAGAGTAGGGGGGATTTGTGGAAAGTAGACAAATTCTAGAGTGGGTTGTTATTGTTATTGAGGCTATTCATTCTATGGAAGTATCTAAGCAGAAGGATATGTTTATCAAACTTGATATGGAAAAAGCTTATGATAGACTCAAATGGGCCTTCCTATAGAATATTCTCTTAGCTTTTAGATTTGAAAAATAATAGGTTGATTGGAGCATGAGTTTTGTGACTTCTAATTCCTCTTCGGTGCTTATCAATGGAGAACCTTCAACTTTATTTAGAGCCTCTAGGGGTATTTGATAGGGTGATCCTTTGTCCCCTTATTTGTTCATCATTATGGATAAGGGGTTGGGGAGGTTTATCAAGTCATTTATTTGCAATGGTTTGATTTAGTGGTGGTTTTGGGGTAATATTTTTCCATCTCTTTCTCATCTTCAATTTGTTGATGATATTGCTTTAATGGGTATGGCTAAAATAAATGAAGCTGGGAATTTTAGGAAGGCTTTGGATAGTTATTTGGATGCCTGGGGTCAAAAGATCAATGATCACAAGTCATCTATTTAATTTTTCAATACTCCTTGGCTTATTCAAGCTAGGATTGCTCAAATTCTTTGATTTCAAATTGGCACTCTTCCTCTAGTTTATCTATGGATTCCCCTCATGGTAGGTCCTCAACCAAAAGAGTTTTGGAAAGATGTTTTGGATAAATTCTATATGAGGGTTAGTCATTGGACTCACAGGTGGCTCTCTTTGGTGGCTAATGTGGTTTTGCTAAAATATGTGTTTCAATCTCTTCCTATTTAATGATGTTTTGTGCAAGTTGCTCCTACCAGATTTATTAAGGAGTTTGATGTCCTCACTCATTAGTTTCTTTGGCTGAATAATCTTCTTAATTCAAAGTAGATTTTGGTGAAATGGGAATCTATGTGCAGGCCAAAAAAAGAGGTTGGTCTTGGTCTCAAATTTTCTAGTTTGATGGACCAGGCTTTAGCTACTAAGTTGTACTAGCATTGGTGTACTTTCTAGGATCAAGATTGGGCTATAATTCTCAATCTCAAGTACCTTTTTGGGGTGAACTCTGATGATGTTCCTCGATATTGTCTCTAGGGGAAAGGGTATATGATTTGGGATACTCTTAAAAAAGGGGCTAAGTTGATTAATGAGGGATTTTTTTGGATTTGCAATAAGAGGTATGAAGCCCTCTTTTGCTATGATTCTTGGGATGGTTATCCTTCTATTATTTCTATGTTTCCTCATTTGCAACCTCTTTGTGAAATCTTGATGAAAGTTGGTTGGTGCAAGTTGGAGGAATTTAAAGTTGTTCAAGCCTTGGGTCTGGTGGATGTGTGGTGTTGGAAGGATCCCCAAGAGTGGCCTCTAGGAGGTTTTGAGGTTGAGAGACAAGCGCTTGATAGAATTTTGGCTAGTAGATTGTGTAGTTCTCTTTGAGACAAGGATATTTTGGCTTGGGGTCCTGACCCAAAAGGTAGATTCTTTGTTTCTTGTGGAGCTGGATAGAAAAGTGTATGGAAATGTTAGGTTCCTTTGGTGGAAGTAGGTTTGGAGTAAACTTTCTATGCCAAAGTGTAATTTCTTTTTATGGTTGGTTGTTCAGAATAGATGTCTTGGGAAAATCTACAGAAATGAGGCTTCCAGGGTGCTTCCATATTTTTTTTGTGCAATAATAATGATTTTACTTCTCATCTTTTCTTTTAGTTTCCTTATGCTAGGTATATTTGGCATTGTTGGTGGGGAGTCTGGGGACATCCTTGTGTTCATGCCTCTTCTTTGATAGAGTTCTAGAATAGCTTAGCGAGACCCCCTACTAAGATGAATTTTCTTCATATTGCTTAGATTATTGGTCCTACCTTTATTATTTGGCACCTTTGGCTTGAGATAAATAGGAGGATTTTTCAAGATGTGAAGTAGGAAGGGGATCTTTTATGGAGGAAGATCTTCAGCAAGATCTAGGATACTATTTTAGCCAAGTCTGATCTGTCGATTACTATATATCCAAGTGATTTGTCCTCTATGAGGAAGCTTCATTTGGAGGGAAAATGGTTTGGTTGCTCTACTATTAATGGCCCTCATAAGGTCAAGAAGAAGGTTCATCAAGAGGGTAGATGGCGACCACACCCTTAAGGATTTCTAAAGATAAATATTGATGGATCCTCTATGGGGAATCCTTGGAATGTTAGGATTAGTGGTATTGGTATAGACAATGATGGAGGTGTGGTTTTTTTCTTTTCTATTTATAAGGGTCACCATTCTAATAATCTCATGGAGGCTCTAGCTATTTTTCAAGCTATTGAAAGAAATTGTTCTCTAGGATGGAAGAGGATTATTTGTGGATCTAATTCATAGATCGTAGTTGATATCCTAAATGTGAAGATATTTGAAGGTGTTAATTGGAAACTGGCTATGGTGATCAAACAAATTGTGAATATGTGCAATTTCTTTGGAATGGAATAAAGTGGTTGATCTTCTAGTGAAGCGGGCTTTTGAGTACGTGGAGAGGTGGATTATAGATGATTGGGGACTTTTATCCTCAAAACTCTCAGTGTCTCTCAATAAGTTGATCATGGAAGACCTTCATATGTATTTGGTTCCTTGGTTGGGTTCTTATGGGGAATTTTTTTTTGGGGCTAGTTGGTGGCTTTTGTGGGAATTTTCCTATTGCTTTGTAATATTTCTTTGATTTAATAAATTTTTACCCCTTTCTCAAAAAGAAAAAAAAATCATACAACAAATACAACTAATATTAAATGACCTAGATTTCAAGAATTAACTATAAAAATATAATATATTATCTAAATGACAAGTAAGACTTCTAGAAGGATATAATTCCTATTACCGAAGTAAACTTAACATGTGAATAGGACCTACTACTAGACTAGATAGGTAAAATAAATATTCACACTAGCATGAATGAGATGGATAAACAATAAAATAAAAATATAATTAGATGGTGAAGTTATTAGATTTGAATGTAGTCAATACCATGCTTCTATTGAAAAATGTAAGAATTAAATTTAAATGGATGATGAAGACAATAAATTTGTGTGTGGTCTATATTGCTCTTATATTGAAAAAGAATATAATGGTGTATCGATAACAATAAATTTTACATGTGGACCTCATTGCACCATTATTAAGTTCACTAATATGGAAAGAAACCCTACTCAAGTGCATTATATCTTGATTCCTATAAAGAAGAATGATAAAGATTCAATTAGGAAGAAGTCCATACACCCCAAGAAAATCTGAAATATGACAATACCCTGCTTTAGGTAGCTAGTATAATGAATATAGAAGATGGGATCACTTAAGAAACAAGTCATTAGGTTATGGAAAATTAAAAAAGGCATAGATCCCAAATTGGGAATACATCATGATCTACCATAGGCATCAACCTTCAATCATAAACAATGCTTGATAAAATATTTGACAATATGAACTTGAAGACATACAAATACACACAAAATTTTGCTCCAAGACTTCAACTTTTCTTTCCTGAATGTTCTCCAAAATTTATCCTTTTCTCCTTGATCTCTCAAACTTGATCTCTTGCTCATCTCTAGTTTTAAATGGTGAAAGGACTAGGCTTTATAGGCTTCTTCTCGAACTTCTCGAATAATTAGATCCTGATAACTAAAATTTGAAACTTAAATATGTGACTTTAAAATACCAACAAAAACATGTTTAAATTTTTATTTTGGATCCTAAAGGGGACCCACTCACCCAAGGACGAATAGGTCCTAGCCTAAAAAATCCAAGATCAATTTGTATTGGGGTTATAAATTGATTAAATACATTTATTCAATGCATGTTGCAATGTTGAAAAATGATAAAAATAAGCCTTGGGATGCATAATAATATGGCCTAGGGGCCTATTTATGAAGGATAAAATGCATAAATGTAAGGTCACTAAAATAGGTCCAAGTTAAGTGTGAAATTCTACTCACATAGAAAGAAGTAAAATTTCATACACTACACATATTCACACCAACATGAATAAGATGTAGAAACAATAAAATAAAAATACAATTAGATAGTGAAGTTATTTGATTTGCATGTAGTTAATACAATGCTTCTATTGAAAAAATATAAGAATGAAATTCATATGGATGATGAAGACAATAGGTTTGTGTGTGGTCTATATTGCCCTTTTTTTGAAAAATATAAGAATGGTGGATGGATAACAATAAATTTTACATGTGGACCTCATTGCGTCATTATTAAGCATTAGATTAATGAAGGAAAGATAGTGAAGGGAAGGTGAATAGAGAGGTTTGAAAAAACTTCTTTGATACAATATGAAAATTGAAAAAAGAAAAGATCATGAAGCTCAAACTCATAAATTAGGTAATCCTCTTCAAACATACATTATTATATTTGTAGACACTTGAAGTTGACCACTCCCATATGATAAAATTCACCCTTGCATTCTTCTATCCTACATCCATAAGCCATATTATTTAAATAATTTTTTATTTGATTAATATTTCATCTTAGTCTAATTTCCCTTCATGGTGTTTAATTAATCAATTAAATGTCTTACCTTATTCATCTATAAATTAAATAAATATTCCAACTTATTTAATTTAGTCACTTTAACCAAATGAATTAAATCAAATTTTTAATTCATCTATTTCTCTCTCCTCATGTCAACATCCTCCATAATCCCTTCTAATCCAGATTAATTTAATTAATTTGTGATTAGGATGTGTACATCCCTAGTCATCATTAGTGTCACATCCTCCATAATCTCTCACTTGCCTCTAATCCTTCATTAGCCTATCTTATCATGCATTTGCACAACCTTAATCACTTAATTTAGCTAGCCTAATCTTCATTCCATTTATGGCATGTGTCCTTAGTCAACTTACATTAAATGATTTCTCCTTTTGGAGAAGGCATCTTCTTCCCCATGTGAAATTAAAATTCACATTTATTCATCCTATGCATTTTAAGGAATTTTTAATTCTTTCTCCCATCCCCATAAGGATTTGTGAGAAATTTTTAATTCCTGACATGTCCTCTCAAGGTACTTGTGGCCAAATACATCCTAATAAAGGATGTATTTGGCCACAAGTACCTTGTTAGCATGTCCTCTCCACATCATCTCCATTTCACCATCCCCTATCCACTTCACCTACCACATGTTAGCATGTGAGGGCCTGTGATTTCTCAACTCAACCTAGCCCTTGATATCTTCCACAATGGATGCATCTCAGCCATGCATTACTTTAGAGGCACTTCCCCTAAAAGTGGAGGAATGGCCCTCATTTTATTATCCATCAACATTTAGAAAATTTTAGCACTCACACACTCATCCTAGAATACCTCCACTATTGCAACCATTAGAGCCAACATCTTGCATCTATCCCACTACCCACACCCACCATTGCAATCTAAATTCTATTAGCTTCATTTTTCACTAGGTTACATGAAATTTTTTCCAAGAATGAGCACACAATCAAGCATCAAAAAGGGCCAATCAAACTCATCAATTCAAGTAATGTAAAAAGTTCCATTTCTTTGTACTTGTTTGCATTTAGCTAGGACCTATCTTGATGTGTTATATTGATTTTATTTTCTTGCATTTTCTTTGTTTTGCATTTTAGAGAAGGAAAATTCACTACACACATTTTTTGCATGCTTGGTGGGACCCACGTCATGGGTCTATTACATGTTTGCTTGTCACTTGAAATTTTGTAGGTTCAGGTTTCACACATAGGGACAAATCCACCCATGATGGGTGAATCCACTTGACACGGAGGAAGAATTGTAGTAGACATAGGTGAACTCGCTCCCGCCCTTTTGGAGAAAGGGAGAACTTGCATCCACCAATCTAGACTATTGATTTTAGAGGTGGATGTGCTTGGGATAACCTAAATCAGAGAACATGTTGAATAGAAGGGAGATCCTACTTTGAACATAGAGGCAAGTAGATTTTCACCTATCCACTCAATAGGAAACTTTGCTTTTTCCCCTTCTATAAGAAAGGGTGATCCTCACATCAAAAATAGGTGAATTTGTTCTACATATGGAAAAATTTGGGGTATTCTAGAACATTAAAATATTCAATTTGTACTTCAATTTGATTTTAGTTTTGGATACTAATAAGCTAACTAAATTGTCTGTTAGCATGTGATTTTACTAACAATTTTTCAAAGCTTGTCTACCACATTTGACAACGACCAATGGTGAAACATTGCTAATGCATTTATTGCAAGACAATCAATCGAAGACCCCTAGATTAGCTCTATTTGTGTGTCTTTCTTTAACACTAATTTAGGCACATGTAGATTAATTAAAGGTTGAATTAATCCATTTATTATTTTTGGGAGTGAGTTGTTGATATATGCACTCCCCTTGCAACTTTCAGTGATCTTGGGTGACCAATAATTGCAACTCATTCCAATATAGTCTAGTCTACCCAGAGAGTACTCGTGTACATATGCTATCCCCTTGCACTACGTGCAAGCATGGGGACTAGAATAAATGTCTAGTATTCTCTTCCCTTTAGTGGGACCTTCCTAGGATTTCATCACCTAGGGGATGATCTTGACCGTAGATTACTGGTAGGGTATATAAAAGGTAGAGAGTGAAAGCTATACCCCAATCTAGTCACATCATGTCTAGCAAAGCGTCGAAGGTAGGGTGATACCTAGATAAGATGTGTAGGGTTGGTTTGAGTTTCTAGTCCCTTGTGAGGGATCCTGATCCATGCTTATGATGGGATGGTGTTCACGGTTGTGCCTTAGGAACCCTCCTGGTGTATTGAAGATGCACAAGATAACTTGTTCAACCTAGATAGAGACCAGTATTCAGCCACGACTTGGTATAGTATAGGGGATGTGTACCATACCCCAAAGTTACTCACCACATACTCCCTTTGGTTGAGATAGAAATCCTCATGGTGGACTATGATAGTCTTTGAGTGAGAGAGTGAAGGTGATCCCATGGCATCTGTTGATGACCTTGTGCCACTAAATATCTAGCTGTTGACCTTCACAAGAAAGGGTGATCTAGAGAACCACCCTGGTATAATGGAGTATAACCTTGGGGTGTCCTCTCAAGGCAGTGGGCCTACATCAAGTTAGAAAACCTATACTACTAATTTTAGGCTTGTACTATCTAGAGTGTCTTCTTGTGATATACCAATGCTTGCCATCAATCTGAGTTAGTCCAACTCACTACTTCTTCTTTGTCATGCTTTTTTAGTCCTTTGCCATAGTCTGTCCCTACCCTTAATAGAGAGTTTGCTTCTCACAGAGGAGAACTTGCATTGTGGAAAGGTGATCCTACCCTGGAAAGGGGTGATTTCATGTCATGGTCAAGTCTAGTCATCCTTTAAGCAAACTTGCTCTTGTTAGGGGAAAATTTTCTACTCGGTCTCCTAGATAAGTGATCCGGCATCCATTTGTTCCCTAGAATACACGATCCTTCCAAATTCCTAGGTGAATTAGTATCTCATCTATGTCTCCCTTGTCCATACATCCCCTATAATTGGTGAACCTATTTTTTGTAGGGATGATCCCATGTTTGATTTGTACCATCCCTATTTGTACTTTTGTCCCTATAGCACACACACCTCATTTGGAATAGGGAACCCCTCACTCCTTCCGGCTTTGTTGGGTCATTTTTTCCCTTTGCTTCATTTTTCATGCCCCTAATTTTGAGCTTCAAGTGGTCAGTAGTCCTAAAGTCATCATTCTTTAGTTGACCAAATTCACCACTCAAAAGTTTTATAAATATTTGGCCCTTACGAGTTTCCCTTGGCCTGTTGCCCTAGTGTCCTCCAAGTCTTGTGGGCCTGCAGTTGTGGGTTTCCCCTTGTGTGACACCATCATCTTCTCACTACTCAAACTATGGCTAACCTAGGGTGTCTACCCACATGGTGGGTCCCACAACCTTCTCTGTCATCATCTCCTAGCTATTTTCTAACAACAAAGCCTTGGGGTCTTTCCACATTGTAGATTCTATGCTTCCTACCACCAGTTCATTGTTTCTTGTGCCTAGTTGCTCCATCGACCATCGTACCTACATTTATTGTGGGTCATAAATTTGAATTTTCCTATAAATAGGAACTCTGACCTATCATTTTCACACTCAAAAGTTCAAAAAAATTTAGAGAGAAAAAAAATATTGGAAGCCTTGTGCTTGCATAAGCTTTCAAAGGATCTAAAATGCGATCTTCACCAGATTTCTTGCACTCTTCCAAGTATACCTACGTCCAAACTACATGATTTCAGCAATCTGGGTTGTAAATAAATGGTTAAATATTTAAAGTAAATATTGAAATGCACTTGGCAGTTCTAGTTCCACATGAAATGCACTTAAAAATCCTTTGAAAATCACCCTCAAAACCATGCAGAACTTGGTATCTCCTTTCTCATTCTTCAAATAGCCTAAACATCCATATCACCCATAGCGTTGCTACCACCACTCCAGTTATAACCCAAACAATCAAGCATTGAATGAAAACTCCAGTGTCACGTCTTTGCAGATCCATTCATGTAGGCCGCTGCTTGCAAGTAGCCATGTCCTTGAAATTGTTGGAAAATTCCCAACCTCTACCTACGTCCTGCATCGCAAGTCCCACTAAAAGCATTTTTTTGAATGAAAAGTGACTAAGTCATGTCTTGAGGGATATTCCCTACGAACCTATGTTCGCATCTCACCATTGCCTAAGCACTGTTCCCTAATAGAAAAACCACTACTTCCAGCTAAAATACAGACCCTGGTGCCTTGCTATTCATTCCAAGTTTATGAGTGAGACACTAAATTAAAACCCTTCATGTGGGCTAATCCCTACGAGGGTCTTTCTTTGGACAGACTTGCCTCCTTTGCCACTCTGAATGTCTGGCTGACCTTGTCCACTCAAATTGCAAACTACTCGTAGGTCATTTTCTTTTGAGACTTCATTGAAAAGGCTAAGTTTAGTGTCCATGTGGACTATTTAATGTAGACCGCTATCTATGGCTTGTTGTTACCCATGTTGGTGTTTCTTCTAGTACACACTTAGAATTCTCTAAAGAGTAGCCAACCCCCATAATCAAGAATCCTTAAGCTAAATGGAAAACTTAATGAGTAAAGGGATCTAAGGACTTTACTCCTTCACTTTAGGCTCTGTGGGACCTAGGAGGGTGTTCCATATGGTGTTCATTTGATCTATCTAATGGATAACACTTCAATACACATATTGGTTCCTATAAGTCACAAATAAAAATACCCCACTAAAGATTTGGCTGATCTTTAGGTACATAATTGTTTATTTACTAGGAACAAGGAAGTATTTCAAATGCATGCTTTGTAATTGAAAAATTTTAAGTGAATTGTGTGCTCATTCTAAGTCCATGGTCAAGAAAATCATCAAAACATTCAATTGTAAATATTTATAACAAACAGGCCATTGTTTCATCAATTGTACAATGGAGTTGAATATGTATTAACCAGTAATACAAAAATTCTTTAACTCTGATAATAATGGTCTATTTTCACAATTCTTTGTAGTCTTAAAACTCACAATTCCTAAAACATGACTTCTTATCAAACCCTTTGCAAATTATCACAAATATGTAACCTTATTCAAGCATTTAATTAACCCTTTGAGTTAAAGAAAAAATAAAGACACAGATTCAATTGACATTTGAAGATAAATGATAATACTCTTGATATTCTCATTTATGACTTGTAGAAACTTACAACAGGAGAGTAAATGTTTTAGAGATAGTATTTTCTTTGATATTAGTAATTTGCATAAACCTACTTTAAGACCATTACATATAAGATTCAAAACCAATATGACTCAACCATTTTATTCATTAGCATTCTTTCTACACCTAATTTCTACCCAGACCATATATTGGACTAAAAATTTTAAAACCCCCTACAATGAGCCATGAAATCCCTTTTCTAACACAAGAGATCCACAAGCATCCACCTCAAATGCAATTACGTTTCAAGAATATTCCATTTCAACACAATTTCAATTTCATTTGAAAAATTCCCCCAAAATTTGTATGTAATTATTTAGTGAGCATGGGGAAACAAAATTTTGTAACCACCACCAAAAGAAAATGTTGATGCCACAAAAAATTTCCTTTAAACACCAACTAGGCATAGCATTCCACATCCATGTCGAACAAAATTCTTCATAATATTAACCTCAAGAATCCACAGTCAGCATGAAGACAAAAAACCAACAACATATGCAAAGAGTAGAAGAAAACCACCACAACAATTTTATCATCACCAAAAAAATTAGGAAACAAACACCATTTTCATTACCCAGACCTAGAACAAGCACTAGTACTAGAGCCACAGTACAAACACCCACTGTGTATCCTTGTAGGGGGTGTGGGAGAGACTTTGGTTCCCTCCTCATCTTTATCATTACTAGCACAGAGCCATCATGCTAGCTTAGAGTCTTTACCAATATTGGTAGGACTGATATTACTTCCACCCCCAAGGCTACCTATTGATTCAGTATCATAAGATACCTCTGATAACCCAAGTTTTTTTTAGTCGCACTAGCCTAAGGGTTGTTAGTGATGGTAATTGGGGAGTTTTATCTTCCATAGGAAGCTCAGACATACCTTATTTTTCTTCGCACTTCTTGTACAAACCCTACAGGCTCCTTATCTTTGGTCTCCACCTTCTCTATAGTTACGCCATGGTTTCTCAACCTACAACAACATCTAGTAGGAACAAATGAGGATTTCTCACTAGATACCTCCTCCTTGCCATTCTCCTTTAGAGTTGGAATTTGTTCAGGTACATTTTTCTCATGTTCTAGGACATTGTCATGAGGTTTTTGCATGTTGAACCTCGAGGACCTTCTTAGTAGTAACTCTGAAGTAGCTAGCTTTCTTATCTTCTCCGCTAGGAAACTTCATAGACATACACCAGGACACTCTTCACTCTCTGCACAAACTAAGAAAATTGTAGCACCTGATTGTAATGGTGAAAATAAAAACCATTCAATCTGTATTTATCAAGCAAATTTGATGATATTTGATCATCAATTTTGACATCACATGCATGAGCAAGAGATTAATCATTGGAATCCATTTTATCACTATTAATTACCCAAGTACTTGGAAATTTGTGAATCATTCTCAATATGGGAAGGGAATTAATTCCTCACACACACCAGGACCCAATTGATCGATCCTAAAGAGCATATGCCATTAATACTCATTGCTTACAAAGAAAAATAGCTACCACATGCATGTTCCTAATTTTTTTTTGAATTTTGGCCATCGATCTCCTAATAATGTGGAAAATCAAACAATTCACAACAAGTTTGTTGGAAACACAAGGGTAGCCAACTAAGAGAGAGGGGTGAATTAGTTGTCATAGAAATTACAAATATTAAACTTATTCTCAGATCTAATAAATAAACATGAAAGCATAAACCATCACCACATCAGAAACACATACAACACAAAGATTTTTTTTACGTGGAAACCTTGTTAGGGGAAAAAGCATGGTGGAGGTTAGTGCACAAGATTATACCCTATTAAAACTATAAATAATTATAAATGGGGAATGCACATGCATTCAGGAACACTTCCTAGAGGTCACTGCTCAAAATACAAAAAGGCTTATTGACCAAAGGAAGACTTAGTATCTTACAGAAACATTCAGATTGCATCCCGAAGATTTTGAATTGAGAAAATAACATCTGCTAATGCTTGATTATAGTTTCGGTTAAGCACATGAACATCTGCTCACTCTTCTCCACACTTTACTTCTGCCTTTGAAAGATTAGAACATTATTCACACATAACATATAGTAAACTTTGCACACCACTTGCACACTTTTCTCAAATGGTATAAACAATAAAACATATATATCTGCAACTAAGGATAACACCATCTACATGTTCGATTTAACAAAATATAAAATGCGTATAAACTATTGGCTCAATCCATAAACAATTAACAATGTGAACCAACCAAAGTCGGCCACAACATAGTAAGGACCCAAAACAGCATCCTCGAACATGAAACACCTTAAAAAACTATGTCTCAAAGATCCACAACATGCTACAATCAACCTGTTGGCCATGATCTTTAAAAATATGAAATCGTAGAAGAAAATAACCAATCACGAGCACAATGATTAATGCAAATCAACAATATAAATAGAGCACAATTTTGAAACATCCACAAGCATCATGAATCACCATAGAAGCATCTGTAACAACTCAACTTACTAGAATCACATCATCTTCTTTCAAGAAGACTGACTAAATCAATAGAACGACTATTAGAACACAGATACTCATAACTCAATCAAATATTCATGCAGATCTCTGAAACTTCACATGGATAAACTAGGTATACTTGAAAACAAACCCTTTGATCCACAACCTCCTATCATCACTATAATGAGCTAGCCAATAGTATGATGGCTAAACTAAACTTCATTGCTTCACCAACAACCTGCAACTTATTTTATTATAATTTTCTCAATATCCTTGACATATACAACCTTAAAGACTTTAATGCCAATAGTTTTCACATCAATGACAACTACATATCAGCAACATCCAACAAATTCAACCAAGTTTGAATTTGGTGACACCATCGCTCAACAATCCTTGGCCAATGAGATACATCCAAGCTGATAGCCACATCATTCATTTATGGGCCCCACCTCTTCTTCTAGGTCAGTGGACAAATCCATGTGTCGTGAGCTCGCAAACCACATAGTTTTTAACAAGCCTTACCCTTCACCTTGCGAGCAAGCGGGGAATGACTGATATTATTCCCAACACTTGATCACCATAGTTGGATTAAGCTATCATACGATAGGCTCAATAGTGAAAGCATGGCCCCATCATCTATATTAGGACACATGTCCTTATCTTGCAGACCTCATAGCTTTTAACAAGCAAGCAGCTTAATCCAGTGAGCCGGTAGGGAATGAATTAGATCAATTCTTGAAATCTAGTGGTTCCTCAACCTACACATGAAACAAAGTTATTTTTAAGATTGGGGCCATTTCTAGGCTGATGATAGTTGGACCCTTGGTTAAAGACTTAATTCAAGTCTTTTGCAATGAAATATTTTTCTAGACATTAGGAATTTTTTGAAGTCTAAAAGTGCAAGGGGTGACTGAAATCCCTAGATAAAAGGGGTCAATAATGACATGTATTCAAGGGATTAAGTAATGAATTAAGTGACTGATAACCGAAGGGGTATGTGCAGGATCATGAAAGGCCAAAAAGTGGCGATATGTAACTGATATGATCACCCATGTGGCTGAAAACTTTTTTTTACCCAAAATTGATGAAATGAAAATGGTTTTTAAAGGAGATTCTCAGCTTTACACCAATATAAATTATACTTTACATTGAATTTAATAAATAATTATTATTCATTTTCTATTTAAATTACACCTTAAGTCTTGATTGATATGTTGATTGAAAAACATCTATAGATTTCAAATGGTATCAAATTTTTTGAATCTAAAACATGCATCATATTCTATGATTCACATACTATAGGATTAAAAAAAAATGAATTTCATGAAGTTTTGACCAAGCTAAGGTGGTCAGACATACAATTTTTTATATTTTTTAAAAATTTTAATAAAAAAATCATAATTAATTATTTACTTGGAAAAAAATTACAAAAAAATATACATCACATCGAGAGATGAGTCTTCTACTTATATCTAAAATATTATAAAAAATAATTATCATTTTATTGTGGTTAGGGTGGTCCAGACACCCTTCTTTTTTTCCTTGAAATTTAAGTACAACCTCATTGAAATTTCAAATTTTCACCAAATAGATTTTAAAAAACCTAGTAGTTTAGAAACTAAATTCAATTTTTCTACAAATTCTATTCTTACATATTTTTGAAATAATATAGATAACTTATTCAAATTTTTATGTCAAGTTTCCTAACTCTAATTTTTTGAATTTTTTGCCACTTAAGGGCCTATTTTTTCCATGATAATCCTGCACATACCCGAAAGGAACAATTCAATGCAAAATTATAACACTAAAGGGTTTTAGAATAGAAAATTTATAAGGTAAGGGTTCACAAACCAAAATTTTAACCCTAGCCTTGAACAAAAGGCTCACAATCATGGTCCGATTAGGAGGCATTCAAAATCTGCAAAAAGTTTTGGAGGCTCTATTAGTGGCTCATGCTCAGGGACATATACCCCTAGTGGGTATAGCAAGAATCCAAATCTAATGTTGAAGTAGACAAGGGTAGAAGCACAAAAAACCAAGAGCTTGGCTAGACAAGGCAAGCAGACACACCCCAAAAGAAACCCACCAAACAAGACCTATGTTAAATATTTACACAACTATACAATAAAATTTATCTTTTCATAAGCCTCTTTTATTCAATTGGCTTCAATTCTCAAACTAGAGGCCCATGGCCCCCAAGAACTTAGGACTGATTCTTTCCTCTATCAAAAACTTTGTCTTGTTCTACTTGTAGTGGATTAACATGTGTATTATGAATTTCTAAGCAACCAACATCATCATGATTGACACCATCAATTCCACTTTCTATGAAACTACCTTGTTCATCAACTTGTTCTAGCATTGACTTATTCAATTGAGTCAGAAAGATAAAAAAATTCATATTCCATTTAATCATGAATTTTACCCTCATTCAATTTGTTCATCGAATTGAAATCCCTCATAGACACATTGTTGTATGTTGGTCCAAGCTTTGAAGTACCAAAGAGAAAGGTTTCATATTCAACATCACCTTCATTATGCTTGACATGAGTGTTATCCTCATTAGATGGAAATAATTCCATGATAAGGTCTTGGAGATGTGGGGGTTTCTGTAAAGAATTCAAGTGCACATTCATATTGATTAATATCATACTTCATTTTATTTGCACCCCTAGGTTCCTCCCCATACAAATCAAACAATCCTGCAATATCAAAATAATCTAAAGACTAATACAATTATTTTTGCTCATCAACATGCAGTAATACTGCTTCAGGGACAATGTACCCATCCAGGTGCACAACTTGATCATTCAATAATAGGCCCCTCTCTTCATCCATGTGCATATGTTATCCATATTATCATGTTGTGCCATATAAAAATGGCCCTTTGTCATTTTCATGGCCTTTTAGGTCTTGTTTCACAATGTTTGGTGCATCTTGCTTTGATTTAATGTTCTAATATGGCTTGAACATGCCTATTTAGGTACTAAAATTCAAATAATGACATCTTGTGAAGGTGTTGTGAAGTGTTGTAAAACATTTCTACACTTTTCTAGACTATATTCATTACAATTCACCTAAAAATCACCATTTCATCACTTATCAAGTCCTATTTTGAAGTGTTGTAAAGTCTTGAAACAAGATTTCATGCATTTCTAGGCTTGATTTCACTATTTACACCTTTCTTATGCTTTATTTGACCCCTTTATGCCCTTATAAGGCCTAATTAAGCATATTTTTTAATGTAAACTTGACAAATAACATTAATTGCAAGATAATTCCTGACACCCACTTTCAAGCCTAAGGTGGGACCCATTTGCCATGGGTGGAAAATGAGTCCCTCTTGGCTCAAATTTCAAAATATTTCAAATTTCCTTTCTGATTTTTATTCAAAATTACTTGATGTCAGCCTATGATGAGGTATCAATGGGTTACTAAGGCACAAGTGTGCATAAATACATTGTTTTACCCTCATTTCCATAACTTCCAATTCTCCAATTCTCTCATTCTCTAATTCACTGAAGCAATTTTCTCAAGAAAGCATCAAACCAAGCATTCTAAGCATTCAACCACTTTGGAGCATCATATCTTCATATTTCTTCAACAAGAGTTTGGTGAGAATTTACATTTCCATGTGTATTCATCATTCTCTTTCCATTTCATTTCTATTTCTATTTCAAGGGTTTGATTACCAAACTAGCGTTTGACCAAGGAAAACCCCTATATCCTAACCCTCAACACTTTTTCCGCTTTGCATGTGTTTTTGTATGTAGATTTATCAAATGGAAAGGTGAGAAGGGGTGTCCATATCCCATCAAAGTCATTAAAGGTGCCTCAAACCCTATCTCAAGCTTGGAGAAAGTCTATAGGTCAAGTTTTATAGATTTAGATCCGGGGAATCTTCAGAAACAAAACTGCAAATTACAAGCCCCAGAATCTTGTTTAGAATTCTCAATTTTCTAGAACATGACTCATTTGACATTAATGGTGAATCAGTCCCATTTCAAGGCTTGAATAGTGATTTCTGTAGATTTGGATACCCAATTCCCTAAAATTGGTTTTGGTACTTTTTGGCAGAAATAAAACTCATTCACCTAGAATGGAAAATTAGTCCCAATGAGCATTTCTAGTGTCTTCTACAAGTTTTTAGAGCTTCATTCTATCCTCTTCTAGCTTCTAGGTACACATCTCCAATTTGGTTAATTTATGTTACAGTTTGTTTACATTTCTAGTTAAATTGTTTGAATACACATTATGTTTTCCAGCACTTTTGTATTAGGTTAGAATACATTCCTTATTCTATATTTTCATTAGGTTTTCAACATTTAGACACATTCACACACACTTGCACACCACTTTCCCCATTTCTTCTAATGTTAACAAAGTCATTTTGGCCCATTTTCCTCTACTTCTAGGTGAAAACCGCTAAGGAGCTAGAGATTTTGGGGAGCAAAAATATTTGTTACATTTTGGTGAACCTGCTATTTGAATCCCCTCTTTTCTAATTTTGTAGTCCATTAATCATCCTAGAGTTTCTTGCATTGCATTTTTCATTAGTTATCTTATATTCTACGGTTTCATTTTTGCATGAGTAAAAGTGCATAATAGGTTGCATTTTTGCATCTTTAATCATTAAAAAGTTATGAAATTTTGTATTTTTAACTTAGGACTGCATCATTGAACCCAGAAAACATCAAAATCCATCAAAAATTTCCAAATTTTTTGAAAAAAGTCCATACCAGGACTCATTCACCACCTTGGACGATTTAGTCCCTTTTCACCCTTGGCACTGCCTTATGTAAAGTTGAAAACCCTATTTTCTAGCTTTTGTTTCCTATCATTACCTAACTACATGCATTAGCTGAGTTTCTCTAGCAAAAATTTCATGATATTTAGCATAAATTAGCTCATTTCATGCATTGTTCAAATTCAAAATTTGCATTTGCAACATTTCATTTTTAGCTTGTTACATAGTGTAATAAAAAAATTACTTTGTTGCATTCCATCCTATGTCTTTATATTGCATCATTAGAAATAGACATTATTTATATTCATGGCACTTAGACTTTTTCAATCTTCATTATATGCATTAGTTCCTAGCTCATTTAGATCAACTTCATTACACAATGAAAATAAAAAAATAAAAAAATCAAATGAACCAATTAGAATAAACATAACATTCAAGCCCTTTAGTAGTGATAATTTGTAAATGTTAGATGAATCCTTAGATGACTTCCTCTCCTCTAAATCATCCACTAAAACTTTTCCTCAATAGGATGCAAGCATCAATAATCATGATAATCATCATTGTCCTTCTGATATCTCTCCCACTGGTGATGAAGGTATCTTGTTGCAAGAAGACATAATTATTGAAGATCATAAAAATATTGCATGCCTTCCTTCCCCTCTCCCTTGCAAAGAAATTACAACACACAAAACTGAGATCATGGTTGAGATCTATGACAATCCTACCTCTCCTTCTCAAAAAGATATTCTAGGACATGAGGATGTAAGTGTAGATAATCATAACAATCAACCATTTTCTTCTCCTAATATCTTCTCTACACATGAAGAAGATAGTTTAGTGTTAGACGATATCATTGGTGAAACTATTGAAACATTTATTCCTCCATTTCCTAATGTCTCTTAGACCATTTTAGAAGATCTTTTTGAACACACAAGTCCAATCATTAGTAACCATGAAACTCCTAGTTATCCTTCTATTGATACCTCTCCTATGAGCGATGAAGCTATCTTGCCAAATCCAATTCTGACATGAGATCAACATATTATCTCTCCTCCTAGTGTCAATATTATGGCACATAAGAATGATATCTTAGCTAAATCATACAACCAAATAGATCATCCTTCTCCTATTCTCACTCTTGATACTCAAACAAATTCAACCCTTAATCATCACCTTAGGTGTACTAAGAAATAAGCTAACAATATACCTAACCTCATTCTTCCAAATCATAGCCTTCATGATTTGCTTTTTGTAGCCATCAACCCATCCAACAAACCTTCACCCAACATCCATACTATCACCAAACATTCTTCAAAAAAACCTTTAACCTTGGTACATCCTAAATTGATACATAAATAACATTAGGTGTTGCTCCTTGCCATGTAATAGTTGTAGGATCATAGCATTCACACTATTCCATGTTTCACATCCCTTGCAAGGGGCAGCATATCGTCATCCACTTTACGCTTTCCCTTGTCCTTGACTAAGTGGGGGAAAAGGGTTAAAAATCCTTATCCCCTATATGTCACTTGTCGTTGTCTCTTTCGACTACTTGTTAACTTTCATGAACATATAAGAGAAAGCTTTGGATATGGATGACATGTCTTAAGATTGACTTGCATGTGAAATACTCCCTTTCTTCATGACACAACTTATCAAAAACATATGACCTGACATAGGGATTTTCAAATAAGCTCTCATGTTCTTCTCTTCTACTTTAAAGAAATTGCTTATAGTACGGTGTGTAGAAATTTCTTTAAAATAGGGGCATACATAGACCACATATTTTCACAAAATCTTCATGGAAAAAAATAAAATTTCTTGTGATGTGTCCTCTTCTTGGTGGTTTCATTGGGTTTTATGCCTTTCAAGAGTGTATGATCAATTGAAGTGGCCCGATGTGAACAAAGCATCCCATGGATAATGATATAATGCTAGGGATAATGATCAACTAAAGTGGTTTGATGTGAACAAGGCATCCCATGGATAAAGATCTAACCTCCTGACCTGTCCTATCTTTGAGACATTAGGCACAATGCTCCCCAAGAAGAATACCTTACATAAAAAAGGAGAAATCCCCTTTAAACAAAATTTTTACATGACATTCAAAAACATTTTCTAGACAAACAACCTAGATCTGATCCACAACTAGTTGGACAAATGATCAAAGCTTGATCCACCTTTTTATTTCTTTGGGATATCTCACCTCACAAATGACATGATGTTATATAGCCCTAGAGTGAGCACATGTTTGACATCTTCATCATACACCTTAAATCCTAGGGGCTTGAATTCCTTCTTGATCTTTGTCATCTACAATAGAACAATTGAATCTCTCTTGAGTTGTGTTGAATGGATACTTTAGTGTGAGTTTGAAGAAAGTTCATCCTCTCACTAAAGTCGGGGCTAAATGTGCCATAGAAAAAAGGCCCCTTATCATTTTCATGGCCTTTTAGGTCTTGTTTCAAGATGTTTGGTCCATCTTTCTTTGATTTACTATTTTAATATGGCTTGAACATGCATATTTAGGTACTAAAATCCAAATAATGATGTCTTTTGAAGGTGTTGTAAAGTTTTGTAAAAAAATTCTACACTTTTTTAGACTCTATTCATTACAATTCAACTAAAAATCTCCTTTTTATCACTTATCAAGTCCTATTTTGAAGTGTTGTAAAGTCTTGTAACAAGATTTCATGCTTTTCTAGGCTTGATTTAACTATTTACACCTTTCTTATGCTTTATTTGACCCCTTTATGCCCTTATAAGGCTTAATTAAGTGTATTTTTAAATCTAAACTTGAAAAATAACATTAAGTACAAGATAACTCTCAACACCCACTTTCAAGCCTATGGTGGGACTCATTCTCCATGGGTGGCAAATGAGTCCCTCTTGTCTCAAAATTCAAAATATTTCAAATTTCCTTTCGGATTTTTATTCAAAATTACTTGATGTCGACCTATGATGAGGTATCAATAGGTTACTAAGGCACAAGTGTGTATAAATACATAATTTTACCCATTTCAACAACTTCCAATTCTCCAATTCTCTCATTTTCTAATTCACTCAACCAATCTTCTCAAGCAAGCATCAAATCAAGCATTCTAGGCATTCAACCACTTTGGAGCAGCATATCTTCAGGTTTATTCAATAAGAGTTTGGTGAGAATTTACATTTGCATGTTGTGTATTCATCATTTGCTTTAGATTTCATTTCTATTTCTATTTCAAGGGTTTGATTACCAAACTAGGGTTTGACCAAGGCAAACCCCTATATCCTAACCCTCAACACTTTTTCCCCTTTCAATGTGCTTTTGTATGTAGATTTATCAAATGGAAAGGTGATAAAAGGTGTCCACATACCATCAAATTCATTCAAGGTGTCTCAAACCCTATCTCAAGCTTGGAGAGAGGAGAGAGTCTATAGGTCAAGTTTTATAGATTCAGATCTAGAGAATCTTCAGAAACAAAATTGTAGATTATAAGCCCTAGAATCTTGTTCAGAATTCTCAATTTTCCAAAACATGACTCATTCACCATTAATGGTGAATCGGTCCCATTTCAAGGATTGAATAGTGATTTCTGTAGATTTGGATACCCAATTCCCTAAAATTGGTTTTGGTACGTTCTAGCAAAAACATGACTCATTTGCCCATAATGGTGAATTAGTCCCAATAAGAATTTCTGGTGTCTTCTACAAGTTTGCAAATTTTCATTCCATCCACTTATAGCTTCTAGGTACATATCTCCAATTTGGTTAATTTTTGTTACAAGTTGTTTACATTTCTAGTTAAATTGTTTGAATACACATTATGTTTTCCAACAGTTTTGTATTAGGTTAGAATACATTCATGAGTCTACATTTTCATTAGGTTTTCATAATTTAAAAACATTCACACCCACTTGCACACCCATTTCCCCACTTCTTTTAATGTTAGCAAAGTCATATTGGCCCATTTTCCTCTCCTTCTAGGTGAAAAACCCTAAGAAGGAGCTAGAGATTTTAGGGAGCCAGATATTTGTTACACATGTATGGCTAACAATTCGACCACTATTTCAAGCATACAACCACGCACCATAGGAAAATGTGCATGTTCATCTTCAAATTATTCATCCAATGAAAATTATCACATTTAATTATCATCAAATCTGAGTTACACTCTTGGTAATCATTAGATACAATCTGCTCATTCACTTGTGGGCAAGTGACTTCACCAATACTTGTACCACTACATCTTTCATGTGATTGGGTATTTGTTGAATCATGCTTACCTTCCTCAAGGATAGAGTCAAAAACCTTAGTTTCATCTTGATCTTCAATTCTTGTTATCTCATTTGTACCATTTCCAACATATTCACAAGCGGTACTTTCCAAACACTCACTAGAATTTTTAACAAAGAGTGGATTATTCCTAGACTAGTAAGGATAATCATTTATCACCTCATGTACTAGAGATGATTATCATTTAAGGGATTCTTCCACACCTTCATTGTTGCCACATACACCCTTGCCTTGTCAGTATGAGGATCCCAATCCCTAGAATCATCGGTGCACTCAAAGTCATTGTAATTATGGACACATAAATTGTACTCCTTTGTATAAAGTGATAGAAACCAAGATCTGAAATTCAAACTAGAAAAAAACCTTCCATAGAAGAGGAAAACAAAAAAGAAGAGATTGCATAAATATGTGCAAATTGATATATTCGAAGCAAAAATTATTACAAGAGATAATTTGATAGAAACCAATATCTGAAATGCAAACCAGAAAAATACCTTCCACAGAAGAGAAAAACAAAAAATAAGAGATTGCATAAATATGTGCAAATTGATATATTTGAAGTACAAATAATTACAAGAGATGATTTGCTTTATAAAATCAAAGATGCATAAACCTAATCTTATCTTGAGCAACAAGATAGCTCAATAAGATAAAGATGAGAATTAATTAACCTAGGAATTAAATATTACCTAAGTAAAGTTATGCAAGTGTAATTAAATATTAATTACACTAACATAAAGTACAATATGTGGCCTAATTAGTTCCTATTTTAAACACTCTTACATCAATCACCCCTTAAAAATTACATGTATAGGCCCCTAATGCTCATGATTTTGGACTTTAAAGCCTATTCACTCACAAATCATATAAATCCTGACAAGCAACATTCAAACAACTCATTTTTTGTAAAACCCACCTCAAAAATCCTTGGTGGGACTAAGTTGCCTAGGGTGGCAACTTAATCCCTTTTGAGGTATTTTTCACTTTTAAGTTAGAAAAGCATCGACCTAATTGAAATTCTTGAGGGATGTCATCTTGTGAAGTTAAAATAATGAATAATTTGGTGTTAATGCCTATAAATACATGCTTTTAGGTCATTTTTCAGATCTCCTAGTCATTTTTACAAAGAAAATTCAAGAGTCGAGAGCCAAATATCTTTCACAAGAAGATTCATTAGTCTTTCTATAGAAAAGATGAAGCTTTAGGTCAACAAACTAGGGTTTTGGCATCTCTTCAATCTCACTTTTTGTTCAAGATCTCACATTTCAAAGGGTTGATCATGGATGCCTACGGTGAATCATGGAGAAATCTAGGTTGAGGAGATGCAACTAGCCATCAAATCACACCTAAAGACTTGTTTTCAAAGTGATTCCATCTTCCATTTTCTCTCTATCTTTAGATTCAAGGTTTGCATGTCATTTACATTCATCTGAAATGTTGTAGGGTTTCATGGATTGAAGTCTTGCATTATTCAAGTTTCATTTAATCATCTTATTCTAGCACAATAGAATAGGGTTTTATCTTACTTCAAATTTTCCTAGTCTTAGACACACTTAGGGCTAGGGTTTTATGCATATTTTATCTCTTAAAAAGTTTAAATACCAACTAGGGGTTTGACCGAGGAAAACCCCCCATTAGAAATTATATTATCCTCTATTTTGCAAGGTTTTTCGAAGATTCATATTTGGTTTTCCATCAGAAAACAAAGTACAAACTGTGGGCTTTCATTTCCACTTTCAGATTTGCAAAAAATCCAAAATGGACTAAGTTGGCCTTAGTCGTGACTTAGTCCCACTACATTGTTTTTTTAGGAATTTTTACAGTTTCAAATACCCATTTGGTAGAAATAGCTTTCTATGTAGTTTCCCTAATTTGGGACTAAGTCACCCAGCTTGGTGTAAGTGTCACAGTTGGCTCAAAAATCAAGTTTTCTAGAATTTCAAAGGTATCTATAATCTCTGGTGTACTCTTCATCAATTTCTAGGTGCATAGTTTATGTTTAGCATCTTCATTTTGTTCTTTATTGCATTTACTTCATTATTTTGCATATCACATGTTTTCCAGTACTTCACATTTCTTAGGTTTAGCATCAATATTCATCTTTCTTTTTTAGTTTATTTCATTTATAAATCATAATTAGATACACTACATCCATCATTACATTAATATTGAGTGTAGACATTAGCATTTTGGGCCCATTTCTCTCCTTTTAGGTGAAAAAACTAGAAGAGTTAGAAAAACCCTTGAGTTACCAAAATAATTTTTCATAGTAATTACTTGAGGATCAGAGAGAAATATTCTCAACATCACCTTCACATTTGTATTCAATATTATTGATCTACATTCTGAGAACTCTTCACATGAAGAAAATTGTTCACTACCAAGCAAGTGCAACCTTTCAAGACTATCAACATATTGCCTACTTGAAGCAAGAGATTCCATCTCCATCTCATAAAAAGAATTATAATCAATAGAGGAATGACCTAGTTCAATTCCATCACCTTGGTCAATGGTTTGTGAATCATTGTCTCTTATCAAATTAGGATGTGGAACTTCCCTCTACATCCCTTGTATTTTCTCACAATCTAGGACATCCCAAGGATGAAAATCATGCACCATTTCCTTGTCTTCACACTATGTATCTTCATCTATGTTACTTGTGAAATGACAACAGTCATCAACTAGCTACTCACATTCTGATACATCCTTTTGACCTACTAGCACTAACCTTTGATTCTACTCATCATGGTGGCCACTGGTCACAATCTAAGGTAATACTTGTGTGTATCCATTCTTAGCCTCCTTGACAACCCTTATCCAATCAATTACTTGGCTCAAATTGTGAGGCTTCAATTCCTTTGGTAAATAACTCAATCCTGATTGATACATTTCACAAAATAAAACAATACATATTAAGTCTTCTAGTCTATAATTTTAAGGTATCTCTAATAAAGTGTCCACAAACCTAGAGAACATATCATAAGGTGATTCCCTTGATACCTTTTCATCTCATGTAAGATCTTAGCTGAGAATAATTCATCAAATTTTCTTTGATTTTGTGAGCTTTTCACTTGGGTCTTACCATGATTCTCATATTGTGATGATGGACAAATTGGAACAATAGAATCCTTATCATCTTGGCATAAATTTCTATTAAATGATCCACTAGTTGCATTGGAATGAAAGGTACTATGATGACCATTATTGGTGGTTTCATATCCCTTCATCATTGAATACTTCAAATTATTTTCAATATCAATGGAAATTTTTTATGCTTTGTGCAATGTTGTAGGCTCTTTGTCTCTCAGAAGGTAACTCATATTTTTATCAAATGGACCCAAGTACACCACTAAATACTCTACATCATTTGGTCTTATGCTTGCATGGATCTCTCCTATTATCTTTGAGAATCTGAGATTGAAAGAAGAAACTAGCTCATCCTCTTCCTTCTCCATACTCATGAATTTTTATCTAATTAGCATTGAATCAATGCTTTCTCCAAAGTATTCCATGAACACTATTGTAAACTCATCCCATGAATGTATGGAGGAAGCTAGAAAATAACATAACCAATCTCTTGCATCTCCTCTTAAGGAATGAACAAATAATTTTAGAATAGCATCTTCAAAGTCCAATTCATAATCTCCCATCATATCAACAAACTCTTAAAAATGTTTGCTTGCTGATTCAGCTATTGCACCATTAAACTTTGGTATCCTATCTCTGATCTTAGGTGGTACAACATTTGGATAACCACAAATGTTATAAAAAATAATGGCTCTATACCTGTCAGTATTGAAATTCCCTTGACACAACAAAGGTTGTCCATTATTCATGGCTACATTTTTATCTACACCAGAATCTGTAGCTTGACAATGCATCCCTACTCCTTGAAAGAGGATTATAAAATTTCCTTTGCAATTATACAATGCTATACAAATTCCTTTCAACAATTACAACCCTAAGGCTTTATAATGCACACTTATGAATTTTGTTTAAGATCTTACAATATAGCATGCTTATTTTTGACAATGGGCTAATTTCAATTCACATTCAAAATGCATTCTAGATTACCACTATTATTCCCTCATCTAGTGCTAATTCACCTAATAGGGAATCATTTACATCTAGAGAACAAAAAAATTTATCATAATTTTCTTACAAACATGATCAAAGTTTCTTCAATTCTATGAGAATACCTAGAATTTTGTAGGAGCAGCCTATATTTTGTTTCTAAAATCTACAAATCTGGAACTTTGATGTATTCTTTATTAGGTTCTTTAGTTAGAGTCATCACCTCATATTATGGAGGATTAAACTTCAAATGGGATGAAGTTTCTTCAAAAATAAAACATGTTCTTGGTTTTCTTCCATAGTGGAGTCACTTTTAGATCCCTAAAATTTTGTTGCAATCAAATCTTCTACCAGGTTCAAGAATTCTTCAATATTCAAACAAGATGTTAAAAATTATCACACCATTTGACTCTGTGATACATGGATCTTCATCTAGAGAATGGAGATTATCCCCAGTGGAGTCACCATTCTATTGGCAATTTTTCTAGTACACCCTTGGAATTATCTAAACAGTAACCAACCCCCATCATCAAGAATCCTTAAGACTACACATGTGTAGGATCATGATGGGCCAAAAAGTGGGGATATGATGGGTATGTGTAAGGTATGTGGTTGATGACTTTTTTTTTACCCAAAATTGATGAAATGAAAATGGTTTTTAAAGGAGATTCTCAACTTTCCACCAATATAAATTATGCTTTACTTTGAATTTAATAAATAATTATTATCCATTTTCTATTTGAATTATGACTAAATTCCTAATTGATAGACTGATTGAAAAACATCTATAGCTTTCAAACGGTATCACATTTTTTGAATCCAAAGCATGCGTCACATTCTATGCTTCATATACTAGAGGATTAAAAAAAAATGAATTTCATGAAGTTTTGACCAAGTTAGGGTGGTTAGACATAGGAGTTCTTATATTTTTTAAAATTTGTAATAAAAAAATCATAATTAATTATTTACATGGAAAAAAATTACAAAAAAATATGTATCACATCAGGACATGAGTCCTCTACTTATATCTAAAATGTTATAAAAAAATATTATCATTTTATTGTGGTTAGGGTGGTTAGATAGACACCTACTTATTTTTCCCCTGAAATTTAAGTACTACTACATTGAAATTTCAAATTTTCACCAAATAGATTTTTTTTAAAATAAATCAAGTAGTTTAAAAACTAGATTCAATTAGCTATAGATTATATTCTTACATATTTTTTAAATAATATAGATAACTTATTGAAATTTTTATGTCAAGTTTCCGAACTCTAATTTTTCTGATTTTTTTGCCACTTAAGGGCCTATTTTTTCCATGATGATCATGCACATACCCAAGATGAATGGCCAACTTAATGAGTAAAGGGATCTAAGGAATTTACTCCTTCACTTTAGGCTCTGTGAGACCTAGGAGGGTGTTCCTTATGGTGTTCATTTTGATCTATCTAATGGAGAACACTTCAATGCACATATTGGTTCCTATAATTCACAAATAAAAATAATCCACTAAAGATTTGGATGATCTTTAATTACATAATCATTTATTTACCAAGAACAAGGAAGTATTTCAAATACATGCTTTGTGATTGACTATTTTCATAATGCTTTGTAGTCTGAAAACTCACAATTCCTAAAACATGACTTCTTATCAGATCCTTTGAAAATTCTCACAAATTTGTAACATTCTTCAAGAATTTAATTGACCCTTTGAGTTAAAGAAAAAATAAAGAAACACATTCAATTGACATTTGAAGACACGATAATACTCTTGATATTCTCATTTATGACTTGTAGAAAGTTACAACAAGAGAGTAAATGTTTTAGAGATGAGATTTTGTTTTTATATTAGTAATTTGCATAAAACTACTTTAATACCATTACATATAAGATTCAAATCTAAGATGATTCAACTGTTCTATTCATTAGCATTCTTTCTACACCTAATTTCTACCCAGACCATATACTAGACTCAAAATTTTAGAACCCCCTGCAATGAGCCATGAAATCCCTTTTATAACACAAGGGAACCACAAGTATCTGGCTCAAATACAATTACATTTCAAGAATATATCATTTCAACACGAATTCAATTTCATTCCAAAAATTCCCTGAACAGTTGTATGTAATCATTTAATAAGCATGGGGAAACAAAATTTTGTAACCACCACCAAAAAAAAATGCCGATGCTACCAAAATGTTTCTTTAACCGCCAACTAGGCACCTCATTCTACATCCACATCGAAAAAAATTATTAATAATATTAACCTTAGGAATCCATAGTCAACATGAAGACAAAAAACCAACAACATATGCAAAGAAAAGAAGTAAACCACCACAACAATTTTATCATCACCACCAAAATTAAAAACCAAACACTATTTTCATTACCCAGACCCAAAACAAGCACTAGCACCAAAGCTAGAGTACACAAACCCACTGTGTATCCTTGTAAGGGGTGGGGAAGAGACTTTCACTCCCTCCACATCTTTACTGTTACAAGGAACAAAGCCATCATGCCTGCTCAGAGTCTTTACTGATATTGGTGGGATCAATATTACTTCCACCATGGGGGCTTCCTGTTGATTCAGTATCATAAGATACCTTTAATAACCTGAGTTTTTTTTAGTTGCACTATCCAAACGGTTGTTAGTGATGGCAATTGGAAAGTTCTATCTTCCATAGGAAGCTTTTCCATACCTTATTTTTATTTGCAATCCTTGTACAAACTCTGTGGGCTCCTTATCTCTGGTCTTTGTCATATTTGTAGTCATGCCTTGGTTTCTATTGGAGCTCCAAAAAATTTATCCTTGTGTTTTATTCCTGCCCTTCCTAGTGTCAAAATTTTTGAGGGGTTTGGGGTTTTAGCCTTATTTGCATGTAAAACCCTTGTATTTGTTTTATGCCTTGGTTGCATTCTATTTCGAAGTTACTTTTTAAAGGATTTTAAAAATTCTTATGCCCCATCAGCCCATCTAGGCCGAGTCCCTTCATTTTAAATTTTATTTCCTCCATAGGGTCTTATTTCCCTAAGGCTGGGTTGGCCTCGTGTTCAATTATTTTAAAACAACTTATTTCGTTGTTTTTCGTTGGCCTAGTGAAGTCCCCTTGTCCTTTTAACAAGTGTTTTATTTTGCATAGGGTGCATTTCATGCTAACGTTGATCATTTACCTTTGGATATCGACAGTTGCCCGCCATCGCATGATTAGAAATTGTAGGCCCTTTATGGATCGTGATGTCATGGGTGGATGCCACATGTCCTCTCTAGGGGATGAAATTTGCGTGACCATCACTCAGTTGCCATTAGATCATAGCCCTTGCTCGCTATTACGCAATTAGAAGGTTCTCACCTTTTATTTATCATGAAGTGGTGAGATGTTGCCACATGTACAGGGTGGGGCCTGGGGAAGCTTTCAAGCGCTAGTGATATATTTTAAATGTTTCATTACTTTAAGAAAAACATTTAAAATGAAATATTTAACAAGGCAAATGGAATTCATTAAATGTGCCAAATAGAGATTTTAGGGAAACAAATCAAGTCAAAGAAGATCTATGGTGGAGATCAGAAGTTAACTCCAGCCGCATCCTAGCCATTCCCCACCATCCCATGATGACCCCACCATAGTACTTCAGTTGATTGCAATATCACGGGCTTGCGCCATGTGTCCTATCTAGAAGGGCTGAAGGGGACAAATTTTGTGACCATTGATCAAGTATTGCCAAAGATCAATGGTCACCTGCCATTGTGTGATCAAAATTTGCACAGTCTATATTGATCGTGATGTCATGGATGAATGCCACGTGTCTCATCTGATGAGGTCGAAAGAATAAAGGAAGCATTATTCAACCTTAAATGCATTAAAAAGTAGGTTACTAAAGTGTTTTTAGGATGCGCATGCTTCAAATCGATGGAGATGTTATGATCTCAGTGAAAAAGTTGCTTGATGGTTAATGATAGGGTCAATGACTGTCTTGAAGGAATAGGATCACCGATGCTCAAGATCGATGGTTTCCCACCATTGCATGATCCATAGTTGCATGACCTTTACTGATTGCAATATCACGAGTGACTGCCATGTGGAATTCCTTTGTGGCATATGATAGATGGGTCCCCTTTTTGCCATGTTGGCAATTGTATCTGTTAGTTTTGAAGGCAGTTGTTTGATTGTCTGATCAAACTAAAGGATCGATAGTTAAAATTTAAAGTCTCAGTCAAATATGCTTGGAGCCATTCTTGCAACACGCGGGTGAGATTTAATGGTGTGTATGGCGCTTACTGGCATGATTCAGTTAGTGAATCAAGTGTTGGTTGGTGACATGATTACTTTATGGCTTGATGCTTGTTAGCTCCTTCATTTTTCTATAAGAAGGATTTCAAGGCCAGAAAGGAGGGTAGCAAGTTAGATAAATTTTTGGTCTATTCTAGGTGAAGTTGCAGAGAAACTCGTAAAGTCTGATGGTTTTAGAGTGAAGTGCAAGTTAGGTTTTGGGTCAGTCTATAATAGGTTTTGAGTTCATGAGGGTTTAATGTTGTATAATAGTACTAGCATTTGACTTGAAATGAAAAATTCAAACTCTTGTCTCTCCATTGTACATGCATATTTGAACCTTGAATGAAATAACTAAGGGTTGTTTTATCCATCTCACTATTATGGTGTGTATGATCTATTCTAACTTTAATTCAAGGAATTAATTAAAATGCTTGAATGGGATTATAGGAAGATATGTGTTGTATAAGGATTTGATAAGTAGTATTGAGTTAGAATACATATTGATGAGATTACAAGGTAATGTTTTCATAGATCTGATATGTTATGTGTTAAATATGTCATATACCTTTAGATGCTTATGAATTTGACTCCTGTCCAATATATATATGGCACTAGTCATGTTGTAACTACCCATATGATTTAGTATTTTCTTGTATTTTCCTAGAGCTTGCTACAAATTTCAAATCAATGATTATCTTACATTACGGTTGTGTTGTAGTTATCTCATGCTCCAGGTAGTTGATATTACTGATAAACAACCAATTTATTTTAGTATTATCCTATCATGTTAGGCTATTAAGTAAGATCATCTACTATTTTCTAATGTTGTTTATAATAACGGTGTAGAGGTTGTAAACACATTAAGGGATCACCATCCCAAGTCTTGCAGAGCCCAAAGTAAAGGAGGTTTATTAAATTCCTCGTCAGTTGGTCTAGGTCCTTCGAGCTGCCCTTGACTGGAATTGGCAGTTCCATAGGTAGATGAGGAGACAAAATTGGTTACAGTATAAAAAGAAACCAACAAGATGGTGACTCTACTAGGGAGCTAAGTTTAATATTTCTTGTCAATGTGTTAGTTGTCTATTTTGCATAAAGTTGTCATAGTACTTTTATGATTTAAAGGTTGAGCCTAAAATTTTGCATTAAGTATGTCCAATTCTTCTGTGTTGACAATATGAGGTTCCAAAGGTTTTAATTCTCCACCATGAACCTTTAGGTATTTGGTACTCCCAAGCTAATTGGGTGGCGACTCTAAATTCTATGCACTAGTGTTCACTTTATTGTAAAAGGTTTATTATAAGTGGAAGGAACTTTTGGACTAGTATGAAGAATGAAGAACACCAGTTCATTCATGAGGAATTACCTAGAATAGAGATTGGAAGGTGGACTTCCCAAAATGAAGAAGAGGGACTAGATAAAGAAAAGACTAGAATCTAGTAATGTTGCTCCCATGTGATAGGACCCTGTAAAGCAAGGCACAAGTAATTTTTTACACCCTATCCATGAGAATCTTGAAGTGGTGTCTAGAAGTTCAGATTCAGATAGTTATGGATTTTTTGATTCATTATTTAGTACACTGGTTCAAGAAGATGTGACATGTCAAAATAAAGGTCCTGTTAGTGTCAAATATGTTAAAAAGAGAAGAGGAAGGAGTAGAAGTCAAAGCCATCACAGAGAACTCACCAGTGATATGCCTCCTCCTCCTATTGAAAATGATGTAAACCCTTTATTGTTTGATCATGTACTAGAAGAAGTCAATCTAATAGACCTAAGTGATACATCAAGTTCTAATATGACTTTACCTAACCCTAATGATGTTTTTGGAGACATTAATTCTTTGACACAGGAAATCTAGAAGAAAGTTGAGCTCAGGAGGAAAAGAGAAGAAGAAAGATAAGCAGAGTTGAGGAATGTTGTGATTGAAAGGGATAGGTTGATGAGACAGTTGAAAATCATGAAGTTTATGAACCAAGAAGAACCTAAACCAAGTATTGAGGGTTTGGTTGTACAGAAGATTGCTAATAAGGGAACAAAGCCTATGTTTGAAGAAAAACTAGTAGGCCACATTGATGTCCAACCCAAAAATGTTGACCCAAAACCCTCAAATCATGATAAGTCTCAACTGAGTAGGTTTGTCTTAGATAAGGGAAAGAAAAAGTTGAGGGGATTAAAATAAATGATAAGGTGACTCCCCATTTCACTCAACAAGATCTCCAACCACATGTGTCATTTCAAACAGAATCTTCCTTAGAAAGGATTAAAGGAAGAAT
Source organism: Sequoia sempervirens (assembly GCA_007258455.2). Taxonomy (NCBI): domain Eukaryota; kingdom Viridiplantae; phylum Streptophyta; class Pinopsida; order Cupressales; family Cupressaceae; genus Sequoia; species Sequoia sempervirens. The sequence goes on from VDFB02373365.1 coordinate 186,548,383, forward strand.
GAAGCCCTGATAGAAGAGTTGGAGAGAACAAAGATTGAGGCTGCAAATGCATAAATGAAGAGGAAATTAAGTTTCCTAAAGATGTAAAAAATGGATGAGGCTACATAAGCTGCAACCTCATCAAATCACCAAGATTTTTTAAAGGACGGTCCTAAAATTAATCCAAACCACACCATAAATAATCCTAGTCTAAAGAATCATGCAAATAGGACTGTAAATCCAAATAAGGATGGTTCTAGAGTACAAGATTTAGGGTTTGGTGTTGATCCTCAAAGGAAGGAAGGATGATTTCAATGATGACCTATAAAGTTGGAAAGGTATAGGCCATTATTCTTTGATGGTATCCCTAGTTATCCAAATCCTATCCCTACTGACTTGAGAGAAAAGATGAATAAGTTTGCTGGAAATAATGTTGTGATAGCAGAGGAACACTTGAAAGATTTTATGGATATGCAAAATGATTATGAGGTAGAACATGAAGATGTTGTAATGAAATTGTTTGTACAATCTCTGGTAGAAGATGTGAGGGATTGGTATAGAGGTCTACCTAATGCTAGTATTGGTTCATGGGATGTGTTTGAGAAGTGTTTCAAGAAGCAGTATGGTGATAAAACTAATGCTAGTTTTATGTTAAATGATTTTAATAACATCAAGAAGTCATTGAATGAACCTATGACAGAGTTTAATTTAAGATTTCAAAAAGCAATGTATAAATTGTTTTAGGTTTTAAGGCTTGATGAAAATATTTGTTTAACTACATATTTCAATGCTTTTAATGCAAAAATGGCATATCTCCTAAGAGATTAGGACCCTCAAACTATGAGGGATGCATTTAGGGTGGCTATAAATATTGAGAGTAATAGAAGAGCTTTTGGGAAGTATGGTAGGAGAGAAGAGCCTATACTTTTAAAAGATCCTAAGAATAGGATTGAGAAGATTCTGGCTACAAAGCCTAAGGATGATGAAAAGTGGGAAAAGGTTTACAATACTCTAAAAGACATAAAGAAAATTGTTGCTAAACAAGAGAAAGGTCTAGGAAATGAAAGGAAACCTCATAATAAAAATGAAAGGCCACGTAGATTACAAAATTATCCTTATAATACAAATTGGAAAGATGGAAAACCAATCTTGCCTAGCTAGAAGCCTAGAAATTACCAGCATATGCCAGACCCCTTGCAGAAATATTCAGTGAATCTAGTAGAAGATAGACCATGGTGTGAGGTGTGTGAACATCCACATGATCAAAATTATTATGGTGTTGCTCAGTTGCTTGTGGCTAAGAAAGTGAAAGAGGATGTTCATGATAAAACATCAAAATATGAGGAGGATGATGTAGATGTTTGTATGGCCAGATCATACATTAATGAGGTTGAATGTTCCTCTGATGATGAAATACAGGAAGCTGATGTGGACAATCAGAGGTAGAGAAGTGAGATGTATCATCAACAGGTTTTTTTTCTGATGAGGAAGGTGATTTTCATCATAATGCTTGCAATCTGGAATAGGTTGAAGATTCAGTGTCCATAAGAAGACCATAAAAAGAAGAAATTGCAATTGACTGAAGAAATGGCTGATCAAATGAGAAGTTCACTTCAATTGAGAAATAGAACTGCGGGTGGTGAGTAGGGTAAACTTGTTGGCTTGTTTATTAAAGAACAAAAGGACAAAAAAAAAGGTATTAAGGGTGACAACAAAAAGATGTTGTAAAAGTCAGAGAGGTTAAGAATGATAAGGTTTGGACTAAAAAGAATGAAACCCCAAATCCTCAAGAAGATCTGACTTCATCAATGGTGAAAACCAAGGTGATTACAAAGGTAGTTGAACTTGTTGCAGAAGATAGGAAGCAAAAGAAGCTAGGAGGAACTAATCAACCCAAGAAAAATGAAGATGATGAAGGTATGATGTCTAATATGCCTAATATACACCTGTAGATATGTTTCATATGCTTTCTCATGTTAAAGTAACTTTACCTTTGTTAGAAATGATGAGAATAAATGAACACAAAGAAAAGACAATAGACTGGATAATAGATGTTGTTGGTAATAAAACTGAGCAAGGAAGTGGTGAAGAAGTGAAGGATAAAGAGAATGAAAAGGAAGTGGAGGGAAGTGTGTCATAAATTCCTCCTGTATATTTAGGCAATTTCGTTAACATGCCTTGAAAACATAACCCCTTGCTTCTTAAGTGTGGATATAAATGGGAAAACATTAAGGAATTGTATGATAGATTTAGGGGCATCAAATAATGTTATGCTAGTCAAAATAATGGAGGAAATGGGCTTGACAGTAGATACTGCTCAAGGTAAATGTTATGTTATGGATTCAAGAGAGGTCCTAGTTATTGGAACTATTAGAGCATTTCCTTATAAGTTGACTCAATACCTTGACAAGGATTTAGTCATGATTGTATTAGTCACAGATATCCCTCCTCATTTTGGAATGCTTTTGTCAAGAAAATGGAGTGCATCAATGGGGGGTAACATGCAATGTGATTTGTCATTTGCTACTTTCTCCATTGATGGTAAGGATGTCAAAATTGAAAGGGAATAAAAAGTACCTCATATGATTGAGCATGGCTCGATTGAAAATATGGCATTTTTTATTGACAATGGTATAGATGAATTTAGGGTTGAGGAATTTTCTAGCAATTGTGATAAGCCTACTGCATTGATTGATACAGAAATAAAACAATTGTCAAAATTTGATGACTTGTGGACTATGTATTTTGATGGTGCAAGTTCAAAAGAAGGGTCTGGTGAAGCTGTCTTATTATGATCACCAAGTGGAAAGACATTCAGGTTCTCTTTCACTCTGTTATTTGAATGCACAAATAATGTGGTAGAGTATGAAGCCTTGTTGTTGGGATTGAGATTGGCTGAAAAACATGGGATCAAGAAGCTCAAGGCAATTGGGGATTTTGAGCTTGTGGTCTCCCAAGTTAGATCCAAGTATGTATCAAAGAGCAAGAGGTTGAAATAGTATAGGAATGTTGTTTGGGATGAATTAGAAAGCTTTGATGCATTTGGCATAGGATGGATGGAGAGAGGTCAAAATAAGGTGGCAGATTTATGAGCTAACATTGCATTAAAACTAGATGATATATCTTATGCTGGAATTTCAAAGGATGAGGTGCAAACTAGGCCATCTGTTCCTAATAACATAAAAAATTGGCAATTTTTTGATAATGATGATGATATACTAATATTTTTGAATTGTGTGGGTGAATATGAAAATCAAGAAATTGACTTTGGATCTTTTGTTGAAAATATTGATGGTAAGGATACTATATTTGGAAATGAGGTCATTTAGTTAAAGACAAACACAATTCCCAAGGGTCTAGTTATACTAGAAAGAGTGTTTGATAATCAAGATAAGACAGGCTAATCACACTACTGCCCATCGTGATGACTTGGAAGAGATAAATCTTGGAACAGAAGCATCCCAAAATAAGGTGTATATTGGAAAGAAAATGTCACCAAAGGTGAGAAGGATGCTAATTGACATGTCTTAAGGAAGTTTAGGCATGTGTTTGCATGGTCCTATGATGATCTTAAGGCATACAAGGACGATCTTTTCCAACATGAGTTTCCTTTGCATGAGAATTCCAAGCCATTCAGACAAAAGCAAAGGCCTATTAATCCCACTTTATCCCCCAAAATGCAAGAAGAATTAATGAAACAAAGGGATGTGGGAATCATCAAGCCAATCAGAAATTCATCCTAGGTGTCAAACTTGGTAACAGTAAGGAAGAAAAATGGAGACATCAGGTTATGTGTGGATTTCAGAAATTTGGATGTGTCTTCGTTAAAAGACAATTATCCATTACCCAATATGGAAGCCGTGTTGCAAATGGTGTTAGGTTGTGAATTAATGTCTATGATGGATGGTTTTTCTAGTTATAACCAGCTTATCATCAAAGAGTTTGAATAGTTTAATACAGCTTTCACCACACCATGGGGAACATATGTTTATGTAAGAATGCCATTTGGTCTAACAAATGTAGCCTGGGCTACTTTTCAAAGAGCCATGGATGTGGCATTCTTAGCTTTCATCAACTTGTTCTTGGTGATTTACCAGGATGACTTGACAGCATATTCTAAATAGGAAGAGGACCATTGTGAGCATTTGGAGAAGATATTCATTAGAGCCTTGGAGTATGGTATTTCTTTGAATCCAAATAAATGTGTGTTTGGAGTACTAGAGGGAAAATTGTTGGTACATATTATTTCCAAGGATGGAGTGAAGATTGATCTAGAGAGGGTGATTGCAATTGATAAAGTTCCACAACCCCAAAATGTCAAAGGAATATAATCTTTCTTTGGACAGATAAACTTTTTAAGGAGGTTTGTAACAATTTTTTCTGAAATAGTTTGCCCAATTTCCAAAATGCTCAAGAAAGGAGCCAGGGTTGAATGGGATAAGGAGTCCATGTAGGATTTTCAAGCCATTAAGCAAGCAATAAAGGAGGCTCTTGTGTTAAGAACTCTTGATCTTTCCAAACCTTTTATATATTTTCTCATTTTCTTCTTTCCACACAATTGCAGCTGTGTTGTTACAAAAGAATGCAAAAGTTTTTGAACACCCTGTAGCCTTTTTCAACAAATATTTAGAAGTAGCAGAACTTAAGTATGATATAAATGAAAAACAGGCATATGCATTGGTAAAAGCAGTAAAGGCTTTTAGGACTTATTTGATGGGAGGTACTATAATTTCTTATGTTCCTAGTGCTATTGTTAAGGACATCTTCACACAACAAGAGGTGTCAGGAAGAAGATGTAGGTGGATAAAGAGGATCCAGGAATTCAATATTGAAGTTAAGATTACTAAACTAATAAGAGGACAAGGATTGTCCAAACTTATGGTCCAAAGTAATATGAAAGCCAATCAGATAAATTTGCTAGAAGAAGAGAATAGATCACACATATGTGATATGGAGCATTCTGAGTGGTATAAGGATGTGATTTATTATTTGCAAAAAATGAAATGTCCTTACAATTTTAATGAGAATGAGAAAAGGACATTGAAGCTACATGCTATCAAATATGTTATCATAGATGGAAAACTCTGGTGGAGAAATGGAGAAGGTGTCATGTTGAAATGTGTTGATCAAGATAAAGCAAAAGAACTTGTGAGTGAGATGCATGGTGGAGTTTGTGGAGGGAATTATATGGCTAAAACAACTGTACATAAGATAATGAGGGCTAGATTTTGGTGGCCTACATTTTTTAAGGATGCACGCCAACTAGTGAAGACGTGATGCTTGTCAACGTTTCAAGCTGGTAAGTTAATTTTTTTGGTAATTTACCTTTAAAACCAATTATAGAAAAAGCTCCATTCCAGTAGCAGGGTATTGATTTTGTAGGAGAGATAGCATGTAAATATAGTGGAGGTCATTCATGGATATTGGTGCCCATTGATTATTTCACCAAGTGGGTGGAAGCAATTCCAACAAAGAAAGCCACTAGTAAAGTGGTAATTGATTTCTTGATGAGCAACATATTGACTAGATTTGGATGTCTAGAAAGGATTGTATCAAATAATGCAATGTTTTTTAGATCTAAGGAATACATAAAATTCTATGAGAAGCACGGCATCCAAATTTCTTATTCATCACCATATCACCCACAAGGAAATGAACAAGTAGAATCAAGCAATAAAATCTTGATGAAGATTATTAAAAGAATCCTAGATCAAAATAAAAGGGCTTGGGATTCTAAGCTAAGATTAGTAGTCTGGGTAGATAGGGTAACTGTGAAGAAGGCAATAGGTTGTGCCCCATTTGACTTGGTTTATGGGATAAATTCCAGGTTGCCCCAAAATAACTTAATGGGAATGTATAAATTTTTCCAGATGTATGATAATGAAATTAATGATGAAATGAAATTGAGAGTGGAAGCCCTTATAGAATTGGATGAAACTAGGAGGGAAGCTCAAAAAGAGAAATGCAAAGTTGCAGTTGCAAATAAAGAATTTCTATGGCAAGAGGGCTACTACAAGGAGTTTCAAAGATGAAGATTTGGTTTTAATGTGGAATGCCAGACTAGAAGATAAAGGGAAACATGGGAAATTTGGTGCGATTTGGTTGGGTCCATTTTTGATAAATGGTAAGTGGGGTGAAGATTCATACTTCATCCAAGACATGACAGGGGATATTCTTCAACTATCAGTTCCTAGATATTTCTTGAAGTTATACTTCACTTGAGGTTTTCTTTTCCATGAACAGTAGTTTAGGTTTGTACATCTTGTATATATCTTGTAAATAGTTTGGGTTGTTTTGTCTGAACAATCCCTTTTGGTCATCTCTTCCTCTTGCTCTACTCCACCTTAGATTTTGAATTCTTGCTTCATTCCAGTGGAATGAAAATCCCCAACTGGAGCCACTATTGGAGCTCCAAAATTTTGCTCCTTATGTTTTATTCCTGCCCTGCCTAGTGTCAATTGGTCTTTCATGGTGTCAAAATTTCTGAGGGGGTTGGGGTTTTAGCCTTATTTCCATGTAAAACCCTTGTATATGTTTTACACCTTGGTTGGGTTCTATTTCAAAGTTACTTTTTGAAGGCTTTTAAAAACATCTTATGCTCCATCATCCTCTCTAGGCTGAGTCCCTTCATTTTAAATTTTATTTCTTCTGCAGGGTCTTATTCCCCTAAGTCTGGGTTGGCCTCATGTTGAATTATTTTAAAACAACTTATGTCATTGTTTTCCATTGGCCTAGTGAAGTCGCCTTTTTCTTTTAACAAGTGTTTTATTTTGTAGAAGGTGCATTTCGCACTGTCGTTGATCATTTTCCTTCGGATATCGACAGTTGCCTACCATCGCACTATCAGGAATTGCAAGCTCTTTATGGATCATGATATCACAGACAGATGCCACGTGTCCTCTCTGCGGGATGAAATTTATGCGACCATCGGTCAGCTCTCATTAGATCATAGCCCTTGCCTACTATTTCACAATCAAAAGGTGTTCACCTTTTATTTATCATGAAGTGGCAAGATGTTTCCACGTGTATAGGGTGGGGCTCGGGGAAGCTTTCAAGCACTGGAAATATATTTTAAATGTTTCATTGCTTTAAGAAAAATTTTAAAATGAAATATTTAACAAGGCAAAGGGAATTCATTAAATGTGCCAATTGAAGATTTTAGGCCAATGGATCAAGTCAAAGAAGATCTATGGTGGAGATCAAAAGTTGAGTCCAGCTGCATCCTAGCCATTCCCTGCCATCCCGCGATGACCCCACCACAATGCTTTGTTTGATTGCAATATTGCGGGCTAGTGCCATGTGTTGTATTCAAAAGAGCTGAAGGGGACAATTTTTTTGACCATCAATCAAGTATTGTCGAAGATCAACAGTCGCCCGCCATCGCGTGATCAAAAGTTGCACAGTCTATACCGATCACAATGTCATGAGCAACTGCCACGTGTCTCATCCGATGAGGCCAAAATAATAAAGGAAGCATTGCCCAGCCTTAAATGCATTAAAAAGTGGGTTACTAAAGTACTTTTAGGATGCACATGCTTCAAATCAATGGAGATGTTATGATCTTAGTGAAAAAGTTTCTTGATGGTTAATGATAGGGCCAACAACTGTCTTGAAGGATTAAGATCACCGATGCTCAAGATTGATGGTCACCCACCATCACGTGATCCAAAGTTGTAGGACCTTTATTGATTGTGATATCACGGGCAACTACCACGTGGACTTCCTTCACAACAAATGATAGATGGGTCCCTTTTTTTCCATGTTGGAAATTGTATCCATTAGTTTTGAAGGTGGTCATTTGATTATCTAATCAAATTGAAGGATTGACGGTTAGAATTTAAAGTCTCAATCAAATATGGTTGGAGTCGTTCTTGCAGCTCATGGGTGAGCTTTAATGGTGAGTATGGCACTTACTGGCATGATTCAGTCAGTGAATCAAGTGCTAGTTGGTGACATGATTAATTTTTGGCTTGATGCTTGTTAGCTCCATTTTTCTATAAGAAGGATTTCAAGGCCAAAAAGGAGGGTAGCAAGTTAGATAAATTTTTGGTCGAGTCTAGGTGAAGTTGCAGAGCAACTCGTAAAGTCTGATGGTTTTAGAGTAGAGTGCAAGTTTGGTTTTGGGTCAGTCTATAACAATTTTTGAGTTCATTAAGGTTTAATGTTGTATAACAATACTAGCATTTGACTTGAAATGAAAAATTCAAGCTTATGTCTCTCCATTGTACATGCATATTTTAACCTTGAATGAAATGACTAAGGGTTGTTTTTTCCATCTCACCATTGTGGTGTGTATGATTCTATTCTAGCTTTAATTCAAGGAATTAATTAAAATGCTTGAATGGGATTATAGGCAGATACGTGGTGTATATGGATTTGATAAGTAGTATTGAGTTAGAATACATATTGATGAAATTACAAGGTAATTTTGTCATAGATCTCATATGTTATGTGTTAAATATGTCATATACCTTTAGATTCTTATCGATTTGACTCCTACCCAATAGATATATGGCACTGGTCTAAGTTGTAACCACCCATATGATTCAGTATTTGCTTGTCTTTTCCTAGAGCTTGCTACAAATTTTAAATAAATGATTATCTTACATTATGGTTGTGTTGTAGTTATCTCATGCTCTAGGTAGTTGATATTACTGATAAACAACCAATTTATTTCAATATTATCCTATCATGTTGAGCTATTAAGTGATATCATTTGTTATTTGTTAATGTTGTTTATAATAATGGTGCAAAGGTTGTAAACACATTAAGGGATCCCCATTCCGAGTGTTGTAAAGCCCAAAGTGTAGGAGGTTTTTTAAAGTCCTCATCAGTTGGTCCAAGTCCTTTGAGCTGCCCTTGACTAGAATTGGCACTTCCATAGGTAGATTAGGAGACAAACCTGGTTACAGTGTAAAAAGAAACCAATAGTTTCTCAACCTACGAATTTATCAAGTAGGAACAAATGAGGATTTCTCACTAGGGGCCTCCTCCTTTCCCTTATCCTTTAGATTTGGAATTTGTTTAGGTACATTTTGCTCATGTTTTGGGAAATTTCCATGAGGTTTTTCATGTTGAACCTCGAGGACCTTCTCACTAGAAACTTAGAAGTAGTTAGCTTGCTCATCTTATCTACTACGAAAATTCATAGACTTACACTAGTACACTCTTCGCTCTCTGCACAAACTAAGAAAATTGTAGCACCTAATTGTAATGGTGAAAGTGGAAACCATTCAATCCATATTTATCAAGCAACTTTAATGATATTTGATCATCAATTTTGAAATCACACGTGTGAGCAAGAAATTAATCATTGGTGTCCATTTCATCACTGTTAATTACCTAGGTACTTGGAAATCTACAAATCATTCTCAATGATGGTAGGGAATTAATTCCTCACATGCACCAGGACCCAACTGATCGATCTTGAAGAGCATACACCATTAATGCTCACTTCTTGTAGAGAAAAAAAACTACCGCATGTGCATTCCTGATTTTTTTTAATGGTGGTCATCGATCTCCTAATGACGTGGAAAATTGAATGATTCACAATGAATTAAAAAGGTTTGAATTATATGAGGCTATTGCTCACTAATCCTTGACCAATGAGATATGTCCAAGCTAGGATCCACATCATTTGTTTATGAGCCCCACATCTTACTCTGGGTGGGTGGACAAAGCCATATGTCATGAGCTCACAGACCATGTGGTTTTTAAAAATCCTTCCCCTTCACCTTGCAAGGGATTGGGGAATGACTAAGATTATTCTGAGTACTCAATCACCACCATCAGATTAAGTTGTCATATAGTAGGCTTAGTACTAAAATTAGGTCCCAATCATCCATATTAGGACACATGTTCTTATCTCATAGACCTCACAACTTTTAACAAGCAAGCAGCTTAATCTAGCGAGCTAGTGGAGAATGACTCTAATCAATTCTCAAGATCTAGTGGTTCCTCAAGCTACACATTAAATGAAGTTAGTTTTGAGAGTAGGGCCATTGCTAGGCTGATGATAGTTGGACCCTTAGTGAAAGACTTAATTCAAGTCTTTTGAAATGAAATATTTTTTTAGACTTTAGGAATTTTTTTGAAGTCTGAAAGGATGAGGGGTGACCAACATCCCTAGACAAAAGGAACTGATAATGACATGTATTCAAGGGCTTAAGCAATGAATTAAGTGATTGGTAACCAGTGGGATAAATTCAACGAAAAATTATAACACTAAAGGGTTTTAGGATAGAACATTTATAAGGTAAGGGTTCATAGACCAAAACCTTAACCCTAGCCTTGAACAAAAAGCTCACCATCGTGGTCCAATTAGGAGGTGCTCAAAATGTGCAAAAAAATTTGCAGGCTCTATCAATGTGATTGTTGTTTGCTAACAACGGTGCCCTCCCTTCTACTTATGGTGTGAAATTTGTAGCCTCCTCTACTATCTGAGCTCATCTAAAATAAGGTGGCCAAGTTTAAGTATCTTGCAGTCTCATCGTTGTGGATTACTATGTGCAGACTGACATTTCTTCAGTGTTGTTCCTAATGAAAATCATATGATGGCTACCTGATGGGTCCCACTCAGATGCCTCAAAGTGATCAAAATTTAGGAAGTTAACTCATGTTGTCCTAACCACCTATAGGTCCCACACTATGAAACTCCTCATTCAATTTTTTGTCTCTTAATCATCATTACTTAACGACAAAGCTTGAACATCCTTCCTAACTCATCTTTCAAGTGCCCTTTGCCTACATAAACAAGATGATCAATTAGGTGACTCCAAGGACCTTGTAATTGGTTTTGGCACATGCCAAGTACCTTCCTGAAGACTTCGTCTTTTGAACTATTATTTCATAAGTTTGACTGTAGGTAGCTATTTGTGAGTTTTCATGACCCCAATGTTGTCCTACTCCTGATCACTTCTTATGGCTTCCAACCTAGGGAAACCCACATCCTTGGGCCTGCATTCTTGTATTTGATCCAAACGAGCCTCAAACAATGAATATTGGTCATTTTTGTAGTGATGAATTACTAGATCTAACTCTCATTTTATAGGATTTAACTAATTCTTCCCTAATTTTTATATGAATGAGCTTACTATACCTTTATATGCATTATTTATGGAATTTGTTGTAGGTCCATTAAGGAAGTTTGTTGAGAAAGAAAATGAAAGGAAACCTGCATGCCTACTGAGAGGGAAGGAGAAGAAGGATCAAATGAAATACCAATTCCATGGGGTGGAGTGCACCTCCAAGATCACCTCCACCTGGGATTTCTTGTCAGACACTAACCTTGGGTATGTGGATATAGATGAGTCCTAGTGAAGGATAATGATCTGCCCTACAATTGAAAATGAATGAAAAATCAAAGCTAGTGGTCTCACCAAGAAATCCAACTTTCCACCTATGCTCGTTGCTCTAGAATTAGTGATGGTATGCAGAGAATATTATCATAATAATAGAAAAATCATTGATCATGATGATAGAGTCCTAGCAGATTTTTTTCCCAGATCCATAGGTAAGGCACTCCATATTCCCACATTTTACGTAATGGAAGAAAAAAAAAAGGATATTCTAATAACATGTGGAAGGTGGACCCTCTAGCATGTAATAAACTAATCAACCAACATTAGTTGAAGGAGAGGAGGGGTAGTGTCACTAAGGTGCCTCAAGAACTATTCAAAAGTGACTTCCACAAGGAATAACATGACTTGGTCAGCCTACTGAGTAGGGTAATGGGCCTCCCTATTGTTTCCTTCTTTGAAGAGTGGATGTTCTACATCAATTAGGGGATCATCTGAGGTGAGAAAAAGTTCCACTAGGCCAAGATCATTAGTGACAACATGCATAATCAGTTTATGGCTATAAAGAAAACAAGAAAGTTCTACATGACCTCTTACCTATTGTACTTGCTAGCAGAACAGTTCCTGTACAAAGGCCTCTTTGTTGCAAATAACCCAGAACCAAGAAAAGGAGACCTCAAAGTATAAAATCGCAACCCTCAACTACAATACATAAACTTCAAGAGAGATTATCGAAGAGTAAATTATTCCTTCATTGGACATATCATTAGACTTCTTGAGGGATAATTTGAGAGAAGAGTTTCATACAACACCAAGGCCTTCATCTAGCGATTTGGGTATCTATTTATATATTTCCCAAAATTTACATACATCAGAATAGAAGGATTCTTGGATAGGCCCAAAAAGTTTCCATGCTACCCCAATGACCACATGATCTTGTTGGAGGTCTATTGACAATTGTAGAATTCCCATACCCTACTAAGTGACAAACATAGAGTAGTGATCCCCTATCCCCTAACCTTCAGGCAAGGAATGTATGCCTATCTTGTTGCATAGTGTGTGGAGTATTCAAAGGAGTTGGTAGAATATAATCTAGACATCCACGCAAGTTGAGGTGGAATGGACCCATATGGGAAATTGAAGAAATTAGCAAGAAGAAAATATGCTCATTAGCCCCACATCAAAGACTTCTAGGCCAATCGTCAAGATGATAAGGAGGTGAAAATGAGGAATTACATGAGAATGACAACCCAATTTGTGAGATCGGTGAATTTTTTCCCTGTGCCTGACCAAGTTGTAGAAGAAGAGTATAACATTTTTGATGATAGGTTCAATGTTATCGCCAAATTTCCACTACCATTGACTAACTAGGATGAAGAAGAGGTCACTGACCTTGATATAGTGATTTGGCTGATAGAAAATTAGACAAGAAAGTGGGTAGACATACAAATTTCTCAACTTAAGGTACAAGGTGCTAGGTTGACTTACGGTGAGCTCAAAGATGAGCTTGAGAGTGAAACTGATAGTGGAGCAACTGCTACTCCAACAAAAGAGGCACCCAAATATCCTTTGGTGACAAGGTCAAAGAAAAAGAAGCATGCACTAGAGCACAATCCAAAGAATAAGGTGTATACATGGAATTTTGTAGAGGGAGAATCTTCAAAGAAAGCAAAGAGAATATGGGGATTTGTAAGCAAAATAACTACAATTGAGGAGGATCCACAACATGAAGGAGAAGAAGAATCCAAGTGACCATGTTCACCATCTATCATCTCTGCTATCATTGCTACTACTACCATGGCCACTCCTCCACCTCTTGCATCTTAGGTGCTACCTATTTCATCTCCACCCACCATGGAAATTTCAATCCACTTCACTTCCACCTCACTAATGACCCCATTAAAGGTACTGGATTCCTCTTCAGCCACTACATCCCCATCATTGTCCTCCTCACTACATCCTCCATTTCCCACTCTCTCTATCCCAATGCCTACAATAGCCACTGCTATTATGCCACCTCTTACTTTTCTAAAAGCCTTCACTAAATACATGCAAGGAATACCTACTAATATTTCTAGGGTAATCGTGAATCCTATAGTTCAGTCCTTGATGGCCCAAATTTTTGTTGTCCTACCTCTTCCTCCAACACCTATAAAGCCACCAAAGATTGAGGCCACTATGAAAATCTATAAAGAGATGGAGAAACACCAAAGATAGGTTGCAAAAGGTATAGTTGAAAAGCTTGAGGACCGTTTCAAAGATGATTATTTGGAACATCTAGAGGATGGGCTAAATGTAATCCTGGATAAGGTGGAATCTGATGAAGAAAAGTCACAATATTTAGAGTAGGATACTAAGGCCCTTAATGAAAAGTATATAATACAAACCTCAAATCAAGAGTTGGAAGAGGATATGTCCCAATAGCTCAAGGATGCATGTGAAAAGGCTAGTCTTGGAAGGGTGGCTTTCTAAGGAGAAAGATGATAATAATGTCAATGTGGAAATACTTGAAGAGCCTCTTCTAACTTGCCAAGACAAGGGCCCCATCCAAGAAGAAGAAGTGCCTCTTGAAAAGGAAGAAGAAGAAAAAAGAAGAATATCAAGAAGAAAATACACCAAGGAAAATCCCTGAGCCTAAACATCATGTTGAGCTCAAACAAGAAGAAGAGAAGGCATCCAAAAAGAAGATGGTGTTGAAGAAAACGTAGCCTCTACTAAGTTAGACAAAGAAAAGGCTATACAGATCAAGGACTTAGATGAAGAAGAGAGAATAGATCAAGAGGCCCCAAGCCATGAAGAGGAATGGCCTCAACATGAACAAAGAGAGGAAGGTGATCATGAATCACCCAAAAGGGAAACCAAGGTGCCCGATTTACTAGAGAGGCAACTAAAAAAGAGTCTCCATTGGTTGCTAATCCAAAGGCCAGACTTGAAGCAATATTGGCTAGAGTGCAAAAAAAGACAAGAAAAGAGAAAAAACCTAGAGTCCACTCTCATATCATTATTGATGCCTTAGGGTCAAGAAAAATACAGATTGCAACCATAGTGTTAGATAAGGATGCATGAACTAGATACAATATCTCAACAATCAACTTGGACTTGGAAACTAGACAATAGAAGATCGATGAGTTCCAAGGGTCGATGGAAACAATTATGTAACAAATGAACAAGGATTAGTCTTCCAGAAAGGAACTAAAAGCACAAGTAGTGGATCTCACTGCTTACATCCAAAAATAGACATCCTTAGAGGAAGAGGCTCTAACAATATCATTTGTGCCACCTCTTCTCTTCTAAGAAGAGCTCAATAGAATGGAGAAAACGAAAAATTGGACCAAAGCCACGACAGATTGGTTCCAATGGGTGATCTACAATGGCAACATGGGCATCTTCCATGCTTCCTGAATGTTCAACAAATTATGGAATTTGAAAAAGTAGCTAGAAGCTACAGAGAAGACATGCCATAGGTTCACCTAGCTATACAAGATCACATATCCTAAGCTCAAGGCCATTCTTAAGATGCCTGAGAAGACATGGGAAAAGGAATTAGGGTTCGTAAAAAATGATCATTGGCTAGTAGAAACCCAGAAGATGGGCTTGGATCATAGAAGGGAAGTCCTCAAAAGGGTATTGGATGAAGTTGATCTTGTCCTTGAATGGGTTATGGAGCATATGAATGACAATGAGGATTACCTCAAAACGATGACAGACTATGACATGCCCACCCTAGAGCTGGATCCAGAGAAACTCAAGCCATTTTTCTGCAAGAAGATGGAGCAAGGGGCTATGGATGCATTGATGTTGGATTTCATAGACTTTTTAACAAGAGCATTTACACAATCTGAGTAGGTAATGAAGGCCACACCTAGATGTGCTAAGCATTGGGAGTAGATCACTGGAAGATTTAAAAGGCTAGCCTTTCAAATCCTTCAATCTGACATCATGGAATGGAACATTCTCCAAGATTTGATTAGAAAATTTTTGGAGTATACTAACCTTAAAAATAATGTAGGGAAGCCACTCATTGATGATGAGTATTTGATAGTATAGCTAGAAAGAGAAGGCAGTCACAAGTAGACAAAACTACTACAGTGTCAGAGCCACTAGAGGACAAAATAGAGAAAAGACAAAAGTGTATTGTATAATGTTGTATTTTTGGGGTAGGTGAAACTCTAATGTAAAATGAATCTTGGCCACACAATGAAAGTAATTCTTGGACATTCATCTCACTTTTGGAAACTATAAATAAGGGCCTCCTCTCATTTTAAAAGAGAGATTTGAGTTGTTGTGTAAAGAAATGCTATAGAAATTTAATGAGAATTGCATTGTTTTGGTGGATTCTTGTGTTCCTTCACATGTGTGCATGATTCTTCTCCTCAAAATTAGATTTTAGTATTTCTATTCTAAGTTTTAAGTTCCTTTTAGTTGTTAGTTCATGCTACACATTGATAGTGAAGAATGTTATTGTGTTGATGTCTTGCATGTTCATATTTTTTGTTGTTTATTGATGATGAGAAATAGTGTAAAGTTAGTCTGAGCATTCCTTTATTGTTGCAACTATAATTCATCTACTATTCATGCTTCATGGTGAATGGATAGCTGAAAATATATAGACCTTAGAAGATAGCATTAGCTTCATGAGACTACACTAGCTATTTTGGTTAAGTAGAAGTTAGTTTTGGGAATGTTGTCCACTGTAGCACCCTCCATTGTTATTGTTCAACATTAGTTGCAAGTTTAGGAACTCTTCTATCCCTTTCTCCTTTTGAATTTTCTTTGAAATTGAAGTTAATGAAATTTTTTGACATCATTATAAAGACAAATCTAATGTTAAACATGGAGTTTTAGACTACTGTTTTGAACTTGCAGCTATTGCACTTCATTTTTAGAATTTCACAAACTCCATTTGAAGATCCAATCCCTTCAAAACTTAATGAACCATAAATTCCATTTGTTATTACTAGAAAATCACATTAATCAACTGAGTTGTTTTTGCAAGTCATGACCTCACACCTAAGAGACCTCGGGATAGTAATTTGGAACTTGTTTGTAGATTTCTAACTTTCAAGAGAGGTAGTACACTTGTGTGCTACCTATGTTGAGAAGTGAAAAAATACCCATAAACACATATAGTCAAAGACATAGGTGAATTTGTTATGCTGATAGGTGTTCCTGTCTACGTCTATACATCTAAAGAAAGTGGTGATCTTGAACTCTAGATAGGCGATATCATGTCCTATTCCTGCCTATTTCTTTTTATCATCCAAAGATATAGGCAATCCTATGATGAAGAGTGGAAATCCTATTAAACACATAAGTGATCTTGTACCCCTTTAGATAGGTGATCCCATCACTTGGATGGGTGAACTTGCAACACATAGAGGTGAATCCACCTCTCATACAAAAAACTTGAGAGTGATTTCTTTGGACCACTGAAATCCTGCTATTTTCTGAGTCTATTTCTATGATCAAATTTCTTTTATCACCATCCATCTTTCCATAATCATCATTTTAGTTTTTTTTTATTTCCCAAAAGTCATCGAACCCTCAATCTAATCATATAGGTGAATCCTAGTACATCTCTAGATTGCGTATAGATCATTATTTCATCAACCCAAGTCCCTTAGGTATAACTTTAGGTTTCTTTTATCTATTTGGGTTAAGTAATGAGCCCTCATCCTTATCATCCATGCTTACTTATGATCATCATCCATCCTGAGTCAATAATCCTCTATGGCCTAATCAGTCTATTTCCATCTTGAGAGATTTTATGTGTCATAATCATCATCTTTATCATTTAATCCAATCAGTATCATCTTACATCATCTAGTCAAACTCCTGAATTGGGTTAAGAGTCAATCATATTGACCTTATCCAATCAATAATCCTATCCAATAAATTATCTTATCAAATAAATCAATTAAATATAATCATCAATTTATCATCGTCCTAGCAATCATCCAATCAATGAATCTATCACCTTAGAAATCATCTTAGTCATCATCTAGGGCATCCTTTAAGTGCATCTTAGGGCTTAATGTCATCTTAGTCATCCGACTATTTCTCATTTTCATTCCCATTACCCAATTGCAAGGGAAGAAACTCATGGAACAATACTCTAAAGGTGCTTAGCCTTAGGATCAACCCACCAACGATGGATCATCCCAATCCAATGTTGAGATCCATTCCCAATCTCCCCCCGAGCTAAGCATGGTCAACCAACCCGAGCTCATAGTTGATGAATATCTTAGCAACCCCACTAATGTGTAAATGATGGATTGGTTGCTCGATGAGCATGGGAATAAAATCCTTTCCACATTACTCATGAAGGGTATCAAGTAACCGTTGGGGTTTGAATTATCAAAATATGTCAACATTGCACCCATGCTCTACCACAAGATCCTAATCCTAGTTCATCAATTCCACAAAGTTCCCCAAGTCATGCCACAAGACACCTGGTACTAACCGGGGTTTGGAAATGATGTGTTTTATTAGCTTCCACCTAGTTGCATCCTAATCTCATTAATGGGTGGTGTACCTAATCCTAACAATCCTCAAGGTCCTGATCCTAACAATTATCTTGGTCTTGGTTATCCACAAGCTCCTCCCAACCATCAAGGCATGAACATCCTACAAATTCCAACCCCTACACCATCTGCACCACCTCTCCCACCAAATCAATTAGGTCAACTGTTAGGGAATACGGGGGAAATGCTTATAATCCTTTCATTGCATTGCCTCCACCTTCTAGACCTATACCTACACAAAATTACCACCACCTTTGTTTACATCCCAACGACCACCTCAAGGAAATATCTGACCCTTGCATAAGCCCCAAGGTAACCCACAATAGGCACCACCATCACAACTGCCTCACCAACAACCACCATAGAAACCCCCATCACAACCCCCACATCATACCCAAATTCCATCACAACCTACATAGCATATCCAAATTATTTCACAACCTTCACATCACACACACATTCCACCACAACACCAACAACCACCCCCACACCAACAATAGGGTAATTTTTCACAACCTACTCATCAATTATAGGTCATTCCTCAACAAGAAACACCATCCTATCAACAACCACCTTAGCATTCACAAATCCTATCCTATCAACCACCACCTCAACAACCCAAATCCCCTCTCAACCTCCTCAATACAAATTTCCATCCTACGAACTATCCCCTCAACATTCATAAATCCCAACGCAATCACAACAATCCTCCCAAACACATTCCACCACAACCTTCACATCACACACACATTCCACCACAATACCAACAACCACCCCCACACCAAAAATAGGGTAATTTTTCACAACCTACTCATCAATTGTAGTTTCTTCCTCAACAACAAACACCATCCTATCAACAACAACCTTAGCATTCACAAATCCCATCCTACCAACCACCACCTCAACAATCCCAAATCCCCTCTCAACCTCCTCAGTAGAAATTTCCATCCTACCAACTAACCCCTCAACATTCATAAATCCCAATGCAATCACAACAATCCTCCCAAAAAAATATAGGAAATCTTTCTTCCCAATACCTATATCATTCTCAAAGCACCTATTATCCACAAAACACTACATCCAATCCCAATCCCAATTATTCTTACAATAATCAACAACAATCCCAACAGAATATTCCTTATGCTACTCCCTCACAATCACAACAAAACACCTACTATCAACAAGCCAATCCACAACAACCTGCATATGCTTCCCAACAACAAACAACCTACAATTACCAATCCAATCCATATTACTCCCAGTAGCCACCATCATATCAGTAGGGTTCCTCTTCCTCCTATTACCAAGCCCCACAATCATACCAACAAGCTTATGTCAATCCTTAATCCACGTATCACAATCAATATCAACAAATTCCTTCATATCCACCTCTTCCATCATATGATTAGTCCATCCCACCTCCACGGCCATCACATCAATAATATATCCCTTACGATCAGTCCAACCTAACAAGTCCTTCTTTATCAACACCGATTAATAAATAGTGGGACAAGATAAAATTTTCCCTCAAGGACTTGCAAATGGGGACATCCAAGAAATCCTTCCAATTTGAGGAAATTTTCCCATATCCATTTGATCCCTCCATCTCACTTGTCACGTTCCCTAAGCATTTTGAAATGCCAAAATTTGATAAATACAAGGGAAGGGGAGATCCTAGAAACCATTTGCAAGAATCTTATACACATTATTAGTAGGTCATGCATAATGACAACTACCTTATGTGATTGTTCCCTAGGAGCCTAATGAGGCAAGATCTAGACTATTTAATAGGTCTTCCAAAGGGGTTAGTTTCTTCCTTTGCAGATATATCAAAAATTTGTTACACAATTCTCTTTCAATTTGGAGGAAATTGATATCTTAGATCTCTTGAAAGATAACCAATGTGAGGGATAAACATTTTCAAACTACCTACAAAGGTGGTGAGCCTTGGCTAGTCAACTAAAATCCCATCTTAGTGAAGAATATTTCATAATGGTCTTTCTTGCCAATGCCCACCTTGAACTAGCTCATAATCTTTGCCTTCATTGTGTTACAACTTTTTTTGAAGTCATTGAGAAGGGAACTACCATTGAGAGAGCCATTATTTCCAAAGGCCAAATCAAAATATTTATCTAGGATAAGGATAAATCATCTGGAGATAAATCTCACTACTAGAACAAGAATAAAAAAAAATTCAATGATGGTGTCACTGATGCCAAAAACATCCAAGTAGCTAACACTTCACAAAGATCACAATATGTTTCCAATGCACAATCGGTTTCCAATGTCATATTTGTACCACATGGTGCACTTCATCCTCCCCAATAGTCCAATCAATACAATTGAGGTAATAATATGTGCTCATTCCCCCCTTTGGGAGAACCTTTAGATGTTTTTTTCAAGAGGTTACTTCAAGCAAATTATCCATTCACTTATCCTATGAAAAATACTTTTGATGAGTCTAAGCCCAAACACACTTGGTATAGATAAAATGATTATTGTGATTACCGTAAGATCATAGGTCACTCCACTAATGAGTTTCAAGTACTTAAAGGTTATATACAAGATCTCATAGATCAAGGTGACCTCATAGTGGATGAAAATTAGGCTACATCATCCAATGCTCAATTACAAATATATCAAAGTTCCTTCCTTAAGCACAATTAGGGTCCCAGAACCTCAAATGTTAATCTTAGGTCTAGCAAAAATATCCAAAATAAAAACAATAATAATATCAATTATAAAGTTGTGCCATATAATTATGATGACATCGTTATGTGCATCAATCAATGGGAGCCACACACATCTATGATTTGTGTCAAAGAAAAAGACCCACAATGTGTTATTACCACATGCCATACCTGCACATCAGTTCCCAGGCCTTCTAATTCATCCTAGCCATCATGTGAGCTCATAATACAATATTCTTGACCATTTTGGTAAGAATCCAACCCAAATATCCATTTTTGATTTACTTAAGTATTCTTCAATCCACTAAGAAATCCTTACAAAAGAAATTTAGGATATGCATGTGCCCAATGACATAGATCCTACCTAGTTTTAAGCTTTAGTGGAACATTTTCCATCCACATATTAGCTATTATTCAACTAGAATGATATGCCATCAATCGATTCATCCAGTAACCATGCCCTAGACATTGAGGTCATTGTTTCCTACCATAAGGTAAAATGGGTCCTAGTAGATAATGGCTCTTCCCTTAATCTATTTACATTAAAGTTTATAAAATAGGTAGGATATACTCATGATGACTTGGATAATCAAACTATTATATTCAAGGCCTATGACAATGCATAAAGGGACTCAAAAGGAATAATTTTTCTTCCTATCTAGGTTGGCCCCATCGTGTAATACACCACATTCCACATCCTTGATCTCGATTTTCCATACAACCTTCTCCTTGGATGCCCATGGACCCATGCCATGCATTCCATTCCATCCACCTATCACTAATGCCTAAAATTCCCATACAATGGGGTCAAATTAACTATCCATGTAGACCCTCAACCATTTGAGTACTTACATGCTCTAGAAGCTTCCTTCCCCCACTCTTGATATTGTCTAAGAGTTGAAGTGGGGGTGTCTCAGGCATCGACATCCAATTGGATCCTCTAATTCATCATCCACCACATCATCCACTCCATCTACTACATTTGTATCCACCATCACCAAGGTCTAGATCATAGATAAAGGTTATGGAGAATATGAGATGCATACGACTCTTAATGTGGCAACCATGCCTCCATCCTCTTGCACCAATGGACAACCTTCTTTGTTTATACCAAACGAGGAAGTGAAGACAAAAATTATCAGTTCTAAGAACATGGGTTCTACCACTTTTTGGTTCCTAGGAACATAGAAAGATTAGGCAGATGATGACATTAGTCAATAAATATATAGGGAAGAGCTTCAGCTATCACCTCCTCTCATTGAATACTTCCAAGAGGTTTATCCCCATGCATCAAAGCTAGTGGAAAAATACAATTATCAAGGGGGAGGTCTTGGTGTAGAGGAACTTGGAAGAATGAAGCCTATTGACACACCTGTGTGACATAAGAATGTGGGATTAGGCTATGAAAAAAAAAAGGGTCCTACACCATCCACTAGCACCTCGAATAATGTCAATTTGGATAATGGTTTCCTTGAAGGCATACTGGAAGAAGAAACCATTATAATCTCATATGATGATGTAGATATCCCTTCCCTCTTTGACTGCACATCCATCTTTTCCATCAGCCTTTCCCTCTGCCACCCCGACCTTATTGATTGGGACCTACGAGGGAGCACACCTATAGACATCTTTCTTTTAGAGGATGATTATGTACATCTTATGGGATTGGGGAAAGATAAACACCCTAATTGCAAAAGAAAAAAGAAACAAAACAAAAAATAATCACCTAGCGAAATCCTCCTCAAGGTAATTTCTAACTCATCAAAAGTAAAAATAAAGGGTGTATCTAATAGTAAGAACCTCTATGAGGCACTAAAGAATGGGGATGTTTATCTTCCCCTTGATGGAACTAATTATTTTAATGGTATTCTATTCTGATCGAGGAGACACAATAAGTTAATCTGAGAACAAAAGAAGATCCCAAAATCACTTATGTGGCCAAGTCATTATTAGAAGAAGAGTATCCCATCATTGTCAATCTACTAAAGGTAGGGACCATTAACTTTGCATGGTCCTATTTAGATATGCCAAGGATCCCACATTATTTGTACACCATCTTGGCATTCATCCAGATGCAAAACCAGTGAAATAGAAGCTTAGAAAAATGCATCCCCAAGTGGCCCTACTTGTCAAGAAAGAACTCGAAAAACTATTAGAGTTTGGATTCAACAGACCAATTGACTACTTTGACTAGATGTGCAATAGTACCTATGCCTAAACCAAATGGGAACATTAGAATCAATACAAATTTATGAGATCTTAATAAAGCTTTCTCGAAGGATGATCTCCCACTCCCTAACATTGACATGTTGGTAGATCTTACAACAGGACATGCTATGCTATCTTTCATGGATGGATTTTTAACTACAATAAAATTAGAATTGCACTTGAAGATCAACATAAGACTGCATTCACTACCCCCTAGGGAACTTTTCGTTACAATTTAATTCCCTTTGGTCTCAAAAAAATGGGGGAAAATTATCAATGTGCAATGACCATCATCTTCCATGACCTCATTCATATTATAATAGAAGACTACATTGATGATCTAGTAGGGAAATCCAAGAAAAGAGAAGATCATCCCACGATGCTTAGGAAAATATTTGAGCAATTGGAATAGTACAAACTGTGCTTGAATTGAAAAAGTGTGTGTTTGGTGTCACATTTGGTAAATTATTGGGCTTCATTGTATCTAGAAGGAGCATTGAAATGGATCTTAAATTCAAGGAAATAATGGAAATGCTCCCACCATGCAATCTAAAATAGTTAAGAAGTCTACAATGAGATCTACAATCTATCAACCACTTCATAGCCCAACTTGTTGTTAAATTTCATTCATTCACACATCTCTTATGTAAGGACATCACCTTCAAATGGGAACTAGAGTTTCAACAAGGCTTCGACAAGATCAAAGAGTAGTACCTAGCCAATCCACCCATTTTAATGCATCCCATTGCAGGAAAATCACTCTTGCTATATATCTCTGCTACATCAGTTGCATTGGGGGCATTTCTAGCACAATATCATGAGTTTTCCAAGGAACTTTCCATCTATTATATCAGTCGTACACTTTTCAGATATGAGCTTAATTATTCCCCTATAGAAAAAGCATTCTTGGAAGTTATTTTTAGTTCACAAAAGCTATGCCACTATATGCTCAGTCATCCTATCAAGTTAATATCAAAAGTTGACCCACTCAAATATCTGTTATCAAGAACATCATTAATTGGTTTCATGGTCAAGTGGATTATGTTACTAAGTGAGTTTGACATAGAATATGTGGACTGTAAATCTATCAAGGGACAAGTGATATCATATCAATTGGTTGATGCTCCTTTGGTGGAAACATATCCATTAGTAGTTGAGTTTCCTAATGAATGGGTCCTTATAGTTTTAGAAATGGATACATTGACACTCTATTTTAATGGGTCATATACTCACAACGGAGCTAATGTAGGTGTCCTCTTCCTCACCCTCCAAGGTGATTACATCCCAAAGTAATTTAGGCTAGCATTCCCATGCACAAACAACATTGTTGAATATGAAGCTCTAATCACTAGCCTAAGAATCATAGTCCAATGGAATATTTCTCATCTACATGTCTTCAGTGATTCTCAACTAATAATCAAATAGGTCAATGATGAGTTCCAAACCAAGGATGATAACCTTTTACCTTACAAATGCATGGTGGGTGACTTCCAGAAATATTTCACCTACATCCAGTTTGAGTAGATTCCTAGAGTGCAGAATAAGGCACTAGATGTTGTGGCTACAATTGGTTCCCTCATTGACATGACTAAGAATTGAATGGATTGTGAGTTCCTCGTCGAGCAACTATTAATCTTAACGTACAATTTTCCAAATAATGAGATGGTGTGTGATATCATAGGTCTTGAATCACCTTGGTATCATGATATTTATACCTTCCTCCATGATAACATCCTACCACTTGACCTTACCAATCATCAATGCAAATCATTCATCCAACATACTTCTTGATACACAATCATGGGAGATACACTTTATTATAGAGGGTATGATGGCACTCTCGTTTGGTGTCTCAATGAATCAGAATACCATGTTGCATTAAAAAAAGTGCATAGTAGTTTCTATGGGTCTCACTCTAATGGAATGGACTCAACAAAGAAGATTCTAAGTGTACAATATTACTAGCCCACTATGGAGCATGACACCTTTGAGTTTGGGAAAAAGTGTGTACCCTATCAAAAAAATGCATATCTAATCCATGCTTCCAGACAAGATTTGCAGCCTATCATTGCACCATGGCCTTTTTCACAATGGCATTTTGACTTGATAAAAAATATTTACCCTCCATCTAATGGTCATACCTTCATCATCACTACCACTTAATACTTAACCAAGTGGGTGGAAGTTATTCCACTCTCCCAAATCACAGGTATTCATATTTCAAAAAAATTCCATATCCTCTGTAGATATAGTATTCCCTCCACCATCATCATTGATAATGGAAATCCCTTCAAAAACTAGTATATGAAACATCTTTGTGAAACATACCATATCTAGTATCATTGGTCAACCCCCTATTATCCTCAAGGTAATGGTAGAGCTAAAGCAACCACTCAAACTCTTATCAAAATAGCTAAAAAGGTTGTCAACAACACTAGTCGAGATTGGAACCTCCACTTTAATCTCGCCCTTTTGGGCATATCACACATCCATCTACATCCCCAATAGCACTATTCCATACTCCCTCATTTATAGCACAGACGCCATCTTTCTGATTGAGGTTGAGATTCCATCACTTCGAATCTCTTTGAAGAATCTCATCAGTGATGAAGATGCTAGAGTCACACGATTAAGTCAACTAGAACTCCTAGATGAGAAACACATCAAAGCCTACAATCATCTCCAAGCATATCAACATCATCTTAGGAGAAATTACAACAAGAAGATTCATCCCCACCAATTCAATGTTGGTGATCTAGTCCTGAAGGAGAATCATCGTACCCAATATGATCAGGAGAAGAAAGGCAAGTTTGAAGCAAGCTTGTTAGGTCCATATGTTGTCACAATAAAATATGGTTCTAGGGAATATCGGCTTGTAAAACCTAAGGGGGAACCCTTGGAGGAGACTATCAACATCATGCACTTGATAATATTTTACACCTAGGTTAGTTGGGGTATCCTAACTAGAAAAATTCTAGAAAAAGTAGAAAACTAGCAAAAATACAAAAAAATCAAAAATTCAAAACATCAAAAAAAAAAATAGTAAAGTAAAATAGTCTATCCTATGGTAAAAAATACCCTTGGTGGTGACTTGGATAAGTATGTTTGGTGAAAACCTGGCAATAGGCTCCATTCGTAGAGGGATGAATCATTATCTATCTTGTGTCCTATTTGACTTTATTCTTTCATCCATTCTAACCATGTATCCTATCCTTACATCCTATCATACCCATCCTCCCATCGACATCCTCTTATCTATCGCTTGGTATATTTTGATTGAGCATTGGATGATTCAGATCAACTATCCTAAATCTAAGCTTGTCATCATGTATATATTGGTGTCGCTCATTAGTCTCATGTCACATCTAGGCTCCTCTGTCGTTTCGATCATCATTAGGTCTCATGTCATCTTTTATCCATTTTGTTAAACTACATTTCCCCTGTGCTTTCATATAGGCAAGGCTAATCATTTGATCAGCCCCTGAGGCATTTGTAGTTCCTTTTCTATCAATCTTTATCATCCATCAAGGTCTCCATTGTACTATTTACACTTTTATGCATTGTTGTTCATTAGTCCTTTATTGAACTATGAAGTTTATGTGCTTTCATGTAGGAAAGGCTAATATTTGATTAGTCCCTAATCCCCTAGGTCTTTAGATTGTTTCTTGGTCATGTGTCATGTCATCAAGTGGGTCCCTATCCAGCTGATTTCTAACAAACAAAATCCATTAGTATCATGAGATTCAATTAGTTTTGAGTTTCTTGAGTCATATCAATCATCATCTACCCTCCATCCTTGGACTTAATAGGATGTATCCTTCCTAAGTCAGACCATGTCAATCCCATTCATCTACTCATCTTATGGAAAATGACATTTGAAATTTGTTGTGATCTTTTGATGCTCTTGGAATTTTTTTTATCATTTGATCTTCCTATTATACCTTTTTAGGGTTGCCATGATCCATCATATCATGGTGTTCTTTGATAGGTAAATATAGGGGAATATCTTGATTTTGTGGATTCTTTTCTTCCTATTTGTCCCACGTGGTACCCTCCAATATCCCTATGGCCTTGTGTTATGCGGGGCATCCTTTGTGCTTGTGGTTATTCCAACATCAGGCCTCGTCAAAGCCATTGTGGCTTCGGGGTGTTGGGATAGCCTTCTTGTTTGTTGTTTTTTTCTTACACATACAATACTAATCTACCTTGGTCTTTTATTCCTTGGCATATCATGTCTTATGTTATAGTAAAAATCAATGCTCCTAAAATGGAAAAATAGCATTATATCAGTATTTCATTTACCATCTCATTGCATTGCATTTATGCCCATCCATTCTTCCCCTAGCCTATGGTTAGTGATTCTTGGTTGTGCAAATGTTATTCCCCTACCCATTATTCCTATCAGGATTTCTACAATTTTGACAAGTGCACCATCGCAACCATCATCATTCATCTCACTAAACATGTTCACTATCATTTACATTCATTTCATTTCATTGCATTATTATTTTCATTATCATCTTAAGTTGTTTATATTAATATAGATATGTTACTCTAAGCATATTAATTCCATTTCATTATTACATTTTTCTTATCATTTCATTCCATTTTCATCTTAAGTTGTTTAGATTAATCTTGATTAGTTATTCTAAGCATCTTAAGTTCATTCCATTATTGGTGCAAGGCCACCATGCTCAATTTGTGCAAATGAGGTCTAGAGTCTAGTTTGGCATGATAAGTCATGTTTTGAGGTCAATAAGGTCATTTAAGACCACTTTTTGATGTAATAAGTCTCTTAGGTCAGCTGGAGTTTAAGTTGTCTTGTAAAAGTGTTAAAATTGCAAAAATGCAACTTTTGAAGAAGCCCAACGGTCATGGGAATTCAAAGGTCAGTTAGAACCATTGTACCTGGTTGGTTGGTGTTTAAAAAGGTTGATAATCTCAAGGAAATGGGTTAGACATTGTATTTGAATTTTGATTAACAAGAACTCCCTATTTTTTCAATTAAAATTCATGAGTTTCGAAATAAATCTTGTTGTTGCGGAGAAGTTGCACAACCTGTACAGCCTGAGGGTGACTCCAAATTGATTTGAATTGTTATTTTAGTGTTATAGCTATAATTTTTATTTGGTTTAAGGTGTTTTGATTGAGTTTGTAGAGTTTTATTGAGTTTTCTCTATAGGCGAGTCTGTACAGTTCAATATTAATGGTTTGAAGACATAAATGTGATCAATGGCCCATTCCATTTATTGTACCTTCTATAATTGAGTGTAATGGGCCCAACAAGCTATGGTTAGGTGTTAAAAAGGTTTTTGTGAGTAGGGGAGGTTGATTATGGGTTTGGCCATGAATCCCTAGTTGTCAATTTTGTGTGTTTTGAGAGAAAATTGGTTGTTAAAGATAGGAAAACAAGGTAAGACCTTGGGAAGAAAAATTTCAAGATAGTTTAAGCATGGGAAGGTAATTTTAAGGATTTTTGATGCTTTGGAAAGTTGTGATAAGTTGTGGGAATATGATTTTCAATAAACCCACCCTAAACTTACTAAAAATGAGGGTTTTGTAAAATTGGGATTAAAGGAGCAGTTCTCAGATCAAAGATTGTGGATTTGGAGCTTATTTGGTATGGAAAATGATTTTCTATAGTTTTTCGAGGTTGGTAGATAGTTTGGAGTACATTTTCTTTTTAAATTTGGCCTAATTGGCCTAGTGGGACAACATAGAAACATCAATTAGGTGGATATGTTCCAAAAGAGTTATATGAGATTTTATGATATGTGTTTGTATGCCTTAAAGGGTGTCTAAAAATATGACTAGTTAATGGGGTTGAGATTGGAGTTGTGAGATAGGTCCAAGAAACTAAGTCTACAGACCTACAAGGGAAACTAGTTGAAATGTTGAAGAGTTGATGTGATGAACTTTTAAGAGTTGCAAAGTTGATTCAAAAGACTTGAATTGTGATTGGTAATTGAATGCCTCCCTTCTCTACTTTAGTTGGTATTAAATATTAGGCATTAGATCATTTGAGGGTGAAGGCTGAGAAATTGAACATGCAAGATGCCTCCAAAAGGAAAAACTATGGCTAAAGAAATGAGTGAATTGAAGGACAAGCATGCTAAAGAGATAAGGGAGTTGAAAGAAAGGCTTGCTACTCTCAAAACAAGGAAGAGAAGAGATGTGGGCATGGGTGATGAGAGTGATTTTGATGAATAATAGGAAGAAGAATTTGAAGATGTTCCAGAGGAAGAATTGGATCTTGTAGAGCAAAGGATGGAAAAGCTATTGAGGGTTGTTAAAGGAAATAAACATAAGGTAAATATTTATGTGCCTAAATATGGTGTTAATCTAAATGATGAAGAATTTTTGGATTGGATTTTAGTATTGGAAAACTACTTTGAGTGTCAAGACATTCCTAAAGAGTAGAGGGTGAAAACTGCAAATACAAAGTTGAAGGGCCATGCACTTTTGTGGTGTGATTATGAGCAATCCGAAAGAAGAAAAAGAGGTAAATCAAAGATTGTTACTTGGAACAAAATGGTAGCCAAAATGAAAGGTAAGTTTTTGTCATCTGATTATGCTATTCAAATTTTTAGGAGAATTCAAGGTTTAAAGCAAAAAGAAATGGATGTTAAAGCATATACTAAAGAATTATACAAGTTAAGTATTAGCTCTAGTCATAATTAAGATGAGAATGAAAATATTGCTAGGTATTTGGGTGGATTAAGATTTAATATTCAAGATTAACTAACCTTGGAAAATCCAAGAATTGTGGAAGAACATTATCAAATGGTAGTAAGGGCTGAAGAATAAGTGAAAAGAAGGAAAGAAAATACAAATAGAGGTTGAGGTAACACTTCAAGACGAAGAGGTACATATTCTACTTCAAGACAATCAAGTGAAATCCAAGAAGATGCAAACAAAGGTCAAGAACAATTCTCTATTCAAAGAGGTGAATTCAGAGGCTTTAGAGGAAGATTTGGAGGTGGTAGAAGACATTCAAACTCATTTTTAGGTAGATGCTAACATTGTAATGAGTTTGGTAATCTAGCATTCAAGTGCCCTAAAAATCAAGGTTCTATATCAAGTGGTGGTGAAAGGAGAAGTGATAAAAGAGTGTAATTGGTGCAAGAAGATGAATGTGAAAGTGTAAATTCTCTGAGCCATCCTACTACTCCAAAAGTGGGAGAGTCATTTATGGTGAGAAGACAACTTCTAAATAGATCCATGGAAAGGAAATCTACAAAAAAGAGGACATTGTTTAGGACCAGATGCAAATGTAAAGGTAAGGTGTGTAAAGTTATAGTAGATTCAGGAAGCACTAACAATATGGTGTCTAATAAAATGGTAGATAAATTGAAACTAGAGAAGGTTCCTCATGAAACACCATACAAGGTATGTTGGTTAAATGATTATCAGTCCTTTTTAGTTAATGAACAAGCCTTCATTGATTTTCAGATCGGATATAAAGACAGGGTTCTTTGTGATGTTTTACCCATGATTTGTCATTTATTGCTTCTGAGACTATGGTAGTATTATAGACATGCCATTTATGATGGGAGAGCTAATACAGATCAAATTGAGAAGGATTGGAATTCTTTTACATTGAATCCATTGGTTGAAAATGTGAAGGAGAAAGGTAAGGAAACACAAGTGATGATGATGGGGAAGAAGGGGTTCATAAAGTTTTAGGAAACCAAAAACAAAAAGTTTGCAACTATTGCAAAGGTTGAAAATGCTAGGACAACAGATAGAAGACAAAATGATGAGTTGATACCAAAAAAAGGTTTAAAGAGTGAAGCAAAGTTGAAAGGAAAAGATGAGAAGATGATTACCAAAGTAAGTCAAGAGAAGGTCAAGGATGAATTTAATATGAAGATGCAATATTTATTAGGAAAGTATGATGGTATTTTGATAGGGGTAGTTATTCTGTCCATTGATAGCAAAAGAGGTGAACAAGTAGTTAGTTTTTGTTCAAACATAGACTTGTAAGTCTAATGGTACAATGGTATTTGGAGTAAAAAGTTTAGGGATAGTGATGAAGGTAAAAGGTGGAGTGAAACAAGACGAATGGAAAAGACAAGTGGATGAGTTTGAGTATGCAATAAGAATGAAAGAGAGGATAGTCAAAGGAAAGAATGAAATATGTCAATGTGTAGGTGTTAAGACAGGTAAAACATCAATTTTAGTTGGTAGAAAGGTTAGAGAATATGAATCAAGACAATTTGCAAAGGTGGAGCAATATTCAAGTGGCAACAAGTTTACTAATTCAAGGCACAATACACATCAACACTATTTGGATCAATGGAAAGGTGTACCTAATAAAATAATTTTAGAAGTCGGAGGTATGGAGTATTCAGAGGTGGACAACCTGCAACATAATTTCCAAGGGATTTGGAAAAATTTCAAGGTCGGTTGTATGGTGCATGTGCACCAAGCTCAATCTGTGCAATTGAGGTCTAGAGTCTAGTTTGGTGTGTTAAGTCATGTTTTGAGGAAAATAAGGTCATTTTATACCACTTTTTTATGTAATAAGTCTCTTAGGTCAGTTGGAGTTTTAGTTGTCATGTTTTTCAAAATCTTGTAAAAAGTTGTCTTGTGAAAGTGCTAAAATTTCAAAAATGTAACTTTTGAAGAATCCCAATGGTCATGGGAATCCAAAGGTTAGTTAGAACCATTTTATTTGGTTGGTTGGTGTTTAAAAAGGTTGATAATATTGAGGCAAGGGGTTATACATTTTATTTAAAGTTTGAACAACAGGAAATCCCTATTTTTCCATTAAAATTTCTATGTTTTTCAATAAATCTTGTTGTTGCACAAAAGCTACATGGCCTATACGGCCTAATGGTGACTCCAAATTGATTTGAATTTTTATTTCAGTTTTCTAGCTATCATTTGGTTTGGGTTTGAGGAGTTCTCATTGAGTTTGTAAAGTTTTATTTAGTTTTCTCTATAGGCAAGTCTATATAGTTCAATATTCTGAGTTTGAAGACATAAATGTGATCAATGGCCCATTCCACTGGCTCTACCTTTTGTAACTGAGTGGAATGAACCCAACAAGGTATGGTTAGGTGTTCAAATGGTTTTTTTCAATAGGGGAGGTTGATTGTGGGTTTGGGCATGATGCCTTAGTTGTCAATTTTGTTTGTTTTGAGAGAAAATTGGTGGTTAAAGATAGGAAAATGAGGTAAATCCTTGGGCATCAAAATTTGAAAGTAGTTTAAGCATGGGAAGGTAATTTTAAGCATGTTTGATGCTTTGGAAAGGTGTGATAAACCCACCCTAAACTTTCTAAAAATGAGGGTTTTGTAAAAGTGGGCTGAAAAGAGCGGTTCTCATATCAAAGATTGTGGATTTGGAGGTTATGTGGTCTAGTAAATTATTTTCTATAGTTATTTTAGGTTGTATGATAGTTTGTACTATAGTTGCTTTGTAAATTTGGCCTAATTAGCCTATTGCGACAATGTAGAAGCATCGGTTAGGTGGATATGTTCCAAAAGAGTTATATGAGATTTTGAGATATGTGTTTGTATGCCTTAAAGGGTGTCTAAAAGTATCATTGGTTAATGGGTTTGAGATTGGAGTTGTGAGATAGGTCAAAGAAACTATGTCTGCAAACCTATAAGTTAAACTAGTTGAAATGTTGAAGATTTGATGTGATGAACTTTTAAGAGGTCCAAAGTTGACTCAAAAGACTTTAATTGTGATTGGTAATTGAATTCCTCCCTACTCTACATTAATTGGTATTAGAGTTTAGGAATTAGATCATTTGAGGGTGAAGGGTGAGAAGTTGAAGAGGCAAGATGCCTCCAAAAGGAAAAACTATGGCTAAAGAAATTTGTGAATTGAAGGAAAAGCATCCTAAGGAGATAAGGGAGTTGAAAGAAAGACTTTCTGCTCTAGAAAAAAGGTATAGAAGAGATGAGGAAATGGATGATGATAGTGATTCTGATGAAGAAGAGGAAGAATAACTTGAAGGTGTGGAGGAATAATTGGATCTTGAAGACCAAGGGATGGCAAAGCTATTAAGGGTTGTTAAAGGATATAAACATAAGGTAAAGATTGATGTGCCTAAATTTGGTGGTAATCTAAATGATGAAGAATTGTTGGATTGGATTGTAGTCTTGGACAACTACTTTGAGTGTGAAGACATTCCTAAAGAGTAGAGGGTGAAAATTGCAAAGACAAAGTTGAAGGGCCATGCACTTTTGTGGTGTGATTATGAACAATCTAAAAGAAGAAAAAGAGGTGAATTAAAGATTATTTCTTGGGATAGAATGGTAGCCAAAATGAAAGGTAAGTTTTTTCCCTCTGATTATGCTACTCAAATGTTTAGGATACTTCAAGGTTTAAAGAAAAAAGAAATTGATGTTAAATCATATATTGAATAATTTTACAAGTATTAGGTTTGGTCATAATGAAGATGAGAATGAAAATATTGCTAGGTATTTGGGTAATATTCAAGATGAACTAACCTTCGCAAATCCAAGAAATATGGAGGAATGTTATCAAATTGTAGTAAGGGCTGAAGAAAAGGTGCAAAGAAGGAAGGAAAAGACAAACAGAGGTAGAGGCACCAATTCAAGAGGAAGAGGTACATATTCTACTTCAAGACAATCAAGTGAAAGCCAAGAAGATGCAAACAAAGGTCAGGAAAAATTTGGTAATCAAAGAGGTGGAATTAGAGGCTCTAGAGGAAGATTTAGAGGTGGTAGAAGTTCAAACACATTTTTAGGTAGATGCTATCATTGTAATGATTTTGGTCATCTATCATTCAAGTTCCCTAAAAAGCAAGGTTCTACTTTAAGTGGTTGTGAAAGGAGAAGTGATAAAAGAGTGCAATTGGTGCAAGAAGATGAATGTGAAAGTGTAAATTCTCCAAGCCATATTCTTGCTCCAAAAGCGGGAGAGTGATTGATGGTGAGAAGACAACTTCTAAATGGATCCAAGGAAAGTAAATCTACAGAAAGGAGGCCCTTGTTCATGACTACATGCAAATCTCAAGGTAAGGTGTGTAAAGTTATAGTAGTTTCAAGAAGCACTGACAATATGGTATCTAATTAAATCGTAGATCAACTAGAACCAAAGAATGTTCGTCATGAAACACCATACAAGGTATCTTGGTTGAATGATGATCAATCCCT
This sequence comes from Sequoia sempervirens, assembly GCA_007258455.2. Lineage (NCBI taxonomy): Eukaryota > Viridiplantae > Streptophyta > Pinopsida > Cupressales > Cupressaceae > Sequoia > Sequoia sempervirens. The sequence continues at coordinate 186,582,219 of VDFB02373365.1, forward strand.
TTTAGTTAATGAACAATCCTTGGTTGAGTTTCAGATTGGTGGATATAAAGACAGGGTTCTTTGTGTTGTTTAACACATGAGTTGTCATTTATTGCTTGGGAAACCATGGAAGTATGATAGACATTCCATTTATGTTGGGAGAGCTAATACATATCAAATTGAGAAGGATGGAAATGATTTTACATTGAATATATTGGTTGAAGATATGAAGGAGAAAGGTAAGGCAACACAAGTGAACATGATGGGGAAGAAGGATTTCATAAAGTTTGAGGAAACAAAAATAAAAAATTGTGTAGCTATTGCAAAGGTTGCAAATTCTAAGACAACAAATAGAAGACAAAATGATGTGTTGATACCAAAGGAAGGTTTAAAGAGTGAAAAAAAGTTGAAAGGAAAATATGAAAGTCAAGAGAAGGTCAAGGATGAATTGACCATGAAGATACAAGATTGCTTAGGAAAGTATGGTGGGATTGTAATAGGGATAGTGATACATTCATTGATAGCAAATGAGGTGAATGGGAAGTCATTTTTTGGTCAAATAGAGACTTGTAATTCTAATGGTACAGTGGTATTTGGGGTAAAAAATTTAGGGATAGTGATGAAGAAAAAAGGTGGAGTGAAACAAGATGAATGGAAAACACAAGTGGATGAGTTTGAGTCTACAATAAGAATCAAAGAGAGGATAGTCAAAGGAAAGATTGAAAAAGGTTAGTGTGTAGGTGTTAAGGTAGGAACAACATCAATTCCAGTTGATAGAAAGGTTAGAGAACATGAATCAAGACAGTTTACAAAGGTGGAGCAATATTCAAGTGGCAACAAGTTTACTAGTTCAAGGCACAATACACATCAAAACTATTTGGATCAATGGAAAGGTTTACCTAATAAAATATCTTTAGAGGTCATAGGTATGGATTATTAAGAGGTGGAAAAGCTACAACATAGTTTCCAAGGGATTTGGAAAATTTTCAAGTTTGGTTGTATGGTGCAGGCACACCAAACTCAATTTGTGCAATTGAGGTCTCGAGTCTAGTTTGGTGTGTTAAATCATTTTTTGAGGTCAATAAGGTCATTTTAGACCAATTTTTGATGTAATAAGTATCTTAGGTCAATTGGAGTTTAAGTTGTCATGTTTTTCAAAATCTTGTAAAAAGTTGTCTTGTAAAAGTGCTGAAATTGCAAAAATGCACCTTTTGAAGAAGCTCAATGATCATAGGCATCCAAAGCTAAATTAGAACTATTGTATTTGGTTGGTGTTTGAAATAGATGATAATATTGAGGCAAGGGGATAGACATTGTATTTTAAGTTTGAACAACAAGAACTCCTTGTGTTTCCATTCAAATTTCTATGTTTTTCAATAAATCTTGTTGTTGCAGAGAAGCTACATGGCCTGTACAGCCGAGTGGTGACTCCAAATTGATTTGAGTTTTTATTTCAATTCTCTATCTATCATTTGGATTTTGTTTGAGGTGTTCTCATTGAGTTTGTAGAGTTTTATTGAGTTTACTTTGTAGGCAGGTCTATATAGTTCAATATAATGGGTTTGAAGACATATATGTGATTAATGGACCATTCCATTGACTTTACCTTCTGTAACTGAGTGTAATGGACCCAACAATGTAGGTTTATGTGTTCAAATGGTTTTTGTAAGAAAGGGAGGTTGATTTTGGGTTTGGGTATGATGCCCTAGTTGTCAATTTTGTGTGTTTTGAGAGAAAATTGGTGGTTAAAGATAGGAAAATGAGGTAAATCCTTGGGCATCAAAATTTGAAGGTAGTTTAAGCATGGGTAGGTCATTTTAAGCATTTTTGATGCTTTGGAAAGATGTGATAAGTTGTGGGAATAGGATTTTCAATAAACTTGTTAGAAATTTAAAATTTTGAAAATTTTAGGGTTGTCTATACCCATAAGTTCCCAAAAGAAGTCCATGCCATAAGCTCATGAATATGCTTTGGATATCATGTTTTCCCATATTTTATCATTTGGTCCTATGGAATTCATCTAACCCTGGTACTTCAGGGTATGTGCAGGATCATGATGGGCCAAAAACTGGCAATATGTAACTTATATGATGGCCCATGTGGCTGATGATTTTTTTTACCCAAAATTGATGAAACAAAAATGGTTTTTAAAGGAGATTCTCATCTTTCCACCAATATAAATTATGCTTTACTTTGAATTTAATAAATAATTATTATTCATTTTCTATTTGAATTATGACTAAAGTCCTAATTGATAGGCTAATTGAAAAACATCTATAGCTTTCAAACGGTATCACATTTTTTGAATCTGAAACATGCATCACATTTTATGCTTCACATACTCTAGGATTTAAAGAAAAAAGAATTTTATGAAGTTTTGACCAAGTTAAGGTGGTTAGACATATGAGTTTTTTATATTTTTAAAAATTTGTAATAAAACAATCATAATTAATTATTTACTAAGTGATGTCACAATAGTGGTTTACAATTTCTGGGAGATTCTGATTTTTGTTGAAATCACATATTTTTCAAAAATATAATGATTTAAGCCTTAAAAATTTACATTTAAAGAATTCTAATTAAATAGGTTTTGATCAAACTACCTTAGATCAAACCCCCTTGGATATAATCCCACTAGTTTTAAACCATACCTATAATGGAGTCTCCTTTACACCTATCAAAATGTTGATAGAAAACCACTTTTGATTTACCTTTTGGAGGATCAAATGAATTCATTTTATTTTTTTTGTATGTAGTCCTTATTATAAGCTTTCAAAAAATTATAATTTTAATAAATAAATTTAATTTAATTATTATATTTATTTTTTATTTCTTGTGAATGTAGGTTTTTCAATAAAAATCAAGCTCTTTGTTCTACACATGTGGAAAAAAGTAGATTATAAAAAAAAAATTGAAAAATATGAATGCACCAGATATTGAAGTCCTTGATCCAACAAAAAAAATAAAATTCAATTTCGATACATACAAAAAAAGTTACGCGTAAAACGATTGTGCTATGTCTGAATTGTAATTGGTTTGACTTCAAAACTTGATTAAAGAAAAAATATTCAATAAGAATCTATCTAACCAAGTGGAAGGACTAGATATCAGAGTTACAAATCTAAATTCGAAAGAATTAGAAATTTATCCTTTATGGAAAAAAAGTTATACGCTATACGGTGAGAGTCACTTTTTAAAAATGTTGTTTTCTGAAAAAAATAGTTTTCAAGGGAGATGGAAAAATAAGTGCAATCTGATTCCAAAATTTTTGAGAAAGATATATTTAGAATTTGTAGGCAAAATTTCATGAAACTCTAGTTTGCATCATCTTCAAATTATTCAACATTTAGCCACTATAGTTTCTCGAAAGTGAAGCTTTAGTTATAAAAAATATTTCAGTGTCTAGTTTGGCCAAAAATTGTAAACCACTATTGTGGGATCACCCTAGCTTGGAATAAAATTACAAAAAAATATGCATCACATCAGAACATGAGTCCTCTACTTATATCTAAAATATTATTAAAAAAATTATCATTTTATTGTGGTTAGGGTGGTCAGACAGACACCTACTTCTTATTTTTTCCCTGAAATTTAAGTACTATTACATTCAAATTTTAAATTTTCACAAATAGATTTATTTATTGTTAAAATACACCTAGTAGTTTAGAAACTACATTCAATTTTCTATAGATTCTAATGTTATATATTTTTGAAATAATATAGATAACTTATTCAAATTTTTATGTTAAGTTGCCTAACTTTGATTTTTCTGAATTTTTTGCCACTTAAGGGCCTATTTTTTCCATGATGATCCTACACATACCCTTCAATGTATAATTCATATTGACAAGAGACTAGGATTGTCTTACAAATAAAGTTTTATTTCGTAATACACATTGGGCAGACACAATTCGGGGTCTCAGCGACAAAAAGGTTCTATCAGCAAGATAGTATGCATCAGGGTGAGTCATATCTGGTCTATTTGTGTCTTACCAATCATGGTGCAATTCTAGAGCATCAAAAAGGAATCTAAAATATTATCAAAGTGTTTCCTAGAAAAGTGGGTCCTATTGGCGAGAATGTCTTCATTGATATAAATCATAATGAGAACATGTGTGTTATGCCGATGAAGTACAAAATGATTTTCAGCGTGACCTAAGTTATCAAGGTGAGTCATAATGGGCTTATTTGTCTTATTGATTGTGGTGCAATTTTGGAGTATATCAGGATGAGCTCATAGAGTCCTACCGACCCCCTATGTCACATCGACAGGATTACTTTGGTAATGACTTAGCAATATAGTTGAAGTGAATATTGATAGGTGAGACTCAAGGCATCGACAGAGCTACATGATGTCTCAACTAGTGTTTAATAAACATGGAAAAGGCCCAAACAACAGATCACCCAAATTTGAATACGAATGGACACAACTTTTCATATGGCCAATGTATAAATACTCACTTTTGACAGCGAATGAGGGAAGATAGAGTAGGGAGCGAACAAAAAAAATACAGTAGGATACAAAATATCTTTGTCTGATACTATGATGCAAGTAAAAAATGATGGAGATTTCAATTGAATTCATTTGATTTGGTGGCATTTTTTTTGCATGAATTGTTTGTTGTGTTAACTAAAAGTATTGCTAAAGTTGTCTCCAAGGTTTATGTTTTCTAATTATTTAAACTGATATATCAAGGATATTTTTTAGTTTATCAATGCACAGTTGTTATATTTGTATGGTTGGATTAATTAGTTCTTTCAAGGAGAGATTAAATCCTTTTAGTAAATCATAGTAATTAGGGAATCTCATTTGGATCATTAAGAAGAACTCAATAGTCACATCCTTGCATGTTTATACTAGTTATAAACTTAAAATTGTATGCCAAACAATTTGAGTATCTGCTAAGAAGAAGTTATTCATTTCAAATTATCATTTGACTCCATACACCCAATAAGGCACTAGTCTCTACCATTTCATTATTTAATTTCATTCATTTTTTCATATGAACAAATTAGATTTTAGCCTTCATATTGCTTATACAATTTGTATCGAAATAAAACTCATTTATCCACTCCCATTTGCTAGTGTGGGTAAATTGCTTTAGGTGATAAATAAAGGTCAAGTCTGCCTTATTGTTATAGGTACATCCGCCTAGGTCTGGTAGCACCTAAAGAGTAGAAGGTTCAATTCATTTGGACTTGTCTGTTACCCTAAAACATATCTAGAGATTGGCAACCTCTAGAGGTACATCACCTTCATTTTTGAGAGGTAACAAATTGGCGACTTTGTTGGGGACTTATTGCAGGATATCCAATTGAAGACCATCATATAGATTCATGAAAGAAAGATTCATAATTTAAGAAGTTTTAGAAAAAGTGATTCCACTAGGGAGAAAATCAAAAATAATTTCAAAAGAATCATTTTCCTACTTTTGGAAAAGTAGGTGGTGATGAAGGTAAAGACTTGATGAAGAATGGATAGAAAATTTGTGTATGGAAGAAAAGAATATTTTAAAAGGTACCAGGTGATAAGAGAAATTAAAGAATTGAAAAAGCAATGGCTACAATTGGACCAAGAAACACTACAATTGAAACAACAGTTACAATTAAGAGAATTCTGCAATAAGAATGAATATACAAATGTAAATAGGAATTGGACCCCACGAGTGTTTGATAATACAATTGGAGATCTTCACAATGGAGGAAATGCATAGCAATGTCAAGTGCAATGCAATCCCAGCCCAAGTGAAGGTGCCAATCAAAATCTGGAGCGAAATGTATATCCAAGTTAGCAGCTTGAGGAGGAAGAAGATGATTATGTACATACTTAAAGCCAAGATTCCATCATAGAATCAGAATGTGGAATTTAACCCTTTGATGTATTTCTTAACATAAGGAGACATGAAGGAGAAGATAAAGGCTCTTTATAAAATAGGATGATAAATTTCTGTATGCAATTACCTCCTAATTGTAAGCCTACAAGACCCCTTTTTTGTTGCACAATTAATAAGAGTTTGGAAACTTGAATCAGCTTATTAGCCAGAATCATCAATACAACATGCCTTTGATTGAAGGAATAAATTTATTTAAGCCACAGAGAGGATAAGGTATGAGAACACTATCAATTTTGAATCCAATAGTTGTATTTCTGATGAGTATAGAGAAATTGATCAAACAATGCAGCCAATAGAAGATGAGACATGTGCAGGTCAGAATGATTCATATGATAGCCTGCATGATGAAGATCTAAAGATACAAGAGATCTCTCTTGCATAATAGATTATGACAATGAAAGCAGTACATTTTTTCAAGGATCTAATGGATATTCAGATTATGAAGATGAACCTGTGGACTTTGACTTACAACAAGGTGATTCTTGTAGCTCTTGTGGTGATCAAGACGAAGAAGCAATGGAAAATGCGGGTCCATTTGACAGTGAACAAATAACTTCTCCAACTACAGTTGAAAGCCATGAAGACACATTTTATGAAGAATAAAATTATTTCTTTTTGAATCCACTCCATGATGAGGATGAAATGTGCTCAAATGAAGAGGAGAGTACATCATCATGTGAAGGGAGTACCTATAATGATCCTAAATTTTTTTGTGTTGATGAATTGGAAAATGAAACATAAGGGGATCGTGTATCATGCAACAATGAAGAAGAGTTTGAGGACAATCATGTCAATCTTGATTTACAACGAGATATTTTTAGCTCTTATGGGGATCAAGAAGAGGGAGAATTAATAGAAGATATGGAACAAGAAACATGTTCACTCAGTAGTGAGCAAATTTCAGATTTGCTAATTCTTGAATACTAGAGATGTGCACATGAAGGTGATTCTAAAGTCCTATGTCCATCCTACATTTTCTTTGATAGTGAAAGTATTTTGTGTGATGATTCATGTGACTCCATGTGTATTTCTCAAAATGATGGAGAAATCTTTGAAGCTGATAAAAAAACTATATCTATTCAAAAAGAGGTCTGTAATTTACATATTTTGGCTCATGTGGAGAAGACATTTATTTACATACCAAGGACAATAGAAGTTCAACATTGATTAGTCCAGATATGCATGATAATGAAGATTTGAATCATAATCCAATGTCATCTTTGAATGGTGATATGGAAAAGGTGCAAAATGTCTTAAATGTGTTTGTCTCAAATAGTGTTGATATGGTAGATTTTTTTTATTCTCAAGAGAAGCATTCTGATGGTGAATTTTTAGTTCAACTAGGAGGTTGTTTTATAATACATAATAGTGAGCAAGATAATGAGAAATATTGCATTGAATATGCATGTACTTTGTATGTTGAAGATAATAGAGATTTGTCCCATGATGATGGAGAATTTGAACTGGAGAATGGTGAACGAAATTTGGACCAAGCTAAGCACGATGATTCTATAAAAATTTTCAATAATAGTGACAGTGAATATTGCATGATTTTCTTCAAGAAGAATCTAATGAACTCAAAGCAAAGTCGGGTGTTTGACAAAGGAAAGTATGGGCCATTCTTTTGGGTGGCCTTGAGCCATCATTTATTGAAATGAAGTATGATTTTGTTGCCAAAGGAATACAGAGGATTAAGGGTTTCCATTGCATGGAAAACTCTTGATAATCCTCTTAAAAATTATTTTCAATGCACAATAGTTTAGGAAATAAAAGGAACAGGAATTGCTAGTACATGGACAATCCTGAAATTCCTTCATTTAAAATAAATTTTTCCATGTATAGTAGTATAGGGTCATGTTCATCTCCATTTCCATTCATTCCCTCCTACTCATTGGTCCATCACCTTGAAAGTTTGGTCTGCTCACCCAGAAATCTAGATCCTTGCAATGATCTCACAATCATTCATCCCTAGATGGAGCCATTGTTAGAATTGTAAAATTTTGAAAATTTTAGGGTTGTCTGTACCCATAAGTTACCAAAAGAAGTCCATGCCATAAGCTCATGAATCCACTCTGCATATCATGTTTGCACATATTTTATCATTTGGTCCTATGGAATTCATCTAACCATGGTACTTCAATGTATAATTCATATGAGAAAGAGACTAGGATTGTCTTACTGATAAATTTTTATTTCGTAATACACATCACGCAGACACAATTTGGGGTCTTAGCAATAGAAAGGTTCTATCGGAAAGACAATATACATCGGGGTGAGTCATATCGGTTCTATTTGTGTCTTACTGATCATGGTGCAATTCTGGAGCATAAAAAAGGAATCTAAAACATTCTCAAAGTGTTTCCTAGAAAATTGGGTCCTATCGATGAGAAAGTCTTCATCAATATAATTCATAATGAGCACATGTTTGTTAACTAAATGATTGTCTGCATGACCTAAGTTATTGGGGTGAGTCATAATGAGATTATTTGTCTTATCAATCATGGTGCAATTCCAGAATATCAAAAAGGAATCTCCAATATTCTCATTGAGTTTCCCAGAAAGGTGGGTCCTATTGGTAGTATGATGTCATCGAGATGAGCTCATAGAGTCCTACTGACCCCCTATGTCACATCGATGGGATTACTTTGGTAATGAATTAGCAATATAGTCAGAGGGAATATTTATCGATGAGACTCAAGGCACTGGGAGAGCTACATGATGTCTCAGCTGGTGTTTAATAAACATGGAAAAGGCCTGAACAATGGATCACCCATATTTGAATATGAATGGACATGAATTTTCATATGGCCAATGTATAAATACTCATTTTTGACAGTGAATGAGGGAGGATAGAGTAGGGAGCGAACAAAAAAAATATAGTAGGATACAAAATGTCTTTGTCTGAGACTATGATGCAAGTTAAAAATGATGGAGATTTCAATTGAATTCATTTGATTTGGTGGAATTTTTTTTGGTATCAATTGTTTGTTGTGTTAACTAAAAGTATTGCTGAAGTTGTCTCCAAGGTTGATGTTTTCTAATTATTTAAACTGATATATCAAGGATATTTTTTAGTTTATCAGTGCACACTTGTTGTATCTGTATGGTTGGATTAATTGGTTCTTTCAAGGAGACATTAAATCCTTTTAGTTAATCATAGTAATTAGGGAATCTCATTTGGGTAATTAATAAGAACTTAATAGTCACATCCTTGCATGTTTATACTAGTTATAAACTTAAAATTGTATGCCAAACACTTTGAGTATCTGCCAGGAAGAAGTTATTCATTTCAGATTATCATTTGACTCTATACACCCAATAAGGCACTAGTCTCTACCATTTCATTGTTTAATTTCATTCATTTTTTTCATATGAACACATTAGATTTTAGCCTTGATATTGCTTATACAATTTGTACCGAAATAAAACTCATTTATCCACTCTCATTTGCTAGTGTGGGTAAATTGCTTTAGGTGATAAATAAAGGTCAAGTCTTCCTTATTGTTATAGGTACACCTGCCTAGGTCTGGAAGCACCTGAAGAGTAGAAGGTTCAATTCATTTGTCCTTTTCTATTACCCTAAAACATATCTAGAGATTGGCAACCTCTAGAGGTACATCACCTATGTTTTTGAGAGCTAACAAAACCCACCCTAAACTTGCTAAAAATGAGGGTTTTGTAAAAGTGGGCTTAAAAGAGTGGTTATTATATCAAAGATTATGTATTTTTAAGTTGTGTGGCCTATTATATGATTGTATCTAGAGTTATTTGAGGTTGGCAGATAGTTTGTCCAGAGTATATTTTCTTTGTAAATTTGGCCTATTGGGACATCGTAGAAGCATTAGTTAGGTGGATATTTTCCAAAATATTTATATGAGATTTTGAGATTTGTATTTGTATGCCTCAAAGGGTGTCTAAAAGTATCATTGGTTAATGGGGTTGAAATTGGAGTTGTGAGATAGGTCCAAGAAACTAGGTCTACAAACCTACAAGGCAAACTAGTTGAAATGTTGAAGAGTTAATGTGATGAACTTTTAAGAGGTTCAAAGTTGATTCAAAAGACTTGAATTGTGATTGGTAATTAAATTCCTCCCTAGTCTACATTATTTGGTATCATAGCTTAGGAATTAGATCATTTGAGGGTGTACGGTGAGAAGTTGAAGAGGCAAGATGCCTCCAAAAGGAAAAACTATGGGTAAAGAAATGAGTAAATTGAAGGATAAGCATACCAAAGAGATAAGGGAGTTGAAAGAAAGACTTTACTTTGGGAAAAAGCCAGAGAAGAGATGTGGACATGTGTGATGAGAGTGATTCAGACGAAGAAGAGGAAGAGGAAGAGGAATTTGAAGATGTGGAGGAAGAATTGGATCCTAAAGATGAAAGGATGGCAAAGCTACTGAGGGTTGTTAAAGGAGATAAACACAAGGTAAATATTTCCATGCATAAGTATGGTGGTAATCTAAATGATGAAGAATTGTTGGATTGGATTGCAATCTTTGAGAACTACTTTGAGTGTGAAGATATTCCTAAAGAGTAGAGGGTGAAAATTCCAAAGACAAAGTTGAAGGGTCATGCACTTTTGTGGTGTGATTATGAGCAATCTGAAAGAATAAAAAGAGGTAAATCAAAGATTTTTTCTAGGGACAAAATGGTAGCCAAAATGAAAGGTAAGCTTTTACCCTCTAATTATGCTATTCAAATTTTTAGGAGACTTCAAGGTTTAAAGAAAAAAGAATTGGATGTTAATGCATATATTGAAGAATTTTACAAGTTAAGTATTAGGTCTAGTCATAAAGAAGATGAGAATGAAAATATTGCTAGGTATTTGGGTGGATTAACATTTAATATTCAAGGTGAACTAAGCTTGGAAAATCCAAAAATTGTGGAAGAATGTTATCAAATGGTAGTAAGGGTTGAAGAAAAGATGAAAATAAGGCAAGAAAAGACAAATAGAGGTAGAGGAAACACTTTAAGAGGAACAGGTACATATTCTACTTCAACACAATCAAGTGAAATCCAAGAAGATGCAAACAAAGGTCAAGAACAATTTACTAATCAAAGAGGTCGATTCAGAGGCTCTAGAGGAATATTTGGAGGTCGTAGAATTTCAAACACATTTTCAACTAGATTCTACCATTGCAATGAGTTTGGTCATCTATCATTCAAGTGCCCTAAAAATCAAGGTTCTACTTCAAGTGGTAGTGAAAGGAGAAGTGATAAAAGAGTGCAATTGGTGCAAGAAGATGAATGTTAAAGTGTAAATTCTTTGATCCATCTTGCTGCTCCAGAAGTGGGAGAGTTGTTGATGGTGCAAAGAAAAATTCTAAAGGAATCCAACGAAAGGGAATCTACACAAAGGAGGACCTTGTTCAAGACCATATACAAATGTAAAGGTAAGCTATGCAAAGTTGTAGTAGATTCAAGAAGCACTGACAATATGGTGTCTAATGAAATGGTAGATAAATTGAAACTAGAGAAGGTTCCTCAAAAAACACCATACAAGGTATCTTGGTTGAATGATGATCAGTCCCTTTTAGTTAATGAACAAGCCTTGGTTGAGTTTCAAATTGGTGGATATAAAGACAGGGTTCTTTGTGATGCTTTACCAATAAGTTGTCATTTATTGCTTGGGAGAGCATGGAATTTTGATATACATGCCATTTATGATGGGAGAGCTAATACATATCAAATTGAGAAGGATGAGAATGCTTTTACATTTAATCCATTTGTTGAAGATGTGAAGTAGAAAGGTAAGGTAGCACAAGTGATCATGATGGGGAAGAAGGAGTTCATAAAGTTTGAGGAAACCAAAAAGAAAAACTATGTAGCTATTGCAAAGGTTGAAAATGCTAGGACAATAGATAGAAGACAAATGATGTGTTGATACTAAGAGTAGGTTTAAAGAGTGAAGAAAAGTTGAAAGGAAAATATGAGAAGATGATGACCAAAGCAATTCAAGAGAAGTTCAATGATGAATTGATGATGAAGATGTAAGATTTCTTAGGAAATTATGATGGGATTGTGATAGGAACAGTGATATGTCCATTGACATCAAAAGAGGTGAAGGGGAAGTCAATTTATGTTTGAATAGAAACTTGTAAGTCTAAAGTTATAGTGGTATTTGGGGTAGAAATTTTAGGGAAAGTGATGAATATAAAAGGTGGAGTGAAACAAGATGAATGGAAAAGACAAGTGGATGAGTTTGAGTGTGCAATATGAATGAAAGAGAGGAAAAACAAAGGAAATATTGACAAAGGTCAGTGCGCAAGTGTTAAGGTAGGCACAACATTAGTTCTAGATGGTATAAAGGTCAGAGAACATGAATCAAGATAGTTTGCAATGGTGGATCAATATTTAGGTGGCAACAAGTTTACTAGTTCAAGGCACAATACACATTAACACTATTTAGATCAATGGAAATATCTACCTAATAAAAGATCTTTAGAGGTCAGAGGTATGGAGTATTCAAAGGTGGACAAGCTACAACATAATTTCCAAGGGACTTGGAAAATTTTCAAGTCCGGTTGTATGGTGCAGGGGCACCAAGCTCAATTTGCGCAAATGATGTCTAGAGTCTAGTTTGGTCTATTAAGTCATTTTTTGAGGTCAATAAGGTCATTTTAGACCACTTTTTGATGTAATAAGGCTCTTAGGTCAGTTAGTGCTTAATTTTCATTTTTTTCAAAATATTGTAAAAACGTGTCTTGTCAAAGTGCTAAAATTGCAAAAATGCAACTTTTGAAGAAGCCCAATGGTCATGGGCATTCAAAGGTCAGTTAGAAGTGTTGTATTTGGCTCCAGTTGGTGTTTAAAATGGTTGATAATCTTGAGGAAATCAGTTAGACATTGTATTTGAAGTTTGAAGAACAAGAACTCCTTATTTTTCTATTAAAATTTATGTGTTTTTCAATAAATCTTATTGCAGAGAAGTTGCACAGCCTATACAACCTGAGGGTGACTCGAAATTGATTTGAATTATTTTTTCAGTGTTCTAGCTATCATTTGGATTGGGTTTTATGCATTCTTATTGAGTGTGTAGATTTTTATTTAGTTTTCTATGTAAGTGAGTTTGTATAGTTCAATATTAAGGGTTGGAAGATATAAATGTGATCAATGGCCCATTCCATTAACTGTACCTTTTGTAACTAAGTGGAATGAGGCCAACAAGGTAGGGTTAGGTTTTCAAATGGTTTTTGTGAGAAGGGTAGGTTGATTTTGGGTTTGGGCATGATGCCCTAGTTCTCAATTTTATGTGTTTTGAGAGCAAATTTGTGTTTAAAGATAGGCAAGCGAGGTAATTCCTTGGTCAAAAAAAATTGAAGGTAGTTTAAGCATGGGAAGGTCATTTTAAGCATGTTTGATGCTTTGGAAAGGTGTGATAAGTTGTGGGAATAGGATTTTCAACAAACCTACCCTAAAGTTTCTAAAAATGAGAATGTGAAAGTGGGCTTAAAGGAGCGGTTCTCAAATCAAAGATTCTAGTTTAGTAAATGATTTTCTATAGTTATTTTAGGTTGCAAAATAGTTTGGAGTACATTTTCTTTGTAAATTTGGCCTAATTAGCCTATTGGGACAACGTAGAAGCATCAGTTAGGTGGATATGTTCCAAAAGAGTTATATGATGTTTTGAGATATGTGTGTGTATGCCTTAAAGGGTGTCTAAAAGTATCATTGGTTAGTGGCATTGAGATTGGAGTTGTGAAATAGGTCCAAGAAACTAGATATGCAGACCTATAAGGAAAACTAGTTGAAATGTTGAAGAGTTGATGTGATGAACTTTTAAGAGTTGCAAAGTTGATTCAAAAGACTTGAATTGTGATTATTAATTGAATACCTCCCTAATCTACATCAATTATCCATTGCATTATCATTTTTCTTATCATCTTAAATTGTTTAGATTAATATAGATTTGTTATTCTAAGCATCTTAAGTTCATTTTTTAATTCCATTGCATTATCATTTTCATTATCTTAAGTTGTTTAGATTAATATTGATTGGTTATTATAAGCATCTTAAGTTCATTTTCATTATCATTTTAGGTTGTTTAGAGTTACTATTCTAAATGCATTAGTTCATTGCACCACATACATTGCATTACATTACATTTAGCATATCCATCCAGAACATGATCATGTATGCATATTGCATCCATTGCATATCTTTCATATCACATCATATATACATTATTCATCATCCATGCATAATCCATTGTCATATCATACACATACATTATATCTCATATGCATACATCACAAATCACAATAAAATTGCCACCTGCATCACACACCATTAGTATCATGTCCATAACATACTTCAGATCATAAATCATGTCACATTGCATCATACATCCACAAGAATTAGACATATTTCATATAATCCATAGCTTCAACATCAACATAGGAATAAAGCATAAGCAGCATCATGCATGCATCATAATCGTAACCATACACATGATAATAATAAACATCCATAACAACATACAAGAATCATCCATATCACATCAATATCCATCCCATATCATATATATATATCAAAAAATATAGTGTCTATCACGTGTCCATGATAGTCCATAATAAAAGATCATTAAAGTCCACAAAAATCCATAATAAAATTCCATCATAATGTCGATGAAAGTCCACCAAATAAGGGTACAAGTGTAGAGCACTAATCAAATACAAAGGCTACATCTAACACATCAAAGTGTCTTGAATGAATAAAGAATGAATGAAAGAATCAAACCTATACAATCCACTATATGAAAGAATTTGTAGCCTCTGCTTGTATGTACAAATCCATGCACCTTAGACCTGTCAAAATATAAATCTTGTATCCTCTTTCTATCTATCCATTGCTCCCAGTATTTGACCTTTGTCAAGAGTCTGGCATTGAAATTTGACCATGGGGAGGTGTCTTGCAATAGTCATTATATCCTCGAGTGTGGATGGTAGCTGATCAGGAGGGCACTGTCATATGGGTATGTGCAAGATCATGAAGGGCCAAAAAGTGGCAATATGATGGGTATGTGTAGGGTATGTGGCTGACAACTTTTTTTTTACCCAAAATTGATGAAACAAAAAGGGTTTTTAAGGAGATTCTTAGCATTCCTCCAATATAAATTATGCTTTACTTTGAATTTAATAAATAATTATTATTCATTTTCTATTTGAATTATGAATAAAGTCCTAATTGATAGGCTAATTGAAAAACATCTATAGATTTCAAATGGTATCACATTTTTTGAATCTAAAATATGCATCACATTCCATGCTTCATATACTATAGGATTAAAAAAGATGAATTTCATGAATTTTTTACCAAGTTAAGGTGGTGACATACAAGTTTTTATATTTTTTAAAAGTTGTAATAAAAAATTCATAATTAATTATTTACTTGAAAAAAATTACAAAAAAATATTCATCACATCTGGACATGAGTCCTCTACTTATAACTAAAATATTATTAAAAAATATTATCATTTTATTGTGGTTAGGGTGGTCAGACAGACACCTACTTCTTATTTTTCCCCTCAAATTTAAGTACTACTACATTAAAATTTCAAATTTTTTACTAAATATAATTTTTATTTTTTTAAAATAAACCTAGTAGTTTAGAAACTACATTCAATTTGCTACAAATTCTATTCTTACATATTTTTGAAATAATATAGATAACTTATTCAAATTTTTATGTCAAGTTGCCTAAATCTATTTTTTCTAAATTTCTTGCCACTTAAGGGCCTATTTTTTCCATGATAATCCAGCGCATACCCATATGGTCCACTGCTCTAAAAATGGAGGTACTCTCCAAGGTGGGTAAAATACCTACCTAAAATAGGCACTCATATCATAGATCTGACCTCTATCCTGGCATTGGCCTCTCATACCGCCTGTGCCCTTGCTACTTCCAGCTCTATGTGATATCAGTCTCTTTGTTGTGTGATGCTCCTCCTCTCCTACTCCCACACCTCCTAAGAAAACCTCATCTACTCAACTTTCTCCTCCAACTATGATATCATCCTTCCTGCCTCATCTCTCTCAGTTTGCATGCTTTGTACCAGAGTCTTCATAGCCTTCACTCTCTCTAATAGAGCCCATGACTCCCCAACCACTGCCTCAACACACTCTGCTCTGTGTCGAGCCTCATCCCTCTCTCCTCTAACCTCCTCCAACTACCTCCCCAAATCATCCCTCTTCATCTTTTCCTCCTATAATCTCCACCCTTCCTTAGTGGCTAGCTCTCTAAATGCCCTATCTCCGTCCTGCTAAGTACCCTACAACTACTCCACCTCACCCTATAACCTCCCCACCTCTATCTACAAATTTTCTCTATCAACCTCTGACTCCCTTATCCTATGCTCTGCTATCCCTAGCTAGACCAAGGCTTTTATCAACAACACCACTAGGTCCATTGGTGGTAGTGGCAGGGACATCCACATCCATCACCTACTCCTCCCCCTGCCTCCTACATCTCCACATATTCATCTCTTCTCTTCCTTCCAGCCCTCCTCTTATGTTGTAGTCTAACCAACTCCCTCTCATCATCCAATCCAAACCCCAATGCACCTATGATCAGCTCTATAGTCATCATCCTCCTTAGCTTACGCTACACCTACCATGCCGAGTACCACATTGTAGTGCCTACATTAGCCTATCCTCCCCTCGATGGAAACACTGTCATCTAGAATGCATCCCAATCTGGTGGGAAAACTCCACTATGATCTACTCCCCCATATGGCCCTGGACTCATGGCTCACCCTTCTAAACATCTATGGCCCTACCTAAATATCTTGTTGCACCTTGTATTGCCAAGAAACCCTATCAGGCCTGTGTAGCTCTATAATGAATGGGTCATGCCCAATCAAATAACACTGCAAGAATAAGTTTCCCCTACATTACCTATCGTCCTCCCTCCATCCCTAGAAATTCCAACCCATGTATGGTCTCCAGGTGATATCCTCCCCCACTAGTCCATCCATTCTCCACCACCACTCCTCCAAGCTCCCTACCTCTTGATAATGTAATCTTTATCAATACTCTAATCCCCACTAATATGCTACTAGTAGTGTCTCATCCTAAGTCCCAATGATCAGTATTTCTAGTCTTGCTACCTGAATATGCTTCTAGGTCCAAACCTAAATTAGTGTCACATGTGTAATGTTGAGGTCCCACCTGTAACATACCATGTGCATGTCTTAGTATAACTATTCCAACAAGTACACCCCCATACAAACTCTGCCTCACACCTCTCCACTATATGTTTGACCACATATATCATCTTGATGCTTAAAAAGTGTTTGCTCCTATTTAGAAAGAGGATCTTATTTATGAGTCCGTAGAGATATAAGGGTAACATTGTCATCTCAATCCCCAAGAACGTGTCGATATCCAACTATAAGAGAGGGGGATGACCACGTGCAAGGCCCTAGATCATGGAGGGCCAAGATGTAGAAGGCTTCCCTAACTTACCTCACCTTAGCGGGGTGTTAGGATATGTAGGATGAGAATGATAAGGACTATAAGGTCCTTTAATCACTCTACAAACCTAAAATATAGGATGCAGCTAGGCAAGCCAATTTTTAGATTCAACACTACACCTTAGGAAGCTCTGTGCTCGAGGATGAAATTGCGATCCTAGGATAATAGCATGGCATGCCGGTGTCTCTCAACTGTGCTAGAGTTTGTACAAATAGACAACTATGGAGACAAGGTCAAGCCTAAAAAAAAAAGCTAATGGCCTAACTAACTACTACTAAAGGGTAAAAATAATGTGATTAAATAAAAAAAATACTCTCTAATGTGATAAAGGAAAAATGCAAGAGTTAGGGTGGCAAGAAGGAACTCACAAAGAAACTCATTCACTAGCTAGCTCCTTGAAAGCACGTTCACCTACACACAAAGAGGAGGAAAATTTTGGGTGGCTATATAGGGGCCTACCTTAGTCAAACCCCCATTTAGGTGTTTCCACCTCCATGGATAGCCAAGAAAGCAAGTATGATAAAGGAAGTAATATAATAAAGAACACCAAAAATACTACAAAATAGTAAATGTGCTTACTTAACCAAGTGATAGAGGAGAGGAAAGGGAAGCTTACCACCTCCACCAAGAGCACTCAAGGATGCTTGGGGGAGAAAATGGGAGAAATTGAGCCTCTGTTGCAATGGTGTTGTCCCCAACTTGCTCTATCAAAGTGATGTATTTTCTATAATGGAGTGCAAGAATGCCACTTGAAAGCTTGAGAGTGAGTGCAATAGTATGAAAGTGAGCTTGTGAATGATGTGAAGAAGTTGTGAAGAAGATGAAATTCATGTCGAAGGAATCCTTGTGAAGCAAGCACCTTACAAGCACATAGACCTACAAGGAAGGTGTCCCCCAAGAACTCTCACATGGAGGATACCTAAGAAGTATCCCCCAAGATCTCTTACACGGAGGAAACCAAGAAAGCACACTACATATCTACAGACCTATAGGGAAGTTACTCTCCAATATTTGTTGTATGAAGAATACCCAAGGAAGCACCCTACATACTTGCAGCTTTGTGAAGAATGCACAAGAAAACAAAGTAAAAATAAAAAATTGGGTCAACATGGAAGGGGAGCCTAAATCCCCCAATGCTCTGCATTGTCCCCAATTTATCAAAATTCGACCACAAACATGGAAGAATGATGATACAAATAGAGGAAGGTTTATGACACAAAAATCATGCTTGTATCCAAGCATAAATAGGGGTGAAAAGTGTCATCCAGGCACACATAGCATGATCACGGGGGAACACATCATGAAACACAAAAACACACAAAATATCAAGAAGAGACCTCCTCCTAACATTGATCAACCAAGAGGTTGTCTGCTTCCCACTCTAGATCATCATAGGGGGAAGGAGGACGCACCTACAGTGGTGGGATGTTAAGAGGAGGAGTGTTTGATTATCTGGGAACAAGGGCCAAGGAAGAAGGTCCTGCAAGGTCTTCTTCATTGCACTCTTGTGGAGCTAATGTTAGTGACTTCATGAAGATAACTAACAAGGCTAGGACTTCATCCATAGATTCAAACATGCACCCCACATGAGCACCATGTTTAACTTCAATGGATGCAGTAGGCTGTATGATAGGGAGGAGTTGGATGGAAACAATCACTACTTGATGCTTTGGATCTTGCTAGGGAAGACCCCAATGGTGTCACACTCCACTACATTAACCTATAGGAACCACTATTTGTGCAAGTTCTCCTAGTTCACCTTGACAACCCAACTATCAGGTCAAATCCTATCAACCAAGCCAACCTTGGTATAATGCTTTAACTCCTGCTTAGCCCTTAATCTGCCCTAAAGACTAACTAAATCTCCAAAACATGAATTTTTATTTATAGGGGTGTGGAGAGGTTTCTAATAGGTTCTTTCCATCTCATCATGGCTCTGGAAGGTCCTCCTAACTCCATCTTGCCATTGCTTCCACCAAACCCTCATTTAGGGTTAGAAAGGCTACTAGCCCTTGAGCCCTAATTAGGTCTCCATCTCTGAGAAAATAGGTTAGTCCTTGAAAGTTTCCCAAATAATATAGGACTTTCCTTAGGCTTCTTAGTCCATGTTTCTATCTCTCAAATAATTTTGGGGTCTTGGACCTTCACTATCTGTACACAGGCGTAACCCTTAAATTGCACAATCTGGCCTTTTTAAAAACCATTTCCTGACCACATAGCAAACTGTCAGTTTATTCTATCATCGAATGGATTGATGAAACCTCTTCCTTCATGCCAAGTCTTTGTAAGGCATCTATCTACCTCTCCACACCATGACTTGATAGGGAAAGGTCACCCCTGCAAACCAAGTGCTTAATACTCACTGTCTTTCCTAGCTGGGCACTGTCAAGCTCGCTTAGGAGAAGACTTTCTCCATGATTCTTTGACTCCTACAGACTCCAAACCATAACCTATTTACATACATGGAGCCTAGCCACATTCACCACAAGACCATACTCTAGGTACAATGGAAATGTGAGCTGACACCCCATTTTTCACAGTCTACTAGTCAGAACAACAATTAAAGAAAGAATAAAGTATTTACAAGATAACTTGAAAATGAATAACCTACTATCTATTGTTCCAAATGATGCTTGAAGACATTTTCACTACATTCTAATCTATAAAAAATTCCATGATCAATCCATTAACATACTAATTCAAAACAGAAACAAAACAGGAAATACACACTCAAATTTCACTGTTTTCTTGATTTCAAACTAATTACAAACTCAAATGCTTCCAACCTCAATTCCATGTGGAGTTCCTCTTTAAATATGGCCTCTAAAATAGTTAAGATTTTCCTTAACCACCCCTTGGCTGCTTATATGCTAATCCTATTATGGCAAAGTTGCAAAATGGAACATTTTGCAACTTCTTGCCAATTTCCTAGAGATTGAGCAAAAAGGACTCAAAATCTCTAGAAACCTTCCAAAACATCATTCTAATGATCAAATTTAGTCCTAAACTATCTCATCTATCCAATGGTCAACATGACCTTCATGGAAACATACTAAAGATTAAAAAAACAAAAACTAGGTTGCCTAATTGCCTAGTGTTTCCTAGTGTTCCTTAGGTGCTCCTGCACCACTATGCCTGAGATTCACCGCTAGGCTTACCGAATGACTTGAGAGAAGTGATGAACTTAGGGGAATTCGAGACTGGTTCCATCACCAAGATAGAACAAGTCAATGTAGGGCCACCTTGCAAAGAAGGTGGGCTCCTGTTACGTCCTTCATTGTTAGAAGGAGCACACTCCACCTTTTTCTCATTAGAGGAGACAAAATTCCCATAGATGAGGCTAGAGGTGTGAAGGAAGAGAATGAAAGAACCATGGTGGATACAACTAAGGTATTAATCATATCCATGGGTTTTGGGAAAGGCTGGATATATGGAATGAACATCAACAAAGGTGGCTCCACTGAAGAGCGATGAAAAGATGTACCCCCTTGGGGTTAGGTGCATTCACACTTGTAGTGGAAGTTGGAAGCAAAACGAGACCATATGAAGAGAGGTGGAAGGAAGGGAAGAGGAAGACACTACAGGGGTCCCTAAAACATGGGTGGTTGTTTCTTCCTCTTTCCTTTGCAAGGAGACCTACTTAGCTAAGAGAGCCTTTTTCTAATGCTTACACTCATGTGCAAGGAAGTTTCTACGACTCTTTGAGTTTGAGGCCAAAGGATGTGAAGAAACAAAAGGCTCCTGCTCAACCATGGGGATATCCACTACAGTCATTTTTGGTAGAGGAATGCATTCTTGAATGGGAGCAGGAGGAATAGGTTGTGGAGTGGCGGGGGGAGTTAGCTCAAGTTCCTTAGTAGTGGGCCTCTTCCCATTCACTGCTTTGGGACAGGAGCGGTAGGAGGCCGTGGAGGTTGAGACAAAAAGGACTCTCCTTGGGAGACCTTCTTCCTATTATACCAAATGGTTCTAGGCTCCATCGATAGAACAAGAAGTTCAAATGTAGGATGCTTAGGATTTCTCCAGGCAGGTACCATAGGATTCTCCTACAAACAAGGAGTAGAGCTTGATGGTACCAAAATAGAGTGAGAAGAAGCATCAGAATAACTAGTGAGGGAGGGTATCTCACTTTCAACCTCAAGCGCCCTTTCTTATAATTCTGATATGTTTGGTACAGAAGGTTCATCCTAGGTAGAAGAGGACCAATGGGTGCATACCAAGAGTAGTCTAAGGAGTAGCTACCATGAGAAAGTAGTGGTCTATAACCGGTGTCATGGATTACACGTATGAAACCCCCATGGATAAATTTTAAACATTTATACATGACCGAGGGTACTGCGTTCATTGCCACCAACCAAGGGATACCCAATTTCACCCCAAAGAGCTTAGAGACAAGGATAATTTCAAACATGAGTTTCATATATTTGGGTACAACCAAGACCGAAAGGACAATACTACCCAAAGGGGGCATGGAAAGCCTATCGTGCATGTGGATGGTACTCACAGGTGCATTATACCCATCTTTATGTAAGAAGTTAATCAACATAATCTGCTTGGTTATTATGTTTACTTGTGATGTTGGATCAATGATAAACTCGCTATGATGTTTCCATTGATCAATGCAGGAATATAGAGAGAAGATGGTTCCTTGTTAAAACCCATCAGAAGGTTTTGTGAAGTGATGGTTACACTAGTACCACTATCCATAGGTTGCACAAAGTGGATAGTTTGATGTAGGAAGGAGGCCATTATGCACACTAGATGATACTTTCATAGAATCCCTCAAGGTTACGAGATGAGACAATGAGCCAATTAAGTTTTCGTTATGCAACACCTTTGGTGTCACGATCTCTTTTATTATTCTAATTATTGCTACTATTTGAAAATTCTATCTTATCCATGCATATCAAAATTTAAATTTTATAGAACTAATATCACCAATTTGAAAATAAAATTAAAATAATAATTAACTCAACAACCAAGTTAGTTATAATATAGCAAGTAATGGTTACCTATTCAAGTAGTGGTACTCAGTCAAATGTATGAACTAGATGCTCATAAAACTGAGACACTTTCATCCACATCCCCCAAGTCATTTTTAATTAGATCATGACCTACTTGTTATTAAATTGAAACCTATCAAACTTAAACCTCAGAAGTTTAAAGTCAATACATTCACCTACTCTAAATTGCTACTCATGAAGAAGAATGTAACATGTGTATATTTCTGATCAAGTTTTGGCACACCAACCCCAACTGCCCAGTGCTAAATTCGATCAGCTCAACCCATCCATATTATTCACATGGGTTATATTCTAACCACCCACAATAAATTTATGAGCTACCCCACATTCTACAGTTTACAAAAAAATTAAATGCGTTATATCTATAAAATGAATGGATGGGCTTCTATTTCAAAGCACTCCAATTCACCGTTCTATGAGAAAATCTAGAGGGGTGTTTGATTTTAGAATTTAGGAAGGAGGAGTTTCAAGTTGGGTGCATTGTTCACCTTAGATCTCTTCCAGGAATAAGCACACACAAGTAGGTTTTCATGTTATTTACCACTTCTTTCCATAATAGTGATCTACTGTAGTTCCATAGATTCTATTTTGCTATGATCACCCAGTTAATTGTAATCATAACTAGTGTTTGTATCCTATGGTGCATTTTGAAATACATATATATATTTACCTTGTGAAATACTCTATTTTCAAATTTTTGCATAACTACATAAGTACTTGAAATAATTCTATAGTATCTGGAAAATTTTGGAGGAGCCTATAATATGTTAGATTTGTTTTAAAATATTTTAGTTCAGCCCAGATCAGCACTTGACAAAAATGAGATATAAAGAATCTAGTTGTTCTATGAAATCTACATTCACAGGAAAGAACTTGGAACCTTCATTTAATCATGGCACAACCTCTCAAAAATCACACTTTCCCTCAATGGACTAACTATTAGCTATCCAAATCTGTTGCCTTAGTTAGTAGATAAATGTGCATGTACTCAATGGTGCAAGCAATTTCTTAAAGGTTTTATCCAAATATTAAAAGGTGAAAGTCCTCTCAGCCTTGGGGCCATATTCCTTAGTGAATGCATGTTATAAATTGTTGCCCAAAGTTGTGAAATTTAGGGGAGGAGGTCCTCATGTTTAAGTTTCCTTGGAAATATGTTATGTGAAGTAAGAAAACATTTTATCTATTTCTAACAGTCCATCATACCCAAATTAATAGGGAGAAGTAACAAGAGAAAATGGTCTTATACCTAATGTTAAGGTTTTATTGAAACTATAGGCATTCTTTTCCTTCAGAGTAGCCAACTCTTTAATTATTTAATTGTATACTATTGAGTTCATATATGTTGAATTCTAACTCATTTAGAGACATGAGGACTAAAATAAGATCATACAGGTGGTTACTATTCTTCATCCCTTCTATTGTTGTATGTGTGGCTTGTGGCTAAGTAATGTAAAAAAAATTAATCTTCAAGTGTTCCATTAAAGGGTGGTTATTTTAGCCATAAACAAAAAAATATAATTCCTTATCCTTAATACAACATTCTCAAGATTGAGTCTTCGGATAAATATTTTATGTATAATCACCTACATAAAATTATTAACTTTGTGATTATAAACAAAACTGATGAACATTAAAAGATCCATAAATTCCCTCTAAACATATTATTGATTCAATTAAAATCTGGTTCATTATATATTTGTGGGATATTTCATTAAATTTATCTTTCCTAGTGAACGAATGAAATACTTCCACTTTTATAGCTTTTAATGAGGTCCATTGGTTGTAGATAGATGTGATTAGTACTCATAAATGGAGAATAATGTAACAATTATAAGCATAATGGAAACAAATCATAGATATACATACTAATGTTATGCATTGCTACAAAATGTAGTCTTGATTTATAACAAAATTGATTTCTTTAATATGAATGAATACCTTAGAAATTCAATATGAATTTGAGAATCCTATTTGTGCATAAGTTCCTTAAATTGATACATAACAAAACTCAGGATAATTTAAAAAAAATAAAAAAAGGGCTTTTATACAAATTCCCAATATAACCTAGATTATCAAGTTTCCTCAAAAATGTCTTAAGGAAAGATTGCTTAAGTGATGCTCTTAAAAGAAAAATTTATGTTATAATCTTAACAAAATGGACATTCATGGTTCCAAAATTTAGGTAAACCAATTAGTAAATCTTGATAACTTTTCTAAAATCAATATAAAACCCTTTTCCTTGTATTTCTAGATATGTTAGAATATATGTATATAAGATCTCGAAGAACAAATCTTGTAGAGTGTTAAGAATAACTCTCAAAGAAGAGACCTATTCCTATGTTTTGGCAATATATAATGAATCCCTTGCATTCACACATAAAATATGGTTGAAAGATAAGAAAGGAGCCACCAAAGAAAAGGAGGAATATCACATGTAGCTAATCTTAAAACTCGTTTATTGTGTTTCATGGTAATACTTTCTATGAATGGTTATTGACTAGTTATTTTCTTTATTCAATGGTTAATATGGAATGTTTCTTTATTATCAGTAAAATTATTTTAAGGACATATTGAAAATTATTGTACAATGCTTGTCGGTTTACTAGAATATCTTGAGCAAATGTTATTCTTTAAATGTTGTCAAAATTGTAATACTTTATAAATTTTATAATCTTATGAGATTCTTTCTTATGAAAGATTTAAAAACCTAATCAAAGAAAGGAAAACAAAACTAGCAGCATTTGGTACTAACAGTGCCTCTAGCTCACATTTATGGGTAATGTTGTCACGCTTGAGCTACTACACCTATCACCTAACATAACTGCAATAACAGTGTATGTGGCATCATCCCTATAAATCACCAAGGAGAAATAAGGAACATCGGTTAATTTAATCCAAAGGGAGGAAAATCCCCTTTGGATCGATAATCTAAAAAGATAAAAGAAAAAAAATTAAATCCACTAGTGGCATGCACCTAGAAAACCAAACATAGGAATTTTTCTATGGTGCATAGGTAATGCTAACATGAAGATATGATTATGTGGAATATTTATTATGAAATCATTAAAATCAGTCAAAGGTGATGAATATTAATAGCAAATAGGTTAGATGAATGTTTTTAGGTAAACAAAAAATTGTCAAATAAACCATTTTTTATTCTTTCTTCCCTTCATGGGTAGCAACTGTAGAGGAATTGTCTAGGGGAAATAAAAACCCTAGAAAGGGTGGCGTACCCTCTTTATAATAGTTCACATAAACATAGTCTAGAAAACAAAACTACATATTTTACGCCTTTGTCCTATTTGGAAGCAGGGTATGTAGGAAGTCTAAGAAATGAAGGATGCTCCCAGTACTCAGGCATTCAGGAATGGGGTTTAGGGTTAGAGAGATCCCAAAAAAAAGTTATAAGAGATAATCAACTAAAATA
The DNA here is from genome assembly GCA_007258455.2 of Sequoia sempervirens. Classification (NCBI taxonomy): domain Eukaryota; kingdom Viridiplantae; phylum Streptophyta; class Pinopsida; order Cupressales; family Cupressaceae; genus Sequoia; species Sequoia sempervirens. The sequence continues at coordinate 186,608,017 of VDFB02373365.1, forward strand.
TATAAAACTATACTTGGAATAATTATGCATGGATTACTTGACTCCCTATGGCCTTTAGGCCAAATTCTAAGGTGGATTTCAAGCCTAGAATTATAACTTACATACCCCTAAGGACGACGACCTCGATACACTTTTAGAAGGGAGTTTGATCATCAAGGAAGTGACTTAGGATCAGATGATCCTGATGAGTCGAAGACTCTGGCCAAAGCACATACCTATCGTATGATAGATGCTTTCCTCATTTAGGCAGATGCCTATTCCAATTATATGAATAGATGTATTCCTGTTTTGTATGAACATATGATATACCTATACCATATGGATAGAAGTTCCTGAGTATACTTGAGAATGAATACTTGAACACCTAAAAAAAAAATGGTGGTGTTTTTCTATTAGAATTAATTGGGTCTTGACATGTGGTATTAGAGTGAGATTCAAAACTAGGCCTTGAGCTTACTATGACTCGTGTTTTTAGAATGTATATTTTAAAATTTAGAAACATTCTTTCTCAAAAATTAGAATATTACTAACATGAGAATAATTAAACATAAATTTTAAATGCCAAGGGGAAGAGAAACTCGAGCTAGTGTCGGTCAAAGGCCAAAGGGGAACAATGATGATGAACCACAGACTTGGGGAAGAAATAAGGATGGGATTGGAGTAATAATAGAACTTTTAACTGAGTAGAGAGATAAAATCAACTCTTTGGGGCAAATTGTACAAGAAATTTGAACAAGACAAGATAATATTGAAAACATAGTGAACTTGAAATTGAAGATCATCTTGAAGGAGATAATCCATAGGAGAACACAATTGTGTGTAGGAGGGAAAATCCTATTCTAGAATTGACTAAGGACTTGAAGAAAATCACCCCTCAAAAATTTGATGGGAAACAATTAGGAGAAGGGGCAGAAAACTGGCTTAATGAAATGGAGAAGTATTTTGAGTTAAGGGACTTTAGTGAAACTACTAAGGCCTTATGGGGGTCCTACCAACTTGTTGGTGAAGCAACTAGCTGGTGGACTAATGTGAAGGAAAAAAAAAGTACACCAAGGAAAATATAGTATGGGAACAATTTGTTGAACACTTTTGTAAGAGGTGGCTACCACAGTTGTTTTTTGATGAGAAAATGACTGAGTTTCACAACCTTTGACAAGGATATTTGATAGTTCAACAATATTGGGATAGGTTTTCCAAACTACTAAAATATGTGCCAATATATCAAGAAGATGAAAAGAGCCAAACTAGGAAATTCATTTTGGGTTTAAATACCAACATAGGGGCAAATGTTGACATGCATGGAACAAAAGGTATGAATGAAGTACTAGAGAATTCCTTGAAGCAAGAAAGGAAGTTACAAGCTTTAAATTTAGAGCAAGACAATCTTTCAAGAGTAATAATTTCAAGAGGAAACAAGAATTCAGAAGGAACCAAAGCTTCAACAAGAACCTAAGGAACAATTCATCAAAAAGAAAACCATCTTCAAATAAATATCAAAGGTACAATGGGAATAACACTAACATAAAAAACTTCAATAAAAATGAATCAAGGAACTACAACGGGCCAACAAATCAACCAAGGGTCAATGAAGCGAGCAATAACCAACCTAAAAATCCAATGCAATGAGGGCCACTAGGTGGATGTTTCATGTGAGGAGGGAATCACTTTGCTAGATAATGTCCAAGGATGTAAAGTTAGATTAGAGAAAATCAACCTTAGAGGGGACCTCCACAAAGGATTTATGCAACAGTAATAAATCAATGCACTCAATCCCAAAATGTGCCTGTAGAGACTACAGGTACACTTTTTCTCAATTCTAATAGATACTAGATCAACTGAATGTTTTATTTCTCTAGAACTACTAAGGAAAAATTCATTTAATGTTAATCATATGGAATCATCATTGAAATCCAGTATGGGGATAAGGCACTTAAAGAGGTGACCCAGTGTCTATCTAATGTAGAAATATAATTTCTCAACTTTAATACAAAGGTATACCTTTATGTGGCACCTTTAGGATCATATGATGTGATCATTGGAATTCAAGTTGGTTAACAAAACATCAAGAAAATGTAGATTGTTACAAAAAATGGGTAGAATTTTCAGAGGATGTAGCAAAAAGGGTTGTGATTCAATGGAAACATAGACCTATAAGTATGGAAATCATATCAGCTATGCAAATGAAAAGAGAGAAGAGAAAGGGAGCTCTAGTATACATGCTTATCATGGATGAAAAGGAATATGTGGGTATTCCAACCCTCCAAAATTATCCTTACCTTCAAGGTTTTAGTGATGTGTTTCTAGAAGAACTACCAAGGATACCCCCAAAAAGAAAGTTTGAATTCTCCATTGATATAGTTCCAGGAGTTGAACCTGTGTCTAAGGCACCCTATTGAATTAACACAGTAGAGTTGGTAGAACTCAAAATTTAGTTAGAATAATTGTTTGGGAAAGTTCTCATAAGGCCAAGTGTATCCCCTTGGGGAGCACCGGTTTTGTTTGCTAAAAAGAAAGATGGAACCTTAAGACTGTGTATTGACTATAGAATTCTTAACAAAGTCACCATAAAGAATAGGTACCCTTTACCATGCATTGAGGATCTCTTTTAACAAATGAAAGGAGCAATTTTGTTTTCTAAGATTGATCTTTGATCAGGGTACCACCAACTTAGGATAACGGAGGAAGATATCCCAAAAATAGCCTTTAGAACAAGGTATGGGCATTATGAGTTTACAGTTGTACCTTTTGGTGTGACTAATGCTCTAGCTAACTTTATGAACTTGATGACCAGTGTGTTCCATGATTACTTGGATAAATTTGTCTTCATCATCTTAGATGATATCTTGATTTATTCCAAAAATGAGGAGGAACACCTGACACATCTTCGGTTAGCTTTATAAAGATTGAGAGAACATAAGCTATACGAGAAACTATGAAAATGTGCATTCTTTAAAATGAAAATGCATTACTTAGGTCACATCATTTCAGAAGATGGTATCAAGCAGTAGATCCAGATAAGATAAAATCCATAGAGGAATGGCCAATTCCCAAAAATGTGTCTGAAGTAAGAAGTTTTATGGGACTTGTAGGATATTATAGGATATTCATAGAAGGATTATCAAAAATTGCAAATACAATCACTTCATTACAAAGGAAGGCTAAGAATTTTTTGTGGACTAAACAATGTGATAAGGCATTTCAAATTTTGAAGGAAAAATTAACCATTGTACCCATCTTAAAGGTTCCAGAACCAAATGGACATTTCATAATTGTGACAGATGTGTCCATTGAAGGTCTAGGTGGGGTATTCATCGAAGATGAAGGTGTGGTAGCTTATGAATCAAGGAAATTGAAAAATAATGAAGTAAACTATGCACTTCACGATTTGGAACTTGCAGCAATTGTACATGCTCTTCAGAAATGGAGAAATTTTCTCTTAGGAAAACCATTTGAGTTAAAAATTGATCATCAAGGACTCAAGTACATCTTCACACAACCTCACTTGAATGCTAGACAAAGAAAATGGTTAGAATTTCTAAGAGAATATGATTTTGAGATAGAATATATTAAGGGAAGAGAAAATAGGGTTGCAAATCATGCACTGAGTAGAAGGAGGCACTTGATGAATATTGCAATATTCAAAACCAATTTTAGAGAAAAAATTCTAAATGAGAAAAAAGAAGATTCATGGTATAAGCAGGTCAGATTGACATTAGAAAGTGATCCAATTGATCCTAGAATAAAGGGGTATTATCTAGATGGTGACAAGTTGCTTCGATACAATAATAGGATATATGTTCCAAACTCTAAAGAGTTAAGAGAGTTGGTTTTAAGTGAAGCCCATAATACCCCTTATTTAGGACATCCTTGGGAAAATAAACATTATTCAAACCTTAAAAAACTATATTTTTGGCAAGGAATGAAGAATGACAGTAATTTATGTAGCTAAATGTCTTGAATGTCAAAGGGTGAAGGTAGAGCATAGTCATCCTGCAGGATTATTATATCCCCATGATATACTGCATCATAAGTGGTAGGTCATTAGTATGGATTTTATACAAGGATTTCCTATGTTACCTTATAAGCATAATGAAATAATGTTGGCAATTAAAAAACTTACCAAGGTTGCTCACTTCATAGTAGGTAATTTAATATATGATGCTCCAATTTTGGCTAACTGTTTTGTAAAGGAAATTTTTAGGTTGCATGGAATTCCAAAAAAGATAATATCAGATAGGGGTTCTAGGTTCACTTCAAGGTTTTGGACAACTCTTCAATCAACTTTGGGAACACAATTGAATTTTAGTACAACATATCACCCTGAGACAGATGGCCAAACTGAAAAGATAAATCAAATTGTGGAAGACCTTCTATGAATGTACTGTATGGACCAACAATATAAGTGGGAAGAATATATTCCACTAGTAGAATTTGTGTACAATAACTCTTTTCAAACCTCCCTAGGGATGGCTCCATTTGAATCTCTATATAGAAGAGCTCGTCGCACAACTTTGAGTTGGGATAATCTTGAGGATAGAGTGATAATTGGACCAGATATGTTGAAGGAAATGGAAAATCAGATCAACTCAATTAGATAGAGGTTAAAGGAAGCAATAGATAGACAAAAGAGTTACGTATATAGGAAAAGAACACAGAGGGAATTTATAGTGGGTGAAAAGGTTTTCTTAAGGGTCAGGCCATATAAAATCTCTATATGTTTTGGTAAGAAGGAAAAGTTGGCAGCCCGTTATGTGAGACCTTTTGAAATACTAGAAAAGATAAACCTAGTTGCCTACAAATTGGCCATACCTCCCCAACTAATTAATATCCATGATGTTTTCCATATATATCTCTTCTTAAGAAGTATGTGCCTAATGAGAAACATTTTTTGAATTGGAATGCGTTACAGGTTCAAGGGCCCAGAAAAATAATGATAAAGCCACACAAAATCTTGGAGAGACGCTAGTACCAATTGCGAAATAAGGTGGTTGACAAAAGAAAAGTACAATGGGATCAATATGATGAAGGAAATGCTACTTGGGAAGATACAATTGATTTACAATAGTCATTTCCCTTCTTGTTTTAAGTACTATCTAGATACTATATTTGTTTTCCTTGTTTCAAAATACGTTTAGATACTATCTCTTTACTATTACAAAGTTATTAGTGCATCAGGAAAATGCGCAATTAAGGGGGAGAGGATGTCACGACCTCTTTTATTATTCTAATTATTGCTACTATTTTAAAATTCTATCTTATCCATGCATATCAAAATTTAAATTTTAGAAAACTAATATCATCCATTTGAAAATCAAATCAAAATAATAATTAACTCAACAATCAATTTAGTTATAATATAGCAAGTAATGGTTACCTATTCAAGTAGTGATATTCAGTTAAATGCATGAATTAGATGCTCATAAAATTGAGACACTTTTACCCACGCCTGCCAAGTCATTTTCAATCAGATCATGATCCACTTGTTATTAAATTGAAACCTATCAAACTTAAAGCTCAGAAGTTTAAAGTCAAAACATTCACCTACTTTGAACTATTGAGCATGAAGAAGAATGTAACATGTGTATATTTTTTATCAAGTTTTGGCACACCAACCCCAACCACCCAACATTGAATTCAATCACCTCAACCCATCCATATTATTCACATGGGTTTTATTCCAACCACCCACAATAAATTGTTGAGCTAACCCGCATTCTATAGTTTACAAAAAATTAAATGCATTACATCTATAAAATGAATGGATGGGTTTCTGTTTCAGAGCACTCCAATTCACCGTCCTATGAGAAACTCTAGAGCATTGTTCAATTTTAGACTTTAGGAAGGAGGAGTGTCAAGTTGGGTGCAATGTTCACCTTAGATCTCTTCTAGGAATCAATGCACACAAGTAGGTTTTCATGTTGTCTAGTTCTTCTTTCCATAATAGTGATCTATTGTAGTTCAATAGATTCTATTTAGCTATGATCACATAGTTAATTGTAATTATAACCAGTGTGTGTATCCTATGGTGCATTTTTAAATACATATATATATTTACCTTATGAAATATTCTAATTAGTCATAAGAAAATGTCAATCTTTGTAGCCTTATCTTAGCGCCATAATTCTTTAATCTATTTTCAGAATTCTACATAATTACATAAGTACTTGAAATCATTCTATAGCATATGGAAACTTTTGGAGGAGCCTATAATATGATAGATTTGTTTTAAAAGATTTTAGTTCAGCCCAGATCAACACTTGAAAAACATGAGATATAAAGCATCTGGTTGTTCTATGAAATCTACAATCACAGGAAAGAACTTGGCACCTTCATTTAATCATGGCCCAGTCTCTTATGTTAGAAACCAAGATCAGATTTACAAACCGAAAATACCTTCCACAGAAGAGAAAAAAAGAAAAATCATAGATTTGCAAGAAGATGTGCAAATAATTATTATTCGAGAGTTCAATAATTACATGATAATGATTTTCTTTATAAAAGAAAAGATACATAACCCTAATCTTATCATGAGCAACAAGATAGCTCAATAAGATAAGGATGACAACTAATTAACCTAGGAATTAAATAATTACCTAAGTAAACTTATACATAAAGTGTAATTAAATATTAATTACACCAACACCCCCCATAAGTGAAACTTAGGGAGAAGAAAAATTATTATGCAAAGATGAGTCCCGACAACAAGGCCTGATTAGGTACTCATTCAGAAATGCAATGATGAGGTAGAGAAGGAAAACCCAGTGGGACAAAACCCCCCTACAATGAGATGACTGTTGCAAAGAAGCACTGGAAGAACACTGTGGAGTAACACTGGAACCGCAATCTAACAAGCAAGGAAAGATAATGTGACAACAAACCTGATGCCATGGAACACTGGAGAACTCACAAGCTAGAACAACCCTAGAATATATGAAGCAACAGTAAATGAAATGATGAAAAAATCTGGAAACCTTGTATCTCGATGCCGATGCCAAACTATGACTGAAACTCTTCCTTGGGAAGGAGTACCATGAAGAGTTTGGAATATTAACCATAAAACCATGGTCCTCAAACTGAGAAGAATCTGAACCAATAAGGATCAAGAAACATAATCTCCCAATTGAAGTGTAAACCGATGAATCTGATATGTGTCAAGCTATAGAAAAAATGTGGCCAAAAGAAACTAGGAGACTAGATAACCCATATGATCTATCATCAAATCAAAATGGTATATGAAGATCAAAGTGCATGCACACTCTAATCAGATTATTATGCAAGAAACCCCCTTGAATGGAACTTTATCATAGTTCATTTATTACAATAACCCAATGATTATAAAAGGAGAGCATCCTAAACATGCATAAACAGAAAATATGATGAAGTGGTATAGAAATGAAGTGCAAATATTCAGGTTTCACCTTTCCAATTGCCGAAACATCCAAGTAATCTCCAAAAGACCCATTGGAAAAAATATGGAATAACAATAAACTTGGGATAGATATAGAAAAAAGTGCATGGAAAGCAATGAAGAGATCCTCAATACCTTTCCAATGCCTCAAATAAGACGAAAATCAGAGATCGTGGAAAAAAGTTATGAGCTCAAAAGTACAAAATGAATATCTGACTTCAAATAGAAAAAATAGCAGCTAAATAGAAAAATACTAAAAAATAAACCATACCACAGGAAAGTACTCGAAACCATCTTTCCGGCGATATCTTGTTTGCCTAATTTTGATACCATATGCCCAAATTATGACCAAAAGAAAAAAATTGCTCCTTTAGGAAAAATCAAGGTAGGAGGGGGCAAAGAGGTCATACCGCCAATGATGTCATGCTGACGTCAGCAATTCACTATGTTAAATTTGATGGCCATCTGGCTATTGGGGCAAAGGAATATTCTGTGTTGGAGGTGAGTTTGACTGTTGGCACCTGGTCACACATAGGACCACCAGTTGGCGCAGAAGGGCCCACGGGGGTAGAGCAGAGGGTCCCTAGTCCTTCATGTGACCAGGGGTGGAGCAGAGGGAGCTACGGGGGCTGGGGGCCCACTGGCGAATGGGGTGGCTCCACCGGCGGTGGTGGCGGAGTGGTGGCTGCCTAGTGGCTGCTTGATGGAGCAGCGACGATGTAGCAAATTTACATTGGTAGAGCAAAAAAAAAACCAAAAAATCAAAGGTTTTTAATTTTTTTTTTTTGAAAAATGAGCCTCGGGAAGCAAGCTGGGGAGGTCGTACGACCCTTAGGCAATTTTTTTCGTTCTGAATCAACTGCACCAAAGTTGACGAAACGACAGGCATTTTTAGGGTTTTTGGCCATTGCGAATGTGATGGTGACCTTCGTTTATGCTCAAACTGCTCCAAAAATTTGGCTACCCCCAGATCTTGCAAAAAAACTCAAAGATTGAAACCCTTATGGATCTAGCAAATGATGGCCAAAATATGCAAAAAAAAAGTCAATCCTGACTTTTTCTAGCACTCTGAATCCAATGGCAAAGCCTAATCTGATCCAAAATTCCACATAGATGAACTCAAGGCATGATACCCTCAAGGAATCCTGAATGAACCCTATAATGATTTTCTCAAAAATCTAAGAAGGGGCTGCAAATCAAGGCTCTGATACCATGTTAGAAACCAGGATAAGATTTGCAAACTAAAAAGACCTTCCATAGAAGATAAAATCAGTAAAAAGCAGAGATTTGCAAGAAGATGTGCAAATAATTATTATTTGAGAGTTCAATAATTACATGATAATGATTTGCTTTATAAAAGCAAAGATGCATAACCCTAATCTTATCTTGAGCAACAAGATAGCTCAATAAGATAAGGATGACAACTAATTAACCTAGGAATTAAATAATTACTTAAGTAAACTTATGTAAAGTTTAATTAAATATTAATTACACCAACATCTTCGACCTCACAATTTTCCTCTTTGGACTAACTATTAGCTATCCAAATCTGGTGCCTTAGCAGAAAAATGTGCATTTACTCAATGGCATAGGAAATTTCTTAAAGGTTTTATACAAATATTAAAAGGTGAAAGTCCTCTCAACCTTGGCACCATATTCCTCAATGAATGCATGTTATAAATTGTTACCCAAAGTTGTGAAATTTAGTGGAGGAGGTCCTCACATTTAAGTTTCCTTGGAAAGATGTTATGTGAAGTAGAACACCATTGAAGTTCCTTTTAAAGAGGACCCCTTCAATAAGTGCATATCCATTGTTCTAAAATCTATAGAGTCTTCTCTTCTGAGAAGGAAGGCCCGATAGATATTTTCTCATATGCATGAATCTTACTCTATCTGCTAGCTAGTAGCCTTCGAACTCAGGTTCATTTGTTAGAACAAGTTCAAGTTCCTCTTCTCCGGCTAGCATTTCTTCATCATGTGCCAAATACTCACACAATCCTCTTCCTTAGATGGTCTTTATGGGATTGACCTCAATATCATATTTGAGGATCTTAGTGATCCAATTGGCCCCTTTTTTGGTGATTTCTCCTTCCATGATGTACTCATACACACTGGAATGCTTGACATATACAATCACCTTGTTGCAAGATATGAGGTGTCAAAACTTCTTGAGTCCCTTAACAATGGAAAATTCTTTCCTTTCGATGAATTTGTACTTTTTCTCATAATGTTTTAAGGTCTGGGAGTGAAATTCTATTAGATGTTCTCCCTTTCCTTCATCATCCTTTTGGGTCAAAATAGCAGTGATGTTGGATTTGCTACTGAATACATACATTATGAATTCCTTTGATAGGTCTTGATTCACCAGCACAGGAGGGTAAGTGCACCAAGATGGTTCCCAAAAAAGGGGCTTAAGTGGCAAATTTTTTTTTGAAATCAAGAAATACTGACCTTGGACGTGAAATTGAGGATAGCTACACTCAAAATTTTTGAT
>VDFB02373365.1:186618018-186836249 GCA_007258455.2 Sequoia sempervirens
AAAATAAAATATTTAATTAATTTCCTTCCAACAAATTAAATATTTAATCTTCATTATCTCCTTGAAATTTAATTCAATAATAATCCTCCTTCGTTGGAAAACTTCACTTCGTTTTTTACTTGTATGTATTTTCAACATGCTCTCCGGGTAAAATAATTACTCGCTTCATGACTCCTTGGGTGAAAATATTCTTCATTTATATCTCTTAGTTGAAAGATTTCACTAAATTTAATAAATCATTTCTTCGGGTAAATAATTACCCATCTTATATCCTCCCCGGTGAAAATGTGAATATATATTTTTAAAATCATATCTTTCTCTATTATAATCATATTTTATTTATTCTTTTGCTTCCACTTTTGATCATATGAAATCATGTATCCGGGTGACAATTGCATCGAAGAGACTTTCTTTATCCCCCATTGATCTCACACATCTCTCACCGATGAAGTTTTCCATCGGCGTGACTTAAAGCATTAGTAAGATTTTAATTTTTCCCACTAATAGTATATTGTCTCCTCAATGGATTTTCCATCGGCGTGACAGGTATGTTCGGTAAAATTTCACTTTGATCCCCTTGCTCTCGCTGATATTTTTCTTTTTATTCACTGCATTTTTAGGGTTTCTACTCTAGCCAGTGTTGTATAATTATGAGTTCCATTCCTTGCCTTCGTTCGTCGAACATAATAGAATTACCCATGTTTTGTGTTGATCCATATTGTGATCTGCTTGATGACTAAGATTTTTCTTCTAAATATACCAACTTCTTCAAAGGGATGTTTGCAGTGACCAACATGCAATTCTATCTTCTTCTTCATATATTTCATGGAAATAATTTTTCTGCCCAATCTTGGAGCAACAAACCTTTATTTGAAGATAACATCTCAAGAAAACCTAACTCTACCACCAATTTTTTTAGGAAGATCAATGTTGGTCTAACTGTTTGAGTGTGATAGTTTTCTTGACCCAAATATCTATGTTGTTGGTTATGAAGAAACTTTTGTGAGGGTGAGCTCAACTAATTATTAAAGTCCCTTTACAAAAGGTTCTTTGGTATTGCCAAACCATTGAAGTAATCTACTCACTAAAACTTCACAAACACCAGGGGCTAGACATTCTAAATCCATCAATGAGTCAGTTGCATATCTTGTACGAAGGGCAGGTCCTTCAAAATGCTTAGTAGTAGTCTCTTTCAATGCAGGAATTAGCAACATGGATAATGTAAGAAATAATGCAACTGTAGTAGACCACGTGCCATCCTCAATTAATCCCATCGAACCCCATTTTATTTGCGATTAAATTGTTCATTTGTAATAATATTTTCACCCTCGTGGGCCTTTCCTTCTCAAATTTTTTCATGATACATCTTCTATAGATCTTCATATTGGTACTAATTTATCTTAATTTGTGGCATCTCTCTTCTAGTGGCTACATGATCGCACATGTAGGGGAACACTTTCTGAGCCAGTGCATATTTTCCATATTTTATGTATATGCCTATGAAGGCACCTGCAATTGTTCTTTCTTAGCTAGTGAGACAGTCTCATTGTTTCTTGAGATAACCCACTCATTCAACGTGCCTCTGGGAGTGTGTTCTTCATAATACAAGTCTCGCAATGGTTAGGAATGTGTTAGAACCTTCTTCAAAGACTCCTCTCAAAAATTTCTCATTGGCATAACCTTCACAATCGGGAAGACTTGAGGAATTCCCTCTAACCATTCATGTCTCATCGATGGAATTTTGCTTTGCCACAACACCGTGTAGATATTAGGGTTTCTTGCTTGGTATTTTAGATGATGCGTGAGAAATATTTAGAGTTACCTGTTGTTCCTTCAGCAAAGACGCAATTCTTTGTTTCAATTAATACATGGATCCCTCAATCGATCCCACACACAAGAGTAATGGCTCATCCAATTTATAATGAATTCCTATGTACTTCTCAAGCACAAGTTGGATAGCCATCAAAATCAGAAGATGTTTTGCCAAGGGAGACCCAAATACAATCCATTGTCATGATACCACTTTCGTTTCTCTTCAATATTACTTGTCTAGTGAACAATGCTCAATGCATTCTCTTGTGGATGCGCCTGTCTTGTAGTGTGCGGTATAAAACAGTGTGCACCCCATTTCTCTATGCATCATCCCACTCTAATCTCATTCACAGGATTAAATCTTTATGGTACTCATGCTAGATATGTGGTTTAGTATGCTTCCACTCTGGTATCCATGAAATATTCATGTCTGTAAAACATGAACAGAGTGCTATGATCTGGAGCATTTATCCCATTAGTTTTAAAAAGAAAAATAGGTCTCATTGCCGGGACAAACCACATGAACACCAATTTCATTATACTTTGATTTTAGAATTTAAGGCACCACTGTAGGAAGGATTCCTGAATGTTTTATAACATCTTTTTCCATCATAAGTCTCTTTTGTCATAGTTTCCCAGAAAAAAAAATTATATTCTCATCAGTATAAACTATATGAGACTTTCCATTTTGGGTGTCACTGGTCCATTGTTTAGGTAGTTGAGCACATTTATAAGGCATATTTGATGCTTGGTATCAAGAGTTCTAGTAGCTTTTTGATCAATAGTAGCCGAGATTTGTATTTGAAAATTTTGTAATCTTAGAAGACCTTAGAGTATATTTATGAATGCCATCATCAGAATATACTTCCATGTTACTCATTGAATGAATAACTCGAGCTTTTGCATCATTCAGTTTGAATTTTTTTTTTGTAGAAGATTGGATCTACCTAGTTAAAACATCTCTAGGAAATCTAATCAAGCTACCTCCAAAATTGCTTTAGAAAAATGATCAAAACTTGTCCTGAAGCCCAAAAAATGCACTAGCATGTTGATTTGTGGAAGGGGGATGTGACTGCAAGATGGTTTGGCATGAAAACAAACAGATCCAAAGTTATGATTTTTTAAAACGAGCTCTTGAGACTAATTTTACATTTGATTTTCTAAGTGTTAAAATCTCTTTTTTTTTTAAATGGAGACCTAAAATTTGTATGAAATTTTAAGTCCCAACAAACCCATTTCTAGAAGGGTTCCTCAATGACAACCAACTTGAGTGGAAGAGCAACTAGTGTAGGATTCCCTACAAACTATTAACAAAGTTCACATTTGTGTACCCAATTGTACACGTCCTGAAACAGTGTAGGCCAGTAATACTTAACTCGCAAGATTTTATGAGTTGTCACTGGTGCAAAAAAAATTCTATCGCATGCCAGGTTGTGGAAAGACTCCAACAACTTGCTCTATTGAGCCTTTTCAATGCAGCACAGAAAAGTACCATCAAGAGCCCTCAAGTACAAACCATTGCCCCATAAGACAAAATTTGTATCTTTGAGCTTTACTGTTCTTTTCTCCTTATATGTCAAATTTTTTGGACATTCTGCATATGTTAGAAAGTAAGCAATGTTGGAATACCATTTGTTAGTTGTACTAACAAATAGAAAAATAGGAACATCTTGCATACTTACCTTTTCATAATTGGAAACTTCATCAAGTGTATTATCAGCAATGAGTTGGCCCATGCACCAATTCAGTGGGTTTTATCTCCATGTCATACTCTTAAATTTTGGCAATCCAATTGCCTCATTTTGTACCAAATTCTTGTTGTGCTAAGATTGACTTGACTGTAGAATCCAACACTAGTGAAATGACATGGAGTTAAGTATGTAGAACCAAAAATGCTTTTCTACCTTAACCATAGAAAATGCATGTTATTCCATTTGGGAGTACTTCAATTCATGAGCTTTCAATGGGAAACTCATGAATGCAATAGGGGACTCAAAACCCTTCACTATTTTGCTGCACAAAATGGTTGAAAGTGTATGCTTGAAAGAATAACTATACATAATGAACTCTTTAGTGTAATCTGGGTAGACTAACATTGGTGCATGTGCAATAGCTTCTTTGATATCATTGAATGCATCTTTACCTTCTGGAGACCAATAAAAATTGGTATTTCCGTTCATCATATTCATGATATGATGTGTCTTTTCCGCAAAGTCAGGAACAAACCTTCATAGGAAAATCACCTTTCCAAAGAAAGAGGAAACTTCTTTCTTACAAGAAAAGTAAGAGCTTGAATTGCTTTGACCCTTTCAAGATCAATTTTTATACCCTACCTGGACACAATGTGACCAAGGAGTTTTCCTTCTATAACCCCAAAAATTGACTTCTTAGGATTAAGAAATATTCCATGTTGTTAGCACCTCTCTAAGACTTGTAAATGATAAAAAATTTCTTGACATTTCTTGGAGAAAATTGCCAATTCATCTAGATAAAAAACAATAAAGTTACCCATGACATCACAGAAAGCTAAGTCCATTGCACGTTGAAATGTGGCATCAGTGTTGATGAGACCAAATGACATTCTGTGGTAGGAAAAGTACCCCATGGTGTGGTGAAGGTAGTCTTATGTTGATCTTCTGTGTTGACTTCCACTTGATTGTATCCCAAAAATTCATCCAAACATGGATAACATTTTAGATCCAATTACCATTTGCAAGACTTGACCCATTACCAACAAAGGATAATTGTCTTTCAACGATGACTGATTCAAATTTCTCAAATCCACACATATGAAAATTTCCCCATGCTTCTTACAAACCAGAATGATATTCACTATCCACATTGAATGGTGAATAGGAAATATGGTCCTTGCATTGAGCATCTTATGGATTTCTGAAAGAATGGTACTAGAAATCTTAGGATTATACTACCTTTGCTTTTTTTTGTGAGGCAAAGATCCTGCCTTCAATGGAATTTCATGTTGTACCTCCTTCAAGGGCGAAAAGACTTCTATTCTTCATAAGAGTAGGAGAGTACGTCAATGCACTACCACAATAATTCAACAAACTTGTCTTCTCCTCTAGAGTACAACACTTACCGATATTCAACATCTTAGGATTTTCTTTGGTTCCCAAGTTGATTTTCTCAACTTCATTTGATGAATTGGAGCCAAACTATTGTTACTTTTTGACATAATGGTCATGTTTATCAAAAAGTATTTCAAGAGAAACTAATCCTTTTGTAATTTTGTTCCCTTTGAGCTACAATAATTTTTTTCTAGTATCAGGATCAACCTCTGAAATTGACTCTCAAGGTGCAAAATTACTACCTTCAAAGTACAACTCATTGAAATTTTTGGCCTTCTCAAGAAATGCTATGATTTGATGATTGTCGTTGAATATTTTCCAATTATCTGAATTGTTTGGAACACTAGGCAAAAACACTAACTCAATAGTGTATGTAGAACCATGAAAGTCCTTATGTGGAATCAGGAGCATAGCTGATACTGCCAACAAATAAACTTTATCATTGTATTCTCTTGGGACTACAAAAATGTTAAAAGCTTCAAACTCTTATATGTCATACCAAACTAAGTTATGATAATGCCTTAGTCATTCATTCTTGGTTTGATACAAGTTTCTCACTTGGAAAACAACTAATTCAACATCACCTTGAGCATGTAGATTTATGATCCCTTTTCTATGTGCAACTTCCATTCCTAACAACAATTCTTCATACTATATAGTATTGTGGTGTTTTGTCAAACTATAGCTTAAAAGAAAAAGGAAAGAATTTTCCCTACAGGGAAATGTAAATAATTATCACTCCTAAACCTGATGAAGAAAAATTGTCATCAAATTCAATTGTCCAAACATCATTTGGATCCCCTAGATTGGCACTCTCAAAATATGAAACTTCATCGTCAAATGTAGTTTCACCATCTATAAAAGATAAATCGTCCAAAGACAATTCTTTTGAAGAAGATGGCTCTTTCTCTCAAATGGATGAGGCATCAATTTCTACTCATTACTTGAATTTTTACTTGAAGATTCACCATCTTCATCTATCTGCAAATAGTATGCACCCATACCTGGAGAATCAAGCAGGATTTAAGATCTTGGATCATCTAACTTGGTCACAAAAAAAATTGATTCCCTTTTAGGAAGCAGCTTTTGTATAACACCCTTGACGGGTATTTAGGCTTCAAACATATCCATATTAAACTCACCTCCTACACCTTTGTAGAATTTTCATCCTAGAAATATTCCATAGGATGCAAAATGTCAGCCACCAAGACAGTCATCTTGATTTTCTTACCTGAGAATGCAATAAAGGAAAACTGTGCATCCTTGATTTGTCTAATTAAAGGCACTTGTTTATTCTTCATCAAAAAGCAATGGCCAAAAGTCTTTGTAAGATTAAGAACCAAGGTGGTAGCAACCTTGGTAGGCATGACATTGTCAAAATCATTGGAGTCAATTACACAATTGCTCAACTTATAAACTTTTACTAACAACGAGATATAAAACATATCTATTCTCCCAAGAACGGATGATGGAATATATACCAAGTTTCTTTGCGAAGGTGTGGGTTTGGAAACAATTGGGATATCATGAGAGAAATCATGGCTTGGATGGGTTCCCTTTTCTTTGAAAAACTTACCAAGTCTGTCAAATTGGTCAAAATTAGCTTTTAAATATTTAGCCTCAAACATTTGAATCTTAGTCTTCTTTGCATGGTCAATTATATCAAAGGCTTGGGAAGAACTTTGTAAAGAGGATGAGGTAATTTCATTGGTAGGTTTTGAAAATGGAACACTGGTCTTTGGAACTAGAGTAATGGGCTTAACTGTTGAAGAAGATATAGGAGGACGAGTGGTACTTACTTGCTTTGTTGCAGTTGTATCTTTGGGTTACACTGGAAAAGTAGTTCCCCTTTTGTCAATAGTCACTAGTGGTCGTGAACTATCCTTTTCTTTTGTCACATTAGCTTGAGGTTGATCAAGTTGATTTTGTTGCAAACATGTGAACACAAAATAAGCATCAATCACAAGATCATCTTCATTAGATTCATTTTGAACATGTAAGTAGCCAATATTTGAGTCGACAGCTAGATCTGCTTCCTCCTAGAATTGATCAACATTTTCTTCAATAGGATACTCTAATTGCACATAATCATCTTTCTTAGCTTCATAATAACCCACGATTACATTGGTGGGTTGAGCTTCAAGAGAAAGTCTTCCTTACGGTGGAGGAAGTCTATTCTGGTTTTTGCAGCAGTACCAAAATATTTGGAAGAATTTGGAAAGGTTCTCCTTGGAACATCCTTGTATGGAGGATTAGATGGACCTTGAGAAACATGTTTCTTCAATTCCAGCAATTCATTCTCTAGTTTCTACACCATAGGATTGGTGCTTGTGTTGGAAAACGAAGATGAAGATGCTTGGCCTTTATTTATGTTTGTTTCTTTTCTTATTTTACTAGCAAGAATCAATTCATCTTCAAAGCTAGTAGCCAACTACTATGCTACTTCAAGATCAGTTGGAACTACCCTTTGCAACAACAAACTTACCTCTAGTAGTTGTGTGTTAATGAAGAAACATTTGAGATTATGAGTCATTGGCTTAGCCTCATTTGGAATCCTTGTAACTAACTTATTGAATTTTTCCACGAACTCATGTATAGGTACATGTGCATCTTTTCTCATAGTTGTAAGTTGTTCCAACAAGGCATGTGCATCTTCTGTAGGCTTGAAAAATTCTTCAAATTTGGTATGGAGAGTAACCCAATTAGTAACAATACCAAGAGAAAGAGTGTAAAACCATTCCATTGCTACTCCTTGTAAGGTATCAATGAATAACCTTACAGAAACACCCTCGTGTTCAACACCAAGAACACTACATACAATAGAGAAAGCAACAATATGTTCATGAAGGTGATACTTACCATCACCATAAAATTTGGGGATGTTCTTGTGTGAAACGCAAGGAAGTTCATGTAAAGAGGTTGCCAAATTTAAAGGGCCAAAAGTGTTACCCCAAGGACCTGGTCATGGTTGAGTTGCATAGTGCCTTGAACAAGAATTGCTTGAACTGGTGTGATATATAAAGTCCTTAGAAAATTAGAAGATTCACTTGGAAGTGGTGATCTGATTCTTCGAAGTGGATAAATTATTGTACATTATAATGGTGACCTGTTCCGCGGAGAAGAAGGAATAATATTATGGTGTTGCAACAACTTGAAAAATGAATCAACTTGACCTTGTACCCTCTGACTACGAGTATATCTTATGTATGCCATAATGGAGTCTTTGAAACAAAACAAAAATAAACAATAAAAGATATTCAAAAACTTGCAATAAGACACTAGAATACTTGAATACTAGTCTACTTCAACCAAAAGCATGAGGCTCTAGTTGTGTGCTCGTATCCCCAGCCGAGTTGCCAAAAAATTGTTGGGTGAATATTTTGTAATCCCTTTACAAATTACAAAATAGGAGTTTTAGCCACATTTATGATGAGAATGTTCTGTCCTCTCTGAAAGGGGAGGCTCCCTTCTTACCGCTTATTGGAACAAAAGTAAACTATGCTAAACTAAAAGCATTTACACTAGCTTTAACCATGTGCAGGTGTGTTACATTCGTCATTTTCTCTTCTCTCAGAAAATTCATTTACAATGTTCTGGGTAATATTCTACAATTCTCTACACTTCTAAATATCTACCTAAGCTGTAACCACCAATATTCTTGATTAAACATAAGAGTAATCAAAGAGTACCAATATAGCTATATTGTAAGTAATTGCAAGACACAAAAATCCCAAAGTCTTCTTGTTGCTTTCTATGATAATTATGCAGTAACAAATGATGCACGTTGTACCAAAAATTCTATCAACCCACTTCACCGCTAGATTCATACACAAAGTGAATAAATCCAAGCTCAAAGTCTTGATAATATTTTTCCAAGCAACACTTACATCACACAATTCCAAGTAATCAATATAACACAAAGCTTATATAAACTACCTTGAATGTCCTTCCAATCATAAGAATGAATTGCCACTTATCCAATTAACAATAAGAGAAATCAACAAGAAAGAAATAAGAACGTTCTCACTCATACAAACTTGATTCAAAACAAAGGTTGAAATCTAAATTTTCCACCTTTATTAACTGAATTTGATCTTATAATTTGAACACAGTTTCAAAGTTGAGTCACAAATTGGGCAGCACTTTGTTGCATAAGATTCAAGGTCCCTATTACAAATGAGCTCTTTCATATTTATAGATGAGAGAAAAAGAGCTAATATAGGAAAGAAATCACTACTTTGACTTATACAACATTGGAGTCCAAAATTATTAGAGGAATTCTCTATTTTTCCATGTATTTACAATTCTAAAAAAGACATGTAAATTATCTTGAACTAACTACAAAAAGCATGAAAGAAACTTAAAATAAACTAAGTGAAAATAAAGGCATGTTCAACTTTCTCCACCATTCTTCTCCAAGAATTCTTCATATTTCTTTAGGATTGCTTGAAGTTCTTTATCATTAGGACCTGTGGTATGTCTCAAGATGGAAATAACTCATGTGATTGAGCCCTTGATAGCGTTGCATGTTTTCCAATGCCTTTCAAGAACAACTTTCAAATTATCCAAAGTCAATTGAATGTCCATCATTTTGTTCATTGAAGCTACTGAGAAAGCTTCATCTTCAAATTCCTTCTAAACCATGGATGTATATTCTTGGACAACTGAATTGGTGGGAAGAACTTTTTGGTTGTATTTCATGAATTTCTTGCTTGGTGATGGATCATACATTTTTGGAATAGCATGAAACCAATCAAAATCACTTAGGAATCTAGACACAAAAGATCAGAATGGCATGCAAGAGTAGCTACATGTATAGGAGCGAATTTTCACCCCTTATTCAAATTCCCCTTTTACACTTCCTCGACTTAGAAAACCAAATCTGAAGGCGAAATTCCACATCAACTTGTTGACTTTCTTCCACTTGGCATTTGTTTGTTATGTCGGTAGAAGAATATTTGTCAGGGATGCCTGCGTGGGGTGTAGACCTCCACATGATGTGCTTACATCCCTGACGGATTCCCACATTTGAAGCTGGTAGAGGCATTACACTTCCCATTAGGGTCAGTTTGCAACATCCCTCTTCGACCAACCAACCCAAAAAATGGAAAATTCTCTCCTTTCTTCAAATTCTTCCATTCTTCATTCAATCCATCTTCTTTCTCATCCTTCAAATTGGGGTCGGTTTGCTAGTGAGCTCTTGGTGGAGGTGATAACATTTTCACTCCTCTCCTTTACAATTTGGTTGAGGAGCTATATATTATTTTGTATTGTTATTTTTGTGCTTTCTTTCTTTACTTCTTTATCATATATTTCTCTATCATTGCTATTTGGCTATCTGTGGAGGTGGAAACACCAAAACAGGGGTCTAACTGAGGCAAGCCCCTATATAGCCCCAACAAATTTCCCCTCTTTCTTGTGTGTAGGTGGACATGCACTTGGAGCTTGCTGACAAATAGGCACTTTTGTTAGATTATTTTCGTCACCTTGGTTCTAGTTTATTTACTTTATCATTTTAGTATTTACTTTGCATACTTTCTCATTCTGTTCTTACCATCTAGATTGTACTAGCTAGGTAGTTAGTAGGTTTTTTTGGAAATTTCTTTGTGTTCATCATTTTATGATTGTATGGACGCCAGCGTGCTCAAGAGATGCCAGTGTGTCGCATTGACATCCTAGAACTGTGCTACCATCCTCGGATAGAGAGTTGTTTGAGGCACAAAACCAACTCCAAAAAGCCAACTCATCTAGCCCAGATTATAATTCAGGTCTACGGAGTGATTGAAGGGATTTTTAGTCCTCATCATTCTCATCCCTTGCATCAAATACTCCTTTAGATTGAGGTAAGTTAGGGCAGCCTTCCACTCTTAGCTCTCCATGAACTAGGGCCTTGACATGGTTGGTCCATCTCTCTTACATTTTTGGTGAACCCCACGTGAACCATTTTGATTTCGTTTGGAAATACTAAAAGTTCCTTTCTTGTATTCTAGGAGTGTTGTAGGTGTGAGTGTTGTGAGGCTTTCGCCTTGCAACCCAACCTGCAACTCCTAGTAGGCATAGTTGGAAGGTTCTGAAGGTATCGCACAACAAAACCTTAATTAGGTCACTATCCTATTTTGCAATCTTTTGGGGGGGCCTATGAGAGTGTCATTTATTGCATGTGATGGCCTCTTTCCTGCATCAACCTATCCCCTCTGCATAGCCTGTGAGTAGTGGTACTAGCATAACCTTCACCTCATAGGAATTTATGATGGGTTTTAATAGGGAACCACCTCCTCTCTACATCCTTGCGTGAATCAACAGAAACATCGTAGTAGGTGTTCTTGTTGATCCAACGTATCAAGTGAACATTATAACTGAGGAGATCATGCTAATAAATTTTTTGCATAAAGATGGATATGATGCACCTGTGAGCACCATATGCATGCATGATGGAATTTTCATACCTCCTTTGGGTAGTATCATCTTGTTCGTTTTTATTGGGCCTAAATCCATGAAGCTTTTGTTCAAAATAATCCCTAGATCTGAACTCTTTAGAGTGAAGTTGGGTATCCCTTGGTTATTAGCTATGAATGCAGTGCCCTCGGTCATACATAAATATTTAAAATTTATCCATGAGGGTTTTGTGCATGTAATCCATGACACCGATTATAGACTGTTAGTTTCTCGTGGTAGTTACTCATTGGATTATTCTTGGCCTGTGCCTGTTGGTCCTCTTCCACCTAGGAAAGACCTTTTGTACCAGACTTATCAAAATTACAAGAGAAGGCACTTAACGCTGAGAGTGAGATACCCTCCATCACCTTATGTTGTTTCACATAGGGCTTGTTTAAAAGATGACAGTGATGTTGCCAAGGCATGTAGAAGGGAGGAAGAGAAGTGGTTATGAGATTTTCCTTCTTCCTCTTTTGTTGTTTAGTCTGATGCTCATTCCCACCCTATGATGGTACCATTAGATTTTGTGGTGCTTGCTTGGTAGAAGTCCAAGCATCCCACGTTTGAGCTTCCTTTTCTACCCACGAAGCCTAGGCTCGTTCGGTATAGTAGGAAGAAAGGCCCCTGTGGGGAATCTTCTATGTCTTGACCTCTGTGGCCTCCTACTGCTCTTGTTTCCAAGGAAATAAATGAGAAGAGGCCCACTATCGAGGCATTAGAGCTGAATCCCCCACTCCTAAACCCACTCCTCATGCTCACATTCAAGAGTTTGTCCCTCCACTAGAAATAGGTATGGAGGACACTCCCATGGCTGAGTAGGAGCCCTATGTTCCTTCGCAACCTTCGGTCTCTAGCTCAAAGAGTCATATAAACTACCTTGTGAGTGAGCACAAGTGCTGGTGAAAGGCTCTCATAGCTGAGCAGGTTGCCTTACAAAGCAAGGAAGAGGAGACGATCGCCCCTGTATCAGGCCATCCTATTGTGTCCTCCTCTCTCCTCCCCTCTACTTTCGTTCAACCAAGCTCCACATCACTTCTAGTTTCCGTTGTGAGTATGAATGCGCCTAACCCTAAAAAGGTGGAGGTGTTCATTGCTCCTTCGGTGGAGCCACCTTTGTTGATGTTCCTTCTAGATGTCCCGACTTTCCTAAAACTCGTAGATATGTCGAACACTTCAGTGGTATCTGTTGTAGTTTTCTCTTCGTCCTTTTCCTTCTCACCTCTTGCCTTGTCTATGGGGAGTTCACTTTCCTCGACGGAGAAAAAGGTAGAGAGAGGTCCTTCCAGCAATGGGGGACGTAAGAGGATCCCACCTTCTCTGAAAGGTGGTCCCATGCTAACCTATTATGTTTTGGTAACGAAACTAGTCCCAACTTCCTCTGAGTTCGTCACCACCCCTGAATCACTCGATGAGCCTAGCAGTGAATCTCGGATACAACTTTCCCCATCCATTGAGGTACAACATGGCACTCTAGTGAAGTGCATTTTTAACTCTCTAGATGAAGTTTCGGCCTTGTCAGTGATCTTCGAGAAATCGTTGACCATAGCTCCATAAGATCCTAGTGGAGGAGACCTTGTGGGGCCTTCCTCCTTATCCTTCGTTGCAGGAGCGTTGGACACTCCTCCTCTTAACATTCCACCACTACAGGCTCATCCTCCTCCCCCTATGATGATATGGAGTGGGAAGTGGATGACCTCTTGTTCGATCAGTGTTAGGGGGAGGCCCCTTCTTTATCTTTAGATTAGATGTGTGTGTGGTGTGATGTGTTCCCCTGTGATCATGCTATGTGTGCCTAGATGACCCTTTTCACCCTTGGTGGTGCTTAGATATAGGTGTGCTTTTCATGTCATTAACCTTCTTCTATTTGTATCATCATTCTCCCATGTTTGTGATTGATTTTAGAAAAATTGGGGATGATGAAAGCATTGGGGGCATTTAGGCTTCCCCTCCATGTTGACCCAGTTTTTTATTTTTACTTTTTCTTCTTGTGCATTCTTCACATAGTCTACTATAGTAGGGGTTTAATGATAGTTTATTTTATATACTATTATTATACTTGTATATATATTTATGAGCAGTTTTGACCTCAAAATATCATATCACCCATGAGCCCTTTGTTCGCGATGTCTTTATCTCTCTTGGATTTTCTTTTATCTTTCTCTCTTCTTTGCTTGAGTTGTT
The DNA here is from genome assembly GCA_007258455.2 of Sequoia sempervirens. NCBI lineage: Eukaryota > Viridiplantae > Streptophyta > Pinopsida > Cupressales > Cupressaceae > Sequoia > Sequoia sempervirens. The sequence goes on from VDFB02373365.1 coordinate 186,631,533, forward strand.
CCTCTCATGTGTGACAATGCCACTTCTCTGATACTTGGATTTTTAGAAAACACATTCGTTGCCAATGAATCTTTTCTCAAGAATCTTCACAAAATTATTTTCAAAGAATCGCATTCTAGACTTGAAACCCTAACAAAATGTGTTTCCTTCATCATGGGTTCGTAAAGAAAGAACTTGAGAACCTTTCCTTCGAGGTGGGAACAAATTCAACCTTCCCCTCGCAAGGGGGCATTTTCTTCCTTTTAAATTCCTTTATGAAGTGAACTTCTTTCAAAAGGATTCCTTGATGATGAATCGATTCGAGAAAGAAACATCTCTTACACATTTTCAAATAGCACATCCCTTGAGTGGACCCCTTTCTTCACACTGGGTTCCCAAGGGACCCCTTTGAAAGCTTTCCAATCCATTGACAGTCTGTGTGACTATCCACTTACTTTTTTGTGTGGTTGCTTTCAAACATGTTCTATCTATGGGTAAACATTTCGCTTTGTAGTGCCCCTATAAAGCTACTTTCTGACTATGTGAAGTCCCCTTCCTTGGGTTTCCTCCATGTGAGGGATCTTGGAGGACACTTTCCTTGCAGACCTACGGGTTTGTAAAGTGTTTTTTTTGGATTTCTTTCATGTGAGAGATCTTGGAGGACACCTTCCTTGCAAGCCTGTGGGTCTACAAGGCACTTTCCTAGGTTTCCTTCATGTGAGAGATCTTGGAGGACACCTTCCTTGCAGGCTTGTGGGTTTGTGAGGCACTTTTTTTAGGTTTCCTTCATGCAAGAGATCTTTGAGGACACCTTCCTTGTAGGTCTATGGGCATGTGAGGTGCTTACCTCTCGGGGCTTCCCTCATGTGAGAGATCTTGGGGGTTGCCTCCTTGTAGGTCTACTAGCTTGTAAGATGCTTTCAATCTACAACTTCATAGTTCTAAGGGGATATGAATTCCTTTGCTTACCTTGTACTTTTGAGCTTTCCAGATTGTGGTCTGTTTCCTCGACGATTCAGGTATAAATTTCTAAACCTATTCACTCTTCAATCTACTTTACTGAATCACTCGTTAATATTCATGCTTGCTAAAGTGGAGCCAAAATGTATAGGGGTGAACTTGTGCCCCTTACACAAATTCCCCTTTTACACTTCCTCAACTTAGAAAACCAAATTCGAAGGCGAAATTCCACATTAGCTTGTTGAATTTCTTCCACTTGGAATCTGTTTGTTGTGTTAGTAGAAGAATATTTTTCAGGGACACCCATGCGGTGCGTAGACATCGGCGCAGTGCACTTACATCCCTGACTAATTCCTATGTCTGAAGCTGGCAAAGGTGTTACACTTCGCATTGGGGTCGGTATGTAACATCCCTCTTCGACAAACCGACCCCGAAAATGGAAGATTCTCTCCTTTCTCCTTCAAATTCTTTCATTCTTAATTCAATCCATCTTCTTTTGCATCCTTTAAGCATTCAATTCATCCTTTTCCATCAATTCTTGCATTATTAGCCTTCATTTTCACTCTCAACAGCACTCCAACACTCCATTGCAGCAAAAATACCCCATCAACTCCATCAAGAAAGTGTGAAGCAAGCCATTGTAGCAGGGGCTTGAGGTTTTGTAACACCTCCCTTCATCATAGTTGAGGCTATGGTGATTTTTCAAGCTCTCTTTATCCATCATTGGCTAGTGAGCTATTGGTGAAGGTGGTAATGTTTTCACTCCTCTCCTTTACGATTTGGTTGAGTAGCTAGATACTATTTTGTAGTGTTATTAATGTGCTTTCTTTCTTTACTTCTTTATCATATATTTCTCTATTGTTGCTATTTGGTTGTCCATGGAGGTGGAAACACCAATATGGGGGTCTAACTGAGGCAGGCCCCTATACAACCCCAACAAATTTCCCCTCTTTCTTGTGTGTAGGTGGACGTGCATTTGGAGCTAGCTGGAAAACAAGCACTTTTGTGAGATTGTTTTCGTCACCTTGGTTCTAGTTTATTTACTTTATCATTTTAGTATTTACTTTGCATACTTTCTCATTTTTTTCTTACCATATAGATTATACTAGCTAGGTCGTTAGTAGGTTTTTTTGCAGTTTCTTTGTGTTCATTGTTTTTTGGTCGTACGGGCGCCAACGTGTTGTGCTGACATCCCAAAATTGCACTACTGTCCTCAGAAAAAGAGTTGTTTAAGGCATAGAACTGACTCCAAAAATCCAGCTCGCCTAGCCCATATTATAATTTAGGTCTACAGGGTGATCAAAGGGCTTTATATTCCTCATCATTCTTGTCCCTTGCATCAAACACCCCTTTAGAGTGAGGTAAGTTAGGGTAGCCTTCTGCTCTTGGCTCTCTATGACCTGGGGCCTTGACATGGTTGGTCCCCCTCTCTTACACTATGTAAAAAATCATAGTTTCTAGTGTTAGAGGAAAAATAAGGTTTTATGCATTGATGGGAAAGTTTAGAGCAACTACATATATTTTAGCAATTCAAATGCAAAGGTGGAGAAAAACTCTGAAACTGCAGTTGAATTACAGAGTCTCAAAAATTCCCCGACATTGCAATTGCCAGAAAATGTCTAAGGCACAAGACAATATGCAAGGACATTGAATTTTTGAGCTCCTACAACTTTTTTTTTTTGCATTTTGCATTTTGACTTGCAGGGGCACTAAAATTCAACGCACCTGCAAGTGCTAAAAAAATTCTAACTTTGGAAAACTGAGTCTTCACAACTTGCACCAAAAGGAAAATTTTGACAAAACGAAAAGGGTAAATGCTTGGAATGACTTTTTGAGGTTAGGGGACCATGCACGAGGAATGATACAATTCACCTTGTTTTATATGCTTAGAGTTTGTGAGCTACAAAACAAACGAGTTTCGTAGGGGTTATCCCACAAATTTAGCACAGTTGAATTCAAGGATAACAACTTGCTTATATAATGTCGTTGATGCATAAATAATGTATAGAGAGAATTTAAACTCAAAAAAAAATCCCTCTTCTAAAATCCTCAAACAATTCCTCAAACAATTTCTTAGACAGAAAAGAAAAATTGCAATTTAAACTCAACACTTGATTGCACATGAACCCATTGAATTTCTTTGTTAAAGGAAGCTTATTACAAATGATTTTTCAATCTTAATAGACTGATAAACAGAAAATAAAAACTCCTAAAAACATATTATATGCAATGGAAACATTCAAATACAATTCTATGCTCAACTATGTGAGCTCCAACAAACTAGTTCACCTTCTAGCACTCCAACACTACCTGCAACTCTTGTAATTTCATTCCAATGCTCTAAAACTTCAATGGACTATTGAAAATCAGTACCAACCTACAAAAACACACCAAGAACACATTCCCCCAAAGAATTCTACACCCTCTTCTTATATCCTTCAATTTCTCTTCCCAAAATTCCTCTTCAAAACCCCTTGCAATGAAAAGTGGTTTTTTTGTTCTTAACTCATGTTGTCCATAAATTAATTTCATATGCTTTATTTTTCCTTATCCAATATAGCATGACCAATGGTGATTCTACTCATTAGAGCCCCTCAAAAATCATTAAAAATAAATAAATATTGATTCCCAGTAGCCCTCTAAAAATAGGGAAAAAAACAATTTTAAATTCTTCTCTTTTTTTACTCCTAAAAAAGCAAAAATAAAAAAGAAAGCATGGGTTCCCACTTCCTCAGTACCTAATTTTTAGGGATCATTAAATGATGTTTTAAATCTCCACATTCAAATCCCAACACCCCAAATTTCCTTTCAAATATTTTTAATTTAAGTATTTTAAAACTGCTTTTTCGTTGCTTTTTCTCCCACAAGTCAACTTGACAATGTGCAAAGGAAAATTAATTTATCAAGTTTAATTATTCAAATATATATCATTTACCACCTTTAACTTGAATTCCAAACCAAAATTTTCTCACCAAAAAATTACAAAATTGCTCAACAAAAATTGAAAATTCTACTTGATATAGGATTGCACTTAGCCATGGATGCTCCCGCATCAATAAATTACATTATGATAAGCAAGTAATTACTTTATAAGGAGCAACGATTACACTTCATAAGGGAGCACTCAAGTTTAGTTTAAAATATTATGAATTGGTCTCAAAAGGTAGTGATCACTTCTTTATCAAAGGTAATAATCTTTTGGAAAGTTATTTGTTTTCTAAGAGATGCATCTTCTTATTTGGCTAGGAGGATATAAGATGTGAGTGTGTAATGTGGTGAAATTGGGTGGAGATTTGAAGATAAATCATGTAGTTATTTGAGGATAAGAAGGGTAGTGAGATGTGTGAAGAATAAAAGGAAGATTTATATTCAAGAGATAAGTGAAGAGTGAAGAGGTAAGAAAGTGTGTAGAGCCAAAAGGATACATCATAAAAACATAAGAATATTTTATAAAGAGAATTTAGAAAATCATTCAAGGTAGATTTATAGAAAAGCAATATTTTGTTGTGGTTCTCTCCTATAAGGGTTTCCATGTAAATATTATGTTCTTGTGTTGCATAATTGGTATATCTCATGTGATTGATATTTTTATGGTTGTTAAGTGTCAGAAAAGTAAAATATTGTCTTATACTGATTTACCCCCTCCCCCCCTCTTAGTATAAGTGTGTGCTCATCAGATAGAAGATACTTCTTACACTTTTTAAGAAGATTTTCTAAAGGATGATTATTCCTTTAAATATTTCTTTCTTTTCTAACCCTTCAATTTTGGTGGCACTTTATGTAGTTGGTATTTTCTTATATTTTTTGTGTTTTATTGTGTCCCTAAACATGTTTGATTAGTCTCTAGTGAGAGATAGGTGAGTTGTTGCATCTCCCTAATGATCAATTATTCATGGCCTATTTGAGAGGATTTTTTAGTGTTGTGATTTTGTTCTTGGGTGTTTTGTTGAGGGATTAAATATGTGCTTGAGTTTCAACGTGTAGAGGGTTTAAGGAAGTAAAATACCAACAATACCAAAGTATAAGGAAAGGGAAAGGACCTCCAAGTAAAGGTTATCCAATGAGTAATCAAGGAAGCAGTAAATGTTTGTAGAAGCTATAAAGGGAAAGTGTTGTTCAATACACAAGAAATAGAAAATAATAAGATTATAGTTTCAAGGAGAATTCAAAATATGCTTAAATGAATTAAAAATATTTTTTTTAAAATCAATTCAAACAAGTTATTTGAAAAACATATAAAATTTATGGAAAGTATATTTTTTAAAATTAAAATATTGGTTGGGGATCATGATTATATTTGTGTCTAGATGAACAAAAATAGTAAATAGAGTCTAAAATTTCTAAAGATCAATTATAGATTTCAAATCGACATCTTGGTGATGATCAAAGGGATAAGAAAATAGAATGAATCAGACCGAGAATATATATTACAAGAATAGATGCTAAATGAGTGTACAATAGGCGATTTATAAATCTCTAATAAGGATTTTTAACTCTCTAACAAGTTAGACCTCTAGTTGGCTTTGGTATGTTTCACTAAACACTAGATCCCAACCTTTGAAATGAATTATAAAATAGTATGTCAAGATACTTCGATGTAGGGGTAAGGTAAAAATAAGTAAATGAATCTATTGAATTATGAGACCTATGGGTTCCAACATAATTATGTTTTATTCTATTCAATTTTAAAGTAGATAAAATAAAGATGGAATACTTATTTTAAGAACCTTTTTGATGGATTGTAAGCTTAAAAAATTCACTTAATCTTTGTAACTTCCAAGAGTGTTAATATGAATATTAACCTTTTTTAAAATATAAGTGCTAAGTCTAAATAAGAAAATCCTATCAAATATTTTACTACAAATATAACATTTTGCAATTGAATAATTGAACAATGTTGTTTTTATTACTCTTAGGAGTTTGAAAGTATAGAAACTAAATCTATTATTCAAATTTGGCATCCATAACACTAGTTGTCTAAAAAATTGTTACTAGTGCAAAAATTTAAGTGATACAAATAAATTTATGTAATTTTTTATTAACAACATATAATTATCAATGCATGTAATTGATGCACAAAAATAAAGGTTAACTTAATATTTAAGATCAAGTGTGTTACCCTACATTGTAAACATATCCTAACTACTTAACTAAATGTAGATAAATGGAACATTTGTGTAATTTTGTGTAACCCAAATTTTTTCAATATAAAATATATATCTAAATGATGAGCAAGTAATATTTCAAAATTAATCATTTGGAACTAAAGGTAATTTTTATTTGAGTGTGACCTAGTAGACATGTCAAACAAAAATTATTTCAAATAATAAGTGTAGGACACCTACCATGAGTGGAAAGATAGAGACTAACAATGTAATATTCATTTCAATCAATACCTAGAAACACTAGAATGGATTAAACTATAAATAAATTAAAACATAAATATTTATTTAAATGAATAAATGTTTATGTTTAAATTTGTATGGATGTGTATAGCAAAAATATAATATTGTAAAATAGTATTTGCATTGAAAGTAACTAGTATTGTTACAATATATGTGAGCTTTTTATATATCAAAGTAAGTTAATTCATTACGAAATTTTCATTTTAAAATGGGCAATAAGGGCAGTTTTGGATTTAAAGAAGGAAATAAGTAAAGGGAATTGTTGATTAAATTAGAATAATTATGTGACTATAATGAGATTAGATATGTAATCAAAGTTTTGATTCTATTATTCAAATTAAATGTCAAAATATATGAAAGTGAAAATGATTTTACATTTCCAATACTTGTAAAACCTATAAATGGGGTCCTCTCAATAATAAGGTCCTATGATGATATTTTATTCTAAATCTATCAATCAATTACTAAGAAAGAAAGTAAAGGATGGAGGACTATGAATAATAAATTTGTATGCATCAATTAAAGTAAAATGTTAAACAACGTTTAACATCATAACAAAACTTATGATAGATTTTGCATAGATAAAATCTCATAGATTAAAGTAAAAGAAGAGAAATACTTAAAATCCAACTAATAACTCATCAAATAGAGAAAAACAATATTAAAATGAATTTAAAGGGTGTATAAATATTCCTAAAAATTATTTGAAACAACCCTTCAAAACTATATGAATGAATTAGTTACTCAAACCTAAATAATTTATTCAAATTGTTAAGAAGGCATAGACATACCAATTTATGAGTCCAATATTTCAAGAACACCCTAACCAAGAATTCACTTTCAATGGACCCTATTCCTACTGTCTGTGTCCTCTTCTTCAATTACTACTTCTCCCCTCATGATTTTTTTTAACACCTTGTGTAAGAATGGGAATATACATGTTTCTTTTCCTACTTGCTCTCTTTGGTATTACAATTTATAAAAAAAATTGTGTTATAGAAAATAATACATTATATATCTAAAATTTATTTCTTTTAAGCATTCATTATATTATACTAAGGATACATTCTTCTTTCTACCTTTTCAATTACATTACATGATGATGCACCTAAATGATTTTTGTTTTATGGTATGCATTGTACTTATTTTTCTGTGTGGATGAGTGAATTTATAAACTAATATGTTTCATCACCTCAAACTTTTACTTCTTTCATATTTACTGAACTGTAGGAAATAGGGTGCTCCACCTTTTAGGAGATGGAACACAAGGGGGGACCTATTTCACTCTTAGTCCATTCAAGAAAACATTAGAGATCTCAACCTAATGATCCAACTAGGAAAAGAGATTGCTACAAGGTCTCCTTAGGTGTGATTAAAGAGGGTTCATCACTAAGCAAGTGCTTAGAAAGAAGGAAATGAAAGCAATATGCAAATCTAGCTATGTAACCTATAAAATGAACATAAACCAAACTGGGAAATTTAGTCCCAGTCTAGGGTTTCTGGGTTGAATCTAGAATCTGTAACTAGCAAATTGGGATCTATAGAAAATTGTTGAAAAGTGGTATATTGGGACTCATACGCCCAAGGTGGTGATTTAGTCCCAGTATTAGGGTTTGATTGAAACTTTTGTAGCCTTGAGTGATCTTTTATAACTTTCATCTTGTCTAATCTCTAAGTCTAAAAGTCTGAATTCTGGTCCAGGTTAGTGATTTTTTGTGAAGATGGCAACTTCTTGACAACTTTTATTCAATCTTACAACTTTTTCTTCAAAGGATGTTCAAGCTCCAAAACACCTAGATCTGCAATCACACATGAAGAGGGGAAAATGTTGTTTTGTTAGTGGATAGGGGTTTGCCTTGGTCAAACCCTGTTTTGGTAATCAAACCTTGAAATAAAATGAAATAGTATGAAGGAATGATGAATGAACAATATGCAATGTTGCAACTCACCAAACCCTTGATATAAAGGCTACAAACTTATGTGAAATGGCTTCAATGGATGTGGATCTTGACTCTTGATCTTGATATGGGATAATTTCTTTGAATGCTTGCTTGAATCATGAAAATATACATCACAAATGTCAGCTAAAAAACACACATGATGCATGATGACTTTGACATGATGCTTGAATCTTGAATGTTCCTCCAAATGCTTGATAATCAACTCTTGAATGCTCTTGAATGCTAGATCACTTGTAAACTTGCTAGGATAGTTGAATACTTGAATTGCTAGGAGACAATGTGTGAGATAACCTTATATTTATACTTGTTTATGCCAAATTTCTTAAAATTACAACACTACAAGCCGACATCAAATCTAGGAGAATAAAATCCTGCCAAGAATTGATTTCAAAATAGGTCCAAGCTAAAGCGGGACTCATACGCTAGTTGGGGTGTATGAGTCCTAGTAGCCTAAGCTTGGGACACAAATTTCAAGAAATATTAAGTTCTATGCAATATTCAGGATAAGGCCTCAAAACCTACGTGGGACCCATACACCCAAGGTGGCGTATGAGTCCCAGATCATTAAATATGGAACACACAACCCAAAAACATGAATTATGATTGGTCATTTAATAAATATTGGGATTATACTCAAAGAAATGATTTAAATAAGGCTTGTGGATGCAAAATAGGACCAAATAAGGTGTAAAAAAGCCCAATTTTAGCAGGGAGGGCCCAAACAAGTGTGAAAATGTAAAGGGATACATTTTTCTACACTGCATTTATGCACAATAAAAATAGTGTGTCTCCCCTTTCTTCTACTCATGTGATGCCACTCTTGGACCTTATTGTTGCACCATGCTATCCTTTTATATTCCTCTTATTACTACATTCTCAAAAACTATGGATTTTGGGGGATATTAAGCCCTACATTCATTTCCCTATTGCATGAGGTGATCCTTTTCCTCATGTTCATGATACTTCCTCTCCCAAATACTTGTGTACTTATATTGACAATTTCTCTTGCAATTCCTTTCTAGTACATCATGCTTGAGAGATGAGGATAATCATGCCATGTATGTTGTTAATCAATTCATGAACCTCTATCACTTAAATACTAACTACCATGTCATACAAGATACTCATATCCTTCTCTTAAACCTCTTTCTTCCATTGATGAGTTGGACCATACTAACAATGTTGATCATAAATAAATTGTTGAATTAGCCTTAGGGTCTATCAAAGCAAATCCTACAAACAACCTCCAAGCATCATTTTTCTCCTTCAATTGCAGGTCAATGATCAACTCTAACATTTGTATATCGCACGATTGCATGTAGGCAGGCATTGAAATGCCTTAAAACACACAATGCACCTCAAAGGACACCACTATGTGAAAGGGATATTATTATGACCCAAACAAATATGGTCAAACACATTCAAGTCTCAACACAAACTATCATCGAAACATTGTTCCAAAACCATAATATGACAACACTACCTTTTTTGTCTTGTTATTAATCATCTACAACTTAAATATGACCTTTAAATGAAAGATATCTTCTCTCCCTACTTTTATTTTTATTACTAAATTAAAATAAATAGAAATAACCTCAACTTTGTTGGGTGAAAATTATGTAATCAGCTTTCGATAGATTACACAACTTGGACTTCAGCCACAGCTATGTGAGATGTAAATATCTCCTCTCGGAAAGGGGGGGCGCCCTTCTTACTATTGACAGAAGCGATAGTAAAACAAACAAGTAATTACAAAATGTACACAATACTTACGAAGTGGGGGGGGTGTGTTACATTCATCCTTCTCTCTTTCTTCAGAGAAGATGTTTACAATGCTTTACTGTTGGAAGTTCTTAATTCTTAATAACTCTAAACTAACAATGAGCAGTAATGCCAATACCTCTATCCTATCAAAGCAAAGCATAGAGGTACCAGAAGTGATTAACAATAAACTAGTAAAAATAAAAGGGAAAGCTCACGAAGGCACAAAGTCGTGTTGTAGCTTTATCAATGGTGGATCTGTGAAAAGTGTATCGTTTGTCACGTTAGAAGCACAAAGTCTTCTTAGACGCAGCAATTCCTCGAATAGCATGAACAATTACAAGTGCAAAGTCTTGTAGATCATCCAACCAAATTATCAAAGAGCATGAACAATTACAAACACAAAGTCTTGTAGATCATTCAACCAAAGTTAAACAAAACACAAATGTAAATCTAAATAATGGATGTAACACAAAGTTTACATGAATTACTTAGAGTCCTTCAAATTCCATCAGCTAATCACCACCAAATAAGATCAATTAGTAAGATTATCGAATCCAACACAAAGTCTGGCTTGCAATCTTCTTCTTTATTGATCGAATTTCATTCACAAAGTATGAACACAAAGTTTCACAATTCTGCTTCAAAAAGGGCAGCACTTCATTGCAAAAATACTAAAGGATGAATTTACAATAGAAATCCCTCACATTATATAGAAAGAGGGATGAGAAAAATTAGGAATCTAATTGAGAAAATTAAGGAAAGTTAGGTGAGCGATTTAAGGAGATCTCACCTAACTTTGACCAAAGTCAAAGTGTAATTTGTTTTCAAAATATTACATCTTCGGACTTGGTGCAATTACAATTTATAAAAAGACATATAGAATGTCAAGAAATATTTACAAGATGCATAAAGGAATGCACCGGAAATGTCTAACACTGGAAATCAGGAACCTTCTTCATGTTTCCTTGCTTTGGGCATGGAAGTCTTCGTATTTCTTCCTGGTCTCCTGCACAAACTTCTCATCCAGACCAACGGTGTAATCCACAATGGTGTGAATTCTCATGATTGATCTCATGGCAAATGAGTGAACCTTCTTGCACCTGTCAAGATGCGTTTTTGGGTTATCCAGTGTGAGCCTTGTATCACAAATGATGTTCAGAGAGGCTTCTGAAAATTCTGCACTGTCAATCAACTTCATGATGGTCTCCTTGAAGATCTGAGATATTTCTATGGCCGGTAGGAAGATACGGTTTTCCTCAAGAAGTTGACCTGGCAACTCTTTGATACCTTTTTCAAGAATAACACGATGTCCTTCGACATCTTCCTACACTTGGTGGAGATCTTTCGTAAGAGATTGAATTACTTGAATTCGATGTTTCAAGGATTCTCTTACCTCAATGAACTTTTCTTTGTCAGGAATTACCCCGACTTCCACCAGTTTACTGAGCTTTACCTGCTTCATCTCTGACCATGACAACAGGCATTTCTCCATGTCTCTATGCTCCTGGGAAAGTACACTTTTTTCTTTATCAAGCTCTGTGGTGAGCTTGGCCAACAAGGTAGTTTTCTTGTCCGCAGCAATTATGATCTGAGATCTTTGTTCTATGATCTTCTCAACAAAATCATACAACACTCTACCTTTGGAGGCAAACTTCTCAGCTTTCCTGACGGTTGGGTCTTCAATACTTACCACTGTCAGCGGTTGTGCATTAGTTGGAGATCCCGCAAGTCTCTTTACAACAGTGGCATAATGCTCTACCCTCTGTTTGTACATATTGCGAGCTTGCTCTATTTTATCCAGTCTTCCAGCCAAGATATCCAATGTCACTTGCGCATCAACCTTTGCACTTTCATTGGTAACCTTGCCAAGCTGAAGTTTTGTCACTGTGAAGTCCTCCATATTGACATCACCTTCTTCGTGCAGTGGTATGCCAATCTCTACATACTTGTGGCCAGTCTTGTCAACATTCAGCCTTGAGTATACTTTTTCCTTTTTCTTCCCTTTAGCCTTTGGAGGGACTATCTCTTTGAGGTCGAGCTCCTCTGGAGAAATCATTTGCTTCTTCTGTTTTGACAGTTGAGATGTCAGCCAAGGGTGAAGGGAGGAGGTGAAAATTCTGGGATTCACTTTCAACTCAGTTGTCCTCGTCACTTCTGAATTTATTGTCATATCTGAGGTTACCATGGGTATTGTAACAATAGGAGAAGTGTCTGTCATCATCGCTCCTGAAGTTGGCACATTGAGCTAATCACGCATTGACTCATTCATGAAACGATTGAATTCATTTTTAGAAGTGATATCATACGTTGGTGAAGACAAGCTAGGAATGGATGATGGAGGACTTGACAGTATATCAACCGTATGAATGCTTGTCACTGAGGGAGTATCAAGCGAGGTTGATGCTGCAAGAATAGTGGATATTTCAACTGTAGAATTGCATGTGGTAGGAATGGGTGATGAGGGAATAGGAGGTGGAGGAGTTCTTGAACTTGGAGGGGTATGAGGAACACTAGAAATCACAGGTGATGACGTTTTAGGAATTCCTTCAACTACATTCTTAGGAGGAGAAGTAGTTCTTTCTTGATCATGCCTGGGTTCCTCTTGATCACCCTCTTGTCTTTCCAATTCTAGTTCACCTTCATAATCACCTTCAGATTCTTCTTCAGAATCTTCTTCAGACTCTTGCCCGCTTTCAGAAACCTCTTCAGCATCAAAGTCTGCTTCTGATGAGTCTTCATCTTCAGCGGATTGTTCACTGGAAGTACCTTCTTCATCAGAATCTATCTCCTTTGGAATGGACTTTTTACCTTTAGAGTGATATGGATTGGATTATGTGCTTTCTCCTTCTGGGACAGACTAGGTATCTTTCTTGCCAACAGTAAACTTGATCCTAGGACCTCTTCGTGAAGAAGTGGGAACAGCTGCTGATTTATTCTTCATGCGGAGTTCTTGTTGTCGGCGAGCTTTTGCTTCTGATTCTTCTCCTTCTGAATCTGTTCTGAAACTTTTCATTTCAAAACCATGCTTATGTAACCATTCTGCAGTGTTATCTAGAATTAGCTTCAATCTTTCCCTCATGCTGGTAATTTCTTTCCTAGACCATTGAATTGTAGGCAATAGCCTTCTAGAAACTTCTTGTTCATCATAGTCAGCATTCATGATATCGCTTGAATCTATAAAATCCTCTGGTAGGTCGGCAATATCAAGGTCTCTAATTTGCTGCACAGTCAACCTGCAATAGTCCATTTTGCGAATGGCTTCTTCATCTCTGCAATCAGCCCAAATGTCTTCAAAATGGTATCTGTGATGATGACCCTTTTGTAATTGCCTTCTGACATCTCAATAATCAAAATCAAACCTATACCTGTAGGTCTTGATTGTCATGATTTTCATCTCAGCATAAACAGACTTGGCTTTTTGCACAATTGGGATAGTATATCTGCTGATCGTGAGTGGGAACTTGAATCCACGCTTGTGAATACTCCTTCGTTCTTTATGCACTGAAATTAGTTGTCTACACATTTCCATGAGAACCCACTTATCCGAAGGATAACGTGGTAGCATGTAAGGGCAACTAGTGTAGCATCCTACTCTTAAATAAGTAAACATCGAGAATTGTAGGAATAAACACCCAACTTTACCTACCGCCTTATAGGCCTCATCAGATACCCTTCTTTTCTCGAGAGCTGGATCAAAATTGAAAAGCAAAGGTGCGAAGAAAGCATTTGTAACCCACCTGAAGTGATGGAAGCTTTCTTTCAATTCCAGTTGATACAAAAATCTGTACACAGGTACCAGCATCCGATTTCCTTTTGTGGATAGACCTGGAAATTGTCTCATTACAACTGCTGCGTACACCAGGTAAGAAGTCATATAGAATTTTAATGTGGAAGGCACATTGATCAGCTGCTCATGTATTTCATCACTGATTTGTTTGCCCCAATCAATGTGCACCTTTTGTCTTCTTATAATCCTGATGTATTCATGCATCTAATCATGAAAAGTAGACGATTCTGGCAAGCCTTTTACTCTGCTTAAAAATGTGATCATATCTTTGACGTCATCTTTGAAATCACTTCGTAGGAGTCCCTTTGGCCATCTGGAAATAGATTGTCTAGGCTTCTTCAACCATTGGGTATTTATTAGGTTGTTAGCCTTGTTGGGATCAGTGTCAAAGACTTCTTGTGCTTTTTGCATAGAGATATCAATGTATTTTTCCATTTGAGGGACTTTAAACACAATGTCAAAGAAATTAGGGTCGAGTCTTAGAATCTCATGCCCAGAAGAATCGATCATACTTCTACTTTCTCTGATGTAGTGGGATGCCACTTGAAGGACAAACTCTGTATTGTGTGCAGTTGTAGGGAACATAGCCACCAAATGCGGGTTATTGTGTACAATTGCTCTCATTGGGTCAGGAAGAGGCTTCATCTCTATTTGCTTCGCAAAATCAACCAAGTCTTGATGGCCAACCTCTGTATCTTTTATTTCTTCCACCTTAGAGACTACTACAATCGACAGATAGACACCTTGATATTTATACTTCATTTTTCCTTTTGTTTTTGAAGAAGATGGAGATTTACTGGCAGTCATCAAGAACAACTGAAACCTTGAATACACAACTTTGAAGGTCTTTGAAAAGAGACTGCAAAGCGTCGATCCAGAACAAACATTAGTCGTTAGATAGCATGGGAATGCGTGAGACAAGCAACGATGATGGGCAAGAGTGGATCAGATGACAAGGTACGCAAAACAATGCACAAAATGGCAGGAGCGAGGTTAGGAGAAAATTGGGCAAGTTTGAAACGTTTCAGGGAAAAAATTGTAAAAAGTGTAAAGGCACACTTTTTCAGCACCCTTACATTTTGAAGTATTTCACTTTGATGCAGGGGCGTTGAAAAAGAGCGCTCCTGCACTTCAGTGTTAGGGAAAAGACATCATGTCAGGGCGCACTTTTTCAGCGCCTCTGCATTTGAAATGTGATTTTGGAGACTGATGCAATGATGCTTGAAAACAACACTTGGGGTTTTTGAAGCATGGGAATGTTAAAAGACAAAAATTTGTTTTCATGTATGAATTGCTTTCAAAGTTTATTTCGCCGCCATTGCAAATGTGGACAAGAACCAAGCAATTTTACTCACAAAACATGAGTTCCTTCAATGTTTGCCGCACCAAAACTTTGTTGAAAGGGCCACGTAGAAAGGCACTAAAACATAAAACGTAGGAAAGAAAGAAAGAAAAGAAAAACACATAAATGAGGAAAGTCACGCCAAAACGAGCCAAAATAAACATTGCGTGAGAGTGGATGGAGAAACACGCAAGAGTAAGAACTCCGCATGAGGAAAGACCAATACACACTTTGCAAAGCAATAAATACGATCACAAAAGGAAACATATTGATAAATTTCGAACAAGGAAGAACGCGTAAATGGGGAGATGAAGAGAAAACATACCTAAAAGGGTGAATTCGAAAAAGAAACCTAGCTCGATGCAAAAACAAAAGATCCTTAAAAAAACGTATTTTGTAACTTTGAGAAGGAGTTCATTCGAAAAAAATAAACAATGAAAATAAAACAATAGAAACACTTTAAGTGGAAGAAAAAACATAAAAAACCTAACTCAAGTAGAGCAATAAATTTAGGCACGAAAAGTGGCATGATGAACAAAAAAATGTAAAAAACATGAAGAAACGCGTCGGGGCCAGAAAAAGACTAAGTGTTGGTAAAAAGTGTAATAGCGCACTTTTTTAGTGCCATTACATTTTTAAGATTTCATTTTCATGCAGGGGTGCTGAAAAATAGCGCCCCTGCACTTTTCATACTTAGCCAATTTCTGGCTTGTGAGCAGAAGTGCACTTTTTCATTGTAACTGCATTTTTCACAATTAACTAAGTACGAACAGTGAGACTTCGCGAAGGGGCTCATTTCGAAGGTCTCCATGAGGCTCAAATTGACTATTTGAGGCTTCAGAACGCATTTCGAGGTGGCTTGAAAATCACCTCGTTATGCGTGCTTGAACTTCACGAATCTTAGGAAACGAACAAATTTCGTAGGGGGGTTATCCGTGGAATGAGCACTGCTAGATTTCGTGATAAAAAAATTTATGTATATGAAATAAATAAATTTTATTTTATTAATATTTAGATCAAATTTTAAATAAATAAGCATACTAATAAATAAAAGTAAACTCGTACATGTAAGAGAGTTAAATTTATAAAACTTTTCAATTTTACAAAACAAATGAACAAATATGAACTTTTTTTTATATTGAACAAAGTAATGAATACAAGCTACCAATAGGTAGAGAAAGAAAAAAATAAACTAGGCTATCCAAAATACATAACAGTCACAAAAAACGCTGAACGAAAAAGTCATTTCATCCACTGAGTCACTATGATTTAGGCCAAATTTAATATAATTTTGCATCACTTGCTTTTTGATAAGCTGGAGCTGATCCATAACTTGAACATTCTTCTTTGATAAAATTTAAAGTTACAAATATATATATACAAAGTCGGAGCAATTCTCTATAACAATAATATATAATATGAACTCAAACTTGCTTAAATAAAATTAAAGAAACCAAATTTATTGAAATTGACTCATACCTCTAACCTTTAAAAACTCCATAATAAAAACATTTTTTCCTATTTAAGAAAGGAAATCAATTAATACCACTCAACATAATTTAGAGAGTATCTTTCATATACAAAACAATTTTTATTATTATCCTTTAATCCCATAATAAAGTACTAAATGTCACAAACATAACATTATTAAAAGCGTTCACTGAACCCACCTCCGCTCGAAAACGACATCTGTCAGAATTAATGCGTTATACATTGACAAAGATATCTTCCAAAACAATTTTGACCCGACATATCCGGTCGAAAACGACATCTTCCACAGAAATAGTCTGTGTTAGTCCAGACTGAGAGAATTTGGACCACAACACAAGGAAAAACCCAAAAACAAGAAAAAATAAATGCACATGACAAGCACTAGGAAGTTTGTGCATTGCCCCCAAAAGATACTACAAATATGCCTGCCATTTGTGACTTTTGCACAGCTTTGTACCCACCTGTGACAATTTCTTATCAACTTTAAAAGGGACCCCTTTCTTAACTCCACACGTAACATCAGATGTAGACTTATGTCAAATAGGTTTTAAAAGACCTCGTAACAAGTTACTTCCAATGACTACATGAGACCTCCATTGAAGAACATGATTTGGAGGATTTGTTAGGTCTCAAAATTGTTATTTCAGATGGTTGAAGATCTGTGTATTTTGGATTTAACTTAAATTCAATAGGGTATTTTCAAAGATTTCATAAATAAATTTGTAAATCAAATAACATATGGTATTATTATTATAATCTATTAATCGCACCTTGGTGTGCAATGGGTATGTCGAAGAGGTGTGGAAGGTCAATTAGGAAAAAATTTGGTATATTTTTTTGCATATATTTGTCTAGTACATGAGCTCAATTGGTAGGCCATTTAGCAAATAATGTTTGTGCAACAAAGGTCTCAATCGAGAAATGATGCTTATTAAAGATCAACGAAGCCCAAAATTTGGGCATGTATACCTATGATCCATTGATAGGGATCCAAACATGACTGAAACAAAACCTCCAAATCAAGAAGATAATCAGTCAAGAAGATAATCAGGCTCTGTTACCAATAAGCGCGTGTTATGTTTGCAATAAGGAGAGAGCGAGATATATTGATAGAAAGAGGGATAGATAAATGGGGGAAGAGTGAGAGACAGAGAGAGTGGGGGGTAAGGAGATATAGATAGAGATGGAGATGGAGATATGGAGATGACAATGAGAGATACAAATAGAGAGGTGAGAGGGATAGAGGTAGAAGAGATAAATATATTGAGGGAGAGAGAAGGAGAGATAGAGATAGGAAGTGATATATATATAGAGGTAGAGAGAGGGAGAGATATAGGGGTAGAGAGATAGATAGATAGATAATGAGATAGAAATAGAGGGAGAGATGGAGGAAGATATATGGAGAGAAAGACAGAGAGGTAAAGAGATATAGATATAGAGGTCTACGAAGAGAGACATGGAGAGAGAGAGCGAGAGGTGGATGAATAGAGAGAGGGAGATAGGTCTAGAGATAGATGGGGAAAGAGGAAGATAGAGGTAGAGATGAAGATAGAGTGAGAGAGGAAGAAGGAGACAAATAGATAGAGAGATAGAGAGGTAGATGTAGAGATAAATATAAAGAGAGATAGGGAGATAGAGAGATATAGAGGAAGAGGGAGGGATAGAGAGAGATATAGATAGCGAGATAGAGTGATAGGGAGATATAGATATGAGGAGATATAGAGGGGGAGATGGAGAGAGATCTAGAGAGATAGACAAATAGAGATGGAGAGAGGGAGAGAGAAATATGGGGAGATAAAGAGGGAGAGAGAAAAAGGGAGAGATAGAGATATTTGAGAAGATAAAGAGAGAAAGATAAATGGGAAGATAAATGGAGAGAGAGGTATAGATAGAGAGATAAATATGGGATAGGGAGGGAGAGATGGGGAAAAATAGAGAGAGGGGAGATGGAAAGGGATGGAGAAAAAGAGAGATATAGGGAAAAATAGAGAGAGGGGAGATAGAAAGGGATGGAGAAAAAGAGAGACATAGGTAGAGGAAGGGAGAGAGAAGAGGGGAGAGAGATAGGGAGAGGAGGGCAAGAGAGAAGAGGGGGGAGAGAGGGAGAGAAAAAGAGAGGTGAGAGAGAAGTAGAGATATATAGAAATATGGAGTAATAGGGAGAGATGGAGAGAGAGGGAAAGATAGGGATAGAAATAAGGAGAAATGAAGAGATAGATATATATATATAGAGAGAGAGAGAGAGAGTAGGAGAGATGGTGTGAATAAAGAGTGAGATAATGAGATCTATAGATAGAGAGAGAGGGACATATGTGAAGATAGAGATAGAGGGGGAAAGAGAGAGATAAAGGAGGTGATATAGATAAGTAATAGAGAAAAGGGAATATATAGAGATAGAGATAGGGGATAAACTAGAGTGTGTGTGAGTGAAAGAGATATGGAGATAGAAATAGAGGTTTTAAAGGTAAATTATCATATACTTAATCAAATGGTATGCTATCCTTGGATTGTTGGCACAAAATGACTAATCAAAAATTAGTTTCTCTCTCTCTCTCGCTCTCATTGTCTCACACTATAACTTTTAATTTAGATAAATTAAGTTTGAAATTGATTTTATTATACAAGTTAAAATAAAACTTCTAAATACAATTATTCTAAAATATTTAAAATTTAATAAGACAAATAATTATAAATTAAATTAACTCTAATAACTTTTAATTATTATTTATAATTTCATTAAAAAACATAAATAATTAAAATCAATTTCAAACTTAAATCTAAATTAAAAATCAAGACATTTCAAACTTGATAAAAGCTAAAAGTAATTTGATTAATGTTAATGAAGGTAGAACAAATTAAATTCAAATAAATAGAAATTTTCAAATGTTATAATTATTTAAAGTTTAGTAATAAAATTAATTTTAATTTTAATTTTATATATTTGTTCATTAATAAGTTGTATGTATAAATATAAACCTTAAAAATAATAATTATTTCTTTAAAACTCATCTAAAACCTTTTCAACAATTATCTCTCACTAAGATATAATCTTTTAATATTTTAAAAAAATCATTTAACATAATAACATCCTCATAGTTTTGAAAGTTGATGCTTGGAAAGCAACCTAGAATTAATATAATTAAATTAAAGATCAATGAAGCCCAAAATTTGTGCATGTATACCTGCGATAATCACAAATGACAATTGTCATCAATTATTCCACAAGAATGTGTGATGCTCAAAAACCAGAGGGTGGAAAATAGCAGGGAATGTCAAACAGAAAAATAAAATAGAAACAATAAAACTAGTAGCAAAATATCAACATCTTGAGATGTTGTTATCGTCTTGCACACTTGTCCGTAAATTTGAATAATTGATCTCGAAAATCAACTGGGCTTTCTCAGATAAGGAACGCCTTCGACATAATAACAATTATACCCAACTATACACTTGACCCCATTTTTATCACTAGATCAAGCATAACTAACTATATTAAGACTACTATATAGTTGATAACACCTTACACATACACCTACAAATATCAACTGCATTATAATCCCTTAAGGTGTTTTCATTTGTAATTGCATACATAATGACAAGGTGCAAATATATTGGTAATGGTTCTCTGATGAAATAACAATTTTGATTTGCTAAAATAGTTTCCTAATTTGTAATAATGAACAACAACTAGCATGTATAAAATTTAATCTACACCTGCAACTAACCAAAACAAAGATGTTGTAAATCAAAATGTTTGATCTTGAACCAATAAGGATGAATGCCTACTCCATTGGGCAACTAAGTCATAAACTGTAAAAAGGAAAGAAATTCAATCAAGTAAAGTATCGACAACACTAGATATGTATTCATATATAAATCAAAAATTACATTTTATTAAAAAAAATACACATAATGATGCATAACTAGAACTACAAAGATCCACATGGAACAAAGGAATAAATATTACAACTTATGTCTGTAATACATTTAGTGTTATCATTTATGCATCATTATAGTCATACTAACAAAATTTTATACCCTAGAAAAACCTACAAACTATTCCTGCCCAAAAAATTAGTTTAGCAACCAACCATTTGTATGAACAACCAACTGGTTTATATAGATACTTTGTTTCATAGCATATGGTTGTCGTGGGATCCTTGATATGGTGTAATCATTAATGATGTGAAGAAACACAACATTTTATTCATGACTATTTATTTTATGACAGTTGCATCCCAAAACACATGAAAATTGGCTACAAAATATCAAAATACATGTGAGAGGCATGAGAGAACACACAACAGACCTACAAATCCACTTTTCATTAAATAGAGAAATACTTAAAACCCAATTACTAATTCTTTAAATAGAGAAAAAAAGTACTAACAATGGAGTTAAAGGGTGCATAAATATTCCTAAAAAATAGTTGAAACAACCCTTCAAAACTATATGAATGAATTAACTACTCAAACCTAAATAATCTATCCAAATTGTTAAGAGGGTCATAGACATACCAATATATCAGGAGTCCAATATTTCAAGAACACACAAACCAAGAATTCACTTTCCATGGACCCTATTCCTAAACATTAATGTCCTCTTCTTCAATTACTACTTATCTGAGCTAATGATTTTCTATAACACCTTGTACAAGAATGGGAAAATGCATGTTTATTTTCCTACTTGCTCTCTTTAGTATTCTAATTTACAAAAAAATTGTGGCATAGAAAATATTACATTAAATGTCAATTTATTTCTTTTAAGCATTAATTATATTATACTAAGGATGTTCTTCTTTCTACCTTTTCAATTACATTGCATGATGATGCACCTAAATGATTTATTTTGTATGGTATGCATTGTACTTTTTTGTGTGCGTGGATGAACGACTATATAAACTATTTAATTTCATCACCTCAAACTTTTACTTCTTTCATATTTACACACAATGAAAATAGTGTCTCCCCTTTCTTCTACTTATGTGATGTCATTGTTTGTCTTTACTATTGCACCATTCTATCCTTTTATATTTCTCTTATTACTACATTCTCCAAAAACTATGGATTTTTTTGGGGGATATTAAGCCCTCCATTCCTTTCCCTTTTACATGAGTTGATCATCTTCCTCATGTTCTTGATACTTCTACTCCCAAATACTTATGTACTTCTATTGACAATTTCTCTTGTAATTCCTTTCTAGTGCATCATGCTTAAGAGATGAGGATAATCATTCCCTATATCTTTTTAATCAATCTATGAACATCCTATTACATAAATACTAACTACCACGTCATACAAGATACTCATATCCCTCTCTTAAAACTTTTTCTTCCATTGACAAGTTGGACCATATTAACAATATTGATCATAATTAAATTGTTGAATTAACATTAGGGTCTAACAAAGAAAATATACAAAACAACCTTCAATCATCACTTTTCTCCTTCAATTGCAAGTCAATGATCAACTCCAATATTTGTAAACTACATGGTTGCATATAGGTGGGCATTAACACGCCTTAGAACACATAATGCACCTTAGAGGACACCAATGTATGAAAGGGATACTATTATGACCCAAACAAATATGGTCACACATGTTCAAGTCTCAACACAAACTATCATTGAAACATTATTACAAAACCACAATATGACAACACCATAAGCTTTTCATATCTTCTTATTAATCATCTACAACTTATATGACCTTTAAATCAAATATATTTTCTCTCCCTACTCTCATTTTCATTACTAAATTAAAATAAATAGAAATAACCTCAACGTTTTTTAACTTACATGAAATAAATAATTTTTATTGCATTTAATATTTAGATCAAATTTTAATATATTTTCTCTCCCTACTCTCATTGATACGTTTAAGAGAGATACATTTATAAAACTTTTCAATTTTACAAAACAAATGAACAAATATGAACTCAAACTTTTTTTTAATATTGAACAAAACGGATTGCAATGAATAAGAGCTATCAATAGGTAGCAGAAAGAAAAGAGTAAGCTAGACCATCCAAAATACATAGGAGCCACAAAAAAGGTTGAATGAAAAATTCATTTCATCCACTGAGTCACTCTATGACTTAGTCCAAATTTAATACAATTTTACATCACTTATTTTTTGATAAGTTAGAGTCTACTCATGGCTTGAACATCTTCTTTGATAAAATCTAACTATGTGAAAAAAGAAAAGACAATTTGAAAAAAAATTGTCAAAATAAAAATCGAAAATAATACTTGTTTGATAACACTAATATGAACTCAAACTTGCTCAAATAAAAATAAAGAGATCAAACTCATCAAAGGTGACCCATACCTCTAACCTTTAAAAACTTCATATTAAAAACAAAATTTCTCTTTTTGAAAACTAAATCAATTAATATATACATATATATACAGAAAACAATTTTTATTATTATCCTTTAATCTCGTAAAGTACTAGGTTAATGTCACAAACATAAAATTATTTAAAGTGTTCATTTCCTTGAACCCACCCCCGATCGAAAACGACATCTGTCAGAATGAATGCGTTATACATTGACGAAGATATCGTACAAAACAAGTTTGACCCGGCACATCCGGTCGAAAACGACATCTCCCGCAAAAATAGGTTGTATTAGTCACGGACCACAACACAAGGAAAAACCCAACAAGAAGGAATGAATGCACATGACAAGCACTAGGAAGTTTGTGCAGCGCCCCAAAAGATACTACAAACCACCTGTGACAATTTCTTATCAACTTTAAAAAGGGACCCCTTTCTTAACTCCACACGTAACATCAGATGTAGACTTATGTCAAATAGGTAATAGAAGATTTATCCCTCCATTAGCACTTGCATAAGAAGAGGGTGCAAGGGTTAATAGAAAAATATAAGTTAATATGGTAAAAGGAGGTAAATTTTTTATTTACGTCGTAAGTTGAAAGAACTTGAGTTAAATATTTCAATCAACGGTGTAATCTTGTTAAGAGTTCTTGGAGGACAACTATCAAATTGATCGCAGCCGTTCACTCGTTTCCTTTGCTCTTTTCTCCGGTATTAATGCATTAAAATTTGTTTTTTGACAGTGCAACTAATAATGAGTACAAATGCATTTGCGTTGCACTATGTATTAAATGTACTCTGGTCATGTATAGTTTTATTCGAGAGAGATGGGAATGCGCATACACCATCTTGTATAATGTTTGACAGAAAATCTGAGCGCTTTCAGCCAATTTTGATCTTGTAACGTGTAAGACAAGCAAATGAATCTCAACCATTCATCATTTCTCGCCATTTTTTTCTGACTGTTTTCGTTGTTTTTTGTTGCTTTCCTTGCCGCTATTGGTTTTCACTCCACTCTTCCTCGTTGGTATTTCCCTTTCACTTCTCCAATTTGGCAAGTTGCAACATGAAAATAAGGTTTTGATGAGGGTTTTAAGTATGCTTATTAAAATGAAAATTATGGCCCAGATCCTAATAACAAGCACATTTAGGTTTTAACATTATGACATCCTTTACCGTAAGTATATATTAGCATAATTAATATATAATGTATATTTTATATAATAAAAAATATATATAACTATTAAATACATATATAAAGTTATTATAATTAATAATTTTTATATTTTTATATTTTTATATAATATAAAAATCTAATTAATATATTTTATATTTTATATAATAGATTACGTGATATATAATATAACTATATTTATGCAAAAAATAGACCAAAATTTATCCTAATTGACCTTCCACACTTCTTCGATGTACCCATTGCACACTAAGGTGCGATTGCTAGTTGTTATTTATGTCATATCTCAACTATACTATATATAAGGAATTTAAAAAATATGCTCTTTCCATATCACATGTCTATTAACATTCATATACATATTAGGACAATTTAACAAATCTTATTGGTAAGAAGCCTTCCACAAGCTCTGTTTTAACATGCATTTGTCTTCATATTGAGCACAACTCACCAACTATTTTGTTTCCAATTATATTTAGCATTCATTTGAATTGGTGTAACGAAATGACTACAATTGCCTTCACACCCATAGAATAGCACAAGAACACCCTTACTCACGCCCATTGTGCCAAAGGAATACAACAATGTGGTTGTGTCATCTTTCCATACCAATACACAACATCAAATTTTATAAAAAATATTAATTGACTAAAGACATAAGTTAAAAAGACCTAAAATTTAAACTTACAAATTCAAAAGAGAATCGTTCATAGTCTCATAGATATGATCATGGTTGCCAACCCCATGGTTGCAAGAATATATAGATATTCATAGAATCTACCCTTGAATCTATCTTGGCCAAGTTATTTTCTAGTTCTTAAATAGATTATGATTTGGATTGGTAATTTAGTTTCATAACTTATCATATGGCTCACTATAGTCCTTATCCAATGTAGTTCATTCCTTCATACAAGTTTAATTTGATATATACCCTCTAACTCATCTTACATAATTGGTGTAATACAAGAAAAATACCAATGAATGTATTAATGAGTATACATTTTATTTCCCTCTTTTGGTTGCTAAATTGGGTTTAACACTTCCTAATCATCATCTCCAAGCCATCTTTCTAGAAAATATTGTGCCAAGATAGATTTAAGCTTCAACCATCTCATTCTTTCTCTAAATTATTTCATGTTGTCATTCAAGTTGAAACCAAGTTGTTACTTCACCCAATCCCCTATAGGGACCTTCATTTGCATGTGTCTTTTACTATAACTATTTGCTCAACCTTCTTCCACTTCTTTCCAATCCTACCATTCTTCCAAATGTATGTCTATACTATAATTTTCTAAGCCTTAACCAACACTAAATCATCATGCATCTACACTCTTCCATCTTTTTCTTTGTATTTTGTAGATCTAGAGACAACACTTGAGTAGAGACAAATAAATGACATTTGGGAAAATCTTCAATATCCTTTTGATGTACAATCTTTTGTCAAGTATGATGATTTTATTTCTCTTTACTTTAGTATACTTGATTTGTTATAGCACATGTGCACTAAAGTGAAGGAAAATATATAGACAAAAAAGTGTGTACTTTGCACTTTTCTTCCTTGTTTTACATTCAATTTAACACTTTCCTTTTATAAACATGATTTTGACCATTTCTAACCATTTTGAGCTCCTATTTGTCATCTTATCTATATTGCACACCTACTTTTGATCCCACTTCACTTCTACATTGACATGTTCACATGCTCATGTTTGCCTAAATAAGGTTGTTTGTGGTCATGTCCCATGCATTCAATTTTATGTTTCATAACTAAACATTTTCTCTCTCACACAACCCTAATCCTAACTCAACTCCAATGACTAAAAATGGAAAGAAATGACTTGCATATTTATAATAGAAGATTTTTTAAGGAAAAAAAGGGATCCATTAGCTATTAGGAAGAAATGCAAATACATTCAACTACACACTACAACAAACTTCCATGGATGGAAAAAAGCAATGGAACCTCCATTAGAGCTCCATTTTGTTGCAAACTCCACCACATCACACTACACATAAATTTACAAACCCAAATGCTTCATAAATAAATTGTCAAATTTTCCTTAGGATTTGACTAAGACGAATCTCAAAAACAACCTTTGAGTGTCTCTTATCTTCTTAAATTGTAGTTCAAGGTTCAACTCCAACATTTATAGAGGATGCAGTTGTGTAAATGTAGACATCAATGCACCTTAGAGGACAAAAGTGTGTAAAAGGGACACTATTGCAATCCAAACAAACATGATCACACATGTTCAATATCCCAACACATAGTCATAATCTAGTGACATCATAACCTCCTTGTATCTTCTTCTCAATCATCTGCAACTTGTACAACCTTTAAATCAAATATACATTCTATCTCCCTACTATCATTTTTATTTTAAAAATTAAATAACTAGCAAGCACACCTTGGTGTGCAATGAGTACACCAGAGAGGTGTGGAAGGTCAATTAGGGAAAAAATTGGTTTAGTTTTTGCATACATTTTTGTAGTACATGAGGTCAATTGGTAGGTCATTTAGAAAATAATTTTGTTTATCTACTACTACTACATTTAGAAAATAATTTTGTTTACCTACTACTACTACTACTACCACCACCACCACCACCACCACCACCACCACTACTTTATATTTTTATTATATAATAATATTATTACATTTATTTCTACTACTACTACTACTACTAATTTTATTTTATATTTTTATTATATAATAATATTATTATATTTATTTTTTAATTTTATGTATTAACTATTATATTCACCACACCAATCTATGACTTAAGTAATTTAGTGTGTCTAGCTATAAACTTCTTTATAAATTTTTCTTCAACTATTTATGCCTTTGGATTAGATGCCTTCACTAACTCAATATCCAAGAGGCTTGAAAGCTATCAGTAGGGTAGATAGTGAATCATATAAATAATTTATATATAATATATCATTATAAATTGTTTATGTATTATATAATTTAAATATAAATATAATAAATAATATACATAATAAATAATGGGGTTGACCCCGCAGTGCAACAGTTGTTGCAAGGCAGCACGATACGTTGCATTAGGAGTTTGAATCCCATAGTGGTATGGGTGGTTAATCACTGGCAAATGACAGAGGACAAAGGACATGAATGCGAGGTCAAAGACTGCATGTGGAGGTTAGTGGGAGAATACCGATGGAGGAGTGGAGTGACGACTTCATATAGGGAG
Organism: Sequoia sempervirens; assembly: GCA_007258455.2. Lineage (NCBI taxonomy): Eukaryota > Viridiplantae > Streptophyta > Pinopsida > Cupressales > Cupressaceae > Sequoia > Sequoia sempervirens. The sequence goes on from VDFB02373365.1 coordinate 186,658,964, forward strand.
GAGGTAGGCCCGTCGTAGAGAGGAATCAATGGTGGTGTGGCAATAGTTGCAGGATAAAGCAATGGGTAACAGTGGTAAAGGGGGTCAACAGGTTGAGTGTCGGTGGCAAGAGGATGGGAGGAGATGTGGGGGCCGAACGTGGTAAGGAGAAAGGAGGGAGGAGAGGAGGAGAAATGGATATATGGGGGATGAGGTTCCTCGTATGTGGCCTCATTGGTTCATAGCTTTAGTCAAAAGCTTTCAGGATATTGTCCCTTAGTAATGATTTACCGAACAAAATAAATAAATAAATAAATATAATTATATATATATAATAACGATCATCTTGTACGACTATTCTTATATTTAAGACTTTATATATAATTAATATATATAATAAAATAACTATAATTATTATAGAGATGCATATTTTAATATTATAGTTATTAATATATAATATATTTATCAACAATATATAATTTTAATATGTAAAAGATATATAGTATTAATAATATTATATAATAGATCATATTATTTTATTTGACAATATATAATATTATATAAGATATTATATAAGCATATATAATAAAAACCTATAATATTGTAAAGTTAGTTATACTATATTATAATTATTTATAATGAGTATATTATATGATATATATTAATACTTTATAAATTTAATTTGTATATTATTAATTATGTTATATAGTTTTATAATATATTAATGATGATTATATTTATAATATTAATATTATATATTATAATTCAAATTATATATAAAATTATTCGTAAATTGAATATGTATTATATAATAATTATAATATCATATAATAATATTATCTTAATATTATAGTATATTAATTATTATATGATAATATATAGTATTATATAAATGATTATAATATTATATTATAATTATTATTTGATAAAAAAAATTAAATTATTTATATTTTTATTGATTAAATTAATATTAATATTATTATATTGTTATAATATTTTAATATTATATTATTATATTATTATCAATGGTTAATAACTTCCTTTTTTTTTTAATTCTCACATGTTGTCTATTTTGATAATTTGAAAAAACTCAAACACAGAAAGAAAAAATGAAAAATAGTGAACCAAAAAAGCGGTGAAAGAAATAGGGGTAAGGAATGGTTAAAATGACTGAAATTTGTTTTTTCTAATGTGAGACACTTTTTGAGGAATTACCCGTATATGATTCATTCAATCGTCTTGCATACCTTATCCGAAAATCTTCACCGTCTATAGACAAAAGAAATTCCGTGAACTTCAAATAACCTTCAACCTAAATATCAACAACCTCAACTCTTTATTTATATATGTAAAATAAATAAAAATATTTTTTAAATATTTTTTTAATTAACATTTATATAAAATTCTAGACAAATAAACATACTAATAATTAATTGTAAAAGAGAAACTTATTTTTCAAACATTAAAAAACAAATAAACAAATATTCAAACTCACTCAAATAATAATAATTGACTCAAGCCTCTAACGAAAAAAAGACTTCATATTAAAAGCAAATTTTAAAAAAAAATTATATCAATAAATATTCACGAGTGGGGGATTCACGAGTGGGGATAGGAAGGGGTGAGAAAATGCGGGCCCCAACAGAAGAAAAAACCAAAAAGCATATGACAACCACTTGAAGTATTGTTGAGTGCACTGAACGATACTACAAACGTAGCTTTCATTTTGACCTTTACAATAACAACCCGTGACCATTTCTTATCAACTTTAAAGGGCACCTTTCCTATGTACTATGTTACTCAATGACCTCCAATAACCCTTTAGAGTTTTATATTGTATTTCTTGTCAAAAAGCGGAATGTAGTGGGTTGTGTCTTTTCACAAGAGTCTTAGGTGTTGTGCCCTTTATATAATTGGTTTGTGTATAAAGATGGTGTTGAAATACAACATATTAGGGAGACTTTAAGAGTGCAAAGGGAAGTGTGATGGTTTTCTTCATAATTAGTTATTTTCTTTTGTGATATATAATGTTAGATGAAATTTCAAAAAGCACGTTCAGTGTCTGGATTATGAATCAATACATAGTAATGTGATAATGTTTTTTTTTTTTTTAAAAAGGGGTAAAATTTTTATTGAAACTCAGAAACCAGAATTACATCCAAGCCAGGGGCAAAAGCCCAGAAAGAACATAAGATGCCAACAAGGGCCAGAACCAAATCATTCAGAACCCCTAGTATCTGCAGCAAGGACCCGCTCCAAATCCGAGCTAAGCTCAGGAGGGATCTGAGCCCAATCATCAATCTTCCAATCCTCAAGATGCTCTGAAGCCCATTTGGCCAAACAGTCAGCCGTCCTATTCCATTCCCGCGGAATATGGACAAAAGACACTCTCTCCATAAGAGATCCAATCTGCAAAATCTGCTGAACCAGAACCGCCAACTGCCAATTCACATCCAACCTCCTCCCTTGATTAAGTAAATTTATCAGAACCTGAGAATCAGATTCACAAGTAACCCTACGCCACCCCAGCTCGTAGGCCTTCCTCAAAGCATAAAGAATCGCCCAACCTTCCATAAAATTAATAGTCTGTGTTCCCATATGAATGGAAAATAGGAACACCACCGATCCCGAGGAATCCCGCCCAACCCCTCCAACACCAGCTGGGCCAGGATTGCCCCTAGACGAACCATCAGTATTAACCTTCAAGGTTCCCTCAGGGGGAAGCACCCAGGACCCCTGCCTCTGGACACGCTGCCTCACTCGACTGCCCTTCCGCCCCCTAGTTGCCCCAGGGGAAAACCCCTGGATACCCAATCGAGCCACCACCTCAGCATCCTTCTTATCCAAGGGAAGCTCCACATCCCCTTTGGCATGGATAGTCTCCTGGATCATCCCAAGAATTCTGCACCACACCTGCTGAACCTGCAACAATTCGCCACGAAAAATCCTCCTATTCCTTTCAAGCCAAATCTGCCACAACAAAAAGATTGGGCCTGCCAGCCACACATCCTGCAAAAAAGAGGCCCTCGAGGGAGGCCTGCCCAAGCTAGTCCAGAATTCAACTAAAGAGGAGGCGTGAATGCATGGATTTCCCCAAACACTCCACCAAAAATGCCAAAGCTGCAGGGAGAAAGGACACCGGAAGAAAAGGTGCGAAGAACTTTCCTCACCTTTCCCACACATCACACACATAGACGGTCCCTGAAAGCCGCGCATTTGGATCTTGTCCCAAGTCAGACACTTGTTCCAAGCCAAAATCCAGGCAAAGCAGTTACACTTCGGCCAAGAAAACTTGTTCCAAACCTTCTTCCACCACGGAACTTCCTCCCCCTCAAACCTTTGAGATAGAAGCCTCCGATATCCAGACGCAACCGTGTAGTGCCCCTTTGGATTAGGAGACCAGGCAAGAATATCCTTGTCTCTTAAAGGGTTACATTGTCTTCTCAAAAGAATACTCTGCAGAATCCTACAATCTTCCTCCATGCCCATAATCGGCCACTCCTCAGGAGTTCTCCATCTAGAACTCACAAGCTGACCCTGGTAAGAAATCACCTTAAAATCACTTACCCGCGTCCAACCAACATCCTCGAAACTCCTACTCAAAGCCATCAGTTCAGGGAACTGAGATAGGATGGGAGGGTATCCATCCCAGGAATCATACCAGAATTGAACCTCAGTCCCCCTCCTGCAAATCCAAAATAGACCATCCTTGATAAGCACTGCTCCCTTCTTGAGGGTAGCCCACACCGCTGAGCCCTTACCTAACAGGGGATAACGAGGAATATCATCTCTAGGAATACCCTGAAAGTACTTATAGGACAAAATCCTAGCCCAAATCCTATCCTTCTCAGTGCACCATCTCCAATAGAGCTTCGCCGCCAACGCTGTCCCTGCCAGAGAGGAATGTCTCAACCCCAAACCCCCAAGCTGCTTAGGACAACAGACAGTATCCCACTTAACCAAACTCCACTTGGAAGTCCTCACACTACCAGCCCATAAAAATTGTCTTGCCAAAGAGTCCAACTCAGAAACAAATCCCATCGGAGCCACCTGAAGCATACACCGATAAATAGGGAGAGCCTGGACCACAGACTTCAGCAATTGAACCCGCCCAGCAAAGGACAACCACCGATTGGTCCAATGGGTAACCTTCAGCCGAAGTTTATCCAGAATAGGCTGCCATGACTCCCTTGATAATCTTCCCACCGAGATAGGAACCCCAAGGTAAGACATAGGAAGGGTCCCTATCTGAAAACGAAGAATTTGAGCAATCCGCCTTTGAATAGGATTCGGAGTATTAAAGAAATAAATGGAAGACTTATCTTCATTGATTGCTTGACCTGAAGCCTCAAGATACCTATCCAACACCTGACGAATATTAGTAGCCTCCCTCACAGTAGCCTCTCCCATCAAGGCAGTATCATCCACAAACTGCAAGTGGGACGAGGGAGGTAAATCACCACCCCACCGCCACCCCTGAATAAGCCCCAGCTCCACCTGGCTCCTTAGAAGGCGCCCCAAGCCTTCCACAAGCAAGATGAAAAGGTAAGGGGAAAGAGGATCCCCTTGTCTTATCCCACGCGTAGCCTCAAACAACTCCGAGTGCATCCCATTAGTTAACACAGAGAAGGACACAGACGTGATGCAGCTCATGACCCATTGGATCCAATCATCCCCAAAACCGAAAGTAGCAAGGATCCTCTGAAGAAAAGACCAACGGACTCTATCATATGCCTTTGCCATGTCCAATTTGATAAACATAGCCTTAACCCTAGAATTAGCCATAGAATGGATGGTCTCAGTAGCCAAAACAATACCATCTAGAATCTGCCTGCCTTCCACAAAACCACTTTGCTCCTCAGATATAAGTAATGGCAACCACTTTTTCAGCCTATTCGCAATTAGCTTCGAGATAATCTTATACACCACATTGCACAAGGATATAGGCCGGAAGCGGCTCAACCTATCCGCTCCATCACACTTCGGAATAAGAGCCAGGAAAGTGGAGTTCAGAGCCTTAAGCATTTGCTTATTCCGCTGCGACTCCTTGACCACCTCCAATAAATCCAACTTGATGATCTCCCAAAACTCTTGGAAGAATTCAACCGGGAAACCATCAGGGCCAGGAGCTTTTCCTTTCTTCATTTGAAACACCGTCCCCTCTAATTCTTCAAGTGTGATTTCCCCCATAAGATCCTCTCTCATCTCCTGAGACACCAAATGGGGGATGCAAGAAAGGACCTGTGCCTCCCCTACCAAGTTCCCCTGCACATCCTCTCTAAAAAGGCTAGAAAAATAACGAACGGCCTCATCAGAGATACTCTGAAAAGAATTCAAACTCTCTCCACCATCCGAAATCAAAACAGGAATAGAGTTACCATGCCTTCGTGCCTTCACAGAGTTGAAGAAAAAGGCAGAATTTTTATCCCCCTCCTGAAGCCAGTCAATCCGAGACTTTTGTTTCCAAAAGATCTCCTCCCGTAATTCCCATTCCTCCAAATCTTTCAAAGCCCTAGATTCCTCCTGCAATAGAGCCTCAGACACCCCTTTCTCCCTCAACAACCTCGTAATACCATCCAACTTAGCTTGTGCATCAACCTTGGCCTTAAAAATATTCCCAAAACATTGCTTATTCCAGCGTTTAATCTTATATTTAACAAACTGGAGAAGCTTAGAAAAAACATACATAGCTGTACCAAAAGATGGTCTTCCCTCCTGCCACCACTGAGCAACATAATCATGGAGAACGGGATCCCGCAGCCACATAAGCTGGAATTTGAAAGAGGGCTTGTGGGTCCGCCCAACTAGGCTGATAGAAAGCTTAATGGGCCAATGGTCCGAACCCCTCCAGTCCAAAATCTTTGAGCAAGTAACCCACCTATCACCCACCCAAAAGTAAGAAACCATAAACCGATCCAGCCGCTCTGCAATGCCATGTTCACCAGGGCGACGATTATTCCAGGTAAAGTGCCCGTTACCTGGCTTGATATCCACCAGATTCAAAACAGAAATATTATCCTGAAAGAGAAGAGCAGAAGGCTCCAATCTCATGGTACCCCCCCGCTTCTCAGCGATCTCAGTGATAGCATTGAAATCACCCCCAATAATCCATGGCAGGTAAGGGTTCATACTTCTCACATACCGAATATTTGACCACAAAATCTGCTTGCCCTGCAAATCCACAGGCGCATAAATGTTGGAGAAAAGAACCACTTCCCCAGATTCATAACAAGATGCCACCATAGAGATAGAGGATTTGAATGAAAACCACCATAGGGGGCAAATCTTCTGAGGGTCCCATAAGCAAGCAACCCCACCAGAGGCACCCAGAGCACCAACGCATTGGCATTCACCATTCCTCCACAGCTTGGGCATAATGCCCATCATACCATCCACAGAAAGCTTTGTCTCCTGTAAAAAGAGAATATCAGGATATTGACATCTAACTAAATTCCGAACAGCTTTTTGTCGAGGGCCACTGTTCAAGCCCCTAACATTCCAGGATAGGACAATCATTTCAAAGGGCCTGTGAAGTGAGAGTCCAGAGTCTTAACTGACCCTGATTCCACCAAATTTTCCCCAATCATCTTAATCTTCTCCAAGTCCTTCTTCCTGCCCAACTTGGAACCTTTCTCTACCCCTCCTTTCTTGAAGTCCTTTTGGAGGATGCCTAATTGAAGAGAAGCCTTATTGCTTTTTCCCCCCACCGAACCAGCTTTCTGCTCATGGAAAGACCCAGCCCCTCCGTCTTTCACCACCACGCTACTTGGTTCACTTTGAGCCTCCAACTTTAAGACTGATTCCATCTGCAAGGTTCCCACCACCTGAGGGGCAGAGGAGATCCCAGGGCTGATCCCCTCTTGACCAAAGCCTCCCCCCCCCAGCTCCGCACCCTGAACGGCCGAATCCACTCCCACCTGATGGTTATCCATAACTAGCTCCACCAACTGCCCTTGCTGTTCAACATCCACCCTGCCTTGATCCAAATCAACCAACCCAGGGTTCACTTCTTGCTGGCTAAGACCCTCCAACACCTCAAATCTGTTTAAAGAATCCTCATCCTGCCTCTCATTCAGGGGCCTTTTAAGCCCCTTATTTCTATTCCGAGATCTGACAGGAAGAAAGCCATCCTCCCCAGGACCACCACCCTGAACAGACCTTTACCCTTATCCAACCCAGAAGGATTCACAGGTGGCAGAGAGGAATTAGTCCCCAAAGGCTTGGCCCTTGGGCAACGACGCAGTAAATGACCATATTCATGACATAACCGACATCTAAAAGGTAAGGTCTCATAATCAAGCTGTTGAACCCATGAGTAAGAACCTGCGCATACCTCCAAAGAATCTGGCAAAGGTTTACTTAAATCAATTTCCACACAAAATCGGGCAAAATTCATTACCTTTTTGAACTGTGTCTGCTGCGAGGAACCAACAGGTTTACCAAGCATTGAGGCTAGTAAGTGCAGAACATCCTCCCGCCAACACTCAACCGGTAACCTCGACAATCTAACCCAAACCGGAACCCGACTAGGAATCTCCTCAGCTGGATTGAAGCCAGCATGCCACGGCTTGATAAACAAGCCCACCTGGTTGTAAAAATACGGACCTCCTTCGAAAACCTTGATCCTATCCGCCATGCAGTCAAACGTGACCATGAAATAGTTATTAGCAAGGAGCTGAATCTCCATCTCTCCTATTGGCATCCAAGTCCTTCGAGCCCAGCTCTCCAAAAATTGCAGAGAAATTTTCAACCCCAAAAATTTGCAATACAACGAATGTCTTGAGTAGTACTCAATATCATCCGCGAGCATCTCCATCGGGATCACAACATTCGGCCTCTCTTTGCACCTTTCAAGGCAACCGTTAACCTTTGGAACACGAAACCCGCCTGCCAATCCCTCCTCACTCTTTTCCGCATTCTGAGAGAATAAAATATTATCATGAAGACGAGACCCCGAAGGCAAGGGTTTCGAGCCAAGAGCAGATCGAAAATCTAGCTTAGGTCCCTCCCCCGAAGGCCCCCCAGCCTCCATTGAGAAAAAAACCCCTGACAGAGAACCAGGTCCTCAAAGACCCCCAAAGCAATAGCTCCCCCACGAGGGAAAGCCCCACACGCACCCCCCAAGGAGGGGTCCCCACAAAAACCACCACACCACCCCACACAAGCCCCGAACTCAGACCCCACCACACCACTACACCCCACCCCCCGGCTCCACAAAGCCCCGCACGCAGCCCCAAGCCTCACCCACACCGCACCACCCCACACCTCGCCACAACCGCCCCACACTCAGCCCCCGCCCAAAGAAGACAGCCGCCAGAAGCAGCACCCACACAGGAAAACGCCACGCCCACCAGCCGGAAGATCCACCAGCGCCGGCCCTAAACCAGGCGACTCCAAAATAGATCCTGCAGCGCCCACGGACCACCAAGAACCATAGTAATGTGATAATGTTGTGTTGATGTAAGTCTTAAGATGCTTTTGTACTACTATGAATCAAATATTTTTCAATGATCAAGCATGATACTAATGATCTAAGGATATCTTTAAAAATAAGATCCTATCTGTTTATTTCAAAGTGGGGCTCAATATAATAGGTAATGATCACATGTCTCATTAGTTGATGATACATATTTTCATCCTCCACCAATATTGCACATGATATGCATACACATGAACATGGGACATGTTGACATTTCACCTTATGAACTACGTCATTTATAAGATTAACAATCTAGAATGATATATTGATACTTATGCATAAAGAGATCAACCACAAGATTACACTATTGAAATATTTCACAATCCTCTCGGCATATGATATTTTGACTTATCTTTCACCAAATGGATTTGTAGCACCTTGTTTTAAAAAAGCATGATGGGAGAGGTGTTCCATTACAAGTACAATACTTACAATTTATGTGTCTCCCTTATTTTCATGAGGATCAACTATTCACTAAGGTTTTTCCCATCAAGCATGAGTGATCATGTACTTACATGGTTTTATTTATTACCTCACACTTATGTCACTTCCTTTAAGGATCTAGCTAACACTCTCATTAAATATTTTCATTACAATATTAAGCTATGGCTCAACTCAAGCAATGCAAAAAAAGAGAGCAAGAACCAATTATGGATTATATTTTTAAATTCCAAGATTTGTATACTAGTATTTTTTCACTAATGTATATATATGGATGGTTTACTTCCACAACTCATGCAATGCAAACAAAGAAGCAAGAAACAATTAAGGATTACATTTTCATTTTTCAAGCTTTGGCTACTACTATTTGATCTCTATTGTATATATGGATGGTTTATTTATAATCTTTGAGAGCCAAGTGTATCACATTCCTCATCACTCATTGTCAAATTTATGTGCTATAATATGTAAATGAAAGTATGCCTTATCATCTCCTATTATATCAACATATTTATAACACTTCCTCCTTTTTCTATAAGTTAACACCATTGTCACATTCAAAAAATGGGCGCCATGAGGACTACCTAATGATAGTCATGATGATTGTAATGTAGTATCTATACGAAACCCTTTTAAAAAAATAGTATATTATAAGAAGCTCCACAGACTATATTAGAACAACTCTTGCAACACAACTTGAAAACCTTACCTCTTATCAAACTAATAGATAACTCTAAACTTGCACCACACAAGGCTAAGTACTTTTGTTCCTATCATCACATACATGGATATTTTATAGATATGCATTGCATTGAAATACAAAGTTTAAGATCTTATAAATAAAGAGAAAATAGACATTGAGTGTACTGTTCAACCCATAATTGATATAAAATAAAATGATGTATGTCAAGAAATTGATTTTTTTCATCACAAGACACCTCATGTTAAGGTTATATATAAAATAAAAGAGAAATTGTTCGTCATAGCACACCCCATTTTGAGATTATACATGACATAAAAGAGAAATAGTTTATTGTGCAACCAAATAAAATTGTGTTTGTAAAGGATTATCAACTAAATACACATGTATACAAGAAACAAATCATGAAGAAGAAAATGCAAGAATCAATAAATATTACAATGATACATTCTAGGACAAGGATGATGTTGAACCTCAAATATTTATTTTTTGATTCATGAGCCTCCTTATAGATTATATACTTACATACCCATACTTCATGTTTGCACTTTGGCCTCTTTCTCATACCTTGCTTGTTGTGCTTTACATATTAATTTCACCTTCTATATTTTATTGCATGCTCACCCTTTCCCCACTTGGGGGCATTTTCTCTTTCCTTCTTTACCTTACTTTATAGATTTTCTCCTACGATTGTTTACATCTTCTTTTTCTTTGTTTATCTTTTGTGCTTACTGATATCTTCTATGTCACTTGACCATCTAGACCTATTCCCATTTTACCTTATCCATCCTTATGGTTATTTGACCTTCATTCTTATGATCTTATTGTCCTTACCATGCTACTTTGGTTTCCTATATTACCTTGTTACTTCCCTACTTGTTATACATTTCTATACCTACTATAATTATTTTCAAATGATTCTCATTTTTGTCCATACCTATGCTTATTTTACAAATTATCTTCCACCTATTGAATATTTTTCATGATCACTTAGTGTCATGTCAAATCCCTTTTAAAAAATGGGTGCAATTAGGATTACCTAATGATATTCATGATGATTATAATGTAATCTCCATACCAAAAAAATAACATGTTACAAGAACCTCTATAGATTGTATTAGAACAACTCTTGCAACATAATATGATAACCTTGCCTTTTTCTCAAAATAATGGATAACTCTAAACTTAAACCAACACAAGGCTAAGTACTTTTGTTCTTATCATCATACACATGGACATTTTATAGATATGCATTGCATTCAAACATAAAGTTTAAGATCTTATAGATAGAGAGAAAATAGACATTGAGTATATTGTTCAACCCGCAATTGATATTGAATTAAATGATGTATGTCAATAAATTGGTTTTGTTCATCATAAGACACCCCGTGTTGAGGTTATATAAATAAAAGAGAAAGTTTTCATCATAACACACCCCATGTTGAGATATACACGACATAAAAGAAAAATGGTTTATTGTGTAACCAATTAAGATTGTGTTTGTAAGGATTACCCTCCTAATGGCTATCCTAACACTTATAAAATATTCATTCACTACACTTGCACATTAAAGATCAAGCCATTCAAGCACTCACTTGCAACCATTTTGCCATCTCCATAGCCATTTTGCATCAAATCCATCAAGAATCCTCAGTCTCATCTATTTTTACAATCAAAATCATGCATTGTAAAGGCGTTACGATATCGAAATTGTGAAAAGAGCACACAAATCAACCATATTCAAGGGAAAACAACTTCGTCAAGCTCAAACAGGGTGATATCTAGTCTTATTTTCATTTTCAAGTTTGAGTTTTAACTAAGGTCCTTATCTGAATGTTTTGCATTTTTTTTAGTCTTCTACTTGAATTTTCTTGCATATTTAATAGACTAGAACACTTGCACATATGTACAACCTTTAAATCAAATATACATTATATCTCCCTACTATCACTTTCATTTTTAAATTAAATAAATATAAACAACCTCAATTCTTTATTTATATATGTAAAATTTATACAAATACATTTTTTAATATTTTTAATTAGCATTTATATAAAATTTTAGATAAATAAACATAATAAGAGAAACTTATTTTTCCAACATTAAAAAACAAATAAACCAATATTGATCAAACTCACTCAAATAATAATTGACTCAAGCCTCTAACGAAACAAAGGCTTCATATTAAAAGCAAATTTTATTTTTAAAAAAATATACCAATCAATATTCAAGAGAGAGGGGGAGGGAGGATGAAGGAAAAAAGTAAAAAGCATATGACAAGCACTAAGGGAGAGGGCCTGATGGTGGGTAGGGTAACCTTGAGCGAGGGGTCCACATCATCAGCATCCGAGTCGACTAATTTTTTTTTGCCACGTGCCTTCACTGTCGAGCTCGCATTATGAAATAAAAATTTGGCAAGATTTTGAGCACGCTTTCCAAGGTTTTGGGGGTGATTTCCAAAAAATTCCAAAAAAGATAAAAAAATTAGGCGTATACCTATTGCAGACATCTGTATGACCGATTGTTGTTTGGCGCCACGCCAGTACTTGCATATGCATATTCTAGTTAGTGCGCATTAACTGCAACACACTCCCCGCCGTCGGCCTTAACACCAACCACCTCGGCATGCACACCATTCGCTTGGTCTTGCATTCTGTTCACCAAACACCCATTACTAAGACATAATTCATTTTCAGCGGTTCCATTGAGAAACAGCTCTGGTTAGGACGGACGCCGACGGTGGTGAGGCCATGGCTGAGTGGTGGTGATACAGTTTTCGTGCTTAAAGTACGTATCTACACCATATTCGGTAAAAGGAAACTATATATCTTCAAGATACGCAGGTGAGGTTGTCTTCCAACCTCACTCAGGCAGTAACTATGCATTGCAAAAAATTTGTATGTTTTTCTTGTGATTTTCTTTTGTTAAATGTGCAAGAAAAAATTGTAATGCTTTCATCGTGTAATGAAGCTTTGTTGCAGCTTATTCATGGCCGACTGTGTGTATATGTGACTATCCAGATATATATAGGCATATATATGGCCGACTATTTGTAAATGTGTGTATGCACAAATATATATGCATGTAAATGTATATATATGCATATATATCTATGTATACACACATATACACACAGCAACGGCCCACAAATGAAATTTTCCAACAATTTTGGAACTATATAATGCCAGACTGTGTGTATATGTGAGAATATAGTTATATATATGCATATATATGGTTGACTGTGTGTATATGTTTGTATATATCCATATTTATATGTCTACACACACATATACACACACACTGCCATAATATATGTGTTTTTTTCATTTTATACCTCTGTAATTGGAATATATGCATATATATGTGTGTATACACACATATACAGACAATCCTCCATTCAAATATAGCTTAGTTTGCATTTTGTACCTCTGTAATTTGCATATGTATAGTGGCAGTATGTGTGTTTCTCAACTCGACAATGAAGGCTTGTATGCACCTGTGTTTTAGCTGCCTCTTTCAATCGATGCCGTGAACCCCTCGCTCAAAAATTCCTGACCCCCATCATCCACTCTTCCCTGTCCTTTGTCTCTGCTTCAAATATGACTGATTTAGGGAATACAGTCATATCCATTTATATAATTCTCCTAGTAAATTAACCTAATCATTTTATTTTTTTAATTGACTAATCATTTATACGATTTTCTTAGTCAATTTAGTAATCATTTTAATTTTTAATTGACTAAACATTTCTTTTTAAATTGATATAATATTCAACATCTTTATATTAGACTAAATAATAAAATATTATGTATGCATGTATGCACACATACATACATACATACTACATAATTATTTATGTATGTATGTATGTTTCTATTTGAGACATAGACATACATACTTATACACACATACCTAGATGTATGTGTGTATAGTATGTATACACACATACATGTATGGATGTGTGTATAAGTATGTATGTATGTATGTTTCTATTTGAGACATAGACATACATACTTATACACACATACCTAGATGTATGTGTGTATAGTATGTATACACACATACATGTATGGATGTGTGTATACATACTATACACACATACATGTATGCATGTGTGTATACATACTATACACACATGCATACATGTATGTGTGTATAGTATGTATACACATGCATGTGTGTATATACTTATACACATACATGTATGCATGTGTGTATAGTATGTATACACACATGCATACATGTATGTGTGTATAGTATGTATACACATGCATGTGTGTATATACTTATACACACATACATGTATGCATGTGTGTATACATACTATGTGTGTATATACTTATACACACATACATGTATGCATGTGTGTATACATACTATACACACATACATACATACTTTGGCCAAAACATAGGTGCATGCCACCCGATACTATGGATTGTATGATAGTGTTCTAATACTGCCATTATATATATGCAAGTTGCAGGTCTACAATTACATGTTTTGCAATTGTTGTTTGAAGTTATATTTCAATATGTTGTTACACTATGCACCATTCTTATATATGTTGCATATGCATATGCATATATGCAATTGTTGTATGAAGTTAAATTTCAGTATGATGTTTGAGAAATGGTATTAACATAAGTAGGAGTCATCATATGGTTAGTATGTTCTGCATTTGTTGTATGATGTTATATTTTAGTATGTTGTTACACTATGTACCATTGTTTGATATGTTGCTCATTTCCATTCACCTCAATTAGATGCATGGTTAGTTTGTTCTTCAATTACAATCGATCTTACATGTATGGATTTGTTGTTACACTATGTATCGAAGTTAAGATATGCATATGCATATTGCATATTGTTAATATGAAGTTAAATTATAGTATGTTGTTTAAGAAATGGTATTAACATAAGCAGGAGTTAGCATGTGCATGTGCATGTGTATATGTATGTGCATACTGTCGGAAATTTCCTTCTCCATTTACATTTAAATTAGATGAATGGTTAGTTTGTTCATCAATTACACTCCATCTTACGTGTATGAATTTCTTGTTACACTATGAGAATTAGGTATGTTGTTTGAGAAATGGTATTAACATAGTAGGAGTCCATATGCATGTATGTACATACTATCAACAATTGCCTTGTCCATTTACATTTAAATGAATTGGACACCTTGTTGATTTCCATATGCATCCTTTATCTTTGTCATCGACAGCTCTCCCTTTAAGCTCTATTATGGTTGAAATATTTCCAACCCATTTGAATACAACATTACCATACATATGTATCTGGGAATGATAAAACATGGTATTAGTTACCAAATTAACTAAGCAGTGAGAGTCATGCGGATTATGATACATATATGTATAGATTACTATAGATAGATACATCCGGTTTCTCTGTGAGGAGATAAATAGATACATATGTTTCATATTGTAGAGATAGACAGTAACATGATAGAATATGTTGTCTCTATGGTATCCATACTGATGTTTCAAGTTAGAAACATTCAAAACAAAAAAAGTTCAAACATCGTTTCGAATCTATCAAGAAGTTCACAACAAAAAAACTAGCAACCAAACATTCAAATCAATCAAAAAATGTAGGAAAACTAAAATTTGATGGCAAGTTGTCTTGTGAGTTGGATGTGGCCTGTGACGAAGGACTCCATGATTGAGTTGGTTGGATTATGCTCAGGGTGGGTGAGGTTTGATAGGCCTGTAAGTGAGGACTCCAACTCTCATATGGTTGGCTTCTTGTGGGGCTAGGTGAGTGTGTATAGGAGAGCGACTGAGAAAGACTCCAACTTTGAATGTTTGGCTGGTAGCTTGGGTAGGTGATAGACAATATTGGGGAGATTGAATAGATATGAAATTTGTGAAGATCCTATGGTGGTCAGGCAAGGGATTTGGAGGGTTGTTGAGTCTCCTCTCCTTTGCACCATTTGCTTGTGCCTTCTCCAACTCTTTTTCCCTTTTTGTGGCTTCCTTTTCTCTCTGTGGGTCCTCCCTTTTTTTGTCCTTCTCCTTCTTTTGCGGCTCCTTTTTAGCCTCTACTGCTACTCGTTTCTTTTCCTTTTCAATTCTCATAAGACTTTTTGCCTCCAATTTTGTAATCCTTTCTATCTTGCACTCTGCAAGCTGTTGCTTCTTCCTCAATTTCAGTTCTTCTAGTTCCTTCTTCTTTTCGTCTTATTCACTTAACATTACCATTAAGTCATCAGTAGTTAAGAGTTGGGATCCTCTTTGCAACTTGATCCCATGGTCAGCTACCTTATTAGACTTGTCTTTCACCACATGAACCGATAGCTTTAAGAATTGTGAGATGTGTGAAGTTTGTTGGCCTCCCAAAGGCTCAATAAAATTGACATTATTTTTTTTATGGCATCTCACTATCTGTAGCATCTATTCTATCTCCTAACTACTCGTTGTCAGTGTCTCCACAATCAGCATAGAAATGTACTAACGTATTGGGACTCATGCATTGTGGTGGAGATGGCATTGAAAGGCTCTATTCTTCGTCCACATGCATATCCATAGCAAGATTGGTAGCACCATCAAAGAGCTAGGAGGGCTACTTAGGTGTAGTTGGTAGGGAAAGAGATATGTCTCCAATAGTACTGGTGTCTCCCAATACTACTGGTTCAAGTGGTTCATTGGAATATGAAACAACAAATTCATACATGTAAGCTTGAGAGTATTTGAAGAAAAAAAAATCCAATCCATGTAATTTAAATGCAAATAGAGAAGGAAATTGTTGGCAGTATCCACAACCATATGCATATGTTGACTCTTACTTATGATAATCCCATTTCTCAAACAACATACTGAATTTTATCTTCATACAACATATGCATATGCTAACTCTTACTTATGATAATACCATTTCTCAAACAACATACTGAATTTTATCTTCATACAACATATGCATATATATGCATATTGCATATTGCATATGTTGACTCCTACTTATGTTAATACCATTTCTCAAAACAATATACTAAAATTTAACTTCATACAACATATGCATATATGCAATGCATATGCATATTGCATATAGGCGTATATAACTTGATACAACAAAAGCAGAACATAGTGTAACAACAAATGCATACATGTAAGATTGATTGTAATTGAAGAAAAAACTAACCATACATCTAATTGAGGTGATTAGAAATGAGAAACATATCAAACAATGGTACATAGTGTAACAACATGCTGAAATATGGCATCATATAACAAATGCAAAAAATACTAACCATATGTTGACTCCTACTTATGTTAATACCATTTCTCAAACAACATACTAAAATTTAACTTCATACAACAATTGCATATATGCATATGCATATGCAAATTTGCATATATATGCATATCTAAAAATGGTGCATAGTGTAACAACAAATGCATACATGTAAGATCGATTGTAATTGAAGAACAAACTAACCATACATCTAATTGAACTGATTCGAAATAAGCAACATATCAAACAATGGTACATAGTGTAACAACATACTGAAATATAACTTCATACAACAAATGTAGAACATACTAACCATTCATCCCATTTTGCTAATCTCCAACTTCTGTAGTTCCAACATTAGACTCACCCTCATTGACTGCCAAACCATTGTTGGAAAGGCTTAGAATGTTTGCAGCAGCTGATTCTACCTCGGGGGCAGCAAAGTGGAATGTCTCACTAACCCTCATGTCATTATCCAAAGCATTTTGATCAAATGGCCAAATACCTGTCCTCTTGAAGCCAACTGTAATGTTTGAAAAATTCAATGACTTTTGAAAAGCTAGGCTGCCAGGTGTAGCCAATTCTTTCCTTCTTATCTCCATATTTGGATGTCTAATGGTCCACTTTTTTCTTTCCTTTTTGAAGTTACACTTGAAAGATGAGAAAAAAATCACATCAAGAGGCTGCAACTTGTGTGATGTGTGGTCGGGTAGGGTGAACAAATCAATACCAAGCTCCCTTGCTTTGGTAATGGTAGAGAAGGCTACATGGCTGCCATGCCCATCAAATATCAAGAGGTGTCTATGGGTGGGTGAGCAACCCCCAAGTACTTGGATAGCAAAGAAATTGAGCCATTTGATAAAAATCTCTTTCATCATCCATGCATGAGGTTGAACATCCATCAATGCTCCTAGCTCATAGTTGGCTATGTAGTTTTGCACTTTTTTTTGCTCTTGAACAAATAAAAACTTGGAAGTTTTTGACCTATAGTGTTTACACATGCTAGAATAGTGATCCACTCCTGACTCTTTGGGATAATGTAAGCAACACTTCTCACACCTTTCATGGAAATCACCTTCATGTTACCATTTCAGCTAGATTGCAGCGCTGTCTCATCACAATTCCAAATCTTCTGCAGTCCATAGTTCCCTCCTGCATATGCCTTCTCCAAAGTGTTGTAGAAAGAAATTACAACCGGTTGCCTCAAATTTATAGCACGGTCTCTATCTTGACCTTGGGTTGTTCTCAAGCAGAGATCAGGGTGCCTTCTTTTGAATCCTGTCCACCATGAATTTCCAGAAATCCCATTCTTGAAGGGATTATTCCTTGTTTTGCATATTTGGGCCACTTCCATTTTCAGATTGATGATCTCCAAACCTTGGCCAACAACAGCCATCTCCTTGCACCATTCGGCGATCAATGAATCTTCCTCCTTAGTTAGGACTATTGGGGGCCCTTTCCTTTTTGTAGTGGTCATACCACCTAGCCAATTGGACAATGTTGAGGTAGGAATACCCCACTTTTTTGCTGCACCTCTAGTTGACTAGTCGTAGTCTTCGACATCTTCAAGGGCATGGTCCATGTCAGCCTGGGTCCATTTACACCTCGGTGCAACCTTTTTGGTTGATACAGCTGAGTTAGCTTGCACTACAGATTCAGTTGGTTGTTCCAAAATAATGTCTACCTCCTCCTCACTACTTGGTTCTTCAGTTCACTGGTGAACATGAATGACAACATTCTCCTATCGCTATGTGGCAGATGCACACCTCTCTTGTGTGCGGGCATAGTTGTTTGGCTCTGCTTTTGTGGAGGCTTCCTCCTTGAATATCACCTGCTATTTGTTTGTGAACTTATCTTCCTCTGTATTGAACAGTGATTAGTAAACAACATACACTTAATATTTAAAATAGTGATACCGACTGAAACAACGAATCCATACATTTACTATTGTTTGTAATTGAAGAACAAGCTAACCATGCATATAATTGACACAACATTATGATACACATATATATGAACTTGCAACAGCAACATGATACAAATATTTATATCTTCAAACAACTTTGCAAGACAATAAAGGGTTTCAAATATTTCTATCATACTACTATTTCAAGTTGTGTTAATGTTTCATAATGTTGTTTGAGATATTCTTTGCATACTATCAATACAATTGAAGAACAAACAAAGCATACATTTAATTAAGTTGAATGTAATCGATGGTGGGTAGGGTAACTTTGAGCAAGGGGTCCATGTCATCAGTGTCCCGGTCGTGTAATTTTTGTATGCCACGTCCCTTGATAGTCAAGCTGGCATTATGCAACTTTTATATATGTATGTATTTATCTATCTCTGCAATATATATATGTGTGTGTGTGTGTGTGCATATCTATCTATATATGTATGTATATATCTATCTTATTGATGTTTCAAATTATTTATGCTCTTTCATTCCATGGTTATAACACAAATAGGAGTCATATGCTATCACAATTGGCTGTAAGGGAGAGGGGTTGCCAATTACAATCAGTTAAATTGAAGAACAAACACATAGAAAAAAGGGAGAGGAGCTATGTGTGGGCATAGGAGCTGATCGTGGGTAATGGAGGAGATTTTTATCCCTACAGAGAATGTAGTGAAGTGGTATAAAGTTCATGGCATTTGCCATGAAATTTAGATTCTTGGCATTTGCCAATAGTTTGTAAGTCATGGTATTTGCCATGAATTTTATAGCAGTTCTAATTGCATGCACTGCAGAGCAAGGGTGTTTTGATGTGACATAAATATCAACCCCTCTCCTTTACAGCTAACTTTGATGATGGCTGAGCCCTACTTATGTTAATACCATTTCTCAAACAACATAGTAACATAAGTAGGAGTTAGCCATTATGACAGTTGACTGTAAGGGATAGGGGCTGATATTTACAGTCATTTTAATTGAACAACAAACAAAGCATACATCTAATTAGGTTCAATATAAATGAGGACATACATACAATCGCTTTGTAGATATAGATAGATACTTATTTTGAATGTGAATGAATAAGGTATAAATTGAATGTAGATACCTATATTTGGTGATGAACTGTACAGTAATATATAAATTTGAGTATGCAATATATATATGTATATATGTATATATGCAGAGATAGATAGATACGTAATTTGAATGTAAATGAATATGGTATAAATTGAATGTAGATACCTATATTTGTTGATCAACTGTTCAGTAATATATTAATTTCAAATTGGAAAATAGAAATATACATACCTTGTTAATTTACATTCAAATTAGGTTATCTATATATCTCTCTGCAAATATATATATATGTTTCCCATAACCCTATCCATTTTCATGAAACTTACACATTTATCTATATCTGCAATATATATGGCCCTGTTCATTTTAATGAGACTTATGCATATCTCTTTCCCTATATATATATATATATATATGTATGTATATATATATATATGTATATATATATATATATATATATATATATATATATATATATATATATATATGTATATATATATATATATATATATATATATATATATATATATATATTTGTAGAGATAGATAGATACCTAATTTGAAATTAATATATTATTGAATAGTTCATCAACAAATATAGGTATGTACATTCAATTTATACCTTTTTCATTTACATTCAAATTAGGTATCTATCTATCTCTACAAATATATTATATATATAGGGGGAGAGAAATGCGTAAGTTTCATTAAAATGAACAAGGATATATATATTGCAAATATAGATAAATGTGTAAGTTTCATGAAAATGGACAAGGCTATGGGAAACATACGTGGATATGTATCATTTTGTGCAACATATATATGTGTGGTAATGTTGTATTCGAAAGGGTTGGAAATATTTCTACCATAACAGAGCTTAAAGGGAGACTGGCCGATGACAACATAAAGGATGGTTATGGAAATGACTTACCAAAAGAGCTGAATGGATTAATTTGAATTATGGGAGGGAATTTGATCTACATTCAATGGATTAATGGTAGAAGTGATAGCTTAATGGGTACACAGGATTTTTGGTTGGTGATTTGAAGTGATATTAAGTTTGTTTTTGAATTGTAACCAGTTTTAATTTTTTTTATGATTATTTTTTTTTAGTGGATTTGTAAATAATAGAGTGATAATTAAGTGTTATAATGAAATTATGCAATGCATAGTGAGCCTGAGAGTTCGTGTTTTTCAATTTTGCAGGAAAATTCAAAAAAAGATTGGTTATTATGGACATCCGGGAACCAGTTGATAGTAAAAAGAATATGAGAAATGGGACATGTTGAAATGTATTTTGTTCAAATATATTTGGAATTAAATCACTTGGCAATGTCTTATGTACATGTCAACTCACTTTTAATGCAAGAAGACTTATATTTTGGTTAATAAAATATCCCTTCACAACAACCTTTTATTGGGAAGGTGGCAAATATTATTTATATTGTGGAAATAAGATTATCATTATACATTCACTTGATATTGTGAAATAGGCAAATAAATGTCCACTTGCATTCACCCACTATTGAGAAGGTGACAACAAAAAAGTCAACCTATGATAGGACATACTGTGAATTTAATATGAATCTATAATATCATATTTGAAAGGAAATTCAAAATTTATATTGGTATAAATATTACCCATTGGTGGGCCCCAGGCTGTCCATAGCTATACCAGCGATGAGACCCTATTCCATGATTGGCTTCTCTCCCTTATTCAATTTGGGATAAGAAATACGGGGCTTTGATCTTTACATGAATCAATACATTGAGGACAACTCATAGTTGCAGAAATACTAATTGTTAACATTGAATCTTGAAAAGGTGTCATACATTATTACGTCGAAGGAGTTTTCAATGTGAAACAAGGTGAGCTATTATTGCATATCTGCGGCTGTCCCAACATCTATATCAATGCAAGACAATTGAATGGATCATGTTTGTTTATCTCATAACATGATCACTGATTTTTATTCTTGCGTCAAAGGCATTTCCTATGTCACAGATCTAGGGCTGTCCTAGTGTCTCTATCAATGCAAGACACTAGGTGAGCTATTATTGCAGATCTACGGCTGTCCCAACATCTGTATCCATGCAAGAAAAATGAATTGACAATGTCCATTTATCTCATCACATGATCATTGATTTTTATTTTTATGTTGAAGGTGTTTCCTATGTCGCAGATCTATTGCTGTCATAGTGTCTCTATCAATGCAAGATGAACTTTTATGGAAGATCTATCAGTGTCTCTATTATGAATGGGTCGTGTCCATCTATCTCATAACAAGTTCATTGATTTTGTTCTTACATCGGAGGGGTTTCCAATATGAAGCAAGGTGGGCTATTATGGAAGATCTATGTTGTCCTAATGACTGTATCAATGCAAGATAATTAAATGGATCATGTCCATCTATCTTGTCACATGTTCATTGATTTTTTCTCTATATTGTCGCATGCCTTCTTTGGACCACATGTTCATTTCCCATCATTTTTCACCATCACTTATTTCTCCTCAGCATCATTGATGACATCACAACACAATGTAAAAAAGCTTATTTGTTGTTACAATAGTAAGTAAGAAGTGATATGCAAAGGAGCTAAAACAAATATAATATAATAGTTCTCAAGAAGACAAAATAAAAAACATTGTTTTATGCGCCACTCATCATATGAGGTAAGGTTCCTTGTATTGTTTGAAGGGATGGGATGTAACTTCAAGGCTAAAATACACATAAAAAAATTTAAAAAATTATGGAATAATAAAAGTCAATAAATTTTGCTAGTATTGGCATGGTGTGATGGTTTATAGGTGGAATTGTTGTTCTTTCCACCATGGTTCAAACCCCGTTGGGGTGGTATTGTTGTATCCGGTTCATAGCTCCGGTCAAAATCGTTTACCCCTTGAATAAAAAAAAAAAAGTCAATAAATTTTATCCTAAAATATTAATATTATAATTTTTTTTATTAATCATTTTATGTTATGTTATTTGTATTCATTTACGGGAGAAGCTAAGCTATGGACAAAATTCACCTATGCATGTAATATTATATCATAACACCCATCCCCCATCCCACACACTAGAAAAAATGCCCCAATGGAAAGACTTGATGGATGGAAAAAACACCCTGACAAAAAGACTTGACGGATGGACATTTAGGCACGTGTCATTGCCAAGAAAATGTGGCAGCACTGATGATTTTTTAAAATCATATTTTGGAATGGAAAAAATTCCCAAAATGTGGCCATTTGAAATCATAATTTCAAAATAGGAATAAGCCCAATCTCCACACCATTTTGGCTATCATTTTTGACATTGACATTTTGTAGGTTGTAGAGCATGGAAAAGAGTTACAGGAATTCAGAGGCCAAAGCAAAGCACCCACTCTCCATACCAAAACACATTTGAATAGAGTGGGCAGCTAGCTAGCTAGCAGGTATGTATATCCATTAGAAATATATGCCATTTTTCCATTTTACC
This sequence comes from Sequoia sempervirens, assembly GCA_007258455.2. NCBI lineage: Eukaryota > Viridiplantae > Streptophyta > Pinopsida > Cupressales > Cupressaceae > Sequoia > Sequoia sempervirens. The sequence continues at coordinate 186,682,333 of VDFB02373365.1, forward strand.
TAAGAACTGTGAAGAATGAAAATATGGGTTTTCATTGGTGGGAAAACAAAGGGTTTTGCTTGGGAAAAAGGGTTTTCATTTGAAATGAAAAGTTGTTTATGTGTTTTTGTGTTGAGATTTTTTAAATTTTGGTTTCCTCCCATCTACTGGCTTTGAAATTTTGTGATTGCGGAATGAAATAACTAACAACCCATTGTGGAAATATTAGGGAAATAACTGAATAACATTTAGAGAAACCAAAAACCATGTAGAATATATAACAAGGTTGGAAAATGCAATGTGGGTTCTACAATGAAATTATATTTTGAAAACCACATAAAGCCCATATCGCCATTTTTTGACATTCTCTTTTTGAAGGTTCTAGGGTTTGGAGGTGTTCAGAGTCTAAAGAAAAGTGACCATTCTCTCCTACCATAACACACATGAAAAGCACATGTAGCTAGCTGGTAGGTACGTATATCTACCAGAAATATATGTCGTTTATCCATTCTGCCTAGGGACAATGAAGAATTGAACAATTAATCATTGTGAAGATGGGTTTTCATTTGCCCCTAGTGTGTAGAGGGTTTTACAACATTGTATGGATTGGAGGTTTCATAAATTATGTACTCATCTTCGACCATGTTTTCCAACCTACAATGATACTATGCATGTATATTTGGATCATATTAAGAAATTGAAAACCAATTTTTACTTTGCATAAGACTTGTTAAAATTTTTGAAGCACAATGTGGGTTTTCCATTATTTGAATCTCCTTGTTTAAATGTAAAGGGTTGTCTCACAGTGGGTTGCTTGCTTCTTAACACATATGGTTTTGCAACATCAAATTTTACAAAATGATATGAATGTCTTAAAAATCACACCTTCCATTATTTGTTTAAATTTTGCATGATTGAAAAAAGTGCAAAAAATAATTGTATTTTGAAAAACACAATGTGGCCTTTCAGGACATCCGTACCATTTAAATTACAAAATATTTTCAAGACATTCATATTGTTCTATAAAATTTCAAGTTGGAAAACACTAGGTGTTATAAAACTTTCAACTCACATATTGTTCTAAATCCCTTTACAAGTAACAACCCAAATTCTAAGTCACGACACTTAGCAACATTAATTAATCTCCTTTTCTTTTTATTATAAAATCTTCTTCTTATCTCTCAATTCCTCATCTAAGTGGTTAATTTTTGTCTTGTGTTGTGTTGCTTCAATTTCAGCACTTCCAATTAGTGCATTTGTATCTGCAAGTTGACCATCCATGCATTTTTCTTCATCCTCACTGCTCTTAGCTGTTAACACCTACATGGTATTCACATAGGAATTTCATGTATCTACCTTCTTTTCATCCATTTCCAATTCTATGTGTTCTGAGAAATTCCTATTTTCAAGAATATGTGAATTTATTTGTTCAACTCCACCTGTAACATCACCTCTCACTTTCTTTTCTTTCACAAATTAGTGTGCTTATACAAAACCTCTTTAGTTTTTCCACTTGCCCATTGCCATTTTCCCATTCCATATATACTACACATGGACCCCTTTCCTTGACTTCTCAAGAGCATGAAGGATCTCTTCAATCAATACATTATCCCTCTTAGTCACTCCACTTTGCTTCTTTTCAAGTGTTTTTAGAGAATATTCCTTCTCATTCCATGCATTCTAGTACCTGCTACCTTCGGTCTGGCATTGGAATTTTTGCATTGACAGAACAAATAAAATGCTCATATTACTCGTAGTGTTGGAAAACACACCATCCCATGCCAGTTATTCCCTCATGGAAAGTTTTTTGTTTTGTAGGCTCCAAAAATGTAATGAATTCCACCTTCAAATTTTAGATCAACTCTTTGGTGATGTAAATATGGCATTTCCCTCTTTTCATCTGATTAGAACAAATAAAATGCTCACATCATTTGCAGTGTTGGAAAACACATTGTCCCATGTCAGTTAGTTTGTTATGAAAAGTTTTGTTTCGCTATGCTCCAAGAATGTAATGAAGTCCACTTTCAAATTTTTGAACAACTCTTTTCTATATTCCAAATGTCATTTCACTTTCTTCATCTAATTGGAACAAATAAAATGCTCGCATTATTTGTATTGTTTGAAAACACACTATCTCCTCTTAGTTATTCCCTCATGATTTTTTTTTGTTTTGTACGCTCCAAAAATATAATGAAATCCACCTTCATATTTTAGAACTCTTTGGTGACTTAAATATGGTATTTCCATTTTTTCATCTGATTGGAACAAATAAAATGCTTGCATTATTTGGAGTGTTGGAAAACACATTGTCCCATGCCAATTAGTTCAATATGAAAAGATTTTTTCAAGTTATTTGGAGCTAAAAATAATAATTTATTAGTTTTTTTCTCATCATTTTATTTGTTGGCAACATATATATAGTATGCATTGTTGGAAAATGCACTATCCCAAGTCAGTTAGTTTAGTGTAAGCATTTTATTTGTTCTAAATTATATTCTACATTTATTTTTAAATCATACGAGGAAATTGGAATCCAAATTTTAGTGTAAATAAGAGTTTCTTTAAATTGTGAAGGTTAGTGGAGTTCACTACATTCTAACTATCTACAAAACTAAATGTTTTTATTAGATGATTGTTGTCTATATCTTAATTATGTGAAACTAATAACTTGTAATTTTCCTGGGACATAGAGTACCTAAGTTGTCTTGTCCATAAAATATTTTTCAAGAACTTCCCTAACATTATTATCCTTTTTAGAAAGAGTGCAAAAGTAATTTGAATAATCTTCCTCTCGAAGCAAAAATTTTAATTCACTTCCAATCAATGTTGACCATGGTTTGGCTAACTCCTATTTTATCTCATTGAGTCAAAATTAGGAAAGCAGAGTTATCCAAGGTGTGTTGATAATTGAGTGGAATGCATTAAAAGTTGCTCGAAGAGTAGGAATATTCAAATTCCTATGTACTATTTTTGAAAAGGATAATAAGTTAGGGAAGTTTGAGAAAAAGTTTCAATGTAAAAAATAATCTTGTGCAATGTGTCCTAGGAAAATTACAAGTTATTAGTTTGGAAAGTGACACTTATGAAGATTAATAGCTAATAAGAAAAATAGTTATTATAGTTCATAGTGGAAAGTATACTATGTTGTAGAAGTTATTCACGAAAAAATTTACTTGTTCAACTCCATCCATTGTAGCATCTTTCAATTACTTTTCCTGCACAAATTGTTGTGCAATACAAAACCTCTTTAGTTTGTCCACTTGTGCATTGCCATTTTCCCTTTTCTTATACTATGAATGCACCATCCTTGAATTCTCAAGAGAATGGAGGATCTTTTTAGTAAATACATTGTGTATCTCACTCATACTACTCTACTTCTTTTCAAGTGGTTTTAGAGAAGATTCCTTTTTCATTCCATGCATTCTAGTACCTAATGCCTTCGGTTCTGCATTTCCATTTTCCCATTTCGGATAGTGCACATACCCCATTAAATTCTGAAGAGTGACAATCTCTCTAGTCAATACATTATCTATCTCATCCACTTTTGTTTGATTCTTTTCAGGTATTTTTAGAGCATATTCCTATTTGATTACATACTTTCTACTACCTACTAGTTGAGTTTTGTGTTGCTATTTTCCGATTGTACATATTGCACATGCACCTTCCTCAACTTCTCAACTACAAGGAGAATCTATTCACTCAATATATTATCTTTATCTATCTTATTCAATGTGGTTTGCATAAATTTTGAAGGTGATATTCATTACATTCTTATTGTCTACTAAACAAATATTTTCCATTACATTCATACCATCTATATATAACTGCATCTTGGAAAACATGGGGTGTCTAATATAATTGAGGTGAGGGGTGACAAACCAATTAGGTTGTTACTGTGTTAATAAAAAAAAAAAATATTACATTCTTATTGTTTTCTAAAATTATTGGTTTGAAAACAATGGGTGTTATAAAACCTGCAACCCACATATCGTTCTAAAACCCTTTACAAGTAGCAACCCAATTGCTTAGTCAACCCTCACCTCAATTTGGTATTTTTTTTGTATTCCCCTCCTACAACTCCTCAATGTGCTCATTCAAAATAGGAGGCCCAGTTTTATCGATTGACAGGACGTGGGAAAATTGACTTGATGGTTTCATTATCTCCTTGCTCCAATTCGTCGGTTTTGTCACTTTTATCCCCTATCTAATAGGCCCCACACTACGTCATATCAAATCATGTTATATATTTTTCTATGTATGGTTTCATGCATTTCTTTATGTACATAGGTGCATTTTGTCCAAATATTAGCTACATCCCATTACATTTATACTATGTACTAAATAAAAAAATTCTATTACATTTTTACTCTCTATATATAAAGTCCGCATGTTGGAAAACAATAGGTGTAATGAAATCAAGTTGAGGGGTGACAAACCAATTGGGTCATTACTACATTGATCACTAAAGGTTTTGATTACATTCTTACTATTTTCTAAAATTCTAGGTTGGAAAACACTAGGTGTGATAAAGCCTACAACCCATATACTATTCTAAAACCCTTTACAAGTAGCAACCCAATTGCTTAGACACCCCTCACCTCAATTTGGTATTTTTTGGGGTTTCCCCACCTATGACTCCTACATGTGATCTTCACCCTTTAGGCTTGAGCATGGAGAATGAAACATAGAGTGTTTTCCAATGTGTAATTATTTTGTGCATTATCATATTTTACCAATGCAATCACTTGCTATTTTTTGGTCAATCAACGTGATCACCAAAGTTCTCATTGAACTCTTAACCTTTATTCTTGCATAACCAATGCACATTGTGATTTGCAACCAATGTGTCTTGCAATAATCTATATTTTTTAGTTGTCTATACAACTAACGATATAAACAAAGGTTTAACAATGGTACATAGTATGTTTCTTGTCTGTGTTGGCTACCTTTATTGATTATACAAGTTATGGCCTCTTTCATATGCTAGGAAAAATGAGTTTTTCATATATCTGAATGAATGTTCAATGCTTCACAGTTCCAACAAAATGGAAAAATGGTAGATATAATTGTTGATATATATTACTAGTGTTAGTGATAGGTTAAATTGGAAATTAAATTCTCATTGTACAATTTAATATGTTTTTTTATTGTTTGTACAAGTTGGCATGTTGCAGTCAGCACAACATATAATCAAATATTGGTGAAGTTTGGAATAAAGTGAATTGTTTGTAGCACCAAATGTCTTTAAGTTTCCAATTTATCTATCTCTAACACTTTTCTTTCTTCTAGGTGGTTGATATAGGAGAGGAACAAAATTTGAACAAAAGAAGGGCAGGTGGATTGAGGACACTTTAGGAGACATGAAGCTTTTGAACTTAATACAAGGGATTCAGGTTGTCATAGCTTGAATTGCAAGTGTAATGGTTAGTTAAATTTCCAAAATTTATTTTACTTTCAGAATTTCTGATTTATATATAGATGAGATGCTTAGTGTGGCTAAAGCAAACAATTTATATTTTAATTTAAATAAAATAAATGTTACATTATTGTGTGCATATTATAACCCAAAATTTTGCGTGAATCATGTTTCCTTGCTGAAGTGTGAGTGTTGCATGAGAAATGCTTAAAGCATTAGTGAAGGGTGATACAACATCCTTTTAATTATCCTTCTCATAATTGATTTGTATTAATTTTAGGATAATTTCTCCAACACTACATTGGTATGATTTATCTACCAAAACAAAATAGGAACCTTTGGATTCTTGGTAATTAGATTAGATATATTTGTGAAAGAAAATAATGTTTATGATTTTACATTAGATTGTTTCTCCATTTAAATCATGTACCTTTGTTTAGTTGTGAAGCATCATTGCATAGTTAGGTTTCATAATGTTGTGATTAAGAAACATTTTTATTTTTTCTTAGTATAATATACCATACAAACTTTAAAGGTGAGGAAATAATAACATAGAAGTGACCATTACGCTTCCCAAATTTTGTAATGAAATTAGTATTCTATAAACACAATGCAAAATTTTCATAAAACATTATGTTTTGCAATGTAGAATCCTCTTTACAAATATGAGTTTTCCTTGGTGCCCATTTTGGAGGTTTAGAAACACAATGCGTTGTGAATTGTGAAGGTGCTTATGCCAAAAAGATACACCTATGTATATACAAAAATGCATAAAAAAATACTTAAAAACATACATAGAAACATACATAGAAACATACATAACATAATGAGACAACACAGTGTGTGGTCCTCAAGCTGGGGGATAAAAGTGATGAAATCAACAAATGGGACCAAATGTTAAGGAAACAATAGGGAAGAGTTAATGACACTGTTCAGTCAGATTTCCCACCTCCTATTAGCCATTAAAGTTGGGCCACATGGCTTGCAATAAAAGTTGTCATTTTTAGACCATTTTTCTAGTGTGAGAATTAGATGCAGACTAGCATATGTGTTTTTGGTTTAGAGAAAGAAGTGTGAAAACAAGTTTTGCATTTCCAGTCTACATGTTGAAAGCTAAAGTTTGGAGTGCACATGGAGGATTTGGAGGAGAAAACTGACCAAATTGAGGTGAAGGACCGTACTAATAATTTGGGTTGCAGAGGGTTTTACAACACTATTTGGGTTGCTTGTTTCTTAACATGTAGGGTTTTCCAACATGATTTTTTACAAAATAGAATGAAGTGCCTACTATGAAGTACACTATGTATTGATGGTTAATAGAGCCCCCCTTTAATGATAAATGTACTATTTGATCAAATAGATACCCATCCATATGTTTGTATATTTGTATTTCAAGACAAAGCTTGGGTATAAAAAAAGGTAAGATTCAAAAGACATTGTGTTTCCCAACCTACACTACACAATGTTCACCACTGTCAACAAGTTTATTCATTATGGCCAATAATGGCAAGAAATTGGTGTTCTTTCTATTTGTGATGCACACTTATATATACCAGCTTAAAAACCAGAAGGGATTGGGTATGTTGTGATGTAGAGGTTGACAAATGTAGTGTGTTATGAAGCATGCAATTTGTTATATCATGTAGACTGTGCAAGTTTAACTGTCTAACCCAAAGCTTGGTCCATGCCATTAAGTTTTTTTATCAAATCATAGTGTGTTTTCAAATGTTGTATATGTGTGACGACATTCAATGTTGAACACGTAACAACTGAATTAGTTAGTCACACATGAGCTCAACTTCAATAGTTTTCCTCATTTGTGATACTTCTAGATTGAACATTGAAATTGCAAAATTATTAAATCCTTAATATAGAAAAGCACATAATGAACTCTCCATATCAAATGAAAACCCCTTTTTACAAGTAAAACCTTTCGAAACTTGTCAATGAAAACCTCATTATATATTCTTCATGGTTTTTGGTTTTTGTAAATGTTATTCTATTATTTCACTCATATTTCCACAATGGACCTTGGGAGTTATTTCATCTGGCTTCCTCTTAAATTTTTGTATTGTGAGAACATTCAAATGGATAAAATTCAAAACCAACAGACGAGGAGAAACCAAAATTTTAAAAACCTCAACACAAAAACACATAAAGAACTTTGCATTTCAAATGAAAACCCCTTTTCCCAACAAAAACTTTTTTTTTCCTATCAATGAGAAACCATCTTCACATTCTTCATAGTTCCTAGGCAGAATGGAATAATGGCATATATTTTGGGTAGATATAAATATCTGCTAGCTAGCTAGCTTCACGCACCTATCAAATGCATTTTGGTATGGAGAGTGGGTGCTCTGCTTTAGCCTCTGAATGCCTGCAACTCCTTTTTATGCTCTAAAGTAACTTTCTAAATGTCAATTTCAAAAATGGCAACCAAAATGGCAAAGGGACCGAGATTATTCCCATTTCCAAATTATGGTTTAGAATGGCCACGTTTTGGGCTTTTTGTCCATTCCAAAATATGATTTTGAAAAAATGTTGGTGCTTCCATGTTTTTCAATGATGAAATGTGCCTAAATTTTTTTCTATCAAGTCTTTCCATCGGTGTGTTTTTTCCATCTATTTTTCCATCCATTTGGGCTTTTTTTCCATTCCAAATTATGATTTTTTAAACATGATGACGATTATGATGCATTTGACATGTTTTTTTGTAGGGATAATAGCCTTGTCCCAATTGCATAAGGCTATCTCCCTACAAAAATGCATGGCTTACAGATGATAATGTATTTCCCTTTTTTAGGGATATGACATGTCTGATTATGTTATCATGTGCAAGACATACATTTTTTTAGGGATAATAGCTTGATTTTACTATATTTTTTAGGGAGATTCACCTCTACCCTACAATTGGACATGTCTATTCTCCCTAGAATAATCTATGTCAAAGGAATCATAACATACAAAAATGAATTTAAACATACAAATATACATACATCAAATGATGGGGCAGTGTAGTGCAAAAAATAATTGAAGGCTAGAAAATAATGTGTTGTGATTTATTTCATTCTACACACTGAAAGATGAAGCTTTGAGAGCACAAGGTGGAGTTGTAGGTGGGGAATATGTAAAACTATCCAAATTCACCTGAGGGGTCAGTAACGAATTGGATTGTTACTTGTTTGGAAGAGTTTTAAAACGGTATTTGGGTTGTATGTTTCATAACACCCATTGTGTTCCAACCTACAATTACACATTGTTGGCCTTGCAGTTGCATGAAAATTTTGATCTTTCAATTCCTGATACAAGCGTTAGATAAAACCTTTATAAAAATATGACAACATTTCATGACAATTGGGCATTTTTTGGAGCAACTTTGCAATATTTGCAAAACAAGGTCTTCTCTCTAGCACACATCACCACCTCTTCCACAATATAATCCACTAAGTTCCATGATGTCAAAAGGTTTCATTGATGTATGATGGAGAGAAGAGCATTTTTTTCAAATGAGAAAGGTATGCTTCAAACTTGCCTAATTGTCATGAAATATTTTCATGTTTTAATAGAGGTTACTTCCCAAGGTTAGAGGAGAAAAAAGGTTACATATTTGATGTGGGTTTTCCAAGAGATTTCTAGTGGTATCATCTGCAGATCTTGATTTCAAAACAAAAATAAAGTGGCACATATTGGCAAGGTGGAAAACAAAGTGGGTTCTATGTTATTTAATTCTGCTTGTTTTAATTCTACTTTGTATGGTCAAGATGTGAAAGCTAATAATTTCTTTGATGTAGCTATACAAGATGTCACCTAATGCTGAAGCATGTGTCTCTAGTTGGTTGACCAACTACCACCTATATCTTCCATGTAATGTCCTTGCTTAGATAGAGGAATTAAGTCTCCTGTACAAGTTGTGGGAAAAGATGTTAAGGAGAATTGATAGAAAAGGGACAAAGTGCATTGATGTCAAATTGTAGAAGTAGATAATCCAACCTCAAAGATCCCAATGAATAGCTACAAGTAAATAACCTATCACCAAAGGAGATTAAGAGACAAGAGAATGGTGCTCTACAAACATGAAGCAAAAATTCATTAACCAAAATGAATAATTACAAAGAGATCAATCCTTAAGAAAGGAGATCAAAACCCTAAAGTGAAAACCCTAGGATGAAGATTAAATTACCATGTGACAAGTGTCAAGATCATAATGAATGAGACAACATGATTAATTTAATAATGCATAAATAAAGATTCCTAAGCTTAGCTTAAGTGAAATAAAGTAAATGTGACTTAATTATTAAATCGATATGATTTAATTAATTAAGTGAATTAACCTATTACTCCAACACCCCCCCTTAATATGAACTTAGGGAGAAGCTAAGAAACTAAGGAAAAAATGCATGAAAGCAAAGATGGGTCCTGACAACTAAGGCCAAATGAAGTACCCATGTACAAATGTAAAAAATCTCTCACAATAGGAGAAAAGGAGAAAACCACGTGGGAAAAACTCCTCTCCAAAAGAGAGAAATACAAGTGAAGGTCTAAGAAGCCTTCAAACAAGAGAAAAGGATGAAGAATCCTCCAATCAAGAAGAAATTGTGCCAAAAGATAGGAACAAAGGAAGAACATGGAAAACACCATGGAAGCATGAAGAGGCTACAAACACTGTCGAAGAATGACTATAGAAATTCTAAAAGAAAAACCCTCTCTAGGACAAATGATGATTAGGATCAAGAAGACAAGAATTTGCATGAGTTCCCTCAATGACACTACTCAAATTTGATGGCAAACCGAGGCAAAAACATCTGGAACTCAAAGATACAAATGGTGCAAGTACCAATAGTTTGAAGAACTGATCAAGTGAAAATGGAAGGTCGCCTCCAAAAATAGGAATGCAATATTGTCCATATGGTAAGTGCTCCATCTCACTGAAATGCATGGGTGACCATCCGCTATATTTTCCTAGTAAATAGGAACAAATACTATATACATAGCTCACTCTAATGCAAAACCAAGGAAAAATTGGTATCGACAATAGAAACCCCCCCATAATGCTGACAAGGGAGAGGTATGACAGGTACACTGAAACTCAATGCTAGAAGGAAGTGCATCAAGAAGAATCAGGAACATCTGTACGTGGAAACATGAATGTACCCACATATAAAGGGTGTGAAAACAAAAGTCACAAATGCATGAGGCTCTTGTCGTGGAAAGAACACTCACTTGAAAAAGGTATGATGGCAAACAAAGGAAAAAAAATCAAACCACCTCATGGAACTTTATATCATAGTGCAAGTATAATAAGTCACAAAGTGATGTGCAATAATCCCAATAATACACATACAATGCTAAGACACTTTATTTTAGTGCATTTACAAATGATAAATACACGCAAAGTGAGCCCATAAGGTCTAAAAAGGACAACAACTGAGAAGAAGGATTTCTGGAAAAAACCAAAAATCAAATCTAGAAACCACCTGCAGCACTGCAAAGAGCTTGGGAATAGCTTTCCGACGATATCTCGTTTTCCCATTTTCAACATCATATGCAAAAGTTACGGTGAAAACGTTGAAGGAAACCTTAGAAGAGAAGATCTAACTTTGACTGGAAATAACAGGGACTTGAGAAAAAATCTCCAAACAATACCTAAACCACTGGAAATTACTCTAAATCCTCTTTTTGACGATATCTCATTTTCCCGATTTCAACATTGTGGGAAAAAGTTATGGCGTCCAAAAGAAAACAACTCCTAAAGTGCAAAAAAACAATCCACGACATTAAATTTGATGGCCATATTACCGTCAAAGCAAAACTACGAGCCTAAGTTTGATGATCAAATGGCCATCACAACATTTTTACAATTTGACTTATTTGAAAAAAAATGTTTTTTGAAAAAACAATAAATTTTTTTTTAAAAATTTATGGTGGGGGTGGGGCAGAGCCCACATCCCTTCCACTATCGTCAGTTAGTGGTATTAAGGCCACCGTTGGTGGCTTTAACCCACCAACTAGTGGTCTTAATAGCCATCGTTGGTGGCATGGGCCTATAGGAGTATGACCTACGTAGTGTTTAAAGCCTGCACAGGCTTTTCAAAAAATATGTGCCCTTTTTTTTTAGTTTTAAAAAAAAAAAGAACTTTTAAATTTTTTTTAATTTTCTGACAAAAAAATGTAAGCCAGAAAATAAAAAATTTACCATGGCCTGTAATAAATTTTTTTCGATCCGCGTGCATGCAAATCCGTATAGAGATCGTAGAGAAAAACTATTTTCCCTCAGAAGTCAACTACTTGGATTTCAATGATTTTACAATCGATCTTGGGGATTTTGGCCACTGTGGACACAATCGTGATGTTCGTTTGGGCTCAAAAAGCTCTAAAAAATTAGACACCCCCTAGCTCTGGCAAAAAAGCCCTTTCTTCAAACCCTCACAGATCTGAGAAACGGAAGCCAATTTTGACAAAACAAAGGTCAGTCTTGACTATTTTGATAGCTCTGGATTCAATGGAGAGGTTTGATTCGACCCTAGATGCACTAGAAAAATTCTTCAAGGCAAGATCTCTCAAAAAAGGAATAAGAATCTTGCACATTTAGAGCTCTGATACCATGTAGAAGTTCATAATCCAACCTCACTGATCCCAATGAACACCTACAAGGAAAATAGCCTATCACCAAAGGAGATCAAGAGACACAAGAATGGTGCTCTGCAAACATGAAGCAAAAATGCATTAACCAGAATGAATAATTACAAAGAGATCAATCCTTAAGAAAGGAGATCAAAACCCTAAAGTGAAAACCCTAGGATGAATATTAAATTATCATGTGACAAGTGTCAAGATCATAATGAACGAGACAACATGACTAATTTAATAATGCATAAATAAAGATTCCTAAGTTTAGCTTAAGTGAAATAATGTAAAGGTGACTTAATTATTAAATCGATATGATTTAATTAATTAAGTGAATTAACCTATTACTCCAACACAAATAACATGATTATGCTCATTTCTTTGACTGTTTCTTTGATCTATGGGAAAAAATGAGCAGGGATGTTCAATATCATAATCTACAAATAGAGATTGTAAATTTATGTGACTAGCCAATTCATTTTTACCAAGAGATGTAAGACCTTTTCCTAGTTGGATGCATTTGGAAGGTATCCATTAAACCAACAATAATCATCTAGAAGCACAATCTTCCAAAGGAGTTGAGCATGAAAATCATGAGATTCCTTAAGGTGGAATCTTGAATTAGTCATCACATGGGTCTTATCGAGGAATGGTTTTTTATTATTTTAAAGTTCAACTACACTATCAAGTTTGATAATGAGTTTTATTATAATTGTTATTAGAGTCAGGTCACGGATTTGAATCCTATGGTCATGCTAGGGGAAGGGGGATTGTTGGAAGCTTGGAACTTCCACTGCTCAATTAGAGTTGACCATGTGATTCATGATATGGTTTAACCACCTCCCTTTCATCTTATTTGACGCTTGTATCAGGCATTGAAAGTTTGAAATTTTTGTGCAACAACAAGGTCAACACACAGACAATATGAATGTAATGACAATGTTTTGGTTACTTACATAGTAAGAACCCAATTGGTTGGTCACACCTCAGGTGAATTTAGATACTCTTATGTATCCTCCACCTGCAATTATATTGACACTATGGATCTCTTGGAAGCCTTTTGTTCCATAGACAGTAATAATGTAATGAAGTTCACCTTCAAAATATATAATAACTCTTACTTACAGTATAAATTATATTTAAATTTCTTCATATGATTGAAAGAAATAAATGCACAAAATAATAGTAGATTATAAAACACAATGTGGGTTGTTAGTTGTTTCATTCTGCATGTTTAAATTTAAATGATTGAGAGAATGGGGAGGAGTTGTAGGTGGGGGATACATAAAACTAACCAAATTGACCTGAGGGGTGACTAACCTATTGGGTTGTTATGTGTAGAGGGTTTTATAACACTATGTCAGATATAGTTTCTTAATGCTCAATGTTTTCCAATTTCATTACATTATTGCTATCTATAAAGAAAAATTTTCTCAAAACAATCACAAAATCATACCAAATTGAGGTGAGGAGTGAGTAACCAATTGGGTTGTTAGTTGTACAGGGTTTTAGAGCAATATGTGGGTTGCAAGATTTATAACATCTAGTGTTTTCTAACCTAAAATTTCACATAACAATTTAAATGTCTTGTAAATCTTTTGTTATTTAGATAACATGAATGTAATGAAAGGCACCTTCAAATTTGACAACTGCTAGTTACGGTAAAAATTGCAATTCAATATCTTCATGTGATTGAAAAATAAATGCACAAAATAATTGCAGGTTGGAAAACATAGTGGGTTGCGAGTTATTTCATTCTTGAGGTGGAGGGTACATAGTTGAAACCATATCAAGCTGAGGGGTGACTAACATCTCGGTTTGTTGTGTGTATAAGGTTTTACAACACTATATGGGTTGTAGGTTTCATAACACCATCTCTTTTCCAACCTACAATTTTGTTGACAGTATGAATGTATTGAAAACCTTTTTTTATTTCAACAAAAAGAATGTAGTGAAAGGAACCTTCAAAATTTATCAGAAGTTTTATGTAGACTAAAAATTGCATTTCAAATTCCTCATATGATTGAAAAAAGATGTGCTTTCTTACAGTAGACGATGGAATAAATTTTGGAACTATAACAATCTATAACATTTGGAACTATTTTACATTTTATAGCCAATCATGGATGTGGTCTTTAAAAGGGAGAGTGCTTCGTTCAGTGACAAATTTTGTTGAGGTGGTCTACACACCTAAGATGGTGTGTAGTGGCACATCTTCTTTAGGATGGTCACGTTTGAAAAAAATGCATATAAAATCCAGTAATTACAAGATGCAACCAAATGTAAAATTTTAATGTCGCATAAGTAGTTATGATGCTGACAAGAAAGTTAGAATGTTTTAATCAGGAGGTAGTAACCATTGTACAAAATAAATCCCCTCATTTTACACTGAATTCTGAGGCAACACCATGTTTGATAATTAATTGTGAACTTCCAACTATCCTTTACTTCTAATGTATCAATCAAAATGCTTTACAATTTTAGTTATAAAATTTTGTGTTTGTTATGAATATGTTGATTTTTGATAGTATATCATTCCTTCAATTTAGGACAATAATTAGAGAGATGATCACAACCTTTTCATAGTCCACAACAAAGAGAAAGAGTTTGCAAAAGGTGACCCTAAGGATGGGGAGGGTTGGAATGAAGCTCGGGGTAATGTGGAGGACAGGAAGAGAGATATAACAACTCAATTATTGCATCATTTGGCTATGTCTATATGTTACAAGTGCATTCAAATTATTTTAATATCAAATAGATTAACCTATTTGATTTTCTGGCAGGTTGTTGCTAAATAAAAATGTGAAGTGGTGAATGTGAGATACATATATTATTGTATTATGGAACAATGTACAAAAAAATTTCATGATTGGAAATTGTTAATCATGCATAGGATTCAAGATCACTAACGTCCTATTCTCACAACACAAAAGCATGGCCGAAGTGCACCAGGGAAACCAAAATGCCCCCTCCTCCCCCATGGAAATTAGAAAAGTATCTTCAAAAGAAGGTGGATAACATGGAGTACCAACTTAAGCTATGACAAAATATCTAGCAGAAGCATGTTATTAAATGGGTCTGTAGAAAGTATCGTAAAAAAAGCTTCCATGTAATTCCAAAGGAAGGAAAGGATGAGGTGAAGGAGAAAATGGTGTTATACAATAGCAAGGAGAACAAGGAGCAAAGAAGGAAAAAGTATTGATGTTGCAGGAGAAAAAGAGAAAGGACAGAATGGTAATGTGGAATTTTGAGTTGTTAAATCTAAATTTTAGTCAATTCATTTTTTCTATTTTGATGCATACAAGGTTCACTTAATGTTAACTTGCATGACATGATAGGGTGATGGTCAAAAAGCAATTCCAACCACCTAGCAAATTAATTTACATTCGGTAGAGGAAGATGTGCCCATGAAATCCAAAGATGATGTTGTTCCTCCCAACTCGACATCTACCATTGAGAAGGAGTGTACACAGTCAAAAGTTTCAAGGTGCCCTCACAAGAAGAAATGAGAACAAACGATGATTTCAAAATATTCTATTTAATATTTTTTTTATTTCAATGAATTGGTTGCATGCATCTGAAGTTGATGTGAAATTTCAATTCCTATTATTACAAGGAAAGGATGACTAATGAAGTGTTGACCTTAAGTGGGGTATTGTTGATTTGGAAGATGAAGTAGTGCCCATGAAAGCACAAGATGATGTTTTTCCTCCCAACCCACCATCTAACATTGAGAAGAAGAAGGAGCGTACGTGGCCAAAAGTTTCAAGGTGCCTTGACATGGAGAAACTTGAAGAAATGGTGAATTCAAAATATTTTATTTAATGTTTTTTTCAATTATTTCAATGGATTGGTTGCATGCATTTGAATTTGATGTGACATTTCAATTCTTGCTATAACAGGGCAAGGATGAACAACAAAGTGTTGGCCTTGACCTTTTTGGCAATGTGGTTGTAATGGAAATGGGAGATGCTAATAGAGATGGACATGGGGATGGGGAGAGAACTAGCGTGCAAGTGGGACTGGGTAATAAATATGGACATGGGGAGGAGGAGAGCACTAGCCTACAAGTGGGACAAGGTAACAATGATGGGCATAGGGATGAGGAGAGAAATGGAATGCCATCTATATTGGTAACAAAAACAACACAATTCCATGTATCTATTCTAATTTCTTTATGAATCCTTTAATATGAGTTGAATTATGATTCACATCAATGAAATTTCCATTATAGAAAATCTTGTTGATGAATAGATGATAGAGTTCAAGGAAATCACTGTTAAGATCAATGATCAGGGTGATCTTTGGAGGCAGAATAAATTGGTTGGAAAAGGAATTTTAAGTGTTGTTAGTAGAGATGCTCTTACCCATAGCCTTTTCCACCCAAAATACTATGTCAAAGTCAACATGATTAAGGCCATTTTTGGTGATTGCACAATGAGTTTTGGACATCCTGGCATAGACACTCTCAAAGAGTGCAACAGTGGCTTCATGATATGGAAGCCCTCTAAGTTGAAGCATTCTCTTCTAGAGGTAGATATAAACAATACCTTTCTATATATATCATAACTACCTTATTGTTTACATCCATACGTTAATTGCTCAAATTTTTTCTTATAGGATAAAGGTGTTCAAAGTGTGAAGGACAAAACACAACCACTCCAGAAATATGTTGTTTCTCATTCATCATCTATGAGTGCTCGTAGAATTGAAATCACCCCTCCAAAAATACACAACAACCTAAAGAAACGTGTCCTATATTATGGAGGAATGACCTCAATTGCGAAGAATAGGTAGCATAGAATATGATGAGACAGGCTCACAATACTCATTGTGCATTGTGGGTTTCATTATTTGATTATTAAAAAGTTATGGTGTATACATATACTATTTTTATAGGTTTGAACACCATGTTGTTATACATTTCATATCAAACTTTTCATGGCATTATATAATTACATTATAAACAATGTTAAATAATTTTAGGAAATGCCACTTGAATTTTTATTCTTTATGGTAGCTTTCTTATAAATTAAAGAGATAATTTGACATGTAAATCATTTTCCCTAAAAAAGTTTGAATATAGCAGTCAATGGTATTCAATATAGTAATGGCATACATGTTATTCAATAGAGTATAGCAATAAATGTTATGTGTATGTATATGGATGTATCTATGTGGGAAACAATTTACAATGTTGGAAAACACACTATCTCCTATGTGTTATTTCCTTACAAATTTTTTTGTTTGGATATGACCATGAATTTAATGAATTCAACTTTCAAATTTTAGAAAAACACTATGGTACAATAAAAATGTTATTTTCCTTTTTCCATCTCATTAGAAGAGATAAAATGGTCACATTGTTTGCTGTGTTGGAAAACACACTATCCCATGTCTATTATTTCCTTATGAAAGTTTGTTTGGTTACAACCATGAATGTAATGGAATCAACTTTCAAATTCTAGAACAAATATTTAGTATAGTAAAAATGAAATTTTCCTTTTTGCATCTGATTGGAAGAGATAAAATGGTCACATTGTTTGTAGTGTTGGAAAACACACTATCCCATATCTGTTATTTCCTTATGAAATGTTTTTTTTGGTTACGAACCCAAATGTAATGAAGTCAAATATCAAATTTTAGAACAAATCTTTGGTATAGTAAAAATGGATTTTTCTTTTCTCCATCTAATTGGAAGAGATTAAATGCTCCCATTATTTGCAGAGTTGGAAAAAACACTATCCCCTGGCTGTTATTTCCTTATAATTTTTTTGTTTGGTTATTACCACGAATTTAATGAAGTCAACTTTAAAATTGTAGAATAATTCTTTGGTACGATAAAAATGGCATTTTCCTTTTTGCATCTGATTGGAAGAGATAAAATGCTCACATTGTAAATTTGCACTATTGGAAAACACACTATCCCTTGTCAGTTATTTTGTTATGAATTTTTTTTTTTCATTAATTTAAGAATCTAATGAAGTCCACTTTCAAATTTTAGAACAATTCTTTGGTAGAGTGAAAATAGAATTTCCTTTTTTCATGTGATTTGAACAAATAAAATGCTTGCATTGTTTGTAGTGTTGGAAAACACACTGTCTCATGTGAGTTATTTTTTCATGAAAATATTTTGTTTCCTGTGCTCCAAACATGTAATGGAGTCCACTTTAAAATTTTAGAACAACTCTTTGGTATAGTGAAAATGGCATCTCCCTTTTTGATGTGATTGGAACAAATAAAATACTCACATTATTTGCAGCGTTGGAAAACACACTGTCCTATGTCAATTACTTCATTGTGAAAAGTTTGTGTTTCATTATGACCAAGAATGTAATGAATTCCAATTTCAATTTTTAGAAAAACTATTGGTAGAGTGAAATGAAATATTTCATTTTTTCATGTGATTGGAACAAATAATTTTTTTTGCATTGTTTGCAATGTTGGAAAACACATTGTATCATGTTAGTTATTTTGTCATGAATTTTTTTTATTTCCTATGCTCCAAAAATGTAATGAAATCCAATTTCAAAATTTAGAACAACTCTTTGGTGGAGTGAAAATTCCATCTCCCTTTTTGATGTGATTGGAACAAATAAAATGCTCGCATTATTTGTAGTGTTGGAAAGCACATTGTCCCATGCCAATTACATCATTGTGAAAAGTTTTAGTTTCATTACAACCAAGAATGTAATGAATTCCACTTTAATTTTTTAGAAAAACTATTTGGTAGAGTGAAAATGGTGTTTCCTTCTTTCATGTGATTAAAACATTTATAAAATGCTCACACTATTGTAGTGTTGGAAAACACATTATCTCATGTCAAATTTTTTGTCATTAAATTTTTTTGTTTCATAGGCTTCAAAAATGTAATGAAATCCACTTTAAATTTTTAGAACAATTATTTGATAGAGTGAAAATGGAATATTTTGTTTTACCATGTGATTGGAACAAATAAAATGTTGACATTGTTTGTAGTGTTGGGAAACATATTGTCACATGTCACTTATTTTGTTATGAATATTTTTTTCTTGGTAGGCTCAAAAAATGTATGATTCTATATCAAGCATGTTTGTATCTTTTTTACTATGATATCTTACAAGGATGTAATGTAACTCACATAACACATTGTTTGAGTAGAAAGAGGATAGATGAATGAAAGGGATATGGGATATATGTTGTCAAATTAACTTCATGTTAAAATGGATTAATGGAGGGATGGAGGGGATTGTAAAAAGGACAAAATCATGCTGGGAGAAAATTGATGATAAATAGAGTTGGATAGGTCATGCTCTCATTGATATATACATGATAATTGTTATCAAGTAAATTTAAAAAGGGGATGACCATGTATTTGAGCATGAAAAATAAATAAGTACTTGATATGTATTATGTTCATAGGATCATCTAGTTCATACCCCTTAGGAGTAGTTATTATGTATGCTCCTGATCTAAAATTAGCAATGATGACATAGGGACCAAACTAGTTTAGCTCAAAATCCCCTTTCTTCTCTCTACATGAGTCATGTTTTTCTAATTTTCCTTAAGGAAAATGTCTCCAAGCTCAAAATATATTGTGTAGATGTATTTATTATAGTCATGACAAAAATTTTGATGGTATGATTTAAATTGATTGACAAAACTCTTTGGTACAACAAAAAAGGCATTTCACTTTCTTCATCAAATTCGAACAAATAAAATTCTTGCATTATTTGGAGTGCTAGAAAACACACTATCCCATGTCAATTAGTTTGTTATGAAAAGTTTATTTTGTTACGACCAATAATGTAATCAAGTCACTTTTTCATATTTTTGAACAACTCTTTGGTACAGTCAAAATGACATTTCACTTTCTTCATCTTATTGGAACAAATAAAGTGCTTACATTATTTATAGTGTTGGAAAATACATTGTCTCATGTTAGTTATTCTGTCATGAATAGTTTTTATATATGCTCCAAAAATGTAATGAAGTCCACCTTCAAATTTTAGAACAACTATTTGGTGATGTAAATATGGAATTTCCCTCTTTTCATCAAATTGGAACAAATAAAATGCTCAAATTGTTTACACTATTAGAAAACACACTATTCCATGTCAATTAGTTCATTATGAAAAGATTTGTTTCATTACAATGAATATTGTAATGAAGTCCAGTTTTAAATTTTTGAATAACTCTTTGGTATAGTAAAAATGGCATTTACCTTTCTTCATTTGAGTGGACATGTAATAGAATCTAGGATAAAAAGGAGTTACATGTAACTTCAAATGACTCTTGGGTGTTGAAGAACCATAACTTGAATCCTCTTATTGGTTATTGACAAGTGTATATTCCATCATAAAGCTCCTTACTATACATATTGAGTGTTGGCATTGGAAAAATACATGGGAAATTTTGTGTAGGGAGTTGCTGCCAAAATATTGCTAGAACTCCTTAAAAATATGGGATTAGAACATATGAGGTGTATGCAAAAATGTCACTATATTTTTTATCTCTTTGTTGAGTTGATATAGTGAATGTAACAAATTTGACGCTAGACTTTTTTAACATGAAATGGTTTATGTAGTATAATTTTTAGGTTATATTTCAATGCTATTTTAATTTTTTGTTAATTTTGAATCTTCATTAATTTTTCTATTTTTTTTATTCAACATTTTATTTTTTCCATTGAATATGAATTTTATTCCAGTTGCAAGTTTCTGTATTTGATTTCTAGTTTTGAATATCAATTTTTGAAAACATAATGTAGAGAACATACAATCTACATCAACCATGCAATAGGATGACAATGAAAATCCTTTCCTAATAGGCAAGTAAAGGATGCACTTTGGCATGTGCCCCAATTGGAAAATAATTCACATCCTTTTCAGACCATTAAGCTTAGCGTACATAATTAAAGTTGATTCTTGTCTAAAAGGTTGTAAACTAAATTGTTCAATCAAAATGGTTATGTAGAAACAAAGTTATTTTGATAATTGAAAACTCCCATGAATTCCAAATGAGATAGAAATAAAAATAAGATAGTAAGAACTAAAATTAGAATCATGTTAATTTGAAAGCTTTTTAAATGTCAAAAGTCCTTGCAAATCAAAGCAAAAATATATTTTTTCTATTTCCAAGAAATGTCATTGTAAATATATAAAATGGAAATGACTGTGAGGAAATAGCTAATGACATCAAAATTCTATTGATATTGGATATGTCATATAGATAATTTTTGGAAAATTTTCAAACATTTGTCAATAAAAAATTCACAAATGTTGGCTATAATAACTAAATAGCTTCTAAACACTATCAACTACTTCAAACATTTACAAACATGTATAATTTATGCATTCTCAGTATTAGGAAGGATTCAACGAACTCTGATTGTCAAGGTGAAATTCATGGCACAGAACATAAGTATCTCATAATTTATGTGTATCAGCCTGGATGATGGTCTCACACTATGGACCTTGAACCTGGCAACACAACAAGCAACCATTGCTCCACAAGACCCGTGTGATAACTAATTCGAGATTCCCCCTCAAGGAATCTCATAAATCTCATGCTCATCTCATTCAAAAGATTGTATTCGTGGATGATTACTATTGGTTTAATGAATACCTTCCAAATGCATCCAACTAGGAAAAGTTATTGAATCTCTCGATAAAGACACATTGGACAATTGTAGAAATTTATAATCTCTATTTGTAGATTGTAATATTGAACATCTGTGCTTATTTTTTTACATACACCAAAGACAGTTAAATAAATGAGCATAATTATGATATTTGATGTTATTGTAGTTTGGCCCTTTTCTATCAATTCTCCTTATCATCTTTTCCTGCAACCTATACATGAGACTCAATTCCTCTATCTGAGCAAGGATATTACATGGAAGATTTGGGTAGTAGTTGATGAAAAAACTAGACACCCATGCTTTTGAATTGTGCAACATCTTTTGTACCTGCATCAAAGAAATTATTAGCTTTCACTCTCAATGTTAACCAAAAGGTGGTTGCAAAGCTACATAATTGTATTGAAGAAGGTGCATGTGTGGTATGTGAAATGGAAAAATGGAAACACACAATTGGAGCAACATGTAATACAATTATTGAAATTAAAATGGAATTTGCACTGAAAACACTCGAAAAGAATTGACCAAAGTGATTCAAGAGATAAATAATGTTTTAACTAAAGAGATTCTACCTGTTCTTCAGAACTTGAGGGAGAATGTGCAGTATGTGCAATGGGAAAATAGCAATGCACAACTAGAGAAGCAAGTACTAAAATGCCTTAAATGAAAGACAAAATAACTTTTTCAGAAGATACAATTACATTCTCTAATTATAACATCACTCTCAATGCTCACCAAAAAGTGGCTGCAAAGCTACATAACAATATTGAAATGGAATGCATGTGTAATATGTGCAAATAATGTGACAATAAGGGATAGTGTGTTTTTCAACAATGTTAATAATGTGAGAATTTGTGTTTAATGGGAAAATGGAAATGCACAAGTGGAGCAACATTTACTACAATTCTTGAAATGAAAAAGGAATCTGGTATGAAAGTAGTCAAAAAGAAGTGACCAAAGTGAAAGAGATAGTTAATGTTTTGACTGAAGGGATTCTACCTATTTTTCGCAAATTGAGGAAGGACTGTGTGTAGTATGTGTAATAGGAAAATGGAAATGCAAGACTAGATGAGTAGGTACTAAAATTCCTAAAATGAAAGATGAAACAACTTTTTCAAAAGATAAAATTGCATTCTCTAATTAGAAAGACACTCTCAATGCTCACCAAAAAGCAGCTACAAAGCTACATAGAAGTATTGAAATGTTGTGCATATGCAATATCTAGAAATAATGTGACAGTATGGGACATTATGTTTTCCAACACTACAAATAATGTGAGCTTCTTTTTGTGAAATGGAAAAATAGCAACACACAAGTAGAGCAACATGTACTACAATTGTTGAAATGAAAAATGAATCTTTATGAAAATAGTTGAAAAGAAGCGACCAAAGTGAAAGAGATAGATAATGTTTTGACTGAAGAGATTCTACATATTCTTTCAAACTTGAGGAAGGAGCGTTTTCAATATGTGCAATGGGAAAAAGGAAATTGCACAACTGGAGTAGCAGGTACTAAAATTCCTAAAATGAAAGACAAAATAAAATTTTCAAAAGATACAACTTCTTTCTCTAATTAGAAAGACACTCTTAATGCCAACCAAAAAGTGGCTACAAAGCTACAGTATTGAATAATTCACATGTGAACAACTTCTAGGAACAAATTTATGAAATGAAGACACAATTGCATTCTCTAACTAGAAAGACACTCTCAATGTTGACTTCATTACAATCTTGGATTGTACGAAACATAAAATTTTCATGACAAAATGGCTCATAGGGAAATTTTTGTTTTCTAACATGGAAGATAATGTGAGCATTTTATTTTTTCCAATTAGATGAAGAAAGTGAAATGAATTTTGGACTGTAGCAAAGAGTTGTTGAAAAAATTGAAAGTGAGCTTGATTACATTCTTGGTCATAACAAAATAAAACATTTCATAATGAACTAGCTAACATGGGATAGTGTATTTTCCAATAGTGCAAACAAAGTGAGAATTTTATTTGTTCCAACTAGATGAAGAATGTGAAATACCTTTTTGACTGTAGAAAAGAGCTATTCAAAAAATTGAAATTAGTCTTCATTACATTCTCAATTGTAATGAAACAAAACTTTTCATAATGAACTAACATGAGACAGTGTGTTTTCTAGCACTCCAAACACTGTGAGCATTTTATTTGTTCCAATCAAATGGAGAATGTGAAATGTCATTTTATATTGTACCAATAGTTGTTCAAAAAATTGAAAGTGGACTTGATTAAATTCTTGGTCATAACGAAACAAAAATTTTCATAATGAACTAATTGACATGGGATAGTGTGTTTTCTAGTAGCAAAAAATGTGAGAATTTTATTTGTTCCAATCAAATGAAGAAAGTTAAATGTCATTTTGACTATACCAAAAAAAATTGAAAGTGGAATTCATTACATTCTTGGTCGCAATGAAACAAAAAAAAATCATAATGAACTAACTGACATGGGACAAAGTGTTTTCCAACACTACAACACACAAGTGGATCATCATATAGTATAATTCCTAAAATGAAAAAGGAATATTCTATGAAAACACTTGAAAAGAAGCAAACAAAGTGAAAGAGATAGATAATGTTTTGACTGAACACATTCTTCTTGCTCTTCATAGGTTGAGGAAGGACTGCATGCAGTATGTGCAATGGGAAAATGGAAATTCACAACTAGAGCAATAGGTACTAGAATGCATGAAATCAAAAAGTAATATATTGTACAAGAACTTGCAAAGAAGTGAACAAAAAAATGAGTTGGGTGGAGACATGAAATTCCAATGTCAAAATTGTAGATAACTTCTATGAAAAACTTTTTGAATAGACAACATGCTTACCTATAGAGGGAGGTTCACTGACGTATGCTTCTACACTCCTTTGAAACTCTTCAAGAAGTACCAGAGTGAATGTACATTGGCCAACATCATCTTGTCACCATAGCTAAAATTGTATAAGGAAGCATGCTATTGCATAATGTCATACCAAAAAATTGGACTTACCTATGTATAGTTGTTAAATTGGAACCATACGCTCTATTGGGTTTACATTTACAAAAGACAATTGTTGGAGAGGACTCCTTTCCCTAGATTGGAATGTTGAAACGAACAAAAAAGACCAAAAAATTCAGAAATTTAATGACATGGTAGAAGTTGCTTAATGGAAAAATAAATCTGCAATACCATTCCTATTACAATATAGAAATTGAAATAGGATTTCTCATAGTCACCCGTATTAGATGTCGTATCATTTTCCTCATCCATAGTAGGTGCACCTAACTTCTCACATTGCATATTGAAATTCATACTAAAGCTATTGTTTGTGGACAAGGGAAATGAGTCACACATAGGAGTTTGGTGATATGATTGTTGTGCAACACGCTTCATGTGATGGGTTGCAGGTCAACAATGATCTGTGCTTGCATGAAACCATGGACGTATGCAAAATGTGTTAGTTGTAGTTGGATAGGGAGCATGAATGAATTCAAATGACAATGCATTAGATTATTGTAGATCCTATAAAATCCTCTCGATGCACTGTGCATATGATTGTACTTGTTTTAGATACTAGGGTGGTACGCATCACTTTCTTCAAGATTTTATTTGTATCATTCCAAATGCATATTTTTTACAAATTTTCATCATGTTCATGATTGACAGAATGAGCTTGTGTAAGGGTGAGAAGATTAGGAATATTTTCTTGAACACCCCCTATGACAATGTTTCATTCAAATATATCCCCTTATCAATTGCTTTACCTCCCTCATCTAAATGACAACACATACGAAACTTGTATTAGGTATTATAAAATATAGACCACAATTGTCTCCCATAAATTAACACACTTTGGATTGAAATTCACTTATTGTGGACGATCCCTTCAGTAGCAGATGATATTTTTATCAATTCAGCAACCTTAAGGACATATTTTCAAGTCTTCCCCTACAAACTCCAAGGGAACTCACAAACAAAAAGGTGATCACCAAATTTCTGAATGAGGTAGCGGCCACGCCTACTTTGACTTTTCACCTAGTGTGGTGCAGGGGCACCTCATACAAAAAATAATCAACCTTTGGGTATTTTGTCCTATTTTGGGTTGTTTCAAGTGAATAAGGTCATTTTGGAAAATTCATGATCATTTTAGAAGTCATTTGTGAAGTTTTTGGATTAATTGTTTTAAAGATGCAAAAATTGTCAAGATATTGTAAAAGTTGCTAAAAGTTGTCAAGCAACTAGGAACAAGTGTCATTTTTTATGTTTTATAGGAAAAATCATTGAAGAAGCAGTTACAAATGTTAGGATTGATAGGAAATGTATAATTTAAATGTATCATCCAACTCGTTTTGAGGGTTGTTGATCATTTGAATAAGATTAGAAGCATTTGGAGCAATTTTTTTTGTGTTTTTCTCTGCAATAACGCTACTCCTTCATGTGGTACAACCTTGTACACCATCATACAGACCCAAAATTGATTGAAAAATGTACTTATGTGTTTCACCTTTCATTTTTTTTTTTCATTCAATTTCATTAAGTTTTGGAAAAGCTATGATGAAATTAGTGTTTTCCATACCTAGATTTCACTATTTTGTAGCAAGTAAAATGCATTGTGCAGTCCTATATGAACTAGTACGGGTTTGAGATTATATGGGTGGAAATATGGTTTTATTTCAGACATTTTTCATTCTTACCAAGTCAAAATAAAAGGTATTTTAAATTGTCTAATGGTCAAATCTTTCCAACTACCCTGTTGGAGACCTAGGGTTTCCAGTGGACAATTTTTATTAATATCTCACCTACCCGCCATTCGAAATCAATGAAAATTGGTGAGAAGGTATGTTTTCACTCTATATTTGATTCCACAAAAGGGAATGGTTTAGTTATTTTTTTTTCATGATAAAATCAATGACAATCATCTATTTTTTTGCACTCACAGTCAAGAAAATAGATTTTAAAAGAAGGGTTTTATCAAAAAATGCTTTGTTTTGATAAAAAAATAGTTGTTGTTAATGTCATAGGACTCTAGATGTATGAAGGAATTTTTTTAATAATTAATCTTGAAGGATTTGAACCAAAATTTGTGGAAGTATCTTCTTGGATCCAAAGTGATAGGTTGTCATTCTAGGTGGATAAAGGTTGATGGACTAATGTGTACCTTATATTGTTTCAGAGTAAAGAGTTGATTATTTGGCCTCAAGAGGCATTGTATCAAGGTTTTCCAACCATGTTGGGAGTGTTTTTCCAAGAATGCACCAAATGGACCTAGTTTCAAGAACCTAGAAGTTGAGTGTTTGATGAAATCTTGTGTTTGGTTGATGAAATTTTGATCTTAGTATTTTTGGGTCGATTATCCCATTTCTTGATCTACATCAAATTGGTTTGAAAGCCCAAAGATTTGGGAAAGAAAGTTTTGAATTTTTTTGTATTGTCTTTTGTACAGGTTGAAGGAAGATCCTAGATACCAAAAGACTAGGCTATGGGAAAAGAAGAGGCCTAAGGTGAGGCAACATGAAGACAAGAAGAAGCAAGGTGAAAGAGACTGGCTTGAGAAAGGAGAATTGAAGTGTTGAATCTAGAATAGTCCATAGAGACTTGCAAAGTAATGAGGTACTAAGCAAGAATCAAGTGATGAGGAAAGAGAGAAGTGAGGTGAAAAAGAAAAATGAGAAAGAAGAACAGATAAATGTTAAACAAGAGATAATAGAGTCACGACATGCCTTGGAAGAAATGGAAAAAAGAATGGATCTTGAGATGCAACAGTTGCTTGAGAGAGCGAACCAAGAAAATGGTTGGTATTTGTCAATAAGGAAGAAGGTTATGGCATATCAAGAAGATTATTCAGAGGAGAAGAAGACAAAAGAGGAAGAAGAAAGAGGACATCAGCAAGGAAGGATGAGTTACAAGATATGTTGAAAGGAAGGGTGCTAGAAGCATATGAAGAGACAAGAAAATATTGTGTTTTTCAAACTAAGCCTTTGTGTGAGTATGTGTTTGTAGGTAATGATATGATGATAAAGGAGGAAGGACCCAATCAAAATCAGGGATGTTCACTTGAAGAGGTTGAGGACATGCATTCCAGTAAAGTCTTTCAAAATGAAGAAGTGAGGAACAATGAAAGAAAGCATGAGTTGATACAATCTCAAGCAATGAAGAAGATGGATGAAGTAGGTCTTACAAAGGAAAAAAAATAAAGTTATGGTATGTATTTGTGTATTTCCTATGCAATTGAAACCATTGAGTATGAAGGAAAGATAGGAGAAATTCCTTTGAGTAAGGGAATACGTAATTCCTTCCAAGATTTTTCTAAGGTTATTGGACCTTATCAATTGAGGAAAGAGTCTGACATGTAGATTATAGCAACAATAAACCTAGTCAATAGGGATGGTCATAATGCTACACAAGAAGTTGAATCCTTTCACACCAAGGGAACCAAGGGCTTTGAGTTTGATGTTCCTACATAATGTAGTGGTAACATTTTCTCTATTGAAACAATGTGGATATAGGACTTCAGGGATGCATATGAGAGAATGATTACTCCTTTTGACAGGGGTAAATACTTTTGTAAGCAACTAAGGAGACCTAAAGTTAAGTTGAGACAATTTTTAATTTCTTTCACCGAAGAATAGGTACAAAGCAACATGAAAGAGTTGAAGCAGCATGGTACATGTCAAATTAATCAACTAAAGGAGTCCAAGTTGAATAATATTAAAGCTTCCTAGTCAAGTGAACTTGAATTTTTCTTCCCCTTGGGAGAATGGTGCAGGAGCACCTCATGCAAAAAAAATCAACCTTTTCGTTTTTTTCCTATTTTGGGTTGTTTCATCTGAATAAGGTCATTGTGGACCATTCATGATCATTTTTGAAGTCATAATTTGTAAATTTTTTGGATTAATTGTTTGAAATATGCAAAAAAATGTCAACATATTGTAAAAGTTGCTAAAAGTTGTCAAGCAACTAGGAAAAAGTGTCATTTTTTATGTTTTATTGGAAAAATCATTCAAGAAGTAGTTACAAATGTTAGGAGTGATAGGAAATGTATAAAAATGTATCATACAACTTTTTTAGGGTTGTTGATCATCTGAATAAGATTTGAAGCATTTGGAGCAATTTTTTTGTGTTTTTCTCTGCAATAATGCTACTCTTTCATGTTGTACAACCTTGTACACCATTGTACGACCCTGAAATATACTGAAAAATGTAGATATGTGTTTCACCTTTCTTTTTTTTGGTTTCATTCGATTTCATTAAGTTTTGGAAAAGTTATGATGAAATTAGTATTTGCCATACCCAAATTTCACTGTTTTGCAGCAAGTAAAATGCACAAGTACAACCTTGTACAAACTAGTACGGGTCTGAGACTTATATGGGTGGAAAGATGGTTTTATTTCAGAAATTTTTCATTCTTACTAGGTCAAAATAAAAGGTCGTTTAAATTTTCTAATGGTTGAATCGTTCCAGCTACCCTGTTGCAGACCTAGGGTTTCCAGTGGACAAGTTTAATTAATATCTCTCCTTCCCGCCATTGGAAATTAATGAAAATTGGTGGGAAGGTATTTTTTTCTCTATCTTTGATTCCACAAAAGGGCAGGGTTAAGTTCTTTTGTTTGCATGAGAAAATCAATGACAGACATCTCTTTTGTTGCACTCACAGTCAAGAAAACCAAGTTTCACAAGGGTTTTATCAAACAATGTTTTGTTTTGATGGAAAATAAATTGATGTTAATTTCATAGGACTCTAGATGTATGAAGGAACATTTGTTAAGAATTAATCTTGAAGGATTTGAACCAAGATTGGTGGAAGTGTCCACTCTCCCTTGAAGTAATCTCATTTTTTACCACAAGAGTTCTCATTTTCACCAGACGTGCATCTTTCACACTTCTTAACACACGTTCATCTTCTAAAATAATACTTATTTCCTGGAGATTTTCCATATTACTGAGGTCTTTAACATTCAATTTTTCATTCTCTTCAATAGACAGTGGGAAGGGTTGCGATCTAAGTGTCCTCAGACTTGAGAGCTTTGATATTCCCTTGGGCAAATGACTTTCAAGTTCTTCTGAGCACTCGCATACATCCAGATGGGAAAGAGATTTGAGCTCACCTATCCATTTAGGTACACGACGTATGCCACTGCACTCAGAAATATCAAGAAACTGAAGACTCAATTGAGTCTTCTAACACAATTCGGCACCTCCCTGTTCTTTGTTTGAGACAAATTCATAACCTTAAGAAGCTTCAATTTCCCAAAACAATTTGGCAATGCAGAGATGGCAGTTCTGCTACAGTCGAGAACCCGGAGTACTCTCACATGATCGAACAAGTTTTCTGGAATACTTGTAATAGCTGGATTCTCAAATAATGGAAGATTGCAAAACAATCCCTGACGAAGAGGTCTTTCTGAAATTGCATCATTGGTTATACCTTTCTTACCCAGTAGTAACTGGCGGTAGCTTGTTTCTTGCAAGGGAAGATCAAATTCACACTTGTGTTTTTTACTTATATCAATAATCAAAACATGCAACAAGTCATGCACGGTGTAACAGGCAAGAAATGTGTTTACTTCCACTAGACATAGATCTACAAGTTGGTGTAAATAATTCAACCAAATGTCCCACTATTCTTTCTCTTTTGTTGTGGAATAAAACATTCAGCTATCCACAAATATATCAAATAGTCTTGGTGTATAGCTTTGGGAAGAATTATCCTAGAAAAAGTTATCTGTGTATCCTCTGGAATGAAAGAAAAATAAGCAAAACAAGATTTAAGATGGGAAGGAAAAGAGTCGTAATTTAGCTTGAGGATTTGCATCGTGGAGTCCTCTGCTCCAATCACATCTTATATTCGCCTCAGTTTTGACTGCCAGTCCCCTAAGCCCACAGATCTTGCCATGGATGTTGCAACTATCTTAACAGCCAATGGCAACCTCCCGCATTTTTCTACAATTTGGTGAGCCAAGCTCTCCATGTGCTCGAGCGGCTTATTTTTCTCACTATCAAGGAAGGCAAAGAAGCAAAACAGATTCCAGTTGTCCTCCTCTGAGAGTTGTTACATCTCATACATATGGGCTCTCATGTTTGCAGCAACTTCTCTACCTCTGGTGGTAACCACAATTTTACACCAGTTACCACTGCCTGTGGGAAGACCAAGCCTTTTCACTAAATCACCTTTTACACTAGTCTTCCACACGTCATCTAGAACAATCAAACGAATAAAGACGTTTGATAGCCTTGCAATATGGACAAAACATATAGAACCCTCTAATTGGAAGCTTCTTCTCCAAAATATATTGACTAGTATCGTGGGGCTAAATGCATATTGAATGGTATTGCAGTGCAAACACATATTGGAGACAAATATCTTGCTTTATAAAGCCTCTTGACTATAAATATATAGAATTCTAACAAAAGTTCATTCTCCCAATTATTAAGTAATCTATTTTTTAAATATATTATAAAAGAAAAGAAAAAATACTTAAATGTGTATAATAATATTACTTATAAATCTAAATTTAGGCATCTAAAATTATAAAAAAAATAGTGTTGCAGCTTAAATTTTGGTAATACAAAGTTCATCAAATCCACTCCATTTATACAACTTGCCTTACCATCTTTCCATGCAAAAAATAGATGTCTATATTCATAGCAAAAATTTCATGGTCAAACATAAAAATGTATGGAATATACATAACTTTTCATAGATACACAAGGGATAATATTTATTTTATCTCCAATATAACCATTTTTTTCATAAAATATTTAGAGGTAGATTAGAGAAATAAATTAATTTAAGGGCTAGGATCCACCTAGTTCAATGTCGCATATTTCATTCATACCAGCTAGCCTCTTCCATCCACTTAACTTCATAAAATTTGTCATGTAGGACTTTATCAATCTTCTCCATGAACTTGAATAGCTTCATCTAATTTGCATGATGATGTAGAGATAATCAATAAAATAATTAATGTGAATGTGTTCTTGGTCCATAAGGTACTTGAAATGCTCATGTAGAACATAAGTGTCGATTTCCAATGAAAATAATGACATAGCAAATTGATTGAGTGACATTAAATATGTTTCTTCTCCCCACATATTGACCATGAATTATTATCTTTAATATCACATCACTAATTGTAACACTATCAACACCATCAATATCTTTTTTCAAACCCCAAACTTATTGCATCTAGATATAAATCTTGTAGTTGAGTAATTTATTAAAGATATAATCAAGTAATCAATCCACCACCTTGCTAGCTCCCAACATGTCTATGCCTAAAGGACCACCATTTCTAGTTTTTGCTCCTCATGAGGTCTCTTACCACCTCCACCTTGATCCACAACCATATTTTAACAATTTCATCTCTTATATTATGCAAAGTTTCAACATCTCCATGTGTGAGTGCCAAAGTAGTGCTACATATGTATCTAGTAGATATTTAAATTAAAAAATGTGTAGATTGAATCTATTTTAGCAAGAAAGAGTCCAACCAAATTATATCATTTTTTATCAAAGCTAACTTACTTTCAAAACACTTAAATTCAAGTGTGCTAAAAATATGACCTAAAGTGTGAGATAAATTTGTGATGTTACATTGAAAAATAAATATGTTGAAAGTGCAATACAACTGAGAGGGGGGTGAATCAGTTGTACATTAAAACATCAAAATCCTCATTAATATTCACATTTGCATTAGTCTAGACACAAACACTTAACAACCATTAAACCCTTAACATGCATTAGTAGAATATAAACATGAGAAACAATAATGCAAACATCCAAACACATGAGAACACCAGATTTACATGGAATGCCCAGGAAGGGAAAAACCACAGCCGGGATTAGCTCACAATATAAAGTAATTGCAATACCAAATACAATATTCTCACTACTAGAGCGCTTAGTGTCAATGGCTCACTGCTAGATTACAAAGAAGTTTGTTACAATGAGAAATCCATTGTAGAGCAACAAGAAAATTCCACCACTACTTCACTAGAATATTTGCACTCTCTTATTATGTAGACACCTTCTGCTCACTACTTCTAGTAGTATTAGGCATTAAAGCTCACACTACATTTCACACTTTCACACTTTCACAGTTCACATCTCAACACTTCACATTACACACTTCTCTTATGCATCCTCCATCAAACCAACACGCATAATACCATCTTCAATTTTGAAAATAATTTACAAGGTTTTTTATGAACCTTCAACAAGAAAATTCAAATTAGGTTGGAACCAAAACATTCCCATGGTGGAGAGGAATGAAGGTGAACCACAGCACACCTTAACTCAAACCCAAATACACACATACACACAATGCCACACTTTCTCAAATACCAAAGCATAATGTTAATTAGTGTAAACACCCAAGGTCAGTCAAACCTATGTTAACACTATTAAACAATTAAGTACATGCTTCCTTTTATCAAGGATGACTTGTGAACCACACACAACACCAAAAAAGTTGAAATATTCCATCAACACCCTAAAATCCAATAAATCCTTCACAACATCATACATTAGAAGAATATACTCCTCTTGCACACCCAATTAACTCTCCACATATTGTCAAACATGAATCCAACCTTGTGGATCACCAAAAAATTAAAAAAATAATATTGAAGATAGATACGAGCAATATAAGCACACTTCTACACCTATAAACCAAAAACCAAAATATAGAGAAATGCAAAGAAAAAATCATTTCTCCCAATCAACACCGCTTTCACATTTCACACACTGGTGAACACAAATTTCTCTGCACAATGATCTAGAACCTAAAACACTATATATAACACCTTTGAAAACCTCAGATCAACATATCTAGACTGCACAAGGAGATCTTTAGCCATTAAGAAATGTAGAGTAAAAAATTGAGCACCACTCTATCACACTGAACACTCTTCACCACATTGTTTTCTCTATTATTTATTTTTTCTCAAAAGCACTTGGACACCAAGCACCATAAACTCAAATTCAACATCTAGAACACCTTCTCAACATCTCAACCTCACAAGAGGTTTAACATCACCAACATATGCTCATCAAAGAAACACTAGAGGTTGGCAGATAGTGATACTACTAATGACAACATAATGCAACCAATAAAAGCATCTCCAAGGTTGACATCAATGCAACATCAAAGTTCTATTGACATCAATGAAAACACAAAATTCTAACAATAACCCCCTTTTTCATTGATGGGAACACATGGAAAAACCATCAACAACAAGAATAACAATAATAGCTTTGATCACCAACACATATATTACACCACAACACATATTGTTCCATCTTACATAAGCATCTATGCTTTCCATCATTTTCTCTTTCTCGTGACTTCTCCCCCTTCATTTGGTTTTTCGATTAACTCTCTCCCCTTTTAACATCAATGGAAAAAGGCAACATTCTCTTTGACATCAATCACTCATGTATATGTTCTGCAACCTCCTTTTCTTTTTATTGCACTCTAATTTCATCACACCTTCTATGCATACTCCCCCTTAAGATTACAAAACATACTACACCAACCAACAGCTACCACACATATCTTTTGAAAGAACTAACAAAGGAAAAACACCAGTAAGAAACATAAAGAAAATAATTACTCTCCTTGATTGCAACAACCCTTAGTAGAATTTGACAAATAAATGACTATATGACTAACACTTTTAGTCACAACAACAAAAGATGACTAAATTCTACTCATTTTTTGCAACACAACTATAAATGACTAAATAAATGACTAATTTGATCATCAGGTAAAAAACACAGCTAAATAATTAGTCACACAAATAAAAATTAGACAATATGATATTAAAGTGGATAATTAAAAAAAAAATGAATTGAGGGAGTGGATTGTATTATAATATAATATAATTTAATAATATATTATATTACAATACAATATGTTATATTAATATAATATGATATTATATAATATAATATATATAATATTATATTATTAATATATATATTATATAATATTATGTTATTATATATTATTATATAATTTTATATTATATTATAATGTATTTAATATTATATAATAATATAATATTATAATTTATTTAATATTATAATATCTAAAAATAATATTATATTATTATATGATATATATTATTAATATATAATATAGTATTATATTTATATTATAATATTATATTATATTAAATAATAATATAATAAAATATAATAGCATATTATAATATAATATTATGTAATAATATAATATAATATTATATTATATTATATTATAATATTATATAATAATATTATATTATATTATATTATATTATATTATATTATAATATAATATAATATAATATATAATATATAATATAATATTATATTATATTATATTATATTATAATATAATATAATATATAATATATAATATTATATTATATTATATTATATTATATTATATTATAATATATAATATATATAATATAACATAATATTATAATATTATGTTATATTATATTAAATTATAATACTATATTTTTTATTATGGAACAAATAGGTTTTGAAGGGATCTTGAAACCCTTAACAGTAAGATAGAAAAAGATAGAAAATTAATAGAGCCCAACCAAAAAACAAAACACTGCCCACTAAGAAGAAAACGGTGGAAACCAAGGCAACGCAACAAAACACCGACAAAAAACCATAAAACAACCAGCCACTAGGCCAGGTTCTTGAGGATCTTAGTCGCCTTCTGCTCCAATATATTCATATTAAGTGTAGACTTCTTGATCTCATGGATATTCACTAAAGCCTAGTATGTCTTCCTTTTCAAATTCACTTTGGTCCTGTTGCTCGGTCCCCCACTATCTAATTTCCCTTCCTCTTTGTCGAAATCAAGAAAAACAATAGTTTTATCATGATGAGCATTTTCTAGATTCTCCACCATGGTATTCATGGTCTTAGCAGTGGATTTGAAAATCTTATGGCTCATAACCAACACTTTGTGGAGAGACTTTTTAATGTTCCTCAGTTTCCCCTCCATCTCAGCCTGCTTTCCTTCATGGTTGCTTTTGAAATCTTGTAACTCATCAACAGTTTTCTTGAGGCACTCAACCATATACTTCTTCTCTTCCTTTGTCCATAAATCAATGGACCTACCACTACCACTACCTCTATTTTCATTGTCATTATCTTTCTCCATTTTACTACTCATGGATCTCTGGCTCAGCTTAATCTCCTTAATTTCAAAGAGCACCCATCTCATTAACCTAAAAAAGTCCACAAACCCATTGCGGGCTATAGCAAGAATATCAGTAGGAAATTCTTGTTCCTCCTTGAAATAGTGATCCTCCACCTTGAGATCCAAAGGAAATCAGGACCTCTCTTCTCTATCGGTAGTAGGGTAGCTAGAGTACTCAGACAACGAATCCGACTAAGAGTCCTCGTCATTCTCATCATAGGAGGGGTCCTCTAAAACCTTTCTCCTACCCTTCTTCTGGGGAGAATCACTAGATTTCCCTTTTCCCTTACCAACAACCCTTTCCTTAGATGAAGGAGTCTGGTGTGACAGAGCTAGCATGGCTTTAAAATGATCATAAATAAGGACAAAAAATCCTTCATGGAGAATTGAATGCCTAGTAGGGTTTTGTCTAAGGCTTTTCAAACTAGCATTCAGAGAAGAGGCAAGATAAAAAGCCAATGAAACCCTGACTTGATGCCTGAAGTGGTTAAGGAGGATGAAATGATACCCAAAGACTCTAGTATAATGGCCATCCAGAGTCACATATTCCATCAACACATTCAAGACCCTCTTCTAGTGCGAGACAATCCTGTTTGAATCATAATAGCTTCTGGAAGTCCTTCGCAAATCCTCCCTCTCAACATCTGACTTTGGAAATTTATTGACCACCTCATCAAAAATCCTTTTGTCCCTATAGAACTTGATACCCTTCATAGAGAGGCCCGTAATCTCAACAACTAATTGTTCATTGATGACCACTTGTTTGCCAAACAAATTTATCTCACCATCCTTCTAATCTTTGGCAAAATACCTAGTAACCTCTGGATCCCAACGATGGAGTTTCTCGATGAAAAAAATAATGCCACCCATTTCCAACTTCTTCCAGAGCTTCAGATTATTCCTTAACTGTTTGCAACTCATCGGCTCCACCCTGTGACTCTCACCACCCATGTTGGTCATCTTGCAGGAAGGAAGAAAAGAATTCAGAAGCTCAAAAAAATAAATGCCTAAAATGCCCAAAAAGCATGCAACACTTACATCATTCAAATGGGAAATAAAATAATTACTCATTAGCCAACTATGAGTAA
Source organism: Sequoia sempervirens (assembly GCA_007258455.2). Lineage (NCBI taxonomy): Eukaryota > Viridiplantae > Streptophyta > Pinopsida > Cupressales > Cupressaceae > Sequoia > Sequoia sempervirens. The sequence continues at coordinate 186,719,277 of VDFB02373365.1, forward strand.
TAATTAACTCACAGTCCCAAGAATGCAAGGAAGGACAATTAGCCATCATTTGGGGGAGTGGGGACTTGCACCTTCCCATGAACAGGATCATACATATTCAGGGTCTTGACATTAGCCTCCAACTCATCATACCCCTTCCACCTCATCTTTTCCTAAGCTTTAACTCCCATACAAGTTGGAAAAAAAGTCCACCACCATGTTTATTTCCCGAAAAGCATGCAAAATATAACTTTTCTCAAAGTTATTAATAATTTCCTTAGAGAGGTCTATCCAATTCTCTATAGACCATGAAGGTTTCTGAAGGCCCTTTAAGCATTGTATTATATTATTTGAATCCCCTTCAATCCAAACATTTTTGAACTTCAATTAGCTAGCCAGCTTCAAGGCCTAAAACACTCCAGTTGCTTCGACTACATAGTTGGTTTGAGTGCTTAAGGAGACTATGACTGGCGTAATAAATCAACCATTCTCATCCCTTATCACCCCTCCAGTCCCAGGTGGCCCTGGATTTCCCTTGGTCGCACCATCAAAATTGATTTTAACCCAACTAGGAGGAGGGAGACTCCAAAATATACCATCTCTAGGTCCCTTGGTAAGCTTGGAAATATTGGACATGTCCACATTAATTTTCCAAGCTGCCACCACTCTGATCTCATACTCTTGAAAGCTAACCTTACCTTTTCCTGTGTTCCTGTTATTGAGCAAATTATTAGATTTTTCAACCACAACTCTTATAATCTTACCATAGACCACTTCCTCTGAAAGAGCCACATCCCTAAAGATTCTATTATTATGTTCTTTCCAAATACCCCAAGCAAGGTGAGGAAAGATATAGTTCCAAAGCATATTCAACACCCAATTTTTTAAGGGGGCCTTCCATTGATTATAAAAATCCAAGATAGTTCTAGGAAAAACCCAACTAGGATCCCACATTTGCAAAATCCTACACCAAATAGCATAAGCAAAATGACAAAGGAGAAAAATATGTGAGGAAGTCTCCACCTCAATACAACACAAGTAACACCTATTAGGAAAAGAGAACCCCCTCTTATAAAGATTATCATTAGTCAACTGTTTGTTCTAAAGGAGAATCCAAGCAAACATGTTGACTTTCGAAGTAAGGTTGTGCACCAACACCTTAGCCTAGGTAGGGTAATGGAGGCAAGAGTAACATGAGGCCATTATAGAAGAGACATAATAGATTCTTGAGGAAGACAGCTTCCAAACCAAAGAGTCCTCCTGACCCTATGAACTAAGCGTGACCAAATTAAGAAGGGCCTGCAGAGGCTGGAGATCCAAACTAATTGAAGAAATCTCATCCCACTGATTATTCATCCAGTAATCCCCGACCAAGTAGCCAAACCTAGATTTAGAGTCCTCCATATAATTACCAAAGGTCGGGAGATTACATAGACAATCAATACCAATCCACTGATCTTCCTAGAATTGAATTTTCTTGCCATCTCCCAGCTTCCAACAAGCTTCTTTACTAGAAAGGTCCTTGGCCTTAATGGTGTTGTTCCATAGAGAAGAACCAATGGGGAGATTCTGAGAATTAAAAAAATCTTGAAGAGAATCAACCCTCTGCAAATATTTTTTGTGCCAGATAGTATTCCATTCACGAGTGTCTGCAAAAGTTCTCCAAACTTGCTTCGCAAGAAGGGATTTATTAAGAACTATAATGTTCCTCAAGCCAAGACCCCCAAACTTCTTAGGTCTGCACACATTCTCCCAAGCAACCAACATAATCCTCTTCTTCTCCTCAACACCCGACAGAAGAAAATGTTTTTGGATCTTTCCAATGATCTCAGCAAACTTAGTAGGGATCTTAAACAAACTAAGGGTGTAAACAAACAAATTCTGAACAGAAGCCTTAAGTAACAAAAATTCACCAGCTTGACTCAAGAGGGCCCCTTTCTAGCTAGCCAACTTCCTATTAAACCTGTCCACAAGAGAGATCTAGAAAGAATCTGGAGTATTATAATAATATAATATATTATATTATATTATATTATTATATTATATTATATTATATATATTATATTATAATATTCTATTATATATTATATTTATATTATATTATATTATTATATAATATTATATTATAATATATTTAATAATATTTATTGTGCAAGATAAGCATGACATTATGTATTCTAATTTATTTATTTTGGACTCCATTTCAAAATAAAGTTAAGCAGGAAAAATAAAGTTAAGTAGGAAAAATAAACTTTAATCGCCTGACTCATTCTTGGCCATAAACCCTAATCATGTGTCGCATGTGTGAGCCAAAAATGAAGAGTGAATACTAGCGAGGAAGAGTTTGGAGGAGTTGAAACCAAAGTGAATACCAGCAAAGAAGAGTTTGGAGGAGCCAAAACCAATAGCGATGAGAAAAGAAGCAAAAAACAGTTGTAAAAAGCGAGTAATGTAAAAACCTAAATGTGCTCAAATGTATCAGATCTTTTTCATTTTAATAAACATACTCTAAAACCCTCGTTGAAACCTTTTTTTAGACTGTAGCTCGCCAAAATAGAGAGGTGAAAGGTGAATACCAACAATGAAGAGTTTGGAGGAGCTGAAACCAATAGCGATGGGGATAGCGACAAAAAATGGAAAATGGGTAATGTAAAAACCTAAATGTGCTCATATTGAATCTTTTTCATTTTAACAAACATACTCTAAAACCCTAGTTGAAACCTTATTTTTAGGTTATAGCTCACTAAAATGGAGAAGTGAAAGGTTGTTTGAAGGAGAAGAGTGTGCATTCCATCATGCACATTCTGTGAAGGAACAAGAAAATGAACAAGCTCAAAACTTCAACATCACCAGGCTAATGCACTAGGCAACTCTATTTGTTTCTTCCAACCGCGCTAATTGATCAAATTGGCTGATGGATCTCTCTAAATATGTTTATGTTTGGTTCTGTTATTTCATAGTAGCTTTGCATTCTTCCATAGATTTAGGGAATTTCCTTTTGTGTCTTAATATTCCACAACATCTTCACTCTATATTTATTTTCTTCACCAAAACCTCATTCTTTTATCTCTAGTAAAGAATTTTCTTACAGGTGATAGCATTGGGCATTTAAGGCTAGTGCTTTCTTTCTTTGTACAGTGTTGCTTTGTGGATTGAGCCTTCCTTTTCCAATGTTAGAAACTGCCTCTACAAATTTCTTCTTGGCATGTTTTCTTATCATAGGATAGCAATATTTTTCTCACATTGAGCAATTTTATTATTGGATTATAAAATGGGAAAAGTTAGAAGAGAAATCTAATCATTCAATCAACCATCCAATCAATCATCCTAAAATGATGTAATATCATCCTAAAATGATGTAATATGGTTTTTTTTTTTGTGGATAGGCATGGAGCAAGGAGAAAATGAAAAACCAATGCCTTACTAGATGCATTTATAGCCCACCCCATGTGCAACAGTGGCATCATTGAAGAAATGCATTCACATCGATGGCTTTTTATCTTTAGTTTTAATTTTTTTCAATTTTAAAAGTATAATAAATCAGCAATTTTCATATTGCAAAAGATTTTGTATTCAAAACTCTATATATAGAGTTATTTATAACATATTTTATATACATTTTAAATATACAGTGAATTATTTTCCAACGATTTTTCAATTCTTTGAGAAAATTTGTTGAAGTTTTATGATTCTTTCTGTTTAATTTTTTTAGAATAACATAAGAGCTTAAAAGTTTTATATCTTTCAATCACAACAGATTTTTCTCTTGGTTTGCAATTTCATAGACTAGTTATTGTAACAATATTCTCCAAAAATAGGATTTTACATACACATATGAAAGTATTAGTTCATAAATGACTAACATGACTAAATAAATGACTAAAACATGACTAAATAAATGACTATAATGGCTAAATAAATGACTACCATGACTAAATAAATGACTACCATGACTAAATAAAATGACTACCATGAATAAATAAATGACCACCATCACTAAATAAATGACTACCATCACTAAATAAATGACTGGTTAACAACAATCAATGACTAAATTAACAACTAAATATTTTACCAAATGGATCAATCAAAACAACCAATAAATGACTAAAATTGGTTTAGTAATAAATTTGGTTGCATTATAAATGACTAGAAATAAACTACTAATGGTCATATGACCAAGCTAATGGTCACATGACCAATTTTTAGTAGTTTTTTTAGTCATTTATTGTCTTTTTTCTACTAGTGAACCAACTATGCCAATACCTACTCCCCCTGAGAGGTAGTCGCCAACATCAATAAAAAAAAAAGAACGAATCTTGAGATCCATTGGACTAAGGAATATCCTTATGCATCTAGTTGAAATAAGGAGGAGCAATAACCCAAAAAATTCTTTTGGAGATACAAAAAAGTATCCTTAGAAAGAGCCTTCATGAATATATCTGCAACTTGATCCTTTGTAGGCACATATTCCAACTTTACGTCATTCTTTAAAACCTTCTCTCTCAAAAAGTGATACTGAATTGAAATATGCTCTATTCTTAAATGCATTATCAAATTCTTTGAAATATTGATAGCACTTTTATTATCACATAAGATAGAAATAGGTTCATCATATACAACTTTGATATCCTTCAAAGTTTTCTTCATCTACAACACTTGTGTGCAACATGATGTTGCAACAATGTATTCTACCTCTGCTTAACCAATACATCAACCTACTTCCAAGAAAGAAAGCATCACCACTTGTACTCTTTCTATCATCCACACAACCTTCCCAATATGGATCTGTGTAAGAACTTAAAGATAAATTAGTATTCTTTAGATACCACAAGCCATATTCTGGAGTTCCCTTTAAGTATTTAAATATCCTCTTCACTACTGCCACATGTGACTCTTTGGGATTGGATCTTCTTGAAATCTAACCACAAGAAAAATTGCATGTATGATATCCATTCTAGTAGCAATTAGATATAGTAGTCCTCTAATCATTGATTTGTACTTACTTTGATTAGCCTTAGGATATTTGTCATTCTTACTTAGTTTGCAACCAGTAACCATGGGAGTACATATCGGTTTAGAGTCTTCCAATCCAAACTTCTTCAGAATTTCCATGACATACTTAGCCTATGATATGAATATTTCTTTCTTTATTTGATTGATTTGAAGTACAAGGAAGAAATTAATCTCCCAAACATAGGCATCTCAAACTCATTATGCATCTCCTCTACAAATCTCTTGCACATTTCTTCATACTTACAAAGATTATGCCATCAACATACACAAGCACAATCAATATTTGATCTTTTTCAACTTTGAAATAAATATTACTATTTGTGATACCTTTATTGAATCCTTACTCCAACAAGTACCTATCCAATCTTGCATACCAATCTATGTGAGCTTGCTTGAGTACATATAATGCTTTCTTCCATCTGCAAACCATGTCAAGATTAACTGATAACTGAAAGTATTTTGGTTGTTCAATATAAACCTCTTCTTCCAACTCACCATTCAAAAATGTAGGCTTCACATCCATCCAATAGACTTTGAAATACTTATGTGCTACAAAAGACAAAAACATCTTAATAGCTTTCATTCTTGCAACTAAAGCAAATGTCTCCTCAATATCTATCCCTTCTACTTGTGAGTATCCTTTAGGCACAAATCTTGTCTTGTTTCTTAGCACTTCTCCACTCTCATTTGTCATGTTTTGGAATACCCACTTAGTTCCAATCACATTCTTGTTTGCAGGTCTTGAGAATAGTTCCTAAGTTTAATTCTTCTCAATCCACATCAATTCTTCTTAGATAGCCTTAATCCAAAACTCATCTTTGCATGCTTAAATTATCTTTTTAGGTTCAACTTTGGAAAGAAAACATAGTTCTACTTGTTCTTCAATCATAGTGGCCTTTCTTCTTTTCAACACACGTCTACTCTTGTCACCAATATCTAATCTTTTGAATATTACTTTTGCACATACTTAGGGTATTAGGGATCTTTTCTAGATCTTCTTCCTCATCATCCTGAACTTATTTTTCCTTACCATCATCTTTTTCTTCTTCTATTCAAGAGGACTTATCTGATTCATATCCATCCATCATCACTGAACTTTTTTGTAAATCTTCACCCACTTTGACACAAGTGCACTTTCAACAATCTTTTTCAGCCTCTTGTTGTAGCACTGGTAAGCATTGCTTCTTGTAGAGTATGCAAGGAAGATTCCTTCTTTAGATCTTGCATCAAATTTTCCTAAGTTTTCTTCATCTCTTCTGATATAGTATTTTCTTCCAAAAGCTCTAAAATATTTCATAGTAGGGGTTCTTCAATATCACAACTCATAGGGAGTATTTGAAATGTTTGTGCTTGCTTGTGCTCTATTAAGTATATATACTATAGTATGAATTTCTTCTCTCTAGTAGACATGATCTGGTATATTTACTTTCTTCATAATTTTCCTTGCTACTTCCTAAATAGTCTCATTCATCCTTTCCACAAGTCCATTCTACCAAGGATTCCTAGTAGTTGATAAATTCCTTTTTATTCCATGATCTTCATAAAAAGTTTTAAATTTATTGGAGGTGAACTCTCCACCTCTCTCATATCTTAAACATTTGATTTTCAACCATACTTTGAATTCCTTAAACTTATCTAAAGATTCTAATTTTTCTTTGAGAAAAGTATCCCAAGTCATACTCGAATAATCATCAATCAATAGCATGAAATACCTATCACCTTGAAATCTTATTATTCTAGTAGTTCCACAAAGATTTGTATGCACCAAATCCAAAGGACTAGTAGTGGATTGTTCTTTAACTTTGAAACTTTATCTAGCTTATTTCCAAATCTGACATTCCTTGTATATAGCATTGATAGGCTTTGCAATCTTTGATAGATATCTCACAGCTTGATTTGAACTGATCCTCACTAGGCTATCAAAAATTGATGTGACACATTCTTCTATTCGATAGCCAACTTTCATTAATCTGAGTCATAAAACACATACCATTAGCACCTTTAAGATAAAAATTTCCATCAATCTTTCTTCCTACAACTACCACAATTCTAGATCCTTTTTGATCTCACAACCATTGTCTTGAAACACAAGATTGTATCATTTTCTACACATTTTTCCTACACTCAAAAAGGTTCTATCGTAGACCCTTAACATAAATAACATCATCTGTATTGTTCTTTCCATAGAAACTAATTGAACCTTTTCCACATATCTTAGCAAATGTATCATCACCAAACTTAACTAAAACACCTTCAAACTTCTCAAGCTTAACAAACTTACCCTTATCATTTGTCATGTGATTGGAGCATCCACTATCAATGATCTAGTTGTTCTTCTCCTCTCTAACATGGAAAGCAGACACCATTTCTCCTTCAATTTTATGACCTACTTCTAGAGAACTTTCCTTCATACATCTCTCAGAGTTAGAAAAATTAGTTCCAACATTTAGAACCATGAACAATAATTCATCATCTTCATCACCCAGATAATCATATTCATCATCAAATATAGTGTCATCTTCTTTAACATAATAACTTATCTTAATTTATTTACCTTTATTCTCTTTAGGTCTATCTCTTGAAGCTTTGACTGAACATCTTGAAGCATAAAAACCATTTTTTCCATTGTTAAATAATTTTAAAGTTAGCTTACCTTTGTGTTTTCTAGTGCCCTTTTTCAATCCTCTCACAAAATTTTCTTCTACATCATCAACATCATCCTGATCTAATTCCTCATTCTTCTTTGATTTTACAACTTTGAAACAAGTCTCCTTTTTTACATCACTTGGGCCAAACTCTCTCAATTCAAAAGTAGTTAATGCACCAAAAAACTAATATTTAGAATAATTATTCAAATTTTGAACTTCCTCAATAGTAGAAACTTTATGGCTATAAGATTTAGTAACAGTTCTTAGTACCTTTTTTACCACCTCATCTTCATCTAGATTTCCACCAAGACCTTTGATGGAATTGAAAACTTCATCCACTCTATGCATGTAGCTTGTAATATCTTCATCTTCTATCATCCTTAGGTTTTCAAAACTTGATCTTCAAATTTTACATCTTTGATTTCTTGACCTTATCATCTTCTTCATAGATACTTTCCAACTTTTTCTAGATTTCACCAACAATTTTAAGACTCATAACTTTCACAATTTTTGAATTAGTAAGGCCACTCAAAATAGCATACCTTACTTTTCCATTAATCTCATATGCCTTGATTTTATCATCAATACGTGAAACATTTGCAGACATTGTTTATCCTATTTCAATAGATTTATAAACACCAAACCTTATGGAAATAAGGAAACCTTTCATTCTCCCCTTCTAGAATGCAAATCATATCTATATAAAAAAGGAGCCTCCTTATGCACCATCCCATATCTACCTCAAACAGTTAATCTTTCTCCTAAGGAACCTTACTTTAATACCAATTATTGAATGCACAAGACAACTGAGAAGGTGGTGAATTAGTTGTACATTAAAACATCAAATCCCTCATTAATATTCAAATCTACATTAGTCCACAAACCCTTAACAATCATTAAACTATTAACATTTATTAGTAGAATGTAAACATGAGAAATAGTAATGAAAACACATCCAAATGCAAGAGAACACTATATTTATGTGGGAATCCCAAGATGGGAAAAACCATGGTGAGGATTAGCTCACAATATAAAGTAATTACAATATTGAATATAATAGGCTCACTATCATAGGGCTCACCTCCCAAAGAGAAAAGAAGGGCTCACTGCCAAATTGGAAAGAAGAAGAAAGATGATTTTTACAATAAAAATCCATCTCATAGAAATGAAAAATTTCCACCATTGCTTCACCAAAAAAATTGCACTCTCTGTAGAATGTAGACACTTTCTTCTCACTACTTCTAGTAGTCTTAGGCATTAAATCTCACACTGCATTTCAAACTTTCACACTTCACATCTCAACGCTTTGAATTACATACTTCTCTTATGCATCCTCCATCAAATCAACACTCATAAACATCATCTTCAACCTTCAAAACAATTTACAAGGTTGATTATGCACCTCAAACATGCAAATTCAAATTAGTTCAACAACAAGACATTCACATGGTAGAGAGGAATGAATGTGGAACACAACACACATTAACTCAAACTAAAATACACACATACACAACACACCACGCTTTCTCAAACATCAAAGCATAGATCTACAATTAGTGTAAACACCCAAGGTTGGTTGAACCTATGTCAACACCATTAAATAATTAAGTACACACTTCCTTTTATCAAGGATGACTTGTGAACCACATATTTACAACACTCAAACACAATATGGAAACTCCATCAACACCCTAAAATACAAAAAATCATTCACAACATCATACACTAGAAGAACATACTCATCTTGCACACCCAATTAACTTTCCACATACTATAACACTTGAATCCAACCTTATGGAGCACTAAAACACAAAAAAATAAGATTGAAGATAGATACTAGTAGTATAAGCACACTTCCAAATCCACAAGACTAGAAACCAAACTATGGAGAAATACGGAGAAAAACCATTTGTCCTAGACAACACTACTTTCATAGTTTGCAAACTGACCAGTGAACACAACTTTCTTTACATAATGATATAGAGCCTGAAACTCTAGATATAATACCTCTAAACACCTCTAATCAATATATCTGAACCACACAAGTAGATATTCAACCATGAAGAAATGTGGAGCAAAGCCTTGAATACCACTCTATCACATTGAACACTCTTCAACACACTGTTTTCTCATTTATTCATTTTTTCTCAAAGAAACTTGGAAACCAAGCACCATAAACTCAAATTTAGCCTTTGGAACACCTTCTCTGCATCTCAACCTCACAAGAGGTTAACAATCACCAACACATTCTCATCAAAGCAACACTAGAGGTTGACAATCACCAGCACATTCTCATCAAAGCAACACTAAAGGTTGACATTAGTGATACTACTAATGACAACATAGTGCAACCAATCAAAGCATCTCCATAGGTTGACATCAATGCAACAACAAAGGTCTGTTGACATCAATGATAACACAAAATTCCAATAAAATGTACGTATTAGATATATGTATATGAGGATAAGATAAGGTCTAACATGTGGGAATGAATGGTGTTAAGAATAGGAAAAGGATAAGGAAAATTATCCAAATTTAGATAATATTGCAACATTTTTTGATATATTTAGTGGAGAAAGGTGGAAGGAAAATAAAGAATTTATAAAACTAAAATTACATTTTTCAAACTTGAAATTTGATCACTACCTCTAATCAACGGAACTAAGTAATGTAAATTGAAATTGAAAACTTATAATAAATGCATACCTAGTGTTATATGGGCATGCTCATGATATGTTGATGTTGAGTTGCACTTTGATTACTCAATGTAGAAAAATGTTCTTATTTGTTGAGATGGTAGGATATGTCCTAGTTTCTTGAAGAAAATATAATTATAAAGCAGGATAATGATGTCTCCTAAAGAGAGTGGGTAGGTTGATAGTACTTGAGTGGTGTATTGAAAGGATGACCAAGTTTAAAGGGATAAAGAATCTAGGTGATGAGGTAGTTGAAGAGATGGGCATAGGGGAAGAGGAGGAATGTTGGTTACATGTTTTTTGGTTGGGAAAAGGGGTCTACAATTTAAATCATACTCTTTCAAAATTTTGTTAGTAAGGGATTAAAAATGATCTCAAACCCCACTTGGCTACAAAACTTGTAGGAAGAATGAGAATGGTGGATTAGGGTTTTAATCCCTTTTTAGTGGTGGAAAGAATATTTGGATACTTTGATTTTTGATATGATGTAGTGATGTAACTTAGTCTATTACAAAAAATACAACAAACTAATATTATTAAATTGATAAATTGAATGGAACAACATAAAATTAATCTAGAAAGGTATAGGGTAGACATAGAGGCTCTTGGTGTGAAAATTTGTTAATGAATCAATTGGTCTAGAAGATGGTGCTCCCTAGACTGTCCTTCTTTTTAAAATCTAATTTCATAAGACTAAGGTCCCCAATCTGTAGCTTCTAGTTTTCTTGAGGAGTTGTTGGAAATTTTTCTATTGATGAGAAAATGTAGATTTTGTGACTTGATAACTTGTAAGATATGACTGTGAATGAGAAAATAACCTTTAATATTCATCCAATTCACTTTAGATTTGTAACCTACACACATTAGAAGGTAAGGGGTGTGCCATATAGGGGCTTACATGTGTCAAAACCTATTTTGGTATTCCTATCTCCACAATGGAAAATTATTATATAAAAGAGAGCTTATCCTTAGTTAGATAGACACTAATGATAAACAAGTGATGAATTGACAAATTTTTGAAAGTCACCACTTAAATTTGATCTCCTTGATAGACTAAATCCATACTCATCACCTTCAAGGATTAATTTTTGTCTTGACGTGAGTTGATTTGAAGACCTACAAGTGTTAGTGCTCACAAATAAAATGCATGAAAAACATGAATAAACTTACATAACATATGACATGATGTTTAAATGATGAAATGTTGGAATAATAATCTTGATAATTATGCTCTTGACTTCTCTTTACTTCTTTTAGGATGACTATTTTTTCTCAATGAAAGTGTTTTTTTAGAAAAAGTGCTAGGATTAAAATTGTGAAAATATTATTTATTTATATGCAATTAATATAATTTCATGAAAATTAAATCTCGATAACCAACAAAGGAGTTTTTTATTTTAAAAATAATATAATATTGACAATTACATATTCAAATTTGGAGCCAAAAGTGTTGGTCTAGGGCGTTGGGCTCCCTAGACCAAATTCATGCTTTTTCGGGACCAAAAAGTGTTAGGGGTAAAATATTAAATGCATAATTACATTTTCCATGTGTTATGTTCTAAGGATGTTTATAAAATAGTTAATTAAATGCATAATTAGGTCCAAGCACATATAGGGAGCTAAACGTATTGTGAAATTGTCAGGGGTGATAATTTTTGATGCTACATTTTCCCCCCACTCTAATAAGAGTATGAACTTACACTTAGAATTGCACTAAAGTGAGAATATGTCAACAGGGTTTCAATTATCCAAATATTGAAGAGATAGAATGACCTTGAATCTAGGGGATCTGCTAGCCCCTAGGATTCATGATCCTATGACAAGAAAACATAAGGAAAAAGGAACACACATGTGCTATATTTAATGCAACATGAAAACATGAAGAAAAAACAAAAGCCACACACAACATAACACAACATAGGAACAAAAATGAAACACGATGCAAACTACTTTTAAACTAGATGCAAACCTCCTTTACTCTTTTCTAAATATACTTTAGGTTGATATGATTATGTTTTCCATCTTTAGGTCTTAGTCATACTTAGTTTGCTTATTATGTATGTCATCTCTGTCCTTAACAAACCATATCACTGCCTTTTGTACTTACTTGATAGTTTGTTTTCCATTTGATAATGCATTCTTAAGAGAAGAAAGACAAAGAGAACTTGCTTTCACACATGATTCTAGAATAGCCTCTAAGATTTACTTACATTTCTTATGTACTTGTATGCTTGGATTTCTTGTCATTTTACTTCATGACAGTCTTTATCTCCCAATTTTAGTCACTAGAAACTATTGTGTATGCTCACTGCCATCATATTCATCATATGACAATTGTAGACCTTCCTTTGTATTGTACCTTCCTTGTATGTCTTATGATGATTTGTATTTGATTGATCCACACATCTATTTTTTTATAAAATAGGCTTGCTATAGATCAATCAAGTACCAAAACTAAGATATTAGAGACACACAAATAAGCCTACATGACTGTTCTTTTGGTTAAATTGTCTCTCATCATTGTTTCTCCAGTGGTCAAAATCACTACCCACTTTCTATGAAGTTTCATATCATGTAAAACCCTCTATTTTTTTTGTCTCATGTTCAACCATGCATGAAAGTACCCTATGAGCATGCCTATTCATACTATTATTTTTCTATGTTTCCTTCACGGGGTCATTTTAAGGGAAAATTATTGTTACTGTGTCCTTTCTGATATCTTGTCTACTGGTCTATGTTTGTTTCTACCACTAGGTTCATGCTCCTTTTCCTTAACTACAAAGATTTCTTCTCCATGGACTGTCACCCTCCTGTAGACTACTCTCTTCATAAAATACTTGCTTTCTTCCATGGTGTTAGTACTTCAAAGTGATAAGAACTACATTTCCTCCTGTCAAAGACTATTACTAACATTGTTGTGCTAATAGTCCTTACAGTTATAACAGTGCTATTACTATCTATGTGGTTACCCATTATTGCATTACCAAGTCATTCACCCTACTCATTGTTATTTGTCCTTTTATTTGCATGACCTACCTTTTAACATCTTTTTCAATACCCAAGGATTAGAACATCATATGTACACCATTTATAGGTTTCTTTCAAATTTCCTTCTTTTGTAATAAGAATCGATTATGACACTATAAATGACAACATTAGTGTTGATTCCTTTTTCAATTTTTTTTATGAACAAACCAAAAAACTCATCCATATTACCTTGTTTTATGTAACCACCAATCAATAACATAGGTACAATAACTAGGACCAAACCTTTATCTTGTATTTCTTGCAAGAGAGGGTGTGCCTCTTGCATCTTTTCTTGAATTACCTAGGTTATAAAATAATACATTGTACATATGAGTAGTGGTAGTTATACCCTTTTGCAACATTTCACCGAGCATAGCAAAGGCCTTGTCTAAATTATCCTTCTTGTAGTAGCCATCAATGAGGGTGGTATAAGTGATCTTATTTGGTATCAAGCCTCTGCCAAGCATTATTCATCACTATTTATCTTACATGCAAATCTACGAAAAGGTTGTAAACACCCCATGCAAAATCCTTTTCTAGCTAGTACGCATTTCACTAACTTGTATGTGCACTATATCTTATACTCATCTAGCTTTGTTCACTTGTCATGAAGGAACAATAGAGTCTTTATTTCATACTTATCACATCACTATCCATGCATCATAATTATTAAATATAAATAATAATGTTCTATGCTTTGTGATTCTTCATGACTGTCTTTATATTGTCTTTAGGACCATTCATAGTTCCCTTGTCTTGACTGTGCAATCATGATAGTAATTTGTCTAGTATATCAATGTGTGTGGTCTCATATCTCATGAAAATATGTAGCATTCTCAAAAAAGGAAAATGTATAAATTCATGCATTTCTAACTAAAAATTCACCAAAGATGCATTCCCTTTGTCCATGTTAAAATGGGCATTTCTCATGTTTCAATTATGCCAAAATAATCATCATGTAAGCTAAATCACATTCATTCTCAAATCTCGATTAATTGGAAATCATCTTTATAAAGTTCTAATTTGAACAAAAGATCACTTATTCTACAAACCTTAAAAAAATTTCCTAATCCTGAAAACTTCATTGACATTAAAATTTGATGCTTGTCTTCAAAAAATCAAAAAGGTCTCTCAAGATGTAATGATTGTAAAGAGAAAAGAATCTTCCATCAACAAAGAATCTTCGTGATTAAGGTCTATGAGTTTGGGGTTGTCCTTCATTGACTATCATGCATTCTTTATTAGTCTTTATATCTTGTACTGTACTTATTTCACAATGCATAGCTTTGTCCTCTTGCAAGGACTGCCACTCTATACTCATTCAACAAAGGGCTATCACCAAGGTCCCTTGACTATCTAATAGAAGAGTACCCCAGTCATAATTTCTCCTAGTAACTCTTTTCCTTCCATTTATTTGTGTATTGTTTAGTGTCAACAACCCCTTTTAACTTGCATAGATTTCCTTTTTTATTTATGCATATTCCTCACTTTTTGTATAGACTTCATAAGTTGTATGCACAATCTTCTTTATGCAAACATATACGAGTGAATTTGCATCCCCCTTTAAAAATTCCCACTTTACATCCTTCACCTTAGAAAAATAAAACCCGACCAAGTAATTCCACATCACCCATCTAAACGTCATCCACTTGGAGTTTTTTTTAGTGTCGGTGGGGGAATTTTTGTTGGAGACATGAACATTACATGTTTTTGTTGTAACAAATTTCCTACCTCTAGAATCTGTAGAGGTGTTACATTCTCCATTGGAAACAAAATGTAACGACCTTGCATCCTTTAGCCAACCTTTGAACTGCTCTTTCCCTCTCAAACTCATCTTCAATTGGATATTCTTCATTCTCATTCCATCTTCTTTACACTCTACACACTTTGGACATTCTTCAAGGAAATTCTCACTTCCTCTCATACATTCTAGCTACTTGTTGCACTATTGGCTTCACTATTCCAACATCACAACATTCTTCACATCTACCATAGAAGCTGCAACTTGGTGTCTTGTGAGACCTCCTTCGGGGTCACTACAACCACGTTGTCTTTTCCACAGTTGTAGAAATGTATTCCTCTCTCATTGGCCTTGAGTTCCCTTAGTCGAGGGTGGTGATTCTTTTCTTATTATTATGTTGTTGTTGGATTTGAGTAGCATAGTGTTTCTTGTAGCATTTGGTATTCTCATTTGTAGCATACTTTCTTTATTTCATTTCCACTTCTTTATCTATTTGTCTATCTGTGGAAGTGGAAACACCAAAATGGGGGTTTAATTATGGAAAGCCCTAAAACAACCCCAACACTTTTCTTCACTTTGTTTTGTTTAGGTACTTGTTCATGTGGAGCTTGCTAGCGAATTAGAATTTTCTTGAGTTGAATCTCTACCACCTTTTTTCTCATCATTCCTATATCATGTTTCTCATTATTTCAATTATTTTGTCATTTATCATTTTAGTCATCACTTTAAACCTCAACTGCTAGACTGTCAGTAAGTTTCTAATAGTCCCTTTTGTACTTTTTCACTATCTATCCATATGGAAGATAGTGAATCTATGAGATGCTAGTTTGTTGCACTGTTGTCCTCTGGTAGAGAGTTGAAAAATTTGTGACTAGGACTTCAAAAACCTATTTGTTTAGCCCCATTAAAACTCTCTAGTTAGCAGAGTGGTAGAAGCACATAGAGTGCTCTTCATTCTCTATCCCTAGCATCAAACACTTGTCCAACTTGAGGCAGATTAAAGAAGCCTTCAACTCTCGACTCTCTGTGACCTGGAGTCATTCAATGGTTGGTCCCCCTCCTCTACATTTTGGTGAACCTAATGTGAACCATTTTGGTTCTATTTGGAAATGCTAAAAGACCCTTTTCTCATATCCTAGGAGTGTTGTGAGGTGCCTAGCCTTGCAACCCAACCTATGACCCCTAGTGATGTAGCTAGAAGGTTACCTAAGCATTAAAGAATGAAACCTTGAGTTGGTCACCATCTAATTGTAAAACCCTTGGGAGCTCTCGTGAAGGTTATGTCTAGTGTACAGAGAGATGGCTTCCTTCTTACATTTACCCATCCCATCTATGCAACCTACAGGTGGATCTCATGTCAAAACATTCACCTCACAAGATTTGATAATGAACTCTAACTGAGAACCATCTCCCTTATACATCCCCACAAGTATCGATGGGAATACTCTAACGAGTGTTCTCATTGACCCTACATGTCGAGTGAATGTCATTATTGAGGAGATCATGTTGATTAACTTTTTACATAAGGATGGGTATGACTAGTCTAAAAGCACTATACGTACACATGATAGGATTTTTGTTCCTCCCATCAGTTGTAGATCACCTTGTCAGTCCTAGTTGGGCCTAGAATTGTGAATGCACTCTTTTCACATCATCCCAAGGTTTGAATTGTTCAAGGTGAAACTGGGCATTCCATGGTTGGTTTCCATGAATGTAGTTCCCTCAGTAGTCCATAAGTGTTTGCAGTTTTCCCATGAGGGTTAGATGCATGTAGTCCACAACACCAGTTATAAAATTGCACATGGGGGTTACTCACTGGATCACTTCTGGCCTACCCCTATTGGTCTGCTACCTCCTAGGATGGACCTCTTGTATCGAACCTATGTGAAGTAGAAGAGTGGGGTTGTAATGCCTAAGGTGAGATACCCTCCTCATGCAATTTCACATAGAGTTTTCATGAAGGTGGAATGTGAGGTTGCCTTGGATTGAAAAAGGGAAGAGGAGAAGTCTGCTCAAGGCTCTTCTTCTTCCTCTTCTACTATTCCACCTGTTGCTTTCTCTCGCCCTATTTTGGTTCCATCAACTTCTTCTCCTAGGAATTTTTTGGAGAGTCTAATGGTGCCCACTTGGCAAAAGCCCAAGTGTCCAATATTTGAACATGCTATCTCACCTACAATGCCTTAGCCCATCTTGTATTATAAGGGTAAGGGTCCCCATGGAGTGTCATCTATGTCTTGACCACTACAGCCTCCTGATACTCCTACCTCTAAGGTAGTGAATGGGAAGAGGCTCATCATTGAGGCACTCAATCCTTCTCGCCCTCTTTCATCCTCTCAATCTCTTCCTCCTGTTCCCATCTAGGAGTCCCGTCCTCCACCAAAAATGACTATGATTGATACTCCAATGGTTGAAAAGGAGTCTCCTGTCCCTTCTTAAGTTGTGGCCTCTAGCTCCTAGTTTCATAGAAACCACCTTGCATGTGAGTGCAAGCAACAAATGAAGGATTTGGCTGCTAAGTAGGATATCCTATAGAAGAGGAGAGAGGAGCCAACAACTCCTGCTTTGGCACCTTCTGATGTGTCCTCTCCCCCTCCTACTTCAGTTCCCTCAGCCTCAATCTTGCTTCATGTTCCCCCCTACGAGTGTGAACGATCCTCACCTAAAAAGGGTGCAGGTATTCATTGCTCTTTCAATTGAGCCTCTCCTTCTAATGTCCCTT
The DNA here is from genome assembly GCA_007258455.2 of Sequoia sempervirens. Lineage (NCBI taxonomy): Eukaryota > Viridiplantae > Streptophyta > Pinopsida > Cupressales > Cupressaceae > Sequoia > Sequoia sempervirens. Next base: position 186,737,103 of record VDFB02373365.1, read on the forward strand.
TTGGACATCCCACCATTTTCAAAACTCATGGACATATCAAATACCTTAGTGGTGTTTTTCATAGTTTTTTCCTCTTTCTTCGTGCCCTCTATTTCATTTGTGGGGATTTCACATACTTTGATAAAGCAAAAAATGGAGGATGAGCCTACTTGCAATGGGGGTTAGAAGAAAGATTCACCTTCTTTGGAGGGTGGTTCTGCATTGTCTTGTGTCATCCTAGTGACGAAGGAAGCCCCAACATCCCCAAAGTTTGTCACTGCTCCCAAATCGTTCAGCGAAGCTAGCAGTGGATCTCGAGCACCGCCTCCCTTGCCTACTGATTTGATGCATTGAACTCCTATGAAGCATATGTTTCACTCTGTGGGAAAGGTCCTAGCCCTATCAGCAATCTTTTTGAAATCATTGACATTCACTTTAAAAGAATTGAGTGGAGAAGACCTTGATGGGCCTTCTTCCTTAGCTCTTCTTGTAAGAGGGTTGGAGGGTACCCCCCTTGATATTTTACACTTTTAGGTTTGTTTGTCCTCTCCTTACAGTGATCTAGACTAGGAGAATGATGACCTCTTGGTTGATGAGGACTAGGGGGATGCCTCTTCTTTATCTGTAGATTAGATTGTGTGTGTGTATGTATTGTATTCCCCCATGCTTGTTATATATGTTCCTGAATGAACCTTGTCACCCTCATAGGTGCTTGTATATTGAAGTGTTATTGTGTCATAAAAAATTCTTCTATTTGTCACATCATTCTTCTCTTTATTGTGTATTGATTTTCAACAATTGGGGATGATGCAAAGTGTTCAGGGGCATTTAGGCCTCCCTTCCATGTTGACCCATTCTTTTATTTTTATTTTGTCTTCATGTGCCTTCTTCACATGGTTTGATATAGTAGGGGGTTGATGACAATTCATTTATATATATACTATTATACTTATCTATTTATCTATATTTATGAGCAGCTCTAACCCCAAAATATCAAATCCCCTTGTCTCTTGTTCATTATTTCCTTGTCTTTCTTTTCTTTGCATCTTTCTCTCTCCTTTACTTGCTTTGTGATGTTGTGGTGCTCATGTGTTGTCCCTCACGTGTGCGACAACATTACCATAATTACATCTCGTCATGTTCCATAGGCCATAACATTACTTTTTCATTTATTCTTTTCTCTCCTTAGTATGTCACATGCCTTGTGGGCTTGGCACACACCATCCTAAGGGGGGCTATCATATCAATTTTATTTTCAAAAAATGCATTTAGTGGCCAACAACTATTTTCTCAAAAATATTTTTAAAATATTTTTCAAAAATCACATTCCTCAACAAGGACCCCTAGTGGAATAATTTTCCTTCATCATGGGATTATAAAGAAAGAATTTGAAAAAAATTCCAGTGAGGAGGGAGCACCTTTTTCCTACAGGAGAAGTCTTGACCTTCCCCTTGCGAGGGGGCTTTCTTCCTTTTGAATTCCTTGATGAAGTGAAATCTTTCAAAAGGATTCCTTGGTGTTGAATTGATTAGTGAAAAAATACAGTTTCACTTTCAAACAACATGTCCCTTGAGTGGACCACCCTTTTCTTTTGAAGGTTTCCCAAGGGACCACTTTGAAAGCTCTTCCTTCAATTTTTGACTAACTGCGTGACTGTCTGCTTGCTTGCCTACATGGATTTTTTTTCCTAACATGTTTTTTCTATGGATTAACATGTTGCTTTGTAGGTGCACCTGTGAAGTTGCTTTCCAATCCAACTCTATGGAGTTCCCTCACATCGGGCTTCCTTTAGAAGAGATTACCTGGGGATGCCTTCTTTACAAGTCTGAGTAGCTATGAAGCACTTACATCCTTCAGGATCTATCCACCATTGCTCTGTGGGCCTCTAGTGCACTTTGTTCAATCCTCCTTAGGAGAGAGTACCTATTGATTCATTTTCTTGTCTTGTGCTTTCAAGCATGCCAGATTGTGGTTTGCTTCCTTGATGATTCAGGTATATTTTCTTAGAACTCTTTCAACCTACTTTACCAAATACTCATTGGCACTCATGTTCGCTAAAGTGGGGAAAAAATGTATAGGAGCAAATTTTCACCCCCTTTGTAAATTCCCCTTTCACATCCTTCACCTTAGAAAAATCAAACCTGACCATGTAATTCCACATCATCCATCTGAACTCCATCCACTTGGTGCTTGTTTTTAGTGTCAGTGGGGGAATTTCTGTCAGGAACATGTGTGCGGTGTGTGGATGTTTGTGCAACATGTTTCCATCTTGACATGATTCCTACCTCTAGAATCTGTAGAGGTGTTATGTTCTCCATTGGCGCTGAAATCTAACACCCCTACAACCTTCAGCCAACCTCTGAATAGATCTTTCACTCTCAAACTCACCTTCAAATGGCTATTCTTCATTCTCATTCCATCTTCACACTCTACACACTTTGGACATTCTTAAAGACAATTCTCACATCCTCTCATATGTTCTAGCTACTTATTGCACTATTGGCTTCATTATTCCAACATCACAACATTCTTCACATCTACCATAGAAGCTACAACTTGGTGTCTTGCGAGAACTCCTTCAGTGTTTTTGCAGCCACATCGAATTTTCCATGGTTGTAGACTTGCATTCCTCTCTCATTGGCCTTGAGTTCCCTTGGTCGAGGGTGGTATAGTTTTTCTTATTATTTTGTTATTATTGGATTTGAGTAGCATAGTGTTTCTTGTAGTGTTCGGTATTCTCATTTCTAGCACACTTTCTTTATCACATTTCGACTTCTTTATCTATTTGATTGTCTGTGGTGGTGGAAACACCAAAATGGGGGCTTAACTACGACAATCCCTGAAATAGCCCCTACATTTTTCTCTTCTTTTTTGTGTATAGGTACTCGTTCGTGTGGAGCTTGTTGGTGAACTGGAATTTTCATGAATTGAATCTCTACCACATTTCTTCTCATAATTCCTATATCATATTTTTTTTTTTTTTTCAATTATTCTTTCATTTATCGTAATATTCATCACTTTAAACCTCAACTGCTAGACTGTCAGTAAGCTCCTAGTAGTGCCTGCTTGTACTTTTTCACTATATGTTAGTACAAATGACAACACATTTGTTAGATGCCAGTGCATTGCATTGTCATTCCTATTTTGTGTTGTTGTCCTCTAGTAGAGAGTTGATAGAGTTGCAACTAGGACTCTAGAAACCTATTTTTTTAGCCCCATTAAAACTCTCAGGTTAGCAAAGTAGTAGAAGCACCTAGAGTACTCTTCATTATCTATCCCTAGTATCAAACACTTGTCCAACTCGAGGTAGATTAGGGCAGCCCTCAACTCTCGGCTTTCCATGACCTGGAGTTGTTGAGCGGTTACCTCCTCTACAGGTGTAGTGTTCTTTGTGACCATGACTACCTAATATACATGTAACTTACCTCTACCTTCTAGGGTTGCTTTGATAGCATGAAAGATCCTTGAAAGAGGTTTCCATATTGGGAAACAAATCTAGAAATTCTAATATCAGCCATTGATTCTAGGTAATATATCCTCAACTTCTTATCTTGAATATGGCAGGAAAAAATCCCTTCTTATGTACAATCAAATATAAAGACTCATTAACCTTTTTCTATAATTTGATTGTTATCCAATTGCAAGGGACTTTTAGAAGTTGAGACAACTATATGATCTTCATTTTCTTCACTACATGAAATCCAACATCTAGTGCATGGGAAACAATTTTCATTACTTCTTCTTAACTAGTCTCAAATTTTAAATTGAGATTCTTCTTTCATGGTGTTGTGCCTTGTCATGCTCATTGACACAAAACACAGATCTATGTCCACTGCACTATCATTTTATGAGGCTATCCTTTTACTAGTATTTAGCTGCTCATAGTGTTTTCTCTCCATCAAGCATATAGCTTGTTATGACTTGTGTTCTCATTCCACCACATTGAAGTCATTTTAGAAAAGATAGAAGGTTCACCTTTAGTACTAGGCACCTAGGGAAACTCAAAGTAACTTCTCTAAGTCTCTGCTTAAATGAATGAACAACATGAAATAGAAAATAAATGGTATTTGAAAACTGATCATCAATTGTGGACTCTTACAAAGGATTTACTACTCTCACTTCCTAAACATTGATTCCAAAACTTGGTACTCTAACCTCTTAGATAGTCACATTATGCTTCTTAACTGTCGTAGAAGACAACTAAGGGTTTTGAATGCCTAACAAATAATTTTTTTATATTTCTTATTAGAGGTTAAAACTTTGGGAAATATAGGGCATACCTACCATATAGAAATGACCTTCACTCCATGACCTGCTATTAGCATATAGTGTTGATGAAAAACCTTGGTAAAATCTAACATTATTTTTGCAATATGCCCTAAAAATCCTAGATCTTCTACAACATGGTGAAATGAATGGATGCCTTCAAACTCTTAATATCTACACTCCTTCCTCAGCCTGTAGTGTGGCATCTTGATCTGTTTGGTGCATCCACATTTTTCTAGACTCTTTCAAAACCATTTACTTGAAACCTTAAAAATTATCCTACAATGTGAATGAAACAATAAAATAAAAACAAACTCATTTGTTTTCCCTCCAATATTTCACTTAAGCATTGAAAGAGAAATAATATTTTGACCCTTTCTCCTTTTACATTATTAACACTTAAATGTGGCCAAAACTTTATTATTTTCTCATTTGACATCTCCTAACTCACTTTTTAGAGAAAACCCTTTAGCTTTCCTTATGAATTTTGGACAAAAATTGTCAACATCTTTGGTGACCTCTCAAAGATGTTTGTTTGCTAAACATGGTGACTAGTTTTCTTATACAACCCATTGGTCATAGGAGTCATGAAATAACCTAAAAAGATGTACTAAAAATAGATCTAGTATATTGTTGTAGCACTTCAAAACAATGCATGACACCTTCAAACCCACCCAAACCACCAAAGAAAACTCAATACATGATTGAAAAAAATTGACCAATTGTACAACAACACTTAGAGGAATGAAAAGACACCTAAAATGTGTGTACAACAACACATATTGAATCAAAGAGAACCTATGTTAACCAATAGTGGTGATACTTAAAAAAATCCATTAACTCGTTCCTTGAAGTAGCTACACTTCCTTAACAACTTGCAATGTTTTTCATATTCATGAGTAGCACAAAAAAGATGCAGCACAAGTAGAAACTCAATGAACAATTGCAATGCTTTTAGAACATAAAAAATTTACTTACGCTTTGATTTTGACTATGCATACTGTAATTTTGGACTAGATAAGTGAGTTGAATCTAATCTTCTTCAGTTGCAAGTTTATTTTTAGCTTCATTTTCATCAATGACTTCATGCTTAGGTGTAAGCATGAATTGTGATACCTTTTGGTCCTCCATTCTTGCTAAATGTATGATAGGACATCCTCTTGAAAGGATGAACTTTGAGATCTTACTGCTAGTTTCTCACTTATGCATTGCTTCTTTATCATCTTGTTGATTGGGGTGCTTCATTTCTTGTGAGTAATTCAAATGAAACAAACATAGAGATGTCTACATTAAACTCCTACTGCTCATGATTTTTTGATTTAAGAGGTACTATCTTGACATCAAGATTTGAATAAAATTCATATATGATGCTAGAAAAAATGTCTTCATCAATTTCTAGTATACTCTCCTCATGTTTTCCAATATTTACACTATTCAAAATAGCATTGTTGTCATTTTGCGTTCGGTATATCAACACCACGTATCAAGAATTTTTGTATCTCCTTGTTGTTCTAAACATATTGTTGATGTTGGTATGAGAGTGTTTTCTTCATCCTTCTCAACAAAAGAAGTCATCTCATCAAACCAAACTTTAGACTATTCTTTTTCACCACCTCCCTCTTGATTTTCATTTTGTTGTCCCAACTTATTTGTTGAGATATAAAATGACATATTTTCTTCACCTTCAATAAAAAATAGAAGCTCATCAAGCAAAAAAATCAAAACTTCACATTTAGCCCCTCTTACTTTCTTTTCAACTTGTTGTCCTATTTGATCATACTCATAAACTACTTGTAGCAAGTTTGATTTTTTAATATGTCCATCGTGTGCAGGGTCATTAGTTTCAAGTTGTTCTACTCTTACCTTAGAAAAATCCTCTTCTTTCCAATTAAACCAGCTTTCTTGATAAACAATGGGTCCACCTTTGTAAAGACAAATGGTGCTAGGATGAGAAGGCTAATTTGGTGAATGATTTTGAGAAAATTTTCAAGTTTCTTGAGGTAGAAAAGATCTTGAAGGTGCTCTTCTTGAGGAATAGTAGATTAACTTTGCTCAAAAACATGCTCTTGCAATGGAAAAGTACCCCCAAAACTTGGTATTTCAAAGTTAGAGAACTTGATAATTCAAGAGACTTATCTTGATTGAAACTTGGAAACTTGTACTTAAGAGCCTCCTCTTTCATAAGCTAATTTGAAACAAAAGAGCTGGATTGGTATTCTAGCCTTTGTTCTTGGGAAAGAAATAAACTCATTTTCTCTTGTCTAGCAGAAATATCTTTTGGAAGAGACACCTCATATTGCTTCCTCTAAATAACTATATCTTGCTTGTATTGATAGGATTGGTAAGCCAACTCCTCTTGCTGCAAATGAGATTTTTGTTGTCTCTTGATATCATCCAACTACTTATTGAAGTCTATCAATTTTCTTTTGATGTCGCTAATCCTCATATTGTCAGTATTTTGGAGCTGGAGAGGAAAGAAATCATGCTAGTTTGGCATAGAAATGACTTCTTGTGGAAATTAAAAAGCTTCCATGAAGATTGAGCAAGGGTGGGTGGGTGGAAAATCTAATAATTTTGTTGATAACTTGCCATTATAGGGTCATTTGGAATAAAAACAACATTTTTTTTTGTTTGGTATGGCTAGTAAGAGGAGGCAACATTTTCATGGAATGGAGGGTTTTAAAACATGCTTCCATGAAGTAGCAACATGATACCACATTCAAAAAAGTTGGAAATTCATGAACATTTCTTAAAATCAAAATAATGGTGACTAATTTTTACAAAATTTTAGCACATACTAACACTTAGCCCAATTGAAACTAGTAGATTCAAACTTAGAATCACCAGGTGTGTGAGAATTTTTCCTCCAAAGGAAGAAATTGTTGCACACACATCAAATATCAACAATGAATGGACAAATTTTGAATTGTGATAGTTTAAACAGTCCCAATAGGCATGAAAAAAAACTCTTTTCATGGAAGTATGCACCATTTGCTAAGCTAATTAAATCACTCAACCACCTCATGAAACATGGGATGACCCCCCTGAGTGTGATCTCAGATTGTGGATATCAACCTCTAGAGAGGGCTGGTTCCCTTAATGTCTTGCCTAAACTAACTAAACTAATTTTCTACTAATGGAAAAGGGTAGAAATAATAGCATGAAATGAGTATCTATGAAGGTGATGCACCAAAAATGTGTTTCCTCAAACTTTAGACTATTGTTTTGACACACAAATAATCAATATATTAGGCTATTTGTGCACAACATTGGTGTTTTGATATACTTGTATATTAGTATTTCATTGAAAGGTCCTTGTGTTTAACAGCTTTAGAAGGAAGGAAAACTAGTATTCTTCACAACTAACATCTACTCAAACTATGACACAAGCAATAACCTACACAAATATGTCTTTTTCTTCTTGAAAATAATGGAAGTAAGAAATTCATCTAAGGATTTGCATATGAAAAATCATGAAAATTCCATCAATTAATTAAATAAACAAACAAGAAAGAACCTTTGAAGCCCAAAAAGTGCTCACTTTATCGATAGAAGATGCTTTTCCAAGTAAAAAGTTGATATATATCTGCCACAATTGAAAAAGCTTTGGAAAAGAGGTATTACAATGCTTTATTCTCAGCTAGAAGACTGGAAATCAGAGTTACAATACACCAAAAGGATAGAAAGAAACTTTTCAAATTTACAATACAACTCCAAAAAAGTGAAAGAACTAACTTAGAATGAAACAATGCATGCCTTTTTTCAATCTATAGATTGGAGAGAATATAGAATGAAATTTATGACCAATTAAGACTATTTTAACTGAGTTGTTGAACCAATCCTCCCTTAAGTGCTAGAAAACTATTTCTTTTACTTGGACTCTTTCAAAGACTTCAAGGTGGCATTAGAGAAAGATAAGATTGAGTTAAAAACCTTGAAATTTTGACCTAGCTCTTTAAACTATTAAACAAAACTCTTATATACTTGACAACTGCTTTGCATGCCAACAAAATTGACCCCTATATCTTCTAAAGTTTTGTCCACTTGCTAAACTACTATTAGATATTCCCACTTTCTCTTAGGGTGGGGTCCCATGGGGGGGCTTTAGGATCTACTTTTAAGGAGTAGGAGGTCTCATGAAGTGAAAAACAAATTGCTACAGGATTAATTTGAATCTTTTCATGAAGAATAACAACTCCTACCTTTTAGGACTGTAGATTTGAGGTGGTGAAAATGGGGCGGGGTTGGAGATTACCCCTACAATTTAGGAATTTTTTCTAACATTTGTCAATCATCTCAACTCTTAAGCTTTCTTAAATTTCAGAGCTTAAATTTTAATCTAAATTGCATACTAATAAGTTCATGGGATCACCAACTTCCTTAAAATTTGGAGCTTCATATTTTAAGTTGAAGTGTGCTACAGAGCTCATGGGATCACCACCTTTAAAAATTTCCTAAAAGTTCTTAGCAACACCTATTAAAACCTTTCAAGAAGCCCCCTTCCATGGGACACCACCCTTAAACACTTCCCTAGGTACTTGCCACCTCCATACTTTGACTCCTTTTAAAAACTTGAGGAGGAAATTTTGAAAAGGTTAGAAGCTTTTACGAGGGCATAGGATAAGTTTTAGAGGTTAATTTTGACTTGTTTGATGTCTTTAAGCTCCTTTCTCTATTGTTACACCAGATGCAAACGTCCTTTAGTCTTTTCTGACCATACTTTTGGTTGATATGATTAGGTTTTCCATCTTTAGGCCTTGTCATGCTTACAGTATGGTCCCACGGGGGGGCTTGGGTATCTATTTTCATGGAGTTGGAGGTCTCATGGAGAAAAAATAATTATGCTACAAGATTAATTGGAATCTTTTCCTGAAAAATAGTAGGCCCTACCTTTTAGGATTGCAGATTTCAACTGGTGAAATTGTGGGGCTAGAAATTTCCCCTAATGCTTAGGAATTTTTTCTACCACTTGTTTATTATCTAAAATTTTAAATTCCTATCAAAAAATAAAAATGAGAGAATTTTTATTTATTAATTATTTTTTATCAAAAAACTACAGTTCATTCCTTAAATTTTGAAGCTTAAAATTTTAAGTTGAATTACACTATTAAAATCATGAGACAACCACCTTTAAAATATTCCTAGAAAATATCAACAGCACCCACTAAAATTTTTTAGGAAGCCCCCCTCCATGGGACCATACCCTTAGTTTGCTTATTAGGTATGTCATCTCTTCCCTTAACAAACTAGATCACTGTCTTCTATACTTAGTTGACAGTGCCTTTGCAATTTGATAATGCATTTTTAAGAGAAAAAGACAAAGAGAACTTGCTTTCACACATGATTCTGGAATAGCCTCTAAGACTGACTTTCATTTCCAATGTACTTTCATGCTTTAATGTCTTGTCATTTTACTTCAGGATAGCCTTTATATCACAATTTCGGTCATTAGAAACTATTATGTACGCTCACTGCCATCATATTCATCATATGACAATTGTAGACCTTCTTTTGGACAGTACCTTCCTTGTATATCTTATGATGATTTGTATTTGATTCACCCACATGTCTATTCTCTTACAAAACATGCCTATTATAGATCAATCAAGTAACAAAACTAAGCTCTTAGAGACACATAGATAAGCCTTCATGACTGTTCTTTTGGTTAGATTGTCTAGCATCATTGCTTCTCCTGTGGTCAAAATCACTACCCACTTTCTATGAAGTGTCATATCATGTAAAATCCTCAATTTTTTTTTGTGTCCCATGTTCAACCATGCACAGTGCCTATGAGCACGCCAATCATACTATCATTTATCTAGACATTATCTTCATGGGGTCCTTTTAAGGGAGAATGATTGTTACTGTGTCCTATCTGATATCTTGTCTATTTTTCTGTGTTTGTTTTTTCCACTAGGTTCATGCTCCTTTTCCTTAACTACAAAGACTTCTTCTCCATGGACTGTCACCTTCTTGTAGACTACTCTCTTGATAATATAGATTCCTTCTTCCATGTTGTTAGTACTTCAAAGGGATAAGGACCACCTTTCCTCCTTTCAAGGACTATTGATAACCTTGTTGTACTCATAGTCCTCATAGTTATAACAGTGTTGTTACTATCCTTTGTATATGGTTACCCATTATTGCATGTTACCAAGTTATTAGCCCTGCTCATTGTTATTTTTCCTTTTATTTGCATGACCTTCATTTTAACATCTTTTGCAATACCCAAGGATTAGAACACCATATGTACACCATTTAGAGGTTTCTTTCAGATTTCCTTTTTTGTAATGAGCATCAATTATGACACTATAAATGACAGCATTAGGGGTGATCCCTTTTTAGACCATTTTTATCAACAAACCAAGAAACTCATCAATATTACCTTGTTTTATGTAACCATCCAATATCTGGGACCAAACCTTTATCCTGTATTTCGTGCAAGAGAGAATGTGCCTCTTGCATCTTCTCTTGAATTGCCTAGGGTATGAAATAATACATTGTAGGTATGAGTAGTGGTAGTTATACCCTTTTGCAACATTTCACCGAGCATAGCAAAGGCCTAATCTAAATCATCCTTCTTGCAATAGCCATCAATGAGGGTTGTATAAGTATCTCTATTTGGTATCAAGCCTCTACCAAGCATTCACTAATACATTTGACTACAAAATTTGATGAAAATGTTCAACGAAATAGGTATACTTTGATGTATCATCAGGTGCTTGTAAAATTTGATGTGTAATTTTCAATTTTTTGAAAGTTTATCCCTGACGTTCGTCAAAATTTTGACGAACTTGGGTTTTGTCAAAATGTGGACTATCAGTTTCGTCAAAATTTTGACAAACATGACAAATAGAAAAGTGATTTTGTGCCTAATTGTGGCCGACATAAAGAAAAGTGAGTTCACGCCTGATTTATTGCGATAGTGTTTTGCTCTACTTGAGACAGTTTGTGGATAACTAAGGACAATTTTCTTGGGAAAAATCAGAAAAAATTCATGAAGATATTGCTAGGTTGAGGGTAGTCATTGTCTTTTTGCATAATTCAGTTGTGAAGTCAGATTTGTAGTTCCAGGTTTGAAAATCATATTTTAAAGCAACATCTCATCAGATTTCATTTTTAGAGGTTTAAAGTTTTGAGAATTTCATGTCCAGATTTTGTTGTGTGGAATCACCATAAGATCACAACCAAGGAATAGATTCTTGTGACTATAATTATGTCATCCATAACTCTATTGGTCATGTGGCATAGTTGTGCTATAACAAATACAAGATGCATTCATGTGTGACCCAAGTTTAATGTGGCTATGTTGTGATAGAAATGGAGGCACTCATATAATGTAGTTAATTCAAGTTGTATAATATAGGTGTCAATCATCATTGGGTGCATTCAGGTTGTCTCAAGTTTAACAGGTTAGGATGTAATTATAGCATGATCGAAGAGTGATTACCTCTTGCTACAATAAAGAGCCTATAACTTTGGTTGATATGTAGAGTGGTTGTGTTATATCAATTATGTAGTGCATTCAAGCACAACCCATGTTTAATGGGATATTCTAGAGAGTGATCAAGATTTTCTAAACCTTATGAATGTTACTTAAAAGTGTATAGCTTAAACTACAAACAAGGTTTTTTACATACTTGAATGCAATCTTGGGTTACCACAAACTATAATAATTTGATATATGCTAATAACCAATATGGAAAGTATTAAAGCAAGACCCACGATATATAGGATACATTTCCCTCATCAGGTTTACATACCTAAATGATCAAACACAAGCTTCCCACACACTCTAGGATACAATCCAAGATCATACCATAACTTTGTCAAGACAACTAATTTTCTAACCCAAGACTTAAGGTTGTTTTTTAATACCAACAGATGCATTGGTAAGAGCATGATTAGGGTACAAACCCTAGACCTCCATATAAACATAAACAATAACTATAGCGGATTAGTGAGGTTGCAATACTAGAAAGATTGAGACATTGTAGGTAAGAACAAAATCTTGCAATCTAAATATTGTAGCCAATAACAAGAACACTATGTAGCTTAGTGACATTTGTAAATGCAATCTATGGTAAGAAGAATGATAGTCACTTGAGATGTGACAGTCAAAAAGAGGTTGAGCAGTGACAAGATAATAAAGCTCAAACCTTACATAGTAAAGTGGAGATTTTAACAGTTAGTTTCCTTACCCCCTTGCTAACCTTACGAGTTTTTCAAATGCTTTTGGTAGTGTTAGACAAGGAAAATGCAATCATGGAATGACTATCCAAATGAAGTAATAGTGGTAATCATAGGTTCAATGTTTCTTCTTAGCCATTAATGTATAATGGAGGTAGTGGATCGCATGCTTGAGCAGTGTTATGAGACTCATCAAAGATGGGAGAATAGTGAATAATACCTTGTGGACTATGAAGTAGTGTAAAAAAGGTTGAAGGATCTTAAGAACTACAATACCATGAAACAATGAGTCCCCTATAGTAAGTAGGCAGTCTATAGGGCATAGTTTGATTTTATAGAAGGATGCTCATGAAAGGAATCTTCAAGTGATAGTGAGTGAGTTGTTTGAGATTGCAATTGAGGGTGCAATACCCAATCTTAAAAGAAGTTAGCAAAGCAGTAAATGTGCAAGAAATTCAAATCGTACACAACAAAAAATTCACAATGTTATCTTGCATAATGCCTTAAGTTTGAAGACAAAAATCTCATTGTATCTTCATGATGAAAGTGGTTACCTTAATGGTCAATCACTAGCATCCATGATTTTAAAACATGCTATTGTGCTTATGGAGGCAACATTTTAAGCAAGGTAGTGAGTGGTGGTGTGGAACAATGGCAGGTATGAAGGAATTGCTTTATATGCATACTATGCAGTCTAGCTTAAGACACCGTTCTTAGAAGAGATTGAAGGTGGATTATGGAACTCAAGGGTTACCATGAAAAGGATTAAAGCAAAGACTAAGATCTATTTAAAAGCCACGGTCATGAAGATATTAAAGATGTCACATGCAAAACCCTAGTAGCTGGAGTAATGAATACAGTGCCAAAGAGGATAGTGTGTTGGGGCAGATTTAGGAGATCTCCACATTATCTAAGTATAGGGAAATACATCATTTATTTATTTTTTTAATTAAAATAAATCATTCTAAACCCTATATAGGATACATTGATACTTCAAAAGCCTCTGAAGGAATTTGAGATTATGCAAATATATGTCAAGTAAATCCCTAGATTACAAATAGTAGGGGGAACAATGTAAGATTTGTTGAGCAGAGCAGGAATGAGATAAGCAACAATGAATCCTATGCCTCCTTTCACGCACATATCCTCACCGTTATCTTTCATTCTTTACGAAAACACTTGTTCATTTTGGCAGTCTATGCTTGAAAATAATGTTTTGATGAAGGTTTTAGAGTATGTTTATTAAAATGAAAACTCCATTCTAGTGGGCTATGCTTGAAAATAAGATTTTCACAAAAGTTTTAGGGTATGTTTATTAAAGTTTTAGAGTATTTTGGAATGCTATATTCTTGATTCCTTAAATGATTTATTCAAATGGATTGTGACTAAATAAATGACTAACTATTTAGTCATTTTTATTTGTGTGACTAAATAATTTTTAATCAATGACCAAACTAGTAATTTATTTACTCATTTATAGCTAAGTTGCAAAAAATTAGCAGAATTTAGTCATTTTTAGTTGTTGTGACTAAAATTTTTAGTCACCTACTCATTTATTTGCCAAATTCTACTAGTGTGTGCTTCCTTGTGCAATTAGGGATCTCTCAATATTGAGGGCCCTAGGGATAAGCTCGTCATAAGAAGTGACACATTGGATCTTTAACTAAAAGGATAAATCTTTATTAACATTTGCAATGATGATTCCGACTTGTTGCTCCTTAGGAATGGGTCACTTGCTCTTACTAACTCGCTACCTCCATCATTGTAGGAAGTTTGTGATCAAGTTCAATATTATGATTTTAGGAGTCTTAATAGTTGGAAATCATAGTAAAATAAGAATTTAATAAGTTTTGGAATTAGCATTTTAAAGTGTTTTTTGGGGTCATTAACTTCAGACTATCTTCTCTTTTGCAGAGGTGGTTGCATGCCAAAAATTTTTGGTGTAAAATATCAAAATTATTAGATTTTGTTACCTGTCTATGAATAAAAATTATTGGAGTGTGAGTTTGATATTTTTTTAAGATCTAAATAGTCAAGCTTGGTAAAGAAAAATCAGGTCAGATAATATTAGTCCAAAACAAAATGAAGAGACACTTGATAGATTGTGGGCTAGATTGAAAAGAAAGGGTGATGGGAAATGTTATTGTCCTTGCAATAATTGCAAGGGCTTAAAGACGAGATAACTTTTAATCACAACAGTTGAGAAACATTGTAGGAAGCATGGTCACATTGAAGGGAGGCATGAATATCCTCCATTGGTAAGTTGTTCATTATATGTGTTTATATTGATTGAATTTGTAAATGTTTATATTGTTTTAACATTATATATATATAATCACTTGATGATGATCATGGCTTATTTATGTTTATCATTATTATAAAGGTGGGGTGCCCTATGGCAGATGATATGGATTATCACAGCCTGGAGATTGTGGTTTTGCAAGCGAACAAACATGGAGCTGTGAATATCGAAGATGAAGTTAATGATCCTATGGAAGAAGATGATCATGCACTATCAAACATAGTCGAAGATGATGGTACAAATACATTGATCCATGACACATTTAGTGGTAGAGCTAATCATGATGATTAGGATGACTTTGATGATGTTCATAATTTACCGGTACTTGAGAAGGCATACGATCCCCTTTATGAACACTCCCAAACAACTCCTCTCTATTGTATTGTTGTTGTTGAACTTGAAGGTTATGAATGGTTTATCAAACATAGCAATCTCATGGATGTTAAGGTATGTCATATATGTCATCTTTTTTTTATCTATTTTAATTGTTGTTAGTTCATCACTAGTAAATAAAGGATGAAATAAGTACCATTAATATTCTTTATATTAACAAATTACTTTTTGTTGTAGATTGATTGGTGAATTTTTGTTACCACCATCAAATATTTTACCTCGCTCATACCGAGATTTATCTGCCATTATAAAAGATATCGGAATGGAGTATCAAGTAATAAATGCATGTCCCAATGATCATATTGTATATCATAAACAACAGGAACTTGCAACATAATGCCCAGAATGTCATATCAGCAGATATCAAATAGATCAACTAACAAAAAAGGTTCCTCACAAGGTTCTTCGTTATATTCTCATTATTCCATGTATGCAATGATTATTTAGGTGTGAAAGCTTAGCACAATTTATGGATTACCATGCACAAAATAGAAGTGGAGATGGCATTCTTTGAATACCTACGGATGGTTCTGCATTTAGGGACAGGGAGGAAAAATGGACACACTTTAAAGAAGAACCTCGTAATCTCAGGCTTTCATTGGGAGTGGACAGTGTCAATCCATTTAGAGAGCTGAGAACTATTTACTCAGTGTGGCCTATTTTTGTTATTAGCAATAACATTCCTCCAAAGATGTCAATAAAGAGGGAGCACATAATGTTGACAATGATTGTTCTAGGTATTTGTTTACATCAATTTTCTTTAATGTAGTAGCATCTCATTTGTCTTATTTGTTGCATGATGACTTATATTTTTCTCATTCAAATGTCATGTACATTAATTAATATATATTGCAGTAAAATGGTTATAATAATTATGTAATGTTTATGTTCATTCAACTAGGTAAGTACCAAGTTAAAGATATGAATGTATATATTGAGCCTCTTATCAATGAGTTACTAAAGTTATGGAATGGTGTCACTATGTATGATGTCTCTAGACCAATAGGACAAAGACAATTTCAATTCCATGCAATGCTTGTATGGACAATTCATGATACCCGAGCTAACACATTTTTGTGTTATGTTATAACGTTCGAATGCACTTTAACAATATTTAATTTTATGAAGTAGATATCATGCATGTTTTTAAAATAATCTATTCATTATATATAATTATAAAAATTGACATATTTAATCCAATTATATATGATCTTGCAGGTCTTCAAACAAAGGGAAAATTTGCATGTCCAATTTGTGGTCCAAAGATGAAATCTCGTCATTCAACAAGTTTAGGAAAGCAGGTGTTTGATGAGTATAGGCACTTCCTCCATATAAATCATAAGTATCGAACTACTGAAAAACATCTTTTCAATGGGAAAGAGGAGACTACATCAAAACCACGAAGAATGACACCTCGCCTATGGAAGTTGGAATATAATAGAATTAATCATCAAGGTTATACATCAGATCAAATTGTTTATCTATCATATATGATATGTTTTGAATTTATATTTTTATATTGTGTTGTGTTTACTCATGTTGTAATTGACAATATTGTCGTTAATTTGTTTAACTTATATGCTTCATGAAGGTCATCAAGGCATTAATGGTCGGCTTCCATAGGGACTGAAAAGTTATCCCAGACAATTTAGTAGGTTACCCTACTATGAGCAGCTAAAATTGTGCATTTGTTTGATACAATGCATATCAGAAAGAATATAACATAAACGTTATGAAAATATTGGATGGAAGGCATGACAAAGAAAAAATTGTCAAAATTTGTAGTGACATTCAGGAAGCCAATCATGCAATGAAAAATGTCATTCAATTAAATAGTGATGGAGACCAAATTAATATAAGTGCCCTTCCTTGGTTATTAATAGAGCAACAAAGCAATGCTATAAAAGAAGTCATATGAAAAATTTGATTTCCCACAGATTTGCTAACATAAACAATATAAGAACAAAGAAAGGTGAATTTGAGTCAAAGATGAAAACACATGATTGGCATACCTTCATTAAGGTAATTATTCTAGTATATTATATACACTTGTATAATGCATGTACTTTTCAGTGTATTGTGTTTACTACTTTTGGAAAAATAATGAAAAGATCATTTTATAATTGTTGCAGTACATTCTACCTCTATATCAGACAACTTTGAAAACAAAGTCAAGCAAGTTATATATGATCTTGGAAAATACATGGGGTAAGTAGTGAGATTTGTTCAATTCATTGTATACATCTTATAATTGCCATTTTATTTACTTGTTATGTAAAATATTGCATATTTTTTTAAATCTCATTAATATATTTGCACCTTGAATCACTTGTAGATGGTTGTCATCTAAAGAAATCCATAAAGAAGATATAAATTATTGGAAGAGAAAAATTCCTCGTCTAATGTGTGAAATGCAAAAGTGTCTACCTTTGACATTTTTCAATGCACAAGAACACTACCTCATACACCAGGTTGAGGAGATTGAATTGTGTGGACCTGTACACACAAGGTCAATGTGGATGGTTGAGAGACACTTGAAATTTTTGAAGGCTTTGGTTAGACAAAGAGCAAATCCTGAGGCTTCTATAGTGGAGGGATATATAGTATACCAGACCATGGTGTACATTAGTGAATATCTTCTTAAGTTTGTAGCAAAGATCCATGTAGATCACATTTGGGATCCCAACTCCATTAACAAATTTGAAGGGGAGTACTTGATGGGGAAAGGTAGATTGAGGAAAGTGAGAGGTAATTATAAGATGGTCATGGAGATTAATTGGAATATATTTTACATATGGTTTTTATATATATTGTACTTATTTAATTTTTAATCTTCAATATACATCAATTATAAATTAAGTTCGTATACTATGGTATTTAGCTAATTATACGTCATTTGTGAATTTCAAATTTTTTGATACAGTTGGTCGAGAGTGGGATGCACTACATTTGTACATCACCAAAAATTTTGACTGGATGACGGTATGGATTGAACGATGTCAGCAATCTGGTCACGCATTAACAGGGAAGGTGTGGCTTCATTGGTTAAAGAAACTCATCGTAATGGAGATTCCAATGTTACACAAAGAGAAATTGATTTAGCATATGGTTTAAGAGATAAAAAGGTATGTATAAATATATGAATCACCCATATTATTTAATTATTTTCAATTATATTGATGTATATATATGTTGAGATTGTTTTCTTTGCATACATTCAACCAAGAATAAAGATGTTTATCAACTGACAATATTGCAATAATTTTTACATGTTTGACATATTACAGGTACAACACCATAAGGCTATGTGGTACAATGGTCATAAATTTCAAATCAAAATTGTGGATGACATGAAGAAAACTTGTGATTCTGGTATAACTGCAGTCTTTAAGGTGACTAATGTTTCATCTAGAAGTGACATACATACAAAAGTCTTAGAAAATTGATACTATGGGATTTTGGATGATATACTTGAGTGTGACTTTAAGTCCTTCAAATTAATTTTTTTCGTCGTCCTATGGTATAGGCTACGATTGAATGAAAATGATCCTAAGAAAACTGTTATTGAACATGATAATGGATTTACCATGGTTAATACAAGGTTGATCAAGTGAACTAGAAATGAGCCCTATGCTCTTCCAAGCCAATGTGAGTGGGTATTTTACTCAGAGGTTCTAGGTATACCAGGTTGGTCATTTGTTGTTAGACATGATCCAAGAGGAAGGCCGGTAAAGTATAATGTGGTGAAAGAAGAAGATACCAAAGAACTAGAAGATGATGTAGATGATGATCAAGACCAACAGTTAGTTGATGATGTCCCTGATGAAGATGTCGAAGGGGAGAAACTAGATCATGATGATGTAGGTGTTAATGTTCATGAAGATGATATCTGTGTGGATGATGACATTATCGAAACTGATTTTAATGATGATGATGATATGATCAATCCTTACAATGTCGAATCTAGATTAGATGATACAGACAAAGAGTTGGATGAAGAAGAAGATCAATGACATTGAAATGTATAAGTTATGTGATTATATCATCTATTTGATATTAATTTTTTGATAGAATTATATTTAAATTATGTGGTTACATAATTAATTCATGATGTTTTTAATTTTTCTGTCATTACATAATTAATTTAATGATGTACCTTTTAATGTTTAAAAGGTCAAAATATTAAAATATTTCAATAGTGATGTTAACAACGTTGAAATTAGTGTGTTTTAGGTTTCATGTGATCATAAAAGATTAAACAGTCAGTTGTAAAGGTGGTTGTTTAGTGCTTGACATGTAAATGCCTTTAAAAGGCATAAAGTGATCATTGTAATGGCTATTGATGGTTGAGGATTTAAAATACAAGCTCTTGATATTCAAAAATTTGTGTTTTTCTTCAAAATTTCTATATTTTTCCTGTTATGCAACACTGTACGGTCACATGCAGCCATATTTTTATGTGAAATAAATTCCAAGTTGTGAAGATGTGTTATCTTTGATTTGAATATGATTTGAGGGCTTAAGGTGTTGATTTCAGTTAGAAAGCTTCATTTCTTTGCATACAACCTGGTTACCCTATTTTTGAGGGTTTTGTAGTCCAAACATGATATAAAGGGGCTCTTACACTTTTTGTGATTACTGTAGCTTCTGTAAGAGGCCCCATGGATACTGTTGTAATTTTAAGATGCATGAATAGGGCGTAGGATGAGAAATAAAGAAGGTATAGTTGTTGTCCTCAAGAGTTTTGTGAAGAAAAGCATGTGGAATGAGAGGTTCAAGCCTAGGTTTCAACAAAACATGTGTGGTAGATCTGATTTTATGAATTTTTATCCATGTGCAGACCTAATGGGTTGTTTCTGAACATTGAATATATATGATACACACACACACAAACACACATATATGCATGTATGTATGTATGTACGCATGTATGTATGCATGTATGTATGTATATATATTTTTAAATGTAAATGTAAATACAATTACTTGATGCTCTCCTAGAACAATAAATGCAACATATCATTAAAGAAATTTATATCTATGTATATAAATGTGTATTTCTAAATGCAAGTGTAAATGCAAAGAGCGTATGGTTTTGTAGTGTTATAGATACAACATATCCATAAATTAATGTAATTGAAATTCTAAAGTCTTCAACACATATAATATGAAATTGATCAAACTATTAAACTACATGAGAAATAAATGAAAACATTAAATGCATATGTATGTGTATTTGTAAATGTAAGTGTAAAATAAATAAGGATAATGAAAATTATAAAATAATACAAGGAAAGGTTTAGAGTTTAGAGTGGGAGAGAGATAGAGGGTAGAGGGTTTAGAGTTTAAGGGTTAATGGTTTAGGGTTTAGTGTTAAAGGTAGAGGGTGTTGGTTTGTTTTTTACACTGTAACTAGGTTGGTCTTCTAATCTACCTATGGGACTGCCAATTCCAATCAAGGGCAGCTCGAAGGACCTGGACCAACTGACGAGGACTTTAAAAAGCCTCCTACACTTTGGGCTCTACAAGACCCGGGAGGGTGATCCCATAATTTTTTTACAACCTCTATACCAATATCATAAACAACATTAACACATAGCAAATAATCCCATTGAATAGCTCAACACAATAGAATAATATCAAATAAAATTGGCTATTCACCGATAATATCAACTATGTGGAGTGTGAGATAACTACAACACAATCCATAGTAAAATATAATCATTAATTTGTAATTTCTAGCAAGCTCTAGGAAAAGACAAACAATTATTGAACTACACAAATAAGTACAACTTAGATCAGTGCCATATATCCATTGCAGGAGTCAAATTTATAAGCATCTAAAGGTTTATGACAAATTTAATACATAACATATAACTTATAAGATCCCTGACAATATTGCATTACAATTTCATCAGTATGCATCCTCACCTAATACTACTTATCAAATCCTTATACAAAACATATCTTCCTATAATCACATTCAAGCATTTTAATTAATTCCTTGAATTAAAGCTAAAATAAGGATTATACACACCATAATAGTGAGATGAATGAAACAACCCTTAGTCATCTTATTCAAAATTTGGATATGCATGTACAGTGGAGAGACATGAGTTTGAATTTATCATTTCAACTCAAGTTCTAGTACTATTATACAACATTAAATCCCCTTGAATTCAAAACCGATTACATAATAACTCAGAACCTAAATTGTATTTCTCTCTAAAACCATCAAACTTTACAATTTGTTCTGTAACTTCACCTAGACTCGACCAAAAATTATCTAACTTGCTAACCTGTACTTCTAGCCTTGAAATCCTTCTTATAGAAAATGAAGAAGCAAACAAGCATCGGGCCAAAAAGTACACATGTCACCAGCCAAATGAAGCATCTAGTGATATTCCAAAAATCGTTACAACAACCATCACCCTAGAGAATATTCTCGTTCATCATGTCAGTTGAGAAAAATTGATGCAACAACAAAAAACCACAAGAAACCCACACCGAGACCACCATCAAAGGAAAACCAGAGGCCATTGTAACTGCAACATCTGATTTACCTCCTGTTAGTAATTCATTCTTTTATTCCTCCTTAGTCAAACATTTATCTACCCACCTCTGATATTCTTCATCAGTCAGCCAGTCAAAATTAATTACCTCATTCACCTTGGCATTATAAGGTGTGTATTTTACTGCTACCCAATTTGCATCTCTTTCAAAAGATTCCAAAAATGAGCAAGTAATAATGATTTTATCCATACAACTCACCAACAAGTCATAATTTGAGTCATCACAAATTAATTTAATTTGGTCATTGATGACCTCATTTGCTTGATCTTTCCACTACTGGAATGACCTAATTTTCCCCTGCTCATCAATTGTATCAGGTAACAATGTGTTACCCCAATCACTGAATCCCTTCACCAACTCCCTAATCTTCCTACTCAAGTCATCTGGTAAGGTTTGAAAACCTTGCAATGATTTTACTAACACATGAGTATGTTTTAATTATTAGGGCCTATTGTTTGTATCAAACCTTGAGGCCTTATACATGACATCCAAATCACTGGCCCTAGGGATCCAATTTTCAATCAATGGTATCACTACCTCCTGATCCCTATCAATATTCTTTATTGCAACTAATAGCAAAGAATAAAAAGAATGTATAGATAGCAATTTACTATCAACCTTTCCATTTAAATGCCTTAAAATAGTAGTAACAATCTCTTTTTCCTTTTAAAGAGATCCCTCATCATTTACCCTCAAAGATGCCTGTAACTCATCAATTCTTCGCAAGAGCTGCTTCTTTGTAGGATCAATAGAGCACTATGTTTCTTCATCAATTTCCTCTAAAGAAGGGGTAAAGGAAAGATTCTGACTGGGAGACTCTGGTGTGGAAACAGAGGCACTGACCTTGCTATGGAAGGTAATGTACTAGTCTGTGGAGTACTTGATATCTCCCCAATCTATCTATACTTGAACCTTTCCACCTCAGTTTGCAACTCAACATTCCTTTGTTGCATCTTGTTATATTCTTCAATCAAAAGGTTATACTTCTTCATCAGGCTTTTCTTTTCCTCCTCCTCCCTTTCAATAGTCTTTTGGGACATTTTGGCCACATTCACAGTTAAACTAGTGGCCTCAGTGGTTGAGGTCTCTGAAGCTCTCTTTATTATTAATCCCCCTCTGAAATTTGGATTAATGTCTATAATATTTGGCTTTCTCCCTTGGGCCAATTCCCAAATTGCTAAGGTTTCATACTCTTCACTAAAAGCAGAATCTTGAAGTGATGCCTTGACTTCTTCTTCAGATTCTTGCAAAGGATGCTTGGAATTCATAATAGCATTAAAGGCCACTACATCTACAATGTCCCATTCAGGAAAAATAGATACACCAACTTAACTCACCAATTTTTTTCCTTCCTCAGGAGTGATGTTCTTAAATTCTTCCATTAATTTAGCTTTCACTTCCTCATCATTCTCCTGATCTAACCTGCCAGGTCTTAGTTCTCTTCTCTCCTTAAATTTATTTTGATATTATTCAAACTTCATCCTCCATACCAATTGCAAGAATACAAGAGTCTTTACAAATGCATTATCATCTAGAAACTCCATACATGATTCCATTCTTACATTTTGTACACTTTTTCCTTTCATATCTAAATTAGATAAAACCAATTCAGCCGGCCTAGGAGGGGAAGGCATACCAACCTGCATGTCCTGATCAGTAACAATAATCTCATCCATCAAACTCTCATGTGGTTGATCAGTTCTTTGCCTTTTAGGGCTTGTATTAGATGGTGGTGATGGGGGACTATCTTCTGGTGATGACTCTAAAACAATGATCTTAATTGACCTAGGCACTTTGAATTTTGGACTTGGTTGTGAAGGTGGCTTCATAATCTACTTCCCCTTTCTGTCCACTTCTTCCTCATCATTGTTGCTATCCTTTTTTCTCTTATAAATGGACAAATTTTCTGTAGGCTGGTATGTTAGCCTTATTTCAATTGGTCTGGCACCTTGTTCTTGTACACCCAGACTCAGCTCTAAGTTTACTTTTTTGGTTCTCAAAGTTCCCATAATCTCTTTGAATTTCTCCATCAAAAAATCAATTTTCTTATGGTGGGGACTGAACTCCAATAGTGGATCATATTTTGGATCCATTTTGTGCACAATATCTAATAACTTATCATAAGCTATCCATTTCTCCTTGTTCAACTCCTGCTTATTAAGGTCAAACTCATATCTGATTAGGTCCTCAGGAAATTTGAACTCATGCACAAACTTGCCAACCTTTATTTGTTGTCTAAAAAGGGTAAATAAACCCTCAGGATCATGTTGCCGCTTTGGACCACATCTCAAATGATAATCCTCAAAGAATTTCTCAAAGTTCACCTAGCCTCCTTTTGAAAAGGAAAAATCATATACCACTGTATAATCACGTGGAAAAATGTTCCCTTACCCATCCCTGTGAGGTTGTCCTCATGGATGCAACCAATCTACCACATAACTTTTGCAAACCCCACTCTTGGTGGCACATTGTATGGCAGTATATGAG
The DNA here is from genome assembly GCA_007258455.2 of Sequoia sempervirens. Taxonomy (NCBI): domain Eukaryota; kingdom Viridiplantae; phylum Streptophyta; class Pinopsida; order Cupressales; family Cupressaceae; genus Sequoia; species Sequoia sempervirens. The sequence goes on from VDFB02373365.1 coordinate 186,761,293, forward strand.
GGGCTCCTTGAAAACCATATACCCTCAAAATAGTGTTGACTGGGTATGGGATAATATCACCCCAGTTATGGTTGAATTTTAATTTTGGCTTCCTCCCCTTTGGCCTGAGGAAATCATGTAATTCCTCAGGAATCCTACGTACATTCACCATCAATCTAGCCCTCAATCTAGAAGAAAAACACTTATCAAATTGCACATAACTAGTGCTTTCCTTATTACAAGATAAATTTGCAGCCCATATCTGTATTGGAAATATTTCTCCATCAACCAATTGCCTTAATTTCATCTTCTCAGAGAAGAAGTCAACATTCTTGAATAAAAACATATACATCAGCATAGAATACCAAAATAATTGAGTGTCAGTATCATTTTTCTACTGCTTTGACAGCCCCTCATGTATCCTCTCAGCCAAGAAAGAAGCAAAGTCATATGTGACAGAGAAGTTAGGGTGTTGTATTTGTAGCCCCATGAACATGTATGCAATGGGCATCACCGCACTAGGACTGAAACCCAAAATCTACCACAATGAATAAAAAGTGGCCAGGAAATGATTTGCAAAACAATTTAATCTGAAAGGTTCCTGGTCACTGGGGCAGATATGAAATTTTGAACCTCCTGCCCTAGCCAGATGAGGTGGAAGCAATTTAGCTCTGAAAAGAGACTTGAACTTTGCATATTCCTGCTTCATTTCCTCAAGGTTGATAGGCACCAAGTCCTCACTCGGTTCACTCAATGTCAAAAATATGTTGAATATCATCTTTGTTAATGCTTAACAAAACCTTTCCATCATTATACCTAATTACCCATGTGACAGGGTCATATCTTGCAGCTACTGCCCTAAGTAGGTCAACATCAGGGAAAAAATTTGGTACCACCAACTTCCCCATATCATACATCCATCCATTTGAAAAAGGGCGAGGAAAATTCCTCTGTCCATACCACAATATAAATATTTCCAAACCTGTGAGAGTAACCCTAGCATCGGTTATGTTGGAACAATTGTATACTAACCCCTTGCCTAGGATTTTCCCTCGCATCAGAACCAATCCCTTCTTTCTATCATTTGTTGACAAGGGCAATTGATATAGGAAATCATCATATAGGTTTCTTTTTAAATAGCCAATCTAGACATAATGTTGCTTGGGTGGTGCCATCTCAGACAAAATATGGCTTCTGATAACTTCACACTTCAAATAGCTAGGACTAACCAAAGATATGAAATTATAGAACAAAATATTACAATTTCTCACAATTTAAATAAAATATAGCCCTAAAACATTTATCAACAAGCCCTATGATATGTACAACAAATCTTTTCCTTAATTCAAGCATAGAGTGATCGGGAAACACAAAAATTAACTCATGGCTCTTTTCGCAAAAATCCCAAATTCTGGCTGTCAGGGTTCACAACCTTGCTCTCGACTCTGAAACTGCTTCACAAAATACTTGAATGCTTTGTGACACACATAAAGTAGGAGAATTGATTTTATTTCAATCAAATTGTGCAAGTAAATGCCTTAGCCTCCATTAAAGCTCACTCATACACTACATGAACGACTCGAACGATATTTGATGCAGATTTAAATTTGAGCCATTGATCCTTCAACACAGTCATCAGCCCTATCATTAACCCTCGAGCAGCTTTTCCATCAGGATTATAACACATCTATCAATTTGAATCATGCACATCTTAAGAGCACTTTAGTAACCTACCTTTTAATGTATTTAAGGTTGGATTAATGTTCCACAGTATTTCCTTTATTCTTTCAGCTTCATCAAATGAGACACATGGCGACCGCCTGTCATATCACGATCGAGGGTGGGGCCATCACGAGATGGTGGTGAACGGCTGAGATCAAATGGTAGTTGATCAGTAGTCATGCAATTTCATCCCCTAGAAGGACATGTGGCACCCACCTGTGATATCACAATCGTAAAAATCCTGCAGCTTCCGATCATGTGATGGTAGGCAACTGTTGATATTCAAAGGCAATTTGATTAATGGTAGTGCAAATTTGATCCCTTCTACAAAATAAAACATTCATTAAAAAGGACGAGGGGACATCACTAAGCCAATGGTAAACAATGACATAAGTTGTTTTATAAAAGATGAAACATGGGGCCAACCGAGACTTAGGAAATAAAACCCTGTAGAAGAAATAAAGTATTAAAATCAAATGGACTCGGCCTAGATGAACTGATATGACATGAGTTGTTTTAAAACCTCATCAAAAGTAACAGCAAAATAGAACCCAGCTAAAGCATGAAATAAACATTAGGGTTTTACATAAAGACAAAGCTAAAACCCCAACCCTTAGAAAACTCGAACACCATGAAAGACCAGAGACATAAGGCAAGGGATGAGTGAAAAACAAGGAGCAAAATACTGAAGTTCCATTAGTGGCTCCAGTTGGGGATGTTCATTCCACTGGAATGAAGCGAGATTCCAGAATCTTAGGTAGAGCAGACCAAGATGTAGAGACGACCAAAAAGGGAATGTTTGGACAAAACAACCCCAACTATGTACAAAATATATACAAAATATACAAACCTAAACTACTGTTCATGGAAAAGAATACTTCAATTGAATTATAACTTCAAGAACTGTCCATGAACTATCAGTTCCAGAAGATCTCTTGTCATATCTTGTAGGAAATACAAATCTTCACCCCACTTACCATTAATAAAAAATAGACCCAACCAGATTGCATCAAATTTCCCATGTTTCCCTTTATCTTCCAATCTAGCATTCCACATTAAAACCAAATCTCCATCTTTGAAACTCCTTGCAATTTCCCTCTTGTCATACAAATTCTTTACTTGCAACTACAACTTTGCATTTCTCTTTTGGGCTTCCCTCCTGGTTTCATCTAATTCTATAAGAGCTTCCACTCTCAATTGCATGTCACCATCAATTTCATTATCATACATATAGACAAACTCATACATTTCCATTAAGTTATTTTGGGGCAACCTGGCATTTATCCCATAAACCAAGTCAAATGGGGCACAACCTATTGCCTTCTTCACAGTTACCCTATCTACCCAGACTGCTAATCTCAACTTAGAATCCCAAGCCCTTTTATTCTAATCCAGGATTCTTTTAATAATCTTCATCAAGCTTTTATTGCTTGACTCTGCTTGTCCATTTCCCTGTGGGTGGTATGGTGATGAATAAGAAATTTGGATGCCATGCTTCTCACAAAACTCTATGTATTCCTCATATCTAAAACACATTGCATTATTTGACACAATCCTTTTTGGACATCCAAATCTAGTCAATATGTTTCTCATCATATCCTTTAATGTGTTTACAACCTCTGCACCAATGAGATCACCAAAAGTCTAGGACTTGTCAAATGAGATCACTAGAAGTCTAGGACTTGTCAAATGAAGGTATATTATTGACACCTGTCCCTTTCCTATTCACTTGTTAGGACTTTGTAATGACTATCCAAAGAGAAAATGAGATAGTAGCAACAACCATTTATATTATTTATCTCACTGCAATCCATTTCATGGCTATAGTCATGTTGTCACCCAGTGTAGATTTATTTTTTCAAATTCATAGATAACACGAAGACAAACCTATAGCTTTTAATGGTACTACTCTTATTCATGACTATGCTCTATTCCCTTGAAGCACCATGATTTATGATGGTTTTTATGCTGAATATCTTCATTAAAACGCCCTTGTTGAAGTATATGCCTTCACTATTATAGCCTATTGCTGGAATGGATGATCAATGGTATGAAAAGGTAAAAATACAGCTATGCTTTGCTTCCTTCAATACTTGTTCATGATTGTTGGTTGTTGTTCATATGCAATTGTACCATTGTAATTCTTGATATCCTACATGAACCTGCATGGTTGTCTTGTAGCATAACCTCATAGTTGTTGTTCATATACACTTGTACTATGTCCTTGGCTTCCAAAATGAGACGTCTCTTGAATCATAACTGCTTAATTGTCATTTGTAACTTTTTGTTTCTTGTATGCAATCATGAGCCATGTTGGATCAATCATGATGACCAAAACCCCTACATGAAAGGTTATGAGCATAGAAATTTTATCTCGATCACATGATATGAGGGTTCCATTGCTGTCATAAACCTCTTGTAATGACATGTTCTCAATAGGCATATTATCTATGTCAACTAGAGTTGATGTTTCTTGAATGTCTTTTCCCTCTATGTCTTTCCTTAAAACATCATGCATTGAATGTTATCTGGCAACTTGTTCGCCTAATTTTTGATTGTGAAGGAATAGAGCCTTGTGCAACTTTAGATTTATTTATTTTGTTGTTGTTCATGAGACCATTGTACCATGCATTGTTGGTTGTCCTTATTAATGACAATTACCTTTACCTATTGCATTCACTTTCACCAGTACACCCATGAATGAATAATATCAATACCCTTTGCCTCTTGTAGCTCTTGCAAAGGTGTTGTCCTTGTACTTGTATCATGACCTTGATTCAACTATTTCTCTTCTTTTGTTGTGTAAGAAATACACATAGTCTCCTCATTTTATCTTTATTGGACAGCCACCTGTCACATATGTGGGTGACCTAACAACTCACGTTCCTATGTGATGTGTGACTGTCCAATAGGCTTATGGTGAGAGGGGCTTGACAAAAACTTGAAAAGCTTCATCATTGTTTAAAAGATTCATAATTGAAATTGATGCATCTATGAAGTCACTTCCTTTATAAACAGATCATGGATCTTCTTAAGAAGATTGAAGGACATATCAACACAGTATGTTGCATCTTTTGAATCTATCCTTTCATGTCCTTTCTTATGTTCCTTTCCTATCTTGTCTTATGTTACTAGTATTTTATGATATTGGGAAAATCCTAATGTTGGCGTTTTGTCTTTTACTGAATCCCTCTATCTCTCTCTCCTCTACCCATAACCCTAAACCCTTAAACTCCAAACCCTTAAACCTTCTACCCCCTCTCTCCCTCTCAAGTCCCTCCCTCCTACCCCCTCTCCCTCTCTTAGGTCTTTATCTATCTCTCACTCACTCCCTCTATGTGTCTCCCCTCTGCCCTTAAACCCTAAACCCTAAACCCTAAACCGTAAACCTTAAACCCTTAACCCTTAAACCATCTACCCTCTATGTTTAACCCTCTACTCTGTATCTCTCTCCCACTCCCTCCCTCTCTCTCACTGAATCCCTTTATATCTCTCCCCTCTACCCATAACCCTAAACCCTTAACCCTTAACCCTTAACCCTAAACCCTTAAACCCTCTACCCTCTACCCTTAACCCTATCTCCCTCTATCTCTCTCCCACTCCGTTTGTCTCTCTCTATTAAGTCTCTTACAATAAGATTTAGTTAGAGTTAGGGTTAGGGTTAGGGGTAGAATTCAATTATGCTTAGTGGTCAATTACAATTAGATTTAGTGTTGAATTAGAGTAAGGGTTAGAGTCCAAATAGGGTTAGGGTTTAACTAGGGTTAGGATTAGAATAGAATAAAGTTTTGTGTTTAATTATGATATCTAGAATTTAGTATAATTTTAGTAAATGAAATGATTTGGACACAAAGAAAAAAATAGAAAAGTTGATTTTATATAGATCTTATTACTTAATTTATTCTAAAATTCTAATTAATAATTTTTTAATTAATATAAAATGAATATTTAATTTAATTTAATTTAATTGTATTAGATAATTATTAAAACTAAATAGATAGTAAATATTTTATGGATTTTAAAAATTATAATTTAGTTTAATTTTATTTGTAATGTCAAATATTAAAATTTTAGATTGAAATACTTAATTTATTTTAAAACATTTATAATTAATGTTTAATTTATAAACTAATATTAAGACATTAATAAATATAACCTGTGGCATAATGTATTAAAGATGCATCAAAGTATTTATCATTCCTTCAGCTTCATTGGATGAGACACGTGGTGCTCGCCCATGATATCACAATCAATAAAGACATCACAAATTTTGATCATGCAATGGCCGGCAACCATGGATCTCATCCATCAGCAAACCTATTCATTCAACACAGTCGCCAACCTTGTTATTAACCTTCAAGTACCTTTCTACTGGGATCATAACATCTCCGGTGATTTAAAACACATGCATCTTATAACTACTTTACTAACCTGTGGCATAATGTATTAAAGACACATCAAAGTATTTATCATTCCTTTAGCTTCACCAGATGAGACACGTGGCACTCGCATGTGATATCACGATCAACTTGTGGGGTCATCTCGGGATGGTAGGGAATGGTTGAGATCACACGACGATTGATCTACAGCCATGCGAACTTGTCCCTCTACAAAATAAAAACATTTATTAGGAGAGAGGGGCCAATACACGTGGTGCTCACCTATGATATCGCAATCAACTGGTGGGATCATCACGGGATGGCGGGGAATGGCTGAGATAACATGACAATTGATCTACGGCCATGCAAACTTGTCCCTCTACAAAATAAAAAACATTTATTAGGGGAGAGGGCACACTCAATCATGATGATAATACCTAATCTTACCACATATTTATAGTATATATTGTAAATAAATAGTCCAAATGTAAATAAAGAAAGATATTTATACAATCCAAGAAAATAAGTTAAAATGTATTTAATCAAAAAACATATATGATTTTTTTTTCTTTTTTAGATGAATTAAGAGTATGATTTAAAATATTTTTATTCAAATAAAATAAATGATAAATTGAAGTGGGAAAACTTGAATATTATTTTAAAATTTTGATGTTTCATATTTATATGTGTGAGATTGATCTAATATTCCAGAAAATGAATGTTAAAATATCATGAAAAAAAAGGCATAGAATGAATGTAGAAGTAAAATTATATTTGAATATATTCATAAAATAAGATCTAATAAACAAAAAATATATGCAATTAAAAATAAAGGAGAAATAATTCAACCCAAATTTAGATAAGAGAGATAATCAGATTATATGATAACATTAAGGCTACGGTTGGGGTTTGACTAGGATTAGTGTTCGCTTAGGGTTATGATTAGAGTTATGAATCTACAATTAGGGTTCAATCAATGTTCACTTAGGGTTTCTTTCTTGGGAGAAGTTTATTGAATGGTAAGTGTATTTTATAAAATTAATATGTCAAGAATTAATTTTAGATAATACTACATGTGATTTTTCATATGGTATTAAATTGTAAATTAAAATTGATAATATATTTCCTTCCTTCTTTTGCATTGTAATCTACCATAATATATGGCCTTAAAATCATATTCATATTTTGAGCTTTTCTAAACCATACAACATGAGATCCAACAAAAAAATTTGTTATGCATTTTTTCCAAGCACAAATCCTTAGAATTCTTAATGTGTTACTTAGGTTAATTCTTTATTGCAATAAATAAATACACACAAATATATATATTATGGATTTGAGGGAAAATATTAAAATATTTCTCTTAATTGAAAAATTAAAATTTAAGGGATTCAAGTACATACCTTTGCTTTTGTTAATGTTTAATGAAGTTCCAAATTTTATGACATGATATAAAAACCTGGAATATCTTTGCTCTATGTGGCACTTGAAATTTTGTACAAAACTATAACTAAGTCTACATAAAATTTGTGACTTTGGACTTATTTTGCATCAATAAATATGAGCTTTGACACATGCCTCCTAATCTAGCATACAATATGTACTTAAATGCTCAAAATAGTTGTGAGTAGTGTTGAGATTGGTGGATCTTTGGGAAGGTCCAATGCTTCACCTTTGTATCTCTCCCTATAGATAGAGGTAGAGATGAATATAGAATGAGAGAGGAAAAGGGATAAAAATAGATAGAGATATAGAGAGAGATAGAAAAAATATATAGATAGATAGGGAGATAGAGGGGGATATATATATAGAGAGAGAGAGAGAGATGGCAAGATAGAGATATAAGGAGATATAGAGAGTGGGGAGAGAGAGAGAGATAAATAGAGAAAGACAAATAGAGATGGAGAGGGAGATAGAAATAGGGGAGATAGAGAGAGAGAAAGAGAGAGGGAGAGATAGATAAATGGGAAGAGAAAGACATAAATATAGAGATATATGGGAAGATAAAGGGACAAATAGGTTGAGATATGAAGATAGATATGGGTATAGGGAGGGAGCAAGAGAGGGAGAGATGGGGAGAGATAGAGAGAGGGAGGGAGAAAGGGAGAGAGATATGTAGAGGAGGGAGAGATAGAAGATTGGGAAGAGGGAGGTATATGTAGAGAGGGGGAGAGAGGGAGATCAAGAGGAGGCTAATATAGAGAGATAGATAGAGATAGGAAAAGAGATAGGGAGATAGATGCATAGGGAGATATACATATAGAAGTATATGGATAGAAAGAGATAGAGAGATTAGAGAGGGAGATTGAGTAGTATATGGATAAAAAGAGATAGAGAGATGAGTGAGAGGGAGATCAGGTGAAAAATAAAGATAAAGATATAGAGTAGAAGAGATGGAATGAGTAAGATAGAGAGAGGGAGACATTTCTAGAGATGGGAAGTGAGATGGATGGGTAGAGAGAGGGAGACATTTCTACAGATGGAGGGGGAGGGAGGAATATAGAGGTAGAGATGAATATAGAGCAAGAGAGGAAGAGTGAGACAAATTGATAGAGGTAGAGATGAATATAGATTGAGAGAGGAAGAGGGAGAAAAATTGATAGAGATATATATATATATATATATATATAGAGAGAGAGAGATAAGTAGAGAAAGACAAATAGAAATGGAGAGGGAGATAGAAATAAGGGGAGAGAGAGAGGGGGGAGAGAAAAATGGGAAGAGAAAGACATAGATATAGAGATATATGGGAAGAGAAAGGGACAAAGAAGTTGACATATGAAGATACATAGGGGTATAGGGAGAGAGCTCAGATGGGAAGAGATAGAGAGAGGGAGGGAGAAAGGGAGAGAGATAGGTAGAGGAGGGAGAGAGAATATGGGGAAGAGATACATAAAGTTAAGATGTGTCAATATTTAAGAATCCAAGTGTTTATTCTAAAATTCTTGCAAACATGGTTAAATTTTGAGTTATGTTCAAGTATAATTTTTAGATCAAAAAATGACCTTTTAGTTGGCCCAAAATTATAGGTGACATAAAGTTTTCGACTAGATTGATGAGCATATATCCAATATTTATTGATACAATTTTATATTCTACCTATAGCAATTTATATTTATTCACATATTCCACCCAAACTCAATCTCTCCAAGTGAGGTGTAGGCAAGCATATATGCAATATGTGATGTTTCTGCTAGATGATACTTACAATGATCTCCACCAAGCATGCTTGTAAACTCATGAAAATGATGTAAAAGACTTTCTTCCATGACAATATTGTTAGCTACATTCTTCCTTAATGACATCTTTAGCTACTTTAAATTAGAATTTAGAATCATCATCCAAGGTTGGGATATGATACAGGAAGAGATCCTGCTTTTCTTCTATTTTTTATCTTCATTTTCCTCCACGAGCATGTTTTCCCAAGAGGAAACCAAGGAAGCCTTGATGGTGTCAGGATTATCATAAGTGTATCCATAAGCATCTTCAATCTTCATATTATGTTTCTTTGCCTTCTAATTTTGCATGTTAAATGAAAAAACTTGGTTTTACACCTTATTTAAGTCATTTAATCCTTGATTTTTGTCTCCAATAGATGTATTTAAAACTATAGACACCATGCAATTGAATTATGAGATTCCTCTCTATTTCTATTAGGATGTAAGAAAAATCATTTGACTAGAGGTCTTTTTGGATCTTTGCCATTCTAATTTCAAGGAGATCCTTTCTTTGAAAAGGTTTCTAAAGAATTGGATATTCCACTCTTTTAGTCTAAGTTTTATGAATTTTAACTTTCTATTGAATATGCACATCTTAGTGCAATGATCAACTATTTGGGTGAGCCAAGAGTCAGTGATAACCATTTCGAAGTTTGAGTTTTCCATCTACACTTTTTCAAACTTGAAAGACACTCTTCTAGGGAATTTTTCCTTGTCTATGAGCCTGTAATCTAAACCAGCTTCAAATAGGGTTACAATTAGGGTTCAAATAGCTTTATGGTTGGGGTTAAGCTTCAATTTGGGTTAAGGTTCAATTGATTATAAATAAGCATCTTCAGAAGAAGGATATCTCTCAGAGTACTTTACATATATTTTTAAAATATAGGTATGCTAGTGATAATACCCAGTCTTACCACATATTTATACTATATATTGTAAATAAACAGTCCAAATGTAAATAAAGAAAAAACTGAATGTTGATAAAAAATGGACCAATACTTGAACACATATGAAAAAAATATAAATATATTCATGAAGAAGTGAAATAAGTATTTTTTTGTTTCAAATAAAATATCACAACTCTGCACTATAAGTATATCATTTAAAAAATAAAATGCTCATTTAATAAAATAAGACACTCATTGAAACAAGTATTGTTATCATAGTGAAAAAAATGTTGTTCTTATGTGTACAGCAATTGGGGTAGCAATGTACAAGCATTGGATAATTTTATATTAGTAGTTTGTTCTATCAAAAATATAAAAGGTGAGCACAATAAATAACATGTATTTTCCCATTAAATGTGAAGGATTTTCAAAAAGTTTTAGTGTTCAACTATTGGTCCATTTTTGTTCAGTATAAGTTGTATTTTAAATCATTCTGTGTTGTTTTTATAACAACAAATAGATTTTTTGTGTTCAACTATTAGTCCATATATGTTGAATATAAAAGGTAGAGATATCAAAGATTTATGGTTATCAATAAGTATTTGGTCCACCTAGCTTGTATATTAATTTTAATTTAAATAAAAATATCATATTCTACAAGCAACAAATGATATTTTTTTGGTTCAACCATTGGAAGTTCCATGATTAAGTTTTGGTTGAACCTTTCAAAAGTTAAATTTTAGACACTTCTCAAAAGATCTACCGATGTGGCGAGTTGCATGATGAGTCGCACCTCCAAACCTTAGTTATAGATAAATAAGAGACTAGTGTACATTTCAAAAAAAAACTAAGGTTCTATAATATTCCAATCAATTGCTACATGCTGAGAAAGTTAGCCTACACGACTACTAGGCCTTCTCCCCTAAAGGAATAAGGGGACATCACCAGGTTGATGACAAACAATGACATAAGTTGTTTTAACGAGGGAACATGAGACCAACAAAAGACTTAGGAAAAATAAAGTCAGGCGAAGGAAATAAAACAATAAAACAAAAGGGGGCCCAGCCTAGACAAAGCAAAGGGGCTTAAGTCATTTTAAAGCCTTCCCAAAAAGTAATGGCCAAATAGATCCCATCCAAGTTGTAAGATGAACACTAGGGTTTTACATGAAGATGAAGGTAAGAAACCAACCTTAGGCTTTTCCCAAACACCATAGATGACCAGAGACACAAGGTAGGATAAAATAGAACACAGAGAACAAAACTTTGAAGTTCCATCACTAACCATAACCCTAAATCCTAAACCATTAACACTTAACCCTTAAACCCCAAACCCTTAAACCCTCTACCCTCTCTCTCTCTCAAGTCTCTCCCTCTTACCCCCCTCTCCCTCTCTTAGGTATCTCTCTCTCTCTCTGACTCACTCCCTCTATCTCTCATCCCTCTACCCTAAACCCTAAACTCTAAACCTTAAACCCCTGAACCCTCTACCCTTTACCCTCCCTTCCTTTATCTCTCTCTCTCTCTCTCTCAAGTCTCTCCCTCCTAGCACCACTCCCTCTCTGAGGTCTCTATCTCACTCACTCACTCACTCTATATCAAGTCTCTCCCTCCTACCCCTTCTCCCTCTCTTAGGTCTTTCTCTCACTCACTCACTCCCTCTATCTCTCTCCCCTCCACCCTTAACCCTAAACCCTTAACCCATCTACCATGTACCCTTAACCCTCCCTCCCTCTATCTCTCTCCCTCCCCCTCTCTCTCTCTCAAGTATCTTCAATATCCTACCCCCTCTCCCTCTTTTAGGTCTTTCTCTCACTCACTCACTTTCTCTCTATCTCTCTCCCTTAACCCTAAACCTTAAACCCTTAACCCTTAAACCCTCTACCCTCTACCCTTAACCCTCCCTTCCTTTATCTCTCTCCCACTCCCTCCTTCTCTCTCTCTCTCTCTCAAGTCTCTCCCTCGTACCCCCTCAACCATAAACCTTTAAACCTTCTATCCTATACCCTCAAAACTCTTCCCCTCTCCCTTCCCCCTCCTAATTCTATCTCTCTCTCTACCTCTCCCCCTCTTCCCCTCTTCCCCTCTTCCTTCCCCCTCCTAATTTTTTCTCTATATATATATCTCTCTCCCTTTCCCCCTCTCTCTCTCTCATTTTCCCTCTCCCTTCCCCTCCCACTCCCCCTCTCTCTCTCCCTTTCCCTCTCTCTCCCCCCCTCTCTCTCTCTCTCTCGCCCACCCTCCACCTCCTAATTACTTTTGGGTATATGTGTGCAAAAATCGGATATCCGATTTATAGCACCAAAATATTACATTTTAAAATGTTTTTCAAATTAGATATTAGACACGAATTGGATATCCAAAACAAATCGGATATCCGATTTGTAGTATTTTGGCTTGGGCATTGCTATGGAGCAATGTACTGATAGCCAACCGAAATAAAAAGACAACTCAAGATTTTTTCTTTTTTGGCGAGTTCAAAACATTACTTTTTTCATGTTGCCACTTTTTGGCCCATCATCATCCTACACATACCTAGGTTTAAATCAGGTAGTTGTTATTACTAAGGTGGATCACTCCTTTCTTCGAAGGCCATAGACTTATGATTGGGTCAACTGTTCTTTTCTTTAGAAAATTTCTATTGCCTTTTTGATAGGTTAATTATGATTTGATTAGATGGGTTATGAAGCACTTATTTCAAAAAAATATCTTTATGAAAGAAGTATATTGGAATGAAATTAAATATGATTTGTATTACAATGTAAAAACTACAAAGAATGGAAACAATTCTTTCAACACATAAACTATTATGTAGTAGTCAATTAAAATGAAAAATCTTACTCTATATTAGTTAGGATACACAACTAAGAAAATGATCTAAAGTTACTTATTTATCCTAGAGAAATTAAGTATGTAGTATACAAAGAAAACCAACAAACCCACAACTACCCCTATTTTGAAGGAGTTTAGTATTCTCCCCTTCCTGATCTTGTTAATATTGTCTAATTATTTTAAAGAGGTGAAGGGTCATAACAACTTTATTCAACCCAGTAAATAGCTTGGTTAATGAAACTTGAGAAAAGCAACAAAACAATTCCTACATTTGGCATTTCATGTTGAATGAAGAGTGGTGACAATAATCTGTTTATAGTTTAATAAAACACTATTTTTATAAGAAGGATTGACGTTAGAAAGATAAGTGTTACTTATAGTTTAATAAAACACTATTATAGTTTTACCAACATATACTAATGCTTGCATGGCTTCTTAGTTAATATATGGGGAGAGAAAGAGAGAGAGATAGAGATATATGGGAAGAGAAAGAGAGATGGATATATATGGGAAGAGAAAGGAAGACAGGTGGAGATAGAGAGTTGATGGATAGGAGGATAGGGAGGGAGAGAAAGGGATATAAATACAAAGAGATAGAGAGAGGAGTGAGAGGGAGATAAAAAGAGAAATAGAGATAGAGATATAGAGTAGAAGAGATGGAAGGAGAGATGGATTTAATGAGAGAGAAAGGGGGGAGAGGAAGAGATAGCTCAATAGATAGAGGGGGGAAGAAACGGGAGTGACATATATAGTGGGAGATATAGAGATATAGAGAGTGACATGGAGAGATATATCAATCACCCTCCATATATCTCTATGTTTTCATCCTTATCTCTTTATCTCTCTACCCCTCTCTATCTCTTTGTCCCCCTTTCTATTTGTATGTTTGTCATTATCTCCCTCTCTCTATATTTTCTTCCCTATATTTATCTTTGTCTCCTTAAGTGTGCAATGGGTACATTGAAGAGGTCTTAAAGGAGAATTATCATATCTTTAATCAAATGGCATGCTACCTTGAGCATAACTCCCCAAGGACACATGCCATCCTTGGATTGTTGACATGAAACAACCAATCAAAATTTAGTTTCTCTCTCTCATATTAATATATATTACTATTATATTAAATATATATTATATTAATTATATTTTGTATTATATAAAAATATACTTATTATTAATTATTAATTATAATAATTTTATAGGTATTTAATAATTTTGTTAAAGAATATAATATATAATTATAATAAGTTGAATAATTATATTATTTATTATGTAAAATATAGCTAATATATACTTTACTATATTGTAGAACATTAAAACCTAGCTAAATGGCACCAAATTTTTGAACTTAATTAAAATACTGTAAAACCTAATGAAACCAGGTTCTAGCTCATCAAATTGGAGAAGTGAAAGGTCAATACTAGCACTGAGGAAGAGTTTGGTGTAGTGAAAACAAGGTCAATGCCAATGCTGAGGAAGAGTTTGGAGTAGTGAAAACAAGGTCAATGTTAGCGCTGAGGAAGAGTTTGGAGTTAAAACAAGGTCAACACCAGCGATGACGAAGAGTTTGGAGGAGTGAGAACAAGTTCAATATCAGTGCCGAGGAAGAGTTTGGAGGAGTGAAAACAAGGTCAATACCAATGTCGAGGAAGAGTTTGGAGTTAAAACAAGGTCAATACCAGTGTCGACGAAGAGTTTGGAGGAGTGAAAACAAGGTCAATATCAGTGCTGAGGAAGAGTTTGGAGGAGTGGAAACAAGGTCAATACCAGCGCTAAGGACGAGGTTGAGGGTACTCAAGGAAAATCGACGACCAATGGGCAATGAGTACTATAAGTTTGGCACCCCCATTCTCTTTAACCTTCAATTTTCATGCCTAGTTTCCAAAGATCTTCTCGTACATTGGCACCCCCATTCTCATAAAATGGTATAAGATAAGATAGAGAAAATAAAATAGCTTAGTCTTTCACATTTTTATCCACCAGCCTCAAGTCTTGGTAAAACTCCCATAATTTACCCACATCTTGGTTGAGGTCTAGGATTTCATCACACATAGCCTTCATCGCACGAGTCTGAAGCAATTGTAGACTTAGCCCAAGTATATGCTAGGCTAAGGTAGATCTAATGAATGGAAATAGAGGCATACAATTCTTCTTTAATACCTCCATTAGAAACATATGCAAGGTGTTGGTTGTTTTTACAGTAAGCAAGTTGATCTTCTAATCTACCTATGGAATTGCCAATTCCAATAAAGGGCAGCTCTTAGGACCTGGACCAACTAATGAGGATTTGAAAGACCTCCTACACTTTGGGCTTTGCAAGAATCAGAAGGGTGATCCCTTAATGCGTTTACAACATTTCCACCATCATCATAAACAACATTAACAACAATAGATAATCTCATTTAATAGCTCAACATAATAGGATAATACTGAATAGAATTGGTTGTTTATCAATAATGTCAACTATTTGGAGCATGAGATAACTACAACAACATTTCACAATATAAGAGATTCATTGATTTGCAATTTGTAGCAAGATCTAGGTAAAGGAAAACAAATATTGAACCATACGAATAAGTACAACTTAGATCAGTGCCATATATCCATTGGAGGAGTCAAATTTATAAGCATCTAAGAGTTTATGACAAATTTAACACAAAACATATAAGATCCTTGATAACACTGCTTTGCATTCTCATCAATATGTATTCTAACCCAATACTACTTATCAAATCCTTATACATAACATATCCACCTACAATCCTATTCAAGAATTTTAAGTAATTCCTTGAATTAAACCTAAAACAAGAATCATACACACCACAACAGTGAGATGAACGAAACAACCCTTGATCATTTTATTCAAAATTTAGATATGCTTGTACAATGGAGAGACATGAGTTCAAATTAACCATATCAATTCAAATGCCAGTACTATTATAAAACATCAAATCCCCATGAGTTCAAAACCTACTACAGAATGACTCAAAACCTAAATTGCATTTTCCCTAAAACCATCAGACTTTACAATTTGCTTTGCAACTTCATCCAGACTCAACCAAAAATATTTTACTTGCTAACCCATACTTCTAGCGTTGAAATCCTTCTTATAGAAAAAGAAGGAGCAAACAAGCATCAGGCTAGAAAGTACACGTGTCACCAGCCAATTGGACCACCTTGTGATATTCCAAAAATTTGTTACAACAACAATCTCCCCAGAGAATCTTCTTGTTCATTGTGCCTGCTGAGAATTGTTGATGCAACAACAAAAAACTTCAAGAATTTCACACCTAGACTGTCACCAAAAAGAAAACTAGAATTTGTTGTAACTACAACAACTGATTTGTCAACCGTTAGCAGCCTACTTCTTTTCACTCTTCCTTAATTAAATATACATTTACACATTTCTGGTAAACTTCATCAGTTGGCCAATCAAAATTGATCACCTCATTCACCTTGACACTATAAGGTTTGTACTTAACTACCACTTGATTTGCTTCTCTTTCAAAAGACTCCAGGAACAAGTTGGTGCTAATGATTTTGTCCATACAACTCACCAACAAATCATAATCTAAGTTACCCTGTTTTTGAGGGTTTTGTAGTCGAAAAATGATATAAAGGGGCTCTTACACTTTTTGTGATTATTGTAGCTTGTGTAAGAGGCCCCATGGATACTGTTGTAATTGTAGGATGCATGAATAGAGTGTAGGATGAGAAATAAAGAAGGTATAGTTTTTTTCTTCAATAGTTTTGTGAAGAAAAGCATGTGAAATGAAAGGTTCAAGCCTAGGTTTCAACAAAACATGTATGGGAGATATGATTTTATGAATTTTTATCCATGTGCAGACCTAATGGGTTGTTTCTGAACACTGAATATAAATGATACACACACACACACACATATGTATGTATGTATGTATGTATGTATATGTATTTTTAAATGTAAATGTAAATGCAATTACTAGATGCTCTCCTAAAACAATAAATGCAACATATCATTAAAGAAATATATATCTATGTATATAAATGTGTATTTCTAAATGCAAGTGTAAATGCAAAGAGCATATGGTTTTGTAGTGTTATAGATACAACATATGGGTATGTGTAGGATCATCATGGAAAAACAAGCCCTTAAGTGGCAAAAATTTAGAAAATCAGAGTTAGGCAACTTGACATAAAAATTTGAATAAGTTATCTATATTATTTCAAAAATATGTAAGAATAGAATTTATAGCAAATTGAATGTAGTTTCTAAACTGCTAGGTTTATTTTTTTTTAAAAATCTATTTGGTGAAAATTTGAAATTTCAATGCAGTAGTACTTAAATTTCAGGGAACAAATAAGAAGTAGGTGTTTGTCTGACCACCCTAACCACAATAAAATGATAATATTTTTTTAAATTTTAGATATAAGTAGAGGACTCATGTCCCGATGTGATGTATATTTTTTTGTAATTTTTCCAAGTAAATAATTAATTATGAATTTTTATTACAAATTTTAAAAATAAAAACTCATATGTCTAACCACCTTAACTTGGTCAAAACTTCATAAAAATTTCTTTTTTAATCCTATAGTAAAAGCATAGAATGTGACTCATGTTTCAGATTCAAAAATGTGATACCATTTGAAAGCTATAGATGTTTTTCAATCAGCCTATCAATTAGGACTTTAGTTGTAATTCAAATAGAAAATAAATAATAATTTTTATTAAATTAAAAGTAAAGCATAGTTTATATTGGTGGAAATGAGAATCTCCTTTAAAAACCCTTTCGTTTCATCAATTTTGTTTAAAAAAAGTCATCAACCACATACCCTACAAAACCCATCATATTGCCACTTTTTGGCCCATCATGATCTTCCACATACCCATATCCATAAATTAATGTAATTGAAATTCTAAATTCTTCAACACATATAATATGAAATCGATCAAACTATTAAACTACATGACAAATAAATGAAAACAGTAAATGCATATGTATGTGTATTTGTAAATGTAAGTGTAAAATAAATAAGAATAATGAAAATTATAAAAGAATACAAGGAAAGGTCTCCTCCCTTCTTGGTAGTGATAACCTCCTCCACACACAACCCTTAAAAATTATGAATAGAGGAATATAATCTTTGAAGAACTCAAAATTGATTCTCTCCTACCTGATGCAATTAGTCATTTTATCCTTACAAACATTTATATTGATTACTAGAGGCACATAGACCAATTCTTCATAATAGAAGAATTTGATCATACTTTTCCAATGATGGCATTATGAGAAAACCTTACCAGTTAAATGAATAATTCTTAGCTAAGTTCTTCAAATCATGTCCAACTATATAAGAGAAGACCGCGGCTATGTGTACCTAGATACTATGGAGAAAGGCTAGTCTTTGGGCTCTTTCATCAATCATCCTACCTTAAAACATACCAAAAGTCTCCTAGCAATTAGACATAGGGAGATTAAATATGACTTTAAAAAAATTATTGCCAAAGCGTAAACTTATGATGACTTAACTAGGCCTAGTATACACTCCCTCCCTATTAACCACTTAGACATATGGAAATTAAATGTAAATTTGCTGCTATTTTTAGTCATGTAGGTGTCCAATAAACCACTGGGTGGTGTTTCCCCTCAAGTTTTTTTAATTGAATAAAGAGCAAAAGTCCTTTGACTACAATTAGAGAATACATTTGAGGCCTTGGTTGTGTAATTGGTGGACCATAGTCACATTTAACACTTGTTACAAAGTTTGGGAGTTAAAACGTTAAGTAGATTTGATTTGTGATGGACACATTTGGACGGTAGTAACAATAGCTTGCAATCTATCAAGACTTGATTAGCTTATAACCTGTGAAATTCTAGCGATGAAATGATAGATTAATCATAATGTCACCTTGGGATCACATCACCATGAAAGAACTTCATCCAACATCCTTATGAGTGTAGTTACCACCAAATAGGTATTTTTTAGATCTGTCTGCCTTGAGCGAGGGAAATTCAGGAAGAGAAGAGGAAAGCAAGACATGTAGTATGTCTAACAGAGGAAGATCAACTAGAGGTCAAAAGATTAGAAGAAAATTCTATAAACACATGGTATTTTTTTTTGCTGAAGGGGGGTCATGTTCTTATGATGATGAGAGCATAGGTGACGTCGAGGTTCCCTTGAGGTACAAACATCTACGGAAAAAATGGGTACCCAAGGAACTTCCTCCAATAAACACTAATTTTTGTGTCAACAAGAGGATATATCGCATAGCACCATCATCATTACATGGTTTGGGCCTATTTTGCATGGACAAAATAAAGGTTTGTTATGACAAAGTTATTGAATTGATAGAGTATGTCGGACTCTGTTATAGTTACAAATATTAGATGCAGCTGGTTCGATATACACGAAGCATGTGTAGGTATGCACTAGCAGCAAATTATATACAACTAAAAGATAAGGATCAAAATAAAGGAGTGGCTATGTACATTGACGAAAGGCCAAAAGCATCAGGGAATATTGTAGGGTTTATAAATAGTACACGAATTGGGTCAACAAATAAGCAACCCAATTACATATTTGAGGCGCGAGAGGGAAACTGTGTATTCGTATGTGCAATAAAATCAATAACTGCAGGGGAAGAGTTGCTAATCAATTACAATGAGAATTACTTAGTTACAAACATAGTTACTATGGGGGTGGTACATACTATGTACCATCTTACCCAACCTCCAATTAACGACTCCAATATACCATTTTATTCTTATGTTTTTTTTCGTAAGTCTATTGGTTTCATTTCGGTAATGTATTTTTATATTTAATTTTTGTCACAGGGGGACATTGATGTTACAGAGAAGGCTCTAGCCCAGAGCATAGATCGCGATGTATCTTCAGGTGCTTCTACCCAATAGGTTTACCTCATTGTAATTGTACAAATTAGATATGAGCAAAATGTTTTATTATTATGCTTTGTTCATAGGTTTATTGGGTTAATTTCAATAATATTTTTAATATTCTTGTTGTAGTTGACTGATTGGAGAAAGGCACCAGCAGTAGAGGAGAGCATCCATAGTGAGGTGCAATCAATATTTTGTGATGATGACATCGCTTATTCAGGAAACCCTCCCGATACAATAAAGAAGATCCAAAAAAAATGCAATGAAGAAATGGTTAAGTTGATGTTCAGAGTGCCTCAAATAGATGACATAAGAGAGAGGGTTAAAATATTGATTGAAAGATTAGAAAACTTGCAAGTAAGCTATCATGAGGTCTTTAGTTATAACATAGGTTCATTCATGGTTTTATATTTTGTACTCTTTTATGTCATGAACTAAAATATGTGTTGTTTTTATAGGGTTATTTTCCTCATCCTGATGCTCCTGGCCATGATTAGGGTATTGCAAGTGTTGCCCGAGGAGTAGGGGTTGGTACAAGTGTCCATCTTGATCTTCCTTCGCATACATCACATCATTTGACCCCATCATTTGTGCCTATATTATCGTCTAAAATGTCGGCAACACATACCATGCAAGCATCCATTAGTACACCCTCTAGTAGTGAACACGCGCCAGAACATGCATCAGGACATGTATTTGGGGATGCAAAAGCCACTAGTACTGGTGATGTTTTAGCAACATTTCCTGGATCTTCCCATATTACTAGTATGGGAACATTGCCGGTCACACTTGAGGTGACCGAGGATTTCATTCCCATAAAGATAGAGAAGGTCCCATGTACTTTAAAATGGTTTAATTATTATTATATTTAATCCAATTGAAATTTACTTATTGATCACTCTTTATAGACTATTGATCCCATGATCATTTTGCAGGAAATGATGTTTTTTATAAATATCTAAGTGATATTACATTGGAGCTCTTCGGGCCCACCATACGTACATGGTGGAATGCCCAAAATCAAGATTTAAAAGATGAGCTCATTAACCATTTAGTTGTGTTGTTCGATGATTAAACATTCAACCGAACCAAGGTCCTTAAGAAAGTTGGTACCTATCTAAAGTATGTGAGGGACCAATATAGGTCACATTTAGAGAAGAACAAAAAGTATGAGCATCCCCCAATGATTCTGGAGAGGGAGTGGAAGGACTTGGTGTCGGATGGAAAGGAGAAGGTTGAAAAGAAAAAAGAAAGACACCACCGGGCCAAGGAAGGTATGTGATACTATCAACAATGTAATTATCTACTGATTACTCTTTCTTTTTACATAATCTAACATATTTCAAACTTTTCATAGGCTACCCGACACATCGAAGGCAACAAAGGAAAGACTAGAAAAACATGGGCAACACAAACTTGGCTCTGGTGCTTATATGAAATTAGCCATACGAATTGTAAGTATCAATAAATGAAATATAGTATCCAAATAATAAATTGAAAACAATTTTTGCTTTATCACACCATAGAAGAAAAATTCATGATCTTATGCAAAAATGTAGGGCTCTAAATTCAACAAAGTTCTCACAGAAGATGACCTGAAGATTGCCTTCCAACAAGACTATGGAGTCGTGGCTAAACACTTAAGAGTCTTGACTGGGCAAACACAACCTTCCACTACATCCGACATGCAGGTAAATAAACTCAATAAAGTTTATTTAAAATTGAATACTTGTGCAATCTATTCAATATTAATTTCCACCATAAATTAATTACATGCCTATTTGTTTTAAACATTCAAGCAATGATAATACTGCACATGACATTGGAATGCAACCTGGTGAGGGTGAAGCACAACTTGTAGATGAAGTTCATGGTGTGCATCCCGGTACTTTAGAACATGTAGAGCGTGATCAGGCTAGAGAAGATCGGGAAAATCATGTGGCCCCATTAGGTAAAGAGGACCACTCTAAAGTTATTTTAAACATATTTAATTGCAATTGGTGTATTAATTAATGTAACCTTTCGTGTTTCAATTTTAGAGCATGTAGAGTGTGATCAATGTGTTGAGCATGATTAGGCTAGAGAAGATTAGGAACATGATGTAGCCCCATCAGGTAAAGAGGACCACTCTGATGTTCTCTTAAACATATTTAATTTCAATTGGTGTATTAATTAATGTAACTTTTCATGTTTCAACTACAGATCAGGATTTAGAGGTTGTTCAGCATGTTGAGCATGAGTCTATAACAAAAGTTTAGGAACATGATGTGGACCCATCAGGTAAAGAGAACCACTTTAATGTTCTTTTAATTAATGAAATACTTGTAACAATAATAATAAAATATATCAATTTAACATTTCTTTCTTATTGCAGCAGACCCCCCTTGCAGCAGTGTCCACATCATGAGCAGACAACTAGGCGTACATTAAGATCACAAGAAAAAGGAAGAACAACTAAAGGGGAGACAGATATTGATTTAGAAAATGATACTTCAATTTAGCTTTATGTAGCTTTAAAAAAGAAACAAAAAAAAAAGTGATTGTAATCATATCATGACAACCATATTTTTGATAATATGTAAAAACTGAAAGAATGAATATTATATGTTAATGAATGAATGTGAATTTGTTAATTAATGAATGTTATATGTTATTAATGGATGAATGAATGATTAATGTTATATGATTGGGTATGGGGAATTGAGAGTGATGTGAGAGGGGGGGAGGGACCAAATGAGCTTCAACAATCACGTGGTTGGCCCTATTAAGTAGAGAATATTAAACTATTCTAGAAACAAAGAGAAGCTCAATAAGGTAATGCACTTTTCAATATAATAAATGCATCGTTTGAAGCATCAAACCAATATGCAAAGATGAAATAAAGTGCTAACTTTTCAATATGGTGGCAGAAAAATGATTCTTTATACCCTGAATCCATGCTCTACATCATAATTTGAAGTTTTTTCCATTCCAATGTTCTGAGTTTAGTTTGTTTGTATGGCTTTGTATGAATACAACATTGTGTTGTGTGTGGATTTGGTTTCAAAGCTCTATTTCTTCTATTTTTAGTGGTGACATAACTCTAAAATTTGACTTTTGTGCATAACAGGTTAGTGGAAAAATTGATAGCTCTAAAGGGTTTAGAGGCTCGATTGAGATAGATACATGGATATTTGGATCTTGTTGTTGATGGGAGGCTTCGACTTAACCATGAAATTTTGTACCATCTGCAGGTATGCAAAAGTTTCTCTACTTACATCCATTCTTGATCATAAATGTTGTAAATGATATTAATGCTTCAAACTTAAGATTTGTTTCATTGTTATAATGATCAAAATGTTATACTTTGCTATACATTCAAGCATTCTCTTGATGCCTACCCTTTGCTCTCTCCCCCCTCCTTTTAAGAATTTTCTTTGTCATAAGAGATTCACATTTCTGTCTCATTTACAAAAATTTATCTGAAGCACTAGAAGTAAATAAAGATATGTAAAAGATGATGGATTATGTCTAAACAACAACTTTCCATCTTATAGCTAATTAAATCCTTAACATTTGAATAGTTTAGAGCTCAAATAATGCTTGTATATGCATGTGTAGCAATAAGGGAGCCTATGTGAAGATTGAAATTTAAAACATCACTTTGGTATTTTTCCTTAGGCAGTGAAATGATATTTTGAGTAACACAAACCTAAACACACATTGATATTTTTCAGCATTGCATTGAAGAAATTTTTTTCTCTTATACCTACCCTCGGCTGGACATGGAGGTATATAATATTGGTTTATAGGTTTATTCTGTAAGTAGTTAATTTCATAGAGGAAGACTAAAATCTTCTTAATGTCCTATGTTAGGTGTGAAAGCATATGAATCACTTGTTGAAGGCACCATTTTGTATTCATCCAAAAACCGGTTTGTTCTTTTTTTATGCTTTTTGCATGTGTTTTTTTTAGGCTCTAGAGATGTAGCTCAGCTCTTTCCTTTGCACTTTTCATCTATTTTGATGATTATAATAGATTGTTCTCATAATTTTTCATGTAGATCTATTTGTAACCTTATTTTCTACCAATCAATTTGCAAACCACTCACATATTAAAGACCATTTCACTAACTTGTAGTCATCCATTACTTCATATGTTGCAGGTTGTGTTTGTGTGCCAATAAATCCTAATGATTGCGAGAACTTTAATCCTACAAGTGTACCCAATCTTTCTCAAGTAAAATTCTTACCTTATTTTATAGTACTTTAAATGGTTAATTGAAAATGCTTCTTTAGATCTAAGATAGTTGAACCCTGGATTAAAATATGGTATTAAATGGGTAGTATAATGATAAAACTGAGATCTATTGAACACAAATTACTAACATAATTTGCTAGACTATGAATAGTGTTACAATTATAATTATTTCTCCTTTACCTACCTCTGCATTAATGAAAAAGATAGATCCCTATAAATCTAACCATGAAAGTGTTGAAATCTGCAGTATCTACAGGACTCGGGAAACTATCAAACATATTCTTTTTGAATATTTTTATGCTCAGGAAATTTGGTACTTATTCTGCCATAAGCTAAAGGTCTAGAATAGCAATGGTAAAATTAATTGGAGTAATATTTTGTTTTGTAATTTCAAGCTCAAGTTTGATTGTAAGCTATTAAGTAGTCTAAGGAAAGTCCCGATGACCCCCAATGCCATAGCGATAAGTTATCATTGGTGAGAATTGTAGTGATACACTTAAGATCGAAGGAATAATTCTCGGGGAGACTCAGAACGTCGGTATGACTGCATGACACCATAGCAACATATGATCTATTGGCTATCGGTGAGACTCAAAACATCGATGAGACTGTGTGACACCAAAGTGATATGTCATATTGGCTGTCAAAGAGGCTCAAGGTGTCAACAAAACTACATGACGTCTCAGCGAGTGTCTAATAAACATGGAAAATGATCGAATAAAATAATTGCCTGAGACTTGAATACGAAGGGATGTGACTTGATTGATCTCTCACCGATGGTACATTTCAATGAATATATATATTTTTTAAATTACATTGTTTCATCAAAAATTTGATGAACACAACTGATGAATCACCAAAAAGGTCTAACGAAATTGCTATAGCTGCGACGAAGGCTTCATCATAACTCCTTGTCCATTTCATCACAATTTCGATGAAGTCCACCGACGAATCACAGAAAAGGTCCAACGAAGTTGTTTACCTATGACGAAGGCTTCATTGCAACTCCTTGCCCATTTCGTCGCATTTTCGACGAACCACATAAAAGGTCCGACGAAGTTTCTTAGTTGCGACGAAGGCTTCATGGTAAATACTTGCCCATTTCATCGAAATGGCGATGAACTTCTAGTGTTCTTTCAATGCCCATTTCATAGATATTCCAACAAACATCTGAGCCATTTTATGATGCCGATGACCAACAAATCTGCGCCGTTATTTTGATGTTTAATTCATCGTCAGAATTGTGACGAAAAAATAGTGACAAAAATGTTTTCGTCATTTTGTCGCTATTCTGACAAAGATTTGTTGAGCCACCGATGAACGTCCATAAAAAAATGGTGTCAAATTCAGTAGTGATTATTAATCATTGTTTATCTTGCATGCAAATCCTCATAAAGGTTGCAAATCCCCCACACAAAATCCTCTTCCAATTGGTACCCCTGTCACTGACTTAAAAATTATGTGCACTATATCTTGTGCTCATGTTGCTTTGTTCACCTATCATGAAGGACCAAGAGTGTCTTTATTTCATAGTTATCATATCACTATACATGCATCATAATCATTAACTATAAACAATAATTGTGCTTCTCGATTCTTCATGATTGTATTTATATTGTCTTCAAGACCATTCCTAGTGCCCTTGTATTGATTGTACCATCATGATAGCAATCTTTCTAGTATGTGGTTGTGTGTGGTCTCATATCTCATGAAACTATGTAGCATGCTCAAATAAGGAAAAACTATAAATTAATTCATATCCCTCTAAAAATTCACCAAAGATGCATTTCCCTTGTCCATGTTAAGACAATCCTTTCTCATGTTTCAATGATGCCAAAATAATCATCCAGTAAACTAAATCAAATTCATTCTCAAATATCGACTAATTGGAAATCATCTTTCTAAAGCTCTGATTTGAACCAAAAACCACATCTAAAAAACATTAAAAACTTTTCCTAATCATAAAAACTTCCTGAAGTTGAAAATCTGATGCTTGTCTTTAAAAAATCAACAACGTCTCTCAAGATGTAATGATTGTAAAGAGAAAAGAATCGTCCATCAAAAAACAATCTTCATGATTAAGGTCTATGAGTCTGGGGCTATCCTTCATTAACTATATGGCATTTGATATTGGTATTTATATCTTGGACTGTACCTCTTTCATAGTGCATAGCTTTGTCCTCTTGCAAGGACTGCCACTCTCAACGAATACCACTCTTTACTCATTCAACAAAGGGCTACCACTAAGGACCTTGGACTATCTAATAGAAGAGTACCTCAGTCACAATGTCTCTTAGTAACTCTTTTCTTTCCATATCTGTGTATTGTTTAGTGTCAACAACCCCTTTTAACTTGCCTAGATTGCCTCTTTTATTTATGAACAGTCCTCACTTCTTGTACATACTTTATAAGTTTTATGTAGAATCTTCTTTGTTCCATGGTGTAATGTTCTCTAAGACCATGACTTCCCAACATACATGTAACTTACCTCTACCTTCTAGGGTTAGATTGATAGCATGAAAGATCGTTGAAAGAGGTTGCCATATTGGGAAATAGATCTGGAAATTCTAAAAGCAACCATTGATTCCAGGTAATATATCCATCAACCTCTTCTCTTGAAGATGGAAAAAAAAATCTCCTCTTAGGTATAATCAAATATAAAGACTCATTAACCTTTTTTCTACAATTCGGCTACTATACAACTACAAGGGACTTTTAGAAACTTTGAGATAGCTATATGATCTTCAGTTTCTTCACTACATGAAAACCAACATCTAGTGCATGGGAAAAAAATTACTTCTTTTGAACTTGTCTCAAAATTGAAATAGCAGTTTGTGCGATAAACCAAGAGACTGTAAAAATTGTTCAAGTCACAATCCCTTTGAGACTCTTCTTTCATGGTACTGGCCCTCATCATGCTCATTGACACAAAATATAGATCTCTTTCCACTGCACTGTAATTTTATGAGGCTATCACTTTACTTGTCTTTAGCTGCTATCTATGTTTTTTCTCCATCAAACACATAGCTTGTTTATCATCATCACTTGTGTTCTCATTCCATCACATTGAAGACTTCATTTCAGAAAAGATAGAAGGTTCACCTTTTGTACTAGGCATATAGGGAAACTCAAAGAAACTTCTTTCAGTCTCTGCTTAAATGAATGAACAACACTAGATGGAAAATAAGTGGTATTTGACAACTAATCAGCCATTGTGGGATCTTACAAGGGATTTACTACTCTCACTTCCGGAACATTGTTTCCAAAGCTTGGTACTACAACCTCTTAGATAGTCACATTATGCTTCTTAACTTTCATAGAAGACAACTAAGGGTTTTGAACTCCTAACAAAGATATTTTCTACATTTCTTATCAGAGGTTAAAACTTTGTGCAATATAGGGCATACCTGCTATATAGCAATGACTTTACTCCATGACTTGCTATGTGGATATAGTACTGGTGAAAAACCTTGGAAGTAACATTATGTTTGCAAGGTGCCATAAAAATCCTAGATCATCTGCAACGCGGTGAACTGAATGGATTCCTTCAAAGTCTTAATATCTACGTTGCTTCCTTAGCATATAGCATGATGTCTTAATCTATTTGGTGCATCCATGTTTCTTGGTCGAGCTTAACTAACACACTCTAAGCATTGACTGCTTAGGTGGTCGGGCCCACTCTTAACCTCACCTTTCCCCTTCGTACCGTGTTTGACCCACTCTTAACTCACCTTTCCGCTTCGTAGCTTTCTTTTTTATGGATTTGCCGTTGCAACCTTTTCAAGAGTCCCGATGCCCTCTAGACTTGGCTAAGCTGCCTAAAAAAATGCATGTCAAAGGCATATACCATACATAAAAAATCATACAAATTGATAAATGGAGGCCCACCAGACTGGCAACAGAAGTGACGGGAATGATAACGAAAGGTAGCGCTGTTATTTATTTAATTTTGCAGTTTTGCCACTTTCTTTGTTCAAATGTAAACTTCAACTAACGTAGGTGGGGCCATCCAAAAGAAACGTATTTGAGAAGTGTTACTATTATATGGAGTTTGTTACAATGAAGAAATAATTGGTTAAAGTGATCATGCCTACAAATTCCTCTCCACAACATAGATGAAAATCATTGCAATTACCACTATTATTAATATATTATCATATTACAATAAATGCATTATTATATTAGTTTTATATTATTATATTATTATATTACAATATTATAGTATTATATTATTATATATTTATTATTATAAATTGTTATAATGTAATTAAATTAAATTATATTATATTAAATTATGCTATTTTAAATTATATATATATATATCATATTATTATATTATAATATTGTATATATTATTAAATTATATTATTATATTTTTTCACAATATAATTAAATTTGTATTATTATTAGATATAGGTGAACATATTTTCTATGTACTTGAAAGGAACTATAAATTAATATTGTCGGTATCGTGACACTAATAATGTGAAAAAGGTGTTGAGGGTATGGGGGATTATTGATTTATATTGGGATAAGGATTTTGATAGTTAGATATAAACAAGTCGTTTCTTTTTTACTCTATGGATTTAGGAGATGGAGGATATGAAGGGAATCTAAATGGAGTAATAGATGTAGGAGCATGGATGGGGTGTATGGAGGGAGGATATTGGATGACATTCATAGAGGTGCACCTTTATTGATCCTAGTTGGGAATTATACGAGTGGGATGTTTGAATGGGTGAGAGGGAAATGATATTGGTAGATGAGGGGATGTGTAGGTTGAGATAGAGGATGGTATTTTGGGATATAAGGACCCAAAGTTGACTTATTAGGTGGGGGAGATGTGATGGTGGAGTGGTTAACTTATGTGAGCATTGTATTGTTATACAATATTCTCACTAATCCATCCTAGCACCTATAATTAGGAAAGTATTTTTAGTGATTGAAAAGTGAACTATAACTACCACCATTTTGATCCACCTTCTTCATGAATGCATATGAATACTAATACCAAGATTCCTAGAGAATCTAAATTATTAAATAATTTATACTTTCACTCTAACCATCCAAGGACACTTTCCAAGAGTCTTGAAGATACATGAATTATGCATAGGGTTGCAAGGTAAATGTCACCTTAACCCTAACATGTATTACTTAAAGTGATAAAAGTCTCTTAAAATTTTGTTACCTTGATGGATGAAGTGTTATTGATATGGAAAGGATGTATCATGAAAAAACTCAAGGATTGGGAAGGATATATCTTGATGATGAAGATTGGGTATTGTTAACATAAGAATGATATATTTTGAAACAACACAAGGATCAAAAAGGATACATCTCGATGATGGTGATTGGTGTTGGATCAAGGCTTGCAACAAGGCTACAAACGAGACCGCAAATGTGATTCAACGATTTCATGGAGATTCCATAATTGGATTTCATGGATTGGGATTTTATTGTGATTTTGGATTGCAAGGAATGATGGAAAAAGTAGATAGATGGAATTAGATTACATGGAGGAGTAGCCCATAGCTAGGTACCAATGACAAATGATTAAGGGATAAGGGGATTAGGTTGTAGAATGGAGTGATGGATGGTGAATGGGATCAATTAAACTAAAGGAATTATCTTGAGACTATTCTAGAATTGTTCAACATGCACAATGATAATCCTATAAGTATTCCTTTACCAATAACCACTAAGTTGAGCCTAGAACAATGTCCTAAATCTATTGAGGTTTCGAGGGACATCAAACTTTAAACTAATATTTTTCTTATCATGCCAATAATAATGTGGGAAAGGTGTTGGATGTATGGGGGGTTATTGATTTTGACCGGGATAAATATTTGGATGGCTAGATATCAACAAGTGTTTTTTTCTTACTCTATTGATTTAGGAGATGGAGGATGAGGATGCTTAGCTTTTGGATTACATTTTTGGATTAATTTCACTCTAACATCCAAGCACACTTTCCAAGAGTGTTGAAGATACATGAATTATGAATAGGGTTGCAAGGTAAATGACACCCTAACCCTAACATGTATTACTTAAAGTACAATAAAAGTCTCTTAAAATAATTGACCTAGTGACACAAAGATAAGTAAAAATGATAAAAATACCCTTTTATTTAGAAGTCAAGAATTAGTTATTTAAAAAATATATATATTAAAAATTCATCACATCATGATTATTGGACCTTAGCATCAAGAAATAAAATTCATCACCAAGGCATTATGCTTTGAAACACATAGTCCTTATGTAGCAATACTACATAGGTTATGAAGCAAAAAATATCATTCCTTATTGCCTTTTTGCAGCAACATATAAACACATGAAACTAGAACCTATAAGAAATAAAATCAATCTTGAAGTAACCTATAGGTATTTGTTAGCATAGCTACAAGTATATTGAAAAATGCAATAAATTTCCATTATTCCTATAGAACTCTTGAGAAAGCAAGTTGACATGAAGTTACCAAGTACAAACACAACAAAATTGAAGAAAAAAAAAATTAAACCTTGTAACTATTTTTGATGATGTTAAATTTCCCATGGACATGAATGCACCTACATCAAATCTTTAGATCTTATCAAAGTGTTGTTTCATTAAACTTTACAAAACAATTGGACATAACTGTTATAGTGAATTTATTTATAGAAAACTATGATCTTGTCATTCTTACAATTATGTCTTTTCCATTCTTTCATGTTGAGTTTCACTTCTAATTTTGAGCCTTGATTGAATGTTAAACTTGATATTTATGAGCACATTTTAGAGATCTACCATGTTAGGGTGTGGAAGTATGTTGACTCCTCCCTTTCACCTTGGTCAAATCCTTTATTTTATCTTCATAGTGAGTGACAACAAGATAATTGAAAGATGAAATGGATGGGATTGAATGCATAACTATACCTAATATAAAGATGCTTCTTAACTACTCATGACTACTCTAATAGTAATTGAATGACACTTTTTGAGTGTTCAATATGATCTAATATGATGAGTTAAGCTTGCCATTAATAAACAATCCCAAATTCTCAATTCAAAAGTTTTATCTTCAACTCAATCAGTAATAATCATAAGTTAGATTAGAATTGGCTTAAAATTCATAAAATTGAGTAGTAATGAGGATAGTTTGAACTACATGAATGTTTCTCTATAAGAAAGAGAAATTCAATAATGACATCCATATAAAAAAAGATTAAGATAAAAAAAAAGTCTATATGATTAAGAATAAAAGGATATAAAAAATATTTAATTAAATATTAAACATGTATATTAAACTTTCAAATTAAATAAACTAGATGACATATTGACTAGGAAGACTAAAAGTAAATTGAAGAGTGAAACAAGAAGTTGCATTTGATTACTCTCAAAAATAAAACCAACTATTACCTTTTTTACGTTCTTTATACTTTGTTTTAGAGGTAAAATCTCTAACAATAAACTTTTATTTACTGTCCAAAAATAAAAACAACTGTCACTTTTGCAAGTATCCTTTACTTTTTAACAATACTTTACATTCTATTTTAGATCTAAAATCCTTTAATAAAGTTGTAAGGAATAATAGACTTGTGCTCCTCATCTCAACTAAAAAGTCTCCCACTTTAAATAACAACATAATCTTGATATAAAATCATTTATTAAAAAAAATTCAACTATGACAATTGTTTCCATATTTTTTTAAATGACACCTGATCCACTATCGCTTATAATCCAATCCTATTACTATTAGATTATTCTTCCATTACAACTTTAAAATTATTATTATCCCTCATATCATTTGAAATTTATCATGCAACCTTCCAAAATTATTATTGTTATTATATGTTTTAGCCACCTGCAATATAAGAACAACAATTAACTTTGTATAAAAAACTTTCAAAATTGGGGATAAGATTCAACAGGCAAGATTGTTGTCAGAATCTGAGTTTAATATCCTTGACAATCAATGAAATAGGTGCCAAATTCTTTGATTTTCCTCCATGCTCTAATACAAAATTGGAACCCACATTTTGTATTTTATAAAACAAAACCCTACCCTATATGTTGGCCAAAAGCCTTGACACTAAACCAATGATTTGGAAGCGACGACAAAACTAATTTTTCTTCTTACCCAACGTCATTTCAGAAGCCCGATGATAGCGCGGCTTAGCATGCATTTTTGAAAGAGAAGAAAATGTTCACATCTGATCTAAAACAATAATAACTATTTTTCTTATCTATAAAATAAAAAAACTGATTATAAAATAAAAAAACTGATTTAAAAATCTCATTGAAAGAAATAGGTAGAATATACAGATGACTACAACGTGATCTCTGTTAAGAGCTGGTGAATACCCAACTTTGCTTCTCTCCACATGGAAGATCCCGGTTGGCCACCTTAATCCTCTTCAGATTCCTCATCCACCACCTATAGTTGTTTCCTACACAACAAGACACTCTCTCCTCCACCTATTAGTTTTTCCTGAACAACAAACAGAGGCATTTAGATGGATGCGGCTATTCTTTCTATATGTCGATCATTTTAAAATTCCCGCTTTTTTAAAAAACTTTTGAACTGAAACATCCATCCGTCTTCTTATCCTGTTTAATCTACCATCATCAAATGAGGGAGATTAGCTTCTATCAGAACGAAATCCCTCAAACGGAAAATTTGGAAACACTATGGAGAGGTAGGGTTAAGAGTGGGAAAATGGGGTTAAGAGTGGGCCTGACCACTAAGCGGTTAACACTTAGAGTGTGCCGGTTAATCCCTCCCATATTTTTCTAGACTCTTTCAAAACCATTTACTTGAAACCCTGAAACTTCTCCTCCAACGTGAATGAAAGAATAAAATGAAAACAAACTCATTTGTTTTCCCACCAATCTTTCACTTAAGTGCTGAAAGGAAAATAAGCTTTTGACCTTTTCTCCTTTTACATTATAAACACTCAAATGTGGCCAAAAATTTATTATTTTCTCATCTTACAACTTCTAACTCACTTTTGTGAGAAAACCTTTTAGCTTTTCTAATGGCTTTTGGAAAAAAATGTCAACGATAAAAATTATAAATTCCCAAATGATTACCCCAAATAAATATAACTATTTTTCAGCTAAATTAATGACAACAATAACATTGTTATTCATTACCAGTGACCGTGTAGACTTAGTATTGCTTCTTGAACCAAGCTAAAGCACAAGAAAATGTAAATCTCTAATGAAAATTGGGAATGAATACTATCAGACATTGGAGTTTTCTTGACCAACTACTAGGAAAGATTCAATAGCTTAAGTTCAAATGGTAAGAAAATGCATACCAACATCTAAACTTGGTTTACTAGAAGATCTAACCCCAATTAGAGGGGAAAGCCCTTCTCCCCATATATAGTTAGGAAACTTGGACTTTCACTTATTGCAAGGCAGAGATAATTAATCCCATAATGAGGTGAAATGCCCAATTTGTAGTATCCTCTGACCTTTTTGTAACATATGCATATATCCTCTGCTAGAGAATTCATGTGAATCTGAGCTTTGAAATTTGTTTTCAAATAAGTTTGAGTTATTGTGTGAGCTCTGAGTCATGTTACACCAAAATCATAGTTAAACTATTTAATTTATTTTATACAAATAAACAAATTGTGGCAATTATCCTCGTAGGCATGAACACCATGTAGCAGTTTAAAGATGATTTTAAAGCTAATTATTATCTTTGAGTATAACATGAATGCATGTATTGTTGCAACTTGCATAATATAAGATATAAATGATCTCTTCTATGGTAGGACTAAGTCCATGCATTATGGGAAGATAAAGATTCCTACATAATGGTTGTAAGGCAAAAAAAATTCAATGGAAAAACCTTGAAAAATGAGATGAGTTTTTGGTTGATTACTTATAGCTATTTTAGCATTTCCTAACAAATAAAATGAAGGAATAGTAAGTGCAGTAAAAGAAACTATATATATTCTAATTAGGGTATGTGAAGAAATTTTCTTATACAACATTTATGTGTGATAGCTATAACATGAAGGAGATATTCTCAACAAAAGACATAATCAAGATTTGGTGTTAGTAAATTAAATTTACTATACAAATAACTAATCTTCCTTCTCAAGAACCTGATGTAATATGCAACTGTTTGGTTAAATTTGCATATGTGTTTCTTAAAGGAGTAATTGGTGGAAATATTTGGAATCACAAGAGCTATCATATTCTTTAAAGTGGATTTTGTGTTACAAGGAAAAATTTATGTACCCACAAGTACATAACTCTTTGAACAAGTTTGTGGAAACATCATTGGGAAGAATCATTTATAGATCATAATTGTAAAATAGTACTTTACCTCATGAGCAGCTGAATTTACGATGGTAAGTTTGAGAGTCTGATCCTTCAAATGGAGCCCATGTTGCAGCTGTTGGTTTTAACTTTGGAGAATACAAGAAATACAATTTCTTTACAAGTACTACCTCTATTATCGAATAAAATTATAGTCCCTTAGTAGCAATACCTTTTTAGATGAGCATTTTTAGAGAAAATTTGGAGGTCTTAAAATGATACATGATAAAAGTTGGTTATTTGTAGCAATATATCATTAGATAAGATATCTAGCAAGTTTTTTTTAATTCTCCATTCTCATATCACTTGTAAGTTAGTATTTTTGCACTCCCTTGAGGCACTATTCATGATAGTGAGAAGTCTTACATACTAACGCTTCATGGCACATAGAAATTACCAAACTCAATTAGTGATTATGCCCTTATCTATTTTTTTGATGGTGTTCTTGAATTTTGTATTTAGTTGTCGAAGTGCTTTTAAGGTTGGTTACTAGGTTTTCAGATTGCCTTATATAATTTTACTCATGCACATCTATATAATTTTTGTATTTGTTGAAATGTCACTTGTTATGGGGATACAATGCTCCAAAAAGACGTCATAAGATATGCAAAGTGAATAATCTCAAATTTTTTGACATTAGAACACAAGAAAGCATTTCTCTAAAAATTAAATTACTAAACCCAAACATACAATCTTGCTTAGGCTCTATGAAAACAATTTACTCAAATGAAGGGTCAACATCTACTAATGTCCGTAAAATTGAATGTTAGTAGGAAATGCACAAAATGAATTTTTTTAAAGGCTTAGAAACTTACTATAAAATGCAATTGAAAAATGTTAAACCCCCAAAATTCTCCCACCATTCTTTAGATTAGGCGTATATGTAAAATGTGGAAGCATTGACTATGCACTTGAGCTGTTGAAAACGCCCCCCCAAAAAAATGTGATCTCATGGACATCCCTTGATCTCTCCAAAAAAAAAATTGATTCAGTAGAGGAATTTGGATAGGTGTAGTAGTAGTTGACAATAGGTGTTGTCATTGATGTTAAATATGTGTACTGAAGTTCGTACATACTCCAAAGATAATTGATATGAGTTGGTGCAAGTTTGTAGTGTACTATGAGGAAGAATGGTGATCGATCAGATATCTAAGTATGATGTGGAGGTGGGTACACTTGTTCCAATATGTTTCCAACATGCCTACATTGATATCTTACATGTTTGTTGTACCACATTTAGAAATAAGTTGCAAAAGTTTTGCTAAGGCATTTGTAGTATATACTCTAACACATAGTCATGATGTTTTGGTTTGCATCCTTCCATAGAGCAAGATTTAGTCTTATGGTTTAGAAAATATGTTGGTCAAGATATGATGGTGCTATATCTAAGAATCCAAATCTTTACACCTTTTGTAGTGAAATTTATAGATAACTACATGTTCTGATCTATAATTTGATGGAGTAATGTAATGGTGAAGGTGTGTTGGAATGCTCTACATTCCTCCATAAGAGAAGTGTTGGTCTTGTGGTTTTTTAGAAATTTTCATTGATCTTAAAAGCATACTACCTTACAGTATAAAGTGTTTTGGTTGTCCACAAGTTGAATTTTCAAATAATAGTGTGCTATAGTTAGTTGAGAATGTCTTTTTCTTATATATTTGATGGGTTTCTTTAGTTGCACCAGCATATGATGATTAGACACTTTAGGAAAAGGTTGAAGAGATATTGTGCATGGACTACAGTTCTTATTTATTCTGGTCTACATGATGGTTTTGGTTTCTCCCCGATAGTGTAAAGTTGAACTGTGACAATTTTGCTGGTATTGATTTCATTTGGGTTGATACTCTTGGTTCTTTCATTTTTGGTTGATCTTGATCAATTAATCATGATTTGGAGAATGTGTTGTGATGTATTTAGGCCACGACATGCCGAATGTTGATCGAAAACTCAATTTATTTTCATAATGTATATGTTTTAGATCTAACCTATGTAATACCATATGTTTCATCTAAAGGTCATCATGGAGCCAACCTAATTGGGGTTATGAGTTGTTGTGTAGGATATTTATAGAAGGAAAAATCATTTGTGAAGGTAACTACAGATTGTGATTTGTGATTAAGCAGAATGTTAAATATGAAGTGTGCAAAGTCAATATGATCAAGTGTAATTGTGCTAAAAGGGACTACAACATTAACACAAGGCAAATGCTTCTTTCATAGTTGTTCATGTTTATGTTCGTATTGTAATTTCATGTATCTTGCTTTGGGATAATGAGTCTCAACATGTCATTGTATATTTCCATAATATTATGTGCCTTAGCCTACAAGTCCTTGGTAGTGAGCCTAAAATAACATTGTAATATGTGTAAGTAGTGAGCTTCATATATTATGAGTTAACTCTCATCGTGGTTTTTCCCTTATTGGGTTTTCCATTTAAATCTGGTGTTATCTTGTGCATGTATGTTCATTATCTCATCTTTCATTATACTGCTAATTTGATTAAGTATTGTTGATCTATTTATAAGATTCTTGATCATGTTAAAAGTCTAAATTTAAGATTTTTTGAAAAGAGTTTAAGATCTTAAGGGTTTAATTTTTTATAGAAACTAATTCAGCCCCCCTCTCAGTATCCAGGTGTGTTCAAAAATAGGTATTAGAGCCAAATGTCTTTGAAAAGACTAATAGCTAACCTAGATCTTGCACTTGAACACATGGAATATAAATCAATGAATAATGATATGCTTTCTCCATAACCAGATCCATAGTCAATAGAAATTGAAGGGTAGCACCTCAATCCAAATGATTGTGAGGTAGACTTTCAAAGAGAACTCCAGCCAGCTCTTAAAGATCTAGATGTTTAGCAAGAATACTTAAAATTGAATATGAGTTCATGCTTAAAAAATTAAAGGAGAAAATTTTCAAATTGAAGGCACAAGCTAGAAAATCAAAAGAAGAAATTAGCAAGCTAAAAGCACAAATAGAAGGAAGTGAAGGATGTGGAATTAAACTCAAGGAGGTAGAAGATGTGATCTCTAATTTGAAGGTTAGGGTTGAAGAAGGAAAGAGGATTGAAGATTTCTTCAATACCAAGATCAATGATAATACAACTAAATGTTCAAAACTTGAAGAAGAGATTGTTTCTTTGAGAAAGGAATTGGAATATTTCAAAGAAAAATTTGACAAAGTTTTGAAATCGAAAGGAGGTTATGAAATTCTTGATGATTTGATTAACTGTCAAAAGTCATCTAAAGGAAAATTTGGTCTTGGCTTTGAAAAAGGGAAATGTGTTATAACTAGTGCATCTTAAAACTTATATGATAACTTCAAGGCAGAAGGAAAACCTAATATAGTGGAGGAAAAATATTGTACTAAAGATTCTAAGAAAAAATCATTTGAAGATGAAAAGACAAAATGAGATAGCAAGAAAGAAGATGGTTTCCATCCCATCTAGAAACAAAGAAGATTTAGAGGTCCACCACCTACAAGATAACATGGTCCTACCAAGTTCAATCTATCTTTTCAAGGTCATAATTTTTCTTGCAATAAATTTTGACATAAGGCTATTGGTTGTAGATCTAGACAAAGAAGGAATGATAACATGGGTAGAATGTATTTTTCTCCTCAAAGATACAGTGATGTTTCATTTCATGGATATTTTTATGCATGCAAAAATTTTGGTCACAAGGCTACAAAATGCAAAACTAAGGCTAAGAAGAACAATTTTGTTCAAGATCACAACATAGTGTGCTATAGATGCAATAAGGTTGGCCATACAGAAATTTTTTCTAGAAGTGGTTTTGTGAAGCCATCTGTTCAAAACTGGAAAAAGGATGAAACTCTAAATCAACAAAAGTAGGGTATGAAAAGGTTTGGAAGGAAAAGCAAGTTCAAGAAAATGAGAAAAAGGATGATTTTGTGCTTGTGCATTTTGCACAAGATCCTAAGACAAACTGAGATAGAACATTATCTCAGGGGGGGATTTCATTTACAAATCATTTTTCCCCCTGAAAAGGACAAGATGCTAAATATTTCAGCATAGAAGAAGAAATGGATCAATTTAATTAGTGTGAAAATTTTTTGAACAAAAATGAACCTTTTGATGAAGGTTCCAAAGTAGGAGAATGTTTTGCAAAGTTGTGTTGAATTTTACTTTATCCCTATGATGTCTCAAAGAAGTCTGGTAGAGGGTTTACCTAACAAAGTATGAATACATTTATGGTAGAAAGTTAGGGATTTTGAAAGACTTTTTATGTAGGTCTTTATATCATTTGATCTCATTTGCAATCAATACTTTTTGAGTTTGGGTGAAGAAGTGTGTTCTAGGTTTTTAATCTTTCCTTGTAAAACCCTAGTGATAGTGTGTGAAGATCTCTAAACAAATTTCTATGGTGACCCCACAGGTGATTGATGTTGTTGAGAAACCCAAGCCCAAATACAAGAATTTTTCATTCAAAGCAATGCATTTGGACAAAGATGGTGTGTTTTCAAGTGTTCCAGTGGATGTCATGTATTGTGAAGATATAAGTATTTATATACATCTATAGTTAAATGAGATTGAGCATACTCCTTTCATTGAAATAGTCTAGCATGAGTTGTTGAATGAGGATAAATTATACAAGCCAGAGTATGCAAATAATGCTTCAAAAGGGTTGGAAATCTGGAAAAAATTTCCAAACTTCTATGAAAGCAAGGAATGGATAAGAATTATCTTGAGCCACACTCATAAAAATTTCATTTGGCTAGACAAACCCTACATGATCACAAAGGATGCTATTAGGGAAGTTACTAGTCGGTGTGCCTCTAGACCAATGTCGATGTTAAAATGTGTAAAAAATGAAACAGTTATAGAGGTCATTGGTGCCAAATTTGATAAGAGAGCCCTAACAGTAAAAGATATTATTGATCTCGATGTCTGGTACATGCATCAATGGGTATTGCACACAAAATATATTTCATAAACATGCAATGTTCTGTCACCACCACTATAATTCACACCACATATCAAATGGTGAAGGAGAATGCCAACTTTGACCAATGTGAGTTGTTGAGAGAGCAACTAATGGAAAAATTGAAGAGGACAAAGGAAACCAATAATAACTTTAGGTTTGGCTCTTTGATAATATGCCTTACTTTATTCTTCCTAAATTAATTACTTGGCTTTGGAGGTAAATTTTGCGACAAGTTTACTCTGGTAGCAACACAAATCAAAATCATATGGATAGTTTTCAAGATAAGCAATAGTACACCAATTTCTACTAGGGTTTCTATAAAAATTTACAAACTAAGATGCAGAGCAGATATATGATACCATCTAGTTTGGTTCAGAAGTATAAGAATGAGGTAATTTTTATGGTTAGCAAGGATTATTTCTTCATTGAAACTATAGAGCCTAGAACCTCATGGATTCCTAAGTTGTCTTATGACATTGAACAATAATTTGTACAAGGTTATATAGATATTTTGTTGTCAAAACCTAAGGATTCCAAAGAAAAAAGATTTGGTATATATAGAGAAATCATGGATGAGATTTACCAAAAGCAGAGAGATGAAGCCAATGAAAAGAAAGTTGAAAATTTGCTTAAGGAGATGGGTGCTCCATGGTATTCAAAGATAAAAAGCAAAGGTGAGCTTCACAAGATATTGAGTACTTCTTCTTATGTCCCTACAGAGATTTCCATTGCCAAATCTATTCTTCTAGAAGTTAGTCAACACCTAAGGAGATCAAGTAGGTCCACTCCTATTGTTTCATTTGTTTCATTTCCTTTTGAGTCTACACAAACAACTGGTAGTAAAATGAAAGTTTTGTTTGTAATCTCTCCAGATAAAAAGGCCACTAATGGTGTGCATACTAGGCCTAAACAAAAGGAAAAAAGAGAAAAGATTGACCCCATGAATGTGGATGATGATGAAGAGGATAAAGAAGAAGAAGTATAATATTTTTTTTTGAGTAAAAGAGAGAAATGTGCAAGTCAAGGAGAAGAAGAATAAATATCCTTATTAAAAAATAAAGGAAAGGGGATTGTTGAAGAGAAGATTGAGAAGGCTCCTCTAGTCATACATGACCCTTTGAAGTTTGGTGTAATCCTTAATGGAATTTTTAAATATGACTTATTAAATGATACAATGATGTTGCTTTTGGATGTTCCTCCGGAAGACAAGAAGATAATTGAAATTTTTTTCATTGAATATATGCTAATGCAGAAAATTCCTTTCAATGACACTATTCACATAGCTCTAGATAGCCTAGCTGAGGATTTAAGACAAAGGAGTGAAGTTTCCATTAAGGATGATGAAGAGTTGAAACAACAAGCAATTGACAAGACTGGGATCCTTATTTCTCAAACAAAAAAAGAGAATATTTTCTGGAGACAAGCTAAAGAGATCCACAGCAAGAGAAGAATAGATCTTCAGATGAGCACGAATGAAGATGTAAAAAGGAAGATTTAGAATGAAACTAAATATACTACAAATAAAATCATTAATGAAATGCAAAGTGAAGTTAATGTTGATTCACGAGAGCCTCTAAAAATACATGATACTAATATTGAAATAAATGTACAAGAGCCTATGGATGAACAAGAAACTAAAAGTATGTCTCCCCTAGATAATGCATATATAGAAGATACATTTGGTCAACAAGAAATACAAGGACCTTCTAGAAAACAAGAAGGAGAAGGAGTCTTCAGTGTGCATAAAATGAAAGAAATCTCCAATATGGAGATGGAAAAAGCAAAAGAGGAAGAAGGGGAAAAGGGGAAGGAGAATGATGAGATAA
Organism: Sequoia sempervirens; assembly: GCA_007258455.2. Lineage (NCBI taxonomy): Eukaryota > Viridiplantae > Streptophyta > Pinopsida > Cupressales > Cupressaceae > Sequoia > Sequoia sempervirens. Next base: position 186,802,518 of record VDFB02373365.1, read on the forward strand.
AGAAAGAAGGTAATCCCGAGAAAGTTCAAGATGTTTAAGTGAAAGCAGTTGAGAAGCAAGATACTTCTATGTATAGAGGTTAGATTTCTTCATCATCAGATTCTTTTAAGGACCTATTGACTTTGCAGATGCAGTTTCAACCTGTGGTGACACCCCATCTTGTACAAATTCCTACTCATGAAGGAAAATTGGAATTTGCAAACATTTATCCCCTTCATTAGTTGTAGCTTGGTGATATCTTGCATGCTTCAACAAGGAAAAATATTCTACAAGAATATTTGAAGAAGACTGAAATATTAGATGATGTTATAAAGGTAATTCAAGAATGTTTACAAGAGGTAAATATAGATTCTTCCTTTACTCTGGAATATAATTTGAAGCTTCTGATGGATTATTTTAAGAATCATTCTTCACACATTGATCAGAAGGAAAATAAAAAGGCCTTGAGGAGGATAACTAACAAGAGAATGGCTAAAGCTTCTAACCAATGTGCTAGTGCACACAATAAATTGCACGAAAAAATAAATATGTTTAAGGATTGTGTTGATGAATTCACTACGCTATCAATTTTGTTTGAAATGGCCAAGCTCCACCAAAAAAATCAAAGATCAGATTGACTCCATGGAGTCATAGGTTACTAAATTGGTTGAGGTATATGATTTTTCAAAGGGCATAGATGGATCAATAAGAGCTCAAATAGAATATTTTCATTTGTAGTTGACTTTTATTTAGGACTAGAGAGAGAGAGTAGATAAAGAAACAATTTGGTTAGTTAAGGGAAGTAGTCAACTTGAGACTTGTTTCATTGTCTCGGTTGCTTGTCGAAGTAGAAAAAGTTGATAAAAAATGAAGGCTCCTAGTAGTATGGATGAGCGTTAGTATCTAATCATATAGTTTGAATGTCAAAATCTATTTTGAACATAGCTAAAACAAACTAGGTTGCAACTCTAGCACACCTTAATGTAATCTACAAGAACATTCTACCTTCTAAGGGAGTTTCCAAAGTTTATATAAGACAATTTCATCTCTATATAGTTTTGCGGAAGATTCCAACATCTTTTTGTTTTTATTTAAATCATATAGCATCAGTTTTGGGCATCTCTATCTTAGGGGGGTGTTGTAGAAATCATATAGTAAGGGGGGGTTCATACAAGTTTTGATGGATATTGTAAATAGAAGATATCATGCCCTTTTCCCTTCATGTTAAAGGGGGAGAGAAGCCTTGTAGAGACATGAGTTTTTCCATCAATGACAAAAGGAGATATTATTAGCAATAGGTTTTCTCATTGATTTCAACTCAATATGGTTTTTCATTGATGTCAAACATTTGTACTGAAGTTTGTATATAGTCCAAAGATAATTGATATGAGTTAGTGCAAGTCTATAGTGCAGTATGAGGAAGAATGGTGTTTTTTCTAATATTTAAGTATGATGAGGATGTGGATACACTTGTTCTAGTATGTTTTCAGCATTCCTACATTGATATCTTAGTTGTTTGGTGTACCACACTTAGAGATAAGTTGAGGCATTCATAGTATAAACTCTAGGATAGAGTCATGATGTTTTGGTCTACATCCTTCCACAAAGCAAGATTTAGTCTTGTGGTTTGAAAGATAAGTTGGTCAAGATATAATGGTGCTATATCCAAGAATTTAGGTCTTTAAACCTTTTTCAATGAAAGTTATAGATAAATGTGTTTCAGTTTGTACTCTCATAGAGTATTGTAATGATGGTGTGTTGGAATGCTTCACATTCCTCTTGAAGAGAAGTGTTGGTCTTGTAGTTTTCTAGACATGTTCAATGATGTTAAAATCATACTACCTGGTAGTATCAGGTGTTTTGGTTGTCCTCAATTTCAATTTTTAAATAATAGTGTGCTATAGTTAGTTTAGAATGCTTTGTTCTTTTATATTCAGTGGGTTTCTTCAGCTATGTAAGCATATGATGATCAGACACTTTAGGAAAAGGCTCAAGAGATATTATGCATGGACTACAATTCTTACATCTTGGTCTACATGATCCAATTTTAGTTTCTCCCAGTGGTGTAAAGTTGAAAAGTGACAATTTTGGTGGTATTGATGTCATTTGGGATGATAATATTGGTTTTTTCATTTGTAGTTGATCCTAATCAATTAATCTTTCTTTGGAGAATGTGTTTTGATGTATTTGGGCCCTAACATGCTATGTGTTGACCCACAACTCAATTTATTTTCATAATGTATATGTTTTGGATCCAACCTATGCAATGTCATATGTTTCATCTAAAGGTCATCTTGGAGATGACTTAATTGGGGTTTTGAGTTGTTGTCGAGGATATTTATAGAAGGAAAAATCATTTGTGAAGGTAATTTTGGATTGTAAATTGTGATTGAGTAGAATTTTTAATATAAAGTGTGTGAAGTCAATATGATTATGTGATTGTGTAAAAAGGGACTACAACATCAACATAAGTTAGATGCTTCTTTCATAATAGTTTATGTTTATGTTTTTTATTGTAATTTTGTGTATCCTTCTATAGGGTAGTGAGTCTCATCAGGTCATTGTATCTTTCTCAAAGGTTGTGTGCCTTAGCTTGCAAGTTGTTGGCAATGAGCCTAAAACAACATTGTAATATTTGTAAGCAATGAGCTTCATATATTATGAGTTAACCCTCACTGTGGTTTTTCCCTTATTGGATTTTTTAGATAAATCTAGTGTTATCTTGTGCATTTGTGTTAATTGTATCATCTTTCATTACTGCCAATCTAATTAAGTATTGCTAATATATTTATAAGATTGTTGATCTTGTTAAAATTTTGAATTTAAGATTTGTTGAAGGGTTTAAGATCTTAAGGGTTTAAAATTTTATAGATACTAATTCACCCCCTCTCAATATTAGTTTATTTTCAATAGTAGTTTCAAATTCCCTAATCGATATGCATCTAGAATGTGGGAACATAGATAAGGAAAGTGGGTTAAGTGTAGCCAAAATGCAAGAAAAATGTGGAATCATAGACAAGGCACATGACTTCCTTCCATAGCTAGGCTACAAACCCTCTTTTAACACCTCCATCCAAATAAATAAAATTCAATCCAACATGTTGGATGGAATTTTCCACTTAAACCTCATTAAGGTTAAGAATTTAATTAGCATGAATACTTAAGAGGGTCTGAAGTTCATTTCGTGAAAACTAAGCTAACCCTATGCAAATATTATTCCATGAAATCCAAGATATTATATAAGTAATATTTGTCATATTATTGTTGATGTGATCTGAGTTTATTGGTATGATAGGTTTTATCTAAGTGACATCTACTATATTATTTCACATTAAATATTTTAAACTATAAATTTATCAACTCTATTGCAATGCTTAGTTATCCTCTTCAAGATAGTTGTAAAATGATATAATTGGGTATTAGTTATATATTTCTTATAAGTTTTAAAATGGTTTCTCATTGAAATACGTAGGTATAGAATTAGTGATACAATAATTGAACTATATCATTTAAATTGTAGTTGTTGAGGGGGTGGTTGATATGTTAAAGGTTGTTGTTGGTGGTGTTGGAGAGGGGGTTATTTTTATTAGTTCAAATTAGGGTTTAGGGATCTGATCCCATACATCAACATGAAAAAATCCTCACAACTAGTAGATCAAACCTAAACCAAAAACAAAGATGAAATAAGCTTTCCAACCAACAAAATAGGCCAACGACCCACCCATAAAGTTGCAAACAAAACAACATCCCAACAACAATAGCCACCCCAAAGGTAGAAAAAACTACAAGTAATTCAAAAAGGAACTAAAACCATTGCATAATCATGCTCAAATATATTAATCCTAACAACATTTCCTAATAGAACCATCCCCACAATAGTCCTATCTCTCAAAGAACCAATTTATAAGCCAAAAATAGTGGTAATATTGATGGAGCTGAAGAACCCCATCATCCAACTTCCCTCTCCATCTCTATGGGAGAAGTTACTAAGAGTACCATGTCTACTATAGCAAAGACTCACCAACATACCCAAAATCCACCTCAATAGGAGTGGTCTCCACCTCAATTGGAGTTGCAAGGGAGAAAACTTACTTAAGAAGCATAATCAACCCACCACACCCTTAGAACCCTTATCCACCTCAAGAGGAGAGATATCCACCTCAATAGGAGACACCATATATAGAGCCAAGAAGATTGCAAACACTCTAGTAGAGAGAATACACTTAGCCACCATGGGCAATAGGAGCACCTAGGCCTTCGAGATGAGCTTAGAAAGTAGCCACACAAAAAATGAAATACACAAAAATTGGGAGTCCATAGCAGCTTTGATGACCATCCACAAACAAGCCACAAAGGGAGTAATAATTCCATCAAAGAGGACCTCAAAGGCTTCCTCATACAACAAGTTCAATTGGAGAGGGGGTTGTTATGTATTTAAGAGAGGTAGACATGTTGAATTTTTTTGGTATATGGGTTGGGATATGATTAAGGAAGTTTGATATGCTAAAGGTTGAATATATTCTGATGTATTTGTAGGTTGTGTGTAATGTTATTATTGATATTCATGAGGTTTTTTAGTAGTTAGGTTTATATGTAGGAAGTAGAAGGTAAGATGTTATGGGTTATTATGGTGAATTTTAAGATGAAATTGTAACTAAGTGGGTTGGTGATGGTTGGAGTAAAGTTAAAGGTGGTAATGATTGTGCTAAAGGTGTCATGGAAGGAAATGAATTTTAATTTTTTTGAATGCTTTAGTAAGGTAAGTTATGTTGAATCTTAAGAGGAGCGGTGCTAGAAAATGTTCTTTGTTGTAGGGTAGGTGATTTCATGTTCCTATTAATAAGATTAGATGTGGAACTAGAAAAGGTAGGAAACACCTCTTTTAGGAAGGGATAAGTGTTAAGGGGGTTAGTGGTTACTTTTTGTAAGTTTTCATGTGATTAATTTTGGACATTTACTGTAACTATGGGCTCTTGTATGGTGAAGATACTTTTCTATGTTGGTTGACACTTTATATAACTACATTTATGTTTCGATACATATCATACAATGATTTTTTGAAGCTATATGTAAATACATTTTATTTTGTTAGAATCTTAATTTGGATTGGTCAAAACTATAAGAGGGTGTAGCACCCTCCTCTATAATTTTATCTATAAAATATTTTTATTCAAACCTATGAAGCAATATGGATATGTTTGAGTAAGCTCATCTTGCATAAACTAAATAAACATAGGATATAATTCAAGTTGGTCTACTAATTTTTTTTCATCAAGTCTAAGGTTATCTTGTATAGTGTTGGTTTTACCGTACTAACTAGCTTCAAATGGATTTGTACTATTTTTTTCCATGATTTTATTTTCTTGAAACCTAGTAAGAGGTGGCATCACACTATTAACACTATTTTTAGTGGACTTTTTAAAAAATGGGTTTTTGGTTTTCAAAGATTATACTAATAAAAAAAAGATAGAAGATTTATAAATAGGGTTGTAAAGGATAAGGTCCCCATTAGGTTTCAAATGGGGAGTTTTTAATCTAACAATAATAGACACATGAGATATAAAAACAATCATAAATTTAATTAGGTGGGAGTGAATCTTAGTGTGGGCCCACATAATAAAATGCCTCAATATAGTGCAGGGCACATATTCTTCAAGAGTCAATAGGTAGGGATCCAGTGGCAATGAGCTCACATTTTCTCTTTGTTTGGAGGCCCTCAACATTATCTCTAAATATTTTCTATCTCTACTAAGGGACCTGTACATGGTGAGTAACCTCAATCTTGATACTAAACCTTGCATCATACTAAAATATGAACAAATTACTTAGGCTTCTATCGACAAGACTTTTGGGGAATCCTCTATATGCCACAAGGGCATGCAAGGCCTAAACCATAAATTTGAAAGTGTAGGAAAGTCAAATAGTCTAGATAAGAGGATAATACAACCTTCTCCTTCACTTCCCCAAAGTAAAAGGTTCTTGGGGGCTTGTCTCAAATGACAAAATCACAACTTCCAAGAGGCATGTCTTTTGATTCATCCCTTGTTATTTATATTTTTTTGCAACACTAGAGTTGATTTCGTCCTTTAGGGTGATGAAATCTCTATATATCCCACCTAAAAAGGAAAATAAGTGTTATTTATTATTCTCAAGATCATGAAAGCATGTGAGAGAAGAGCATACACACACTCTTCAAGATTAAAAGACACTTGTTCATTTATTATGTAAATTAAATGTGAAGCTATTTTAATCCACCATTGCAATTGTTTGAAGATACATAAAAATAAAAGAAAGCACAAAAAAAGATAAAGTTTGATAAAAAAATGTCTTCAAATAGCCATCCTATAACATAAATACATTAGAAGTTTAATGTTTTAGCACTTTGTCTTGTAAAAAATGTTCATTTTGTGTTCCAGTCTTCAACAGCTGATAAGAAATCATATTCAATGGTTATGGAAAAGCTTATACAAGATGACTTCAAATCAATAAAATAATCATACCATTAAAATATTTGCAAAATTATTATAATTTAAAAAATAAAAATATCATTAAAAACAATAAAAAATGTGAATGATATGATAGCTTGAAATTTTAAAAGGAAAATATGGCTTTGGAAAGCTATACCTAAATTTTGAAATATTTTCTACACCACTATGTCTAGCTTAAAACCATATTTAGGATGCCTTCAAGAAGTCAAAAAAATTATTAGTATACAAAAATTTGTATTATTTATTGAAGGTGGGCTTTTATGATATGAACAAAGGGGGGTCTAGGTCCTTTAGCTCCTTGAGCTTAGTGCCTAGTCACCCATGTGACCAAGGAGCAACTACTGGGAAAAATAAAAAAAGCATTGGGTATTAAGCCTAATGTGACCTATGGGTGGAACTAGGTGTAGTGCCCCTCCGTTCTCACTTGGGATGTGTAGGTAGTCTTGCTAAGGAATCTGAAGAGGAATATGGAACAAGGGCTTCTAATGGTACTCTTGTGGGTATGAGGTACATTGTTTTGTTATGATGCAGAGATTTAATTGGATAGCTTAGCTTACTTGTTGATCATAATACTTCCTTTATGACATTGATGTTATGATGATACATTGTGGTTGAATTTAACTGGTTATGCTTATATCTAGATGTAGTATTATGTTGTTATGAAATAGACTATTCATTGCTTAATGATGATTATGATGTGATTAGTATAGCTTAATGATGTTATTATTATGCTCGATGTTGTAGTTACTAGTGGGGGGTTTATGTGAGAGGACATTGTAGCATCACTCATTCGTGAGTGCCCTGCTACGGTGAGATTCCTTCTCATGGTGTGCTTTTGTTTGAATATATATGCTTAACATTTAATTTTATGTAGGATGCAAGTACAAGACACTGACTCCACCTACGTTGTCAAGTTTGAGCATGTCCCATAAAACCCAATGAGTATGATGTTGAAAAAAAAGGAGTTGACAAGAAAGTTTCCCCGTCCAAGTTGGTCACCCCATTGTTGTATCTGGCAGTGTTGATCATCTATGACCTCGTCTTCATTTCGGTATTGCTTGGTGTTGGTCATTGATTTTAATCTTTGTCTATGTGTCGTTTAAGTTGACAATTATGCTTGATGTTTCCTTGTGAGATAATTAATGTTATTTAATTAAGTTATTAAATAGTTAGATGAATGTTACTAAATTAATTATTAAATTTAAAGTTATTAAGTTTTAAAGATTGATAAATTCAAACATGGTTATTTAAATAAGGGAAAATGAATAAATAAAGTATGTAAATAGTAGTGGTTATAATTATAAATAGTTATCTTGTAAAATAGAATAAAATACAACTTAATGGTTTAATTATTAAGTATTAATTTAAGGATAAACATTAGAATAAAGAGATTTTTAATTAGTTAGTTGAGAGATAACTATGAGTTTTCAAATCAAATAAAAATAAAAGTGGCAAGATTTCATTGGGATGGAAAAATTAGAAAAAAGAAAGAATAATATAATTTAATGTTTTAATTGTTAAGTATTAATTTAGTGAATTAATAGTTAAATAGTAAGTTTAAAATAAATATTAGAAATAAAGAGTTTTATTAACAAATTAAGAAATAATCATGACTTTTAAAATTAAATAAGGGGAAAAGTGATAAGTGTTCATTTGGAAAGGAACTTGTTAATTTAACTTGAATGTTGCTTTTGTAAACAAAAGAGATTTTTTTTTTTATTAATTGTTGTGTGATAATTATGAGCTTTAAATTTAATAAAAATAAAAGCTAAAGATTTTATTCTAAATGGAAAAAAATCAGGAAAAGAAGAAAAAGGACGAATGCATGTTCATTTTTCTATTCAAAAACTAAAAGGCAAAGGAAACTTGCTCTTTTGATTGATTTTTTTTTTTGAAAACTAAAAGAATTTTTTTTATTTATAAAGAGTTTTCTTAACTTGTTTTTTTTTGGGTTTTTTTTCGAATAAGAAACTCTGTCTACAAAATTTTGTTTCTCTTTTCCTTTCTCTGTAAATTAATTCATACAAAAATTAGATCCAAGAAAATTTTTGGAAAAATTGTCGTGGAAAGATGGAGAAATTCATGAAGGGCTGCTTTGAAAGAGCGAAGAGAGTATTTCCGCCCACGTCACTCTATTTGTAGAGCGTAGGACTCCAGGTTCATTAATAGCTAACCATTTTAATGGTTGTTCGAAATTTATTGTTTAAATCTATACTTGTTTTGGGATCGTAATTAAAATGGTTTAGGTTTTCTTGGAAAAGGGCTAGTGTTTTCTATCCTTACTTTAGAATTGTGTTGGGTGTGAAATGAGTTGTTTGATTTGGTTTTTTAATTCTTCACCCATAAGTTTAGTTCCAGCATTGGGGTTTGGGGATTGATACCAATTTTTTTCTCTCCAACCCATTTTTTTTATCATATTTTATGCTGGAGAAAATTGCAAATTCTTCTAAGAAAATTTGTGTGTCTATTGAAGAAAGTTACTATTGATTTTAGGAAAATTATATTCTGCTAAAAATACTTGTGTGTATTTTATTTTAAAAAAATAGTTTCCTCTGTCTGTATTTATTTTTGGAAAAATTACTTTTTTATTTTTTAAAAATATATATATATGTATGTATATGTATGTTGGTTTTTGTGTTTATCGATGCCTGAAGATAGGTTGTAATATACTGATTTTAAAAGCAAGTTCATTTAATGGTTTTATTATAGGATTTTTTATTTGTAAAAAAATATAGATATATTTGTATAATAGAGTTGAATTAATTAGATTTTTACATTTCGTAGAATAAATTATACATGATTAGTATGCAAATTGAATGAAGTAATTATAGCATTCAGGAAATGTGATTTTAATACAAACTGATTGAACTTAAGAATTAATGAATGCATATCATTATTAGGAGGTTGTGTCTATGGAAATTAAAGGCGTGTTAAGTGTTTATGATTTTAATATTAGTTTCCTCTAATATGTTATTTTTAGGAAATGGAATTTAGAATGTTGTCATGGATTTTTCAGTTAAAATGTGATTGATAGTTTTAAGGATTTCTTGGTTGTAACTTTCATTTGAGGTTTGAAGTTGGATTTACTCTTTATTTCCCTTGTGTCATTTTCTATTTGTTGTGAATTGGTGTATAGACATGTGGGAACCCTCAATGTCATGTTTTTATCCATTAGAGTTTGAGGTTAAATTGGTCTTTAGGATTCCAGAGGCGAGAGTAAGCCTATTGTATATTGAGTTTATTATTTGATTTGGTATTTGAAAAAAGTTGATCATAATTGTGGTTTTGGGTTTATGCATGGGTTGTACCTCTTTTCATGCATATCTTTGTATGTGGTTGTTGGCAAGATGGTTTATGCCTCGCATGTGCTTCATTTGAGATTTAGTATTTCTCTATGTTGGTACACCCTTTTATGATTTGTTGACTTCGCAAGCCTTTGGAAGTGGTCCATTGATGTTGTGATTTCCTTTGTATTCTTGTCACTCTTGATTGACTTTGAGTCTTGTTGTTTTTGGTTTCATTTTTCTTTGTCAAGGATCCTTTCTTGTCTACTCCTAGCATGGGGGTGGATCTTCAGACTCACACGGTCAGGTGGAATGTTCTACACACCCTGTCGGGTCCCTTGTCAGCGTCCGTGTAGTGCAAAGTACTAGTTGCAAAGTGTTCTAGAGTTTAGTATATTTTATGATGTATATTCTTTGTACCTATCATACCACATAATTGATGTATTATTCTCATGATGTATTGGGAAAGAAATGTTGTAATTTATGTACTTGGACAATTTAATATAATTATTGTAATGTATAGTGTAATATTGATATCCTTATGTGATTGATGATCATGGTCATTGTTATTTTGATATGTCTTGGAGATATGCATGTTTGGGATTCTCATGATTGCATTATATGTTTATGGTTATTGACATGAGGACAATCTTATTTTAAATGAGTTCACACTTATGAATGATTAAGTAACAAATTTATTATGAATGCATGGTTTTTTCATCTTAGGGACACTTCTTGTAAATGCATTTGTATACTGGTTAATTATCATAATTTCTTCAAGTATGCCCCAAAGGACATAGGGTTGCTATGCATATAATCATTTGAATGTCATGGATTGAAACTTAATGTTCATTTCATTTGTGTAATCTTTTAAATAAAAAAAATAAAATTGTGCCATAGTTGTTGTCCTTTGGGGTTTGCGTGACGGGACATTACAACTTGGTATGAGAGCCAAGGTTGTAGCACTAGGATTTTTGGTTAATGTTGCTGCCATGTTTTGTTGTGGTGAGTCATTGTGTGAAAACAGATATAGTTTTAGCCCCTTGTGTCATCCAGGTGTAGATGAGCATGTTGAGTCTTAGCTTGTTGTGGGTGACAGTCATGCTGTTTAGCATTCTCTCGTGTGTCACTTAGCTTCGAGTCTATGTGAGGTCAAGATGACCTTGGAGTTAGTTATAATGTCTTATCTTCGTGCATCTTCTATTTGAGTGTATTTTTGTTGACTTTCTACTATGCGTACACCTTTCCCTCATTCTACCTCTTTTGATGTTTGTGGGTGTTGATTGTATTCTATGTGATTTTAAGGCTATGTGCTGAAAATTCATAATGAGTAATGAAGTTTAGAAACTGTATAAATGGATAAAAGAATGACTTTAGTGCTATCCTAGACTAAGATTGCATGTATTTTTATTAAATTATACTATATAAGTAGTATACTGTAATCATACTGTCAAATAGTGATTTGTTAAAAGAATTATGATGGTTACTTTACGGTTGGTGTAAGTGAGTGACTTAATCAAGTAACATGTATGAAATATTGTTTAGGGTGAATCTTGAAAACTAATTTAACAAACTTTATTTAGTGTGTGCCTTGCAAAGAAATCACTTATTTCATCTCCTTGTGTTCTCGGATGCATAAGTGTAAAGGGAATGCTCTCAGAGTGCATTGGTTATTGAATGCTTATATATACTAGCTAATTTTAAGGTTTATTAAATGAATGTAGTGCATGATAAGTTTTAGGAATAAATCAGAGTTTTCAAACTACTTTCATAAGTATAAATTCATAGGTGAAGTTGATAAAATATTATTTGCATCAGTATATAGCAAAATATCTTATTGCATTGAAGTTCGTAGAGTGCTAGAAGTGTGGTAAGAATGTTGCATTGTATGAGTACGATTAGGTGTATGGGTTAAGACAATATCTTATGTCTTTTCTTGAAGTAGAAATTTAAATATTTTGATTTTATAAAAGTGTTGTATCTGGTATGGTGTGTAAAGGCCTTGTTTGATCAAATAAATGTTTTACCTTAGAAGAAAATGTGATGTTGTATGTTCATTTAGTAAAATACTGGATTAATGCAAAATTGATGTGTTTTGGTGTGTGATTGAATGACGATTCTTCTTATTTATTATTGAACTTGTTATGTAGATAAATGGTAATGTTTTGTGTTGAAAGAAAATGCATTTTGGCATGTATATGATGTGTGACTATGCTAAGTGTACTCTCCTCGGCAAATGAAAATGTTATAACTTGGGTACAATGTTGTTGCATGAGATGAAAATGAAAGTTTCTTTGTGAGGGTATTATCATGAATGATGGAAGTATATATGAATTCTATAATTGAAAGGAATTGATGTTTGTCTCTTGTAAAGTGTATGATATAGTAAATGGTGTTAAAAATAATTTTCATGAACTGAGAAGATTATTATGCTTTGGGATTAGTGTTGTCATTATGTGATGAAAAGAGGTTATGTTTGTCTAGGAGAAAGCAAGTGAGAATTCTTTAGGCTTATGGTATTAATCTTAGCTTTAATGGAGTTGATAAAAGTGAACTTTGAATTAGATGAAGGGGATAATGTTGTTATTTAAGGATTTATAAAATTGATTAAAGAGCTTGCAATTTTGAAGGAAAATTGTGGAGGATGTTGGGAGTACTTGTATTTGATATGTGGCATCAATCATCTATGGGCATATGAGAATAGAGAAAATTTGTTTTCTATGATAATAGGTATGAATGTACTCCTTATGTTGTGGAAACTAGTATCTGTGCAATGTTTGTGTATTTTGTTAAATTTGTGCTTGCTTTGTGTGTCATACGATGGTGATACTACGTACCCATCCATGGGGAAACTATTGTTTTCCTTGGTGTGGAAAGAACCATACCATTCATGTGTTGCATATGTGTTACTAATTGGGGGACAACCCACATGTGGTTGATAATTTTGTCACAAGAGTAGCCAAAAGATACTTATTTTCTTTATACTTTTCTTTTGGTTCTCTAAGCTTCCCAATCTATGGAGGGATAGTAGATGCCATGTCACTCTAAGGGATGGGGTGTACAATGTACGAATAGTTGCAGCACATGGCGACCTTAGCTCGACCGATCCTTGTGGAGCATACCCACTACTTTCGCTCATGATGGGTCAAGCTACTTGATCCATATGTGTTAGCCTAAACCCCATAGTTTTGAGTACAACAACATTGGTTTGTTAGTACATTCCTAGCCATCTGTAGGGACATTGAGCTAGAATTAGCAAGTCAACCTTGTCTATATGAGATGTGAAACTTGAGTAGCCCCATATTAATATACTCTTATATACATAATTATATATACCGTATCTACACATGTTCTAACATGATGCAATGGATACGATGCCACACCCCACTGATGTTCCGACACAATGTTGGTGATGATGCCATGTTGCTAATGGTAGCGAGTTGGGCTCGAGGACACGATGCCAAGTTCATAGACATGTGAAGGTAAACTATGAGAATGTGTTATGATAGCCTACTTGTGTGATGAGTGTAATGGGGCCTCACACACTTGTAGAGGGATACTCATGTTTGCTTTCAATAGTGTTTGGGTCAGCTAGCATATGGGTATGTCCTAGCCATGTATACCTTTGGCTACAACGAGTACCTACATGTGCCTTCTCCATGAGCTATCGCTATGTAGGGTTTTTCTAGTGTGTGCCTGCTTCCACGGAGCCACAGACACACTACCATGCGGCATGCGACTAGTGTGTGCCTTCTCCAATTGGTGTATGACCATTCCGCATTGAGATATGAGGCGGGATGGGTGCTGAGGTGCACATCCCATGCGAGCAACCAATGAGTGTGTGGGCTACTTGGCTAGTCCATGTCGCGTGACGACGCGATGTAGGGTGTACCCGAGGAGTACACTTTGAGCCATGTGGATGGCATGATCATTCCGCACCACATGAGGGCTACAACTATAGCTTGGCATTGTTCCCTCCTTCCTCATTTGGTGGCTAGTATCTAGTCATGCAGTGTTGTACAGTGCAATTTCAAAGATTGTGGACTTTCTTTATTGTTATTGATGATTTTGTGTTGATTGTGAAAATTGACACCTTGTTTATATTTGATTGTGATGGGTTAGCCACACCTTGTGATCTCATTTGTTCATAGCCCTCATGGTTATATTTGATTTAGTATTGAAATTGCACACATTTCTTACTTTATTGTTGAAATTGAACCTTTATTTGAAATTTATTTATGTCTTTGGTGGCTAAATTAGTTTATCCTTATTGTTTTTTATGTTGGCCATGTGTTGTATTGTGATTCCTCTCCAAGTATGTATGAAGCAGACTTGGTGAGTGTATACGAGGAAGCAGACACAGGGAACCTTGAGGATGGGGGTATGTGAGGCTATTACACAGCTAGGACCCACTACCCACCTATCTGTGATGACCATCTCTTAGAGGCTAACCACCTCATACAACAAGCAATGGGTGATTGTGGTCTTTTTTGGATGGTCTCATCATATGTCTGTGGCCTAACACCAACAAGCCACTGAGTGTGAGGAATGGATTATGTGAGATGGATATTTGCTCTTGTCTCATGGATTTTGTTTCATGGACTAGTATGCTACTTTCTGGTGTCCAAATGGACCCTTGTGTAGCCTTGTGTTGTGCATTTCCTAGTGATGTGACTGTGTATGTATGTGTTACAAGAATATTTCTTATATTTTGTGCATATTGATGTAAAAGAGGGATAGCCATGCTATCATAAATGTGAGTGTATTGCAATTTTGTGGTATTAAATAGATTGGATATTATTGAAAATTGTAAATTGTGACTTGAAATAAGTTACTGAAACATGATATGGTGTGTATTTTTGAATTTCAAGTAATCATATGATGTGTTTTCCTTGTATGATATTTTGAAGATGTTTGTTTTGTGAATGGAAAATTGAGTTAATTGGAGTACTTACTATATTATTAGTGTTAAAACCAAGTATTTTACTATAAGAAATGTAAGGATTTATAAATAAAAGTGGTTAGGAAGATATTATTTTCAAATGTGTAGCCAAATAGTTACTCTTATTGTAATGATTTAGAAAGAGGATGTACATCAATTATAGATTAGAGAAATTTTGGGACTAATGTGTGTTAATGTTTCCATTTTGAGCCTTGTGACTTCCAGGAGTAAGTCAAGTCTTAGGGGTGGAGGATGTAGTGCCCCTTTGTTTTCACTTGGGATGTGTAGGTAGTCTGGCTAAGGAATCTGAAGAGGAAGATGGAACAAGGGCTTCTGATGGTACTCTTGTGGGTATGAGGTACATTGTTTTCTTATGATGTAGAGATTTAATTGGATAGCTTAGCTTACTTGTTGATCATAATACTTATTTTATGACATTGATGTTATGATGATACATTGTGGTTGAATTTAACTGGTTATGCTTATATCTAGATGTAGTATTATGTTGTTATGCAATAGACTAGTAATTGCTTCATGATGATTATGATGTGATTAGTATAGCTTAATGATGTTATTATTATGCTCGATGTTGTAGTTACTAGTGGGGGGTTTTGGTGAGAGGACGGTGTAGCATCACTCATTCGTGAGCACCCTGCTATGTTGTGATTCCTTCTCATAATGTGCTTGTGTTTGAATATATATGCTTAACATTTAATATCATGCAGGATGCAGGTACAAGACACTGACTCCACCTGCATTGTCAGGTCTAATCGTGTCCCATAAAACCCAATGGGTATGATGTTGAAAAAAAAGTTGACAAGAAAGTGTCCCTGTCCTTGAAGTTGGTCACCCCATTGTTGTGTCTAGCAGTGTCGATCGTCTATGACATTGTCTTCATATCGGTATTGCTTAGTGTTGGTCATTAAATCTAATCTTTGTCTATATGTCGTTTAAGTTGATGATTATACTTGATGTTTCCTTGTGAGATAATTAATGCTATTTAATTAAGTTATTAAATAGTTAGATGAATGTTGCTAAATTAATTATTAAATTTAAAGTTATTAAGTTTTAAAGATTGATAAATTCAAATGTGGTTATTTAAATAAGGGAAAATAAATAAATAAAGTATAAAAATAGTAGTGGTTATAATTATAAATAGTTATCTTGTAAAATAGAATAAAATATAATTTAATGGTTTAATTATTAAGTATTAATTTAAGGATAAACATTAGAATAAAGAGATTTTTAATTAGTTAGTTGAGAGATAACTATGAGTTTTCAAATCAAATAAAAATAAAAGTGGCAAGATTTCATTGGGATGGAAAAATCAAAAAAGGAAAGAATAATACAATTTAACGTTTTAATTGTTAAGTATTAATTTAGTGAATTATTTTTAATAGTAAGTTTTAAATAAATATTAGAAATAAAGAATTTTATTAACAAATTAAGAAATAATCACGAGTTTTAAAATTAAATAAAGGGAAAAGTGATAAGTGTTCATTTGGAAAGGAACTTGCTAATTTAACTTGAATGTTGCTTTCGTAAACAAAAGAGATTTTTTTTTTATTAATTTTTGTGTGATAATTATGAGCTTTAAATTTAATAAAAATAAAAGCTAAAGATTTTATTCTAAATGGAAAAAAAACAGGAAAAGAAGAAAAAGGATGAATGCTTGTTCATTTTTCTATTAAAAAACTAAAAGGCAATGGAAACTTGTTATTTTGATTGATTTTTTTTGAAAAATAAAATAATTTTTTAATTTAATGGGAAGGAATAAGGATTTTTTTTAACTTGGTTTTTTTTAAAGATTTTTTTCGAATAAGAAACTTTGTATGCAAAATTTTGTCTCTTTTTTCCTTTCTCTATAAAATAATTCATACAGAAATTAGATCCAAGAAAAATTTTCAAAAAATTGTCGTGGTAAGAGGGATAAATTTGTGAAGGGTTGTTTTGAAAGAGCAAAGACAAGATTGCCACACACATCACTCTGTTTGCAGAGCGTAGGACTATAAGTTCATTAATAGTTAACCATTTTAATGGTTGTTCGAAATTTATTGTTCAAATTCGTGTACTTGTTTTGGGATTGTAATTAAAATGGTTTAAGTTTTATTGGGGGATTGTAATTAAAATGGTTTAA
Organism: Sequoia sempervirens; assembly: GCA_007258455.2. Taxonomy (NCBI): domain Eukaryota; kingdom Viridiplantae; phylum Streptophyta; class Pinopsida; order Cupressales; family Cupressaceae; genus Sequoia; species Sequoia sempervirens. Next base: position 186,819,348 of record VDFB02373365.1, read on the forward strand.
GTTTTATTGGAAAAGGGTTGGTGTTTTCTATGCTTACTTTTGAATCGAGCTAGGTGTGAAATGAGTTGTTTGATTTGGCTTTTTCAATTCTTCACCCATAAGTTTAGTTCCAGTGTTGTGGTTTGGGGGTTGATACCAATTTTTTTTCTCCAACCCATTTTGTTTATCATATTTTGTGCTAGACAAAATTGCAAATTCTTCTGAGAAAATTTGTGTGTCTATTGAAGAAAGTTACTGTTGATTTTAGGAAAATTATATTCTGCTAAGAATACTTGTGTGTATTTTATTTCAAAAAAAATAGTTTCCTCTGTATATATTTTATTTCTAGGAAAATTAGTTTTTTCTTTTTTAATATATATATATATGTTTATTTTTGTGTTTATCAATGCGTGAAGATAGGCTGTAATATACTAATTTTAAAAGCAAGTTCATTTAATGGTTTTATTATAGTATTTTTATTTAAAAAATAAAAAAAGATATATTTGTACAATAGTGTGGACCTTAAAATCTGCAAATGGTTAAATAACTAACATACACAAGCATGATTAGTGTTAAAACAAAGCAAGATTTTAACATCCATATGAGATATCTAACATGTTTTAAAATGCTATCAAATAACAAGATAAATAAAAGCATACAAAGAAAAACATGAAATCTATCTATCCCATAGTGGATTTGTGCTATTGTAGAAAATAGCCCTTTCCCAATCCTTGCTTAAGCTTGATATTGCCAATGATGGTGGACAAAATCAGTTCCCAATTTAAGAGAATGACTTTGCATGAGTGATTGTGGAGGATTTGATCAAGGATGAAGCCTCTATTTGTAGATTCTCAAATACTAAGAGTACTCATAAGAGAGCAATGTGGGATCAAAAACAAGCCAATGAAAAGAAGCCACTTGTCAACTTGTGATAGGCTGGAGGATTGCAAGATTTGGGAAATGTGCCCAAGAGGGGGAAATTTCAAATTTGAATTTGATGACAAGATAAGTTAAATGCTAAGCTTGACTTGTGAAGGGGACATGTAAGAGCTCATTAATTGCTTTGTTGGATGTACATGTCCACTTGATTTTGAATTCAAACTTGAGGGAATATTCCCCATAAATGCCATGTTGAAAGAAAATAAGGAATTTAATAAATCAATAAATTGATTTATTTGTGCAAGTGTCATTATCTAGAGGATGTGATGGGTGATTAGGCTAGGCTAATTAGGATTAGGTTAGCTTAATGATGATTAGGATGCTTTTGACTTTTATGACTTAAATATTTGATTTATTTAAATCAGAAAAGGATGGAAAATGCATTTGGATTTAATTAAATGAATGTTTGATTTATCTGATTAAAAGGAACAACCTTAGGAATGAACTTAATGAGTTTAATTTATCCGATGAATGGATGAAGGTGAACTTGATTAATTAAATGAGTGGATGCATGTGAAGCTTGGTTTACTTGATGAATGCATAATGCTAATTTTGCATGTCTACATTTTGCCCCTCTTTGAAGCAATGTACTTGTTGCATTGGTTCAAAGAATAAACTTGTCACAATCAAAATTAAAAAAAATTCTTATTTTTTTGGATGCCCCTACAGGAAGAAGTACACTGGTACATTGCCCCCTCAAGAGATCGAGCGAAAAGATTCGATTTGAGGGTGGATCTCACAATAAAGAGGTTTAAGATGGATGGTTATGGATCATTGCGATGATGATGCAAATGAGATGATGATGTGATTATGCAACAGATGTTTTATGCAAATGTATCATTTTATGAGATGCTTAGACTAATAGATCTATATTATGATGATGATTATGCAATGCATGTGAAATGATCGTTGTTTCCTATTATGTATGATATGAATGATATGTGGCATGCTGACGGTTTGTGGATGTAGGATGGATGCATGATGGATGCATTGGTGATGTTATGTTAACACGGAAATAGAAAATAAGATGATGACAAGAGGATCCCACAAGTCCATGATCTGACGAGACTTTATTAGAGACGCTGATGAGAAATGATGATGATGATAGATGGATGATGATTTGCTTATGAAGGATTGGGATTTTAAAAGGGCTACTTACCTTATGTTTGATAACACATGTAGATACAATGAATCAAGGTATAAAGAACCAGGATGGTGTTGTACCTAGTGTGATGGACTTTGACATGACAAACAAATAGGAGTAATCTTGTTCACACTTGATATACAGAAACCTTGCTAGGACATACCTAACAAAGTAAGTATTCACCAAGTTATTTTACAAGAACATCCAACAAGCACAACAGACAAAAGATAATGATCATTGCCCCATTCCTATCTCTCTAAATCCTTCGTTTGAATATCATCAAGAGGTCCTTGGAATGAGCGCACTAAGATAAATCACAAGAAAATATCAAGTACGCAAACAAGCCAATGTTCTTCATACCTTCATCCAAAGGGATTTGTTTTGATAGGATAAGAATCCAAGGTGATATCCAAAATGATGCCCCATTGTCAGAACGATATATCCTAGGACATGCATTGTATAGGATGATGATGATTTGATAAGTTGATTGATAGGCTATTGATATAACCTCTTGGTTGATTGACATGTCTAAAAATGATCAAGAGTTTGATTTTGTTTTAAAGGTTTGTTGTTTGCTTTTAATTTTACGATTGAAGCTTGCTTTTGTTGGCTGCTATGATTGTTTATATTTTTTTTTCCAAAGAATGAAGGTGACGATTAGTTTATTATGGATGATAGATTATTTCAAGTGAAAGTGAAATGAGATAGATGGATTTTTTTTAAATATTTGGATGTTTTGACATTTTTGGAATGTTTTGAGGCTATTTTTGGTATTTTCAAGATTTTTACAAATGTTTTAATTTTTGGATTTTGCGATGTTTCGGGGTTTTCTGAGATTTTATGAATGTTTTTGGATTTTGTGTTTTTTGAATGTTTTTTTGATTTTGATGTTTTTTTAATGTTTCTGGATTTTGATGTGTTTTGGATGTTTTTCGATTTTGATGTCTCGAGGGCTAATCAAAGATGAGCCTTGCCTACGTTTAAGCTCAGAGACGATGTAGTTTAGATTCCAATTATTTTTGATGTTTTTTCTAATTTTATGAGTGTTTTTAGATTTTTTGATATGTTTTGGATGTTTTTTTTAATTTTTTGATGTTTTGGATGTTTTTGAATTTTTGCATGATTTTGACGATTTTGATATGGACATGTGTGACGATATCAGTTCTTTGTTTGGGATTTTGCTGAAAACCAAGCTAAGGTTGACTAATCGAATTGATGGATTGATGATGATGATAACATTACTGAGGATACACAACAATGCAAGGATTTGATTGATCATGATTGATGACGATAACATTGTTGAGGATGCACAACAATGCAAGGATTGATGATGATAACATTGTTGAGGATGCACAACAATGCAAGGATAGTGTTAATCAACACAATGATCGGGAAGGATATCCCAAGATTATGGATTGATTGGATTCGATTGATGAAGCTTGATTTGGAACAAAAGTTGTTTGAATGATTTGACATTACGTTTGAAGGGTGCGTTAGACGCAACTGATATTGATTATTTGGATTAATGTTCAATTGAAAGATGCAGACTGATATGGAATGTCTTCTCATCAAAATATGCCATGGGCTAGTGATTTGAAACTTTTCTCACAAGTGGTGGACCAATTTGATTTCACATTTTCCAATGTTTAGATCACCACATAAGTTGGAGGATATAGATCAAGATTTATTCCCGAAGCAAGATGTAAATATCTGCCCCTAGTGTCTAGCAATGTATGGAATGCCATGGATAGATGCCTAGATAGGTGTATGGATGGATGGATATGGCAATAATGCAAAGGATGCCAAGGATTATCTTGCAATAAGATAAGGTGTTCAGATAGAGGATGACTCATTAGATAATGCTTCATGGCTCAAATAACATTGGATAGGATAGGATCAATGAAAATGAACCATGCCAAGATGTTTTACATTAGCAAGCGTAAAGTGTGCCCCAAACTTTCATCAAGATCAAGATAACTTTGACTATGGATGCAAATGGATGAAAATGGATTAGATAAATGGTTCGTGGATGAATGGATTTATTATGGATAAGACAAATGGAATGTTTCCTTTATTATGGATGGGATGAGATGCTTTCACCTGAAGTGGGGCACGTAGATGCTCGATTCTACACATGATGCCTATTTGCCAGGTTTTCATCATGGTACCTGCCCAAAGCACCGCCTATGCAGTTTTCACTAGAGGACGATTGTTTTCTTTACTATTCTCGATCCATTTTCTAATTTTTTTGGATTTTGATTTTTATATTTTTATATTTTTTGATTTTTTTGAAATATTTATGCTCATGTTGAATCACAAGGTGTTGCTAATATAGATGCCCCTGTCATAATGTGCCATTGATATCCTACTTGAAGAAGCTGCTTTGCTAAGATACATGCACTTGAATGCAGCCTTTGGGATTCCTTATCTGCTTCATCGATATCAGAGTTAACTTTGTATTTATGTGTACATCGTGATAGAGTGCCTTCCGAATCCTTATAATGAAGGGTCGTTGCCAATACATGGTCAATTTGAGAATTGGATATCATGTGTGGAGGCGTGGAGGGAGTGGATTTAGGGATAGGAGATGGATTGGTTGATAGTTTGGAACCTTTGCCTCTCCAAACTTGGGAAGATGAGCAATGAGGGGTGGATACGAAAGTGTGTGTGGAATTAGGACCAACTGCTAGATACACTTTGTACGTCTCTTGAAATACTTGCTTTTTCTTTTGTGGACATCTTTGATGGATACTTTTCCCTTTTTTATTTTTCCCCATAGTTTCTTTGACTGATGGAGTTGATAGAGATGATCTTTCTTTGTATTATTTGGTATCCATTTGTATTTGATTTGTCCATTATGCTTTCCAGCTTCTTTTCCTTTGATAACATTCTTCATACTTTGATTCAATTCTTTCTTTTGATGTTGGTCCCAATTCATGGATGGGGTGATGGGTGGATGAAGATTCATAACGTGGTTGGTTGTAGTATTGACACTGATTTCATCATAAGGATTCTTCGTGCTCCCTATGTTGACGTTTGTTTGAGATGAAGTTTTCCCCAGTATGGTGGTAGAAGTACCTTCATGCTTTGATTTTTCCTATTCTGAGATGTGTTGTTCAGTAAACATGCTCTGACAAATGACCACTGTAGATGACATTGTTTCAATTTGTCGCTCTACTAACTCTAAATTATATTTTTTTGTCTAACTTGTTTCCTTGAGCTGATAATGTTGGATATCTACATACCTAATGTCCTTTTGGGATATATTTGATCTTGATGTTGACAACTCTATTTGGCTGTAGGAATCAATAACCTTCTCTTTTTGTGTAATAATATCAAGAGTAAAGGGATCCTATTCTGAATGAAGATCATCTATGTGTCCATCCATGGAAATAATCTCATGGGTAGATGGAGGAGTATGTGCTACATGGATATGATCATCTTGCATAGATAGGAGAGTATCCATTAGATTGTTGTAGTATTTTGAAGATACAAATTCTTGATCTTGAATGATTTCGGGGTTGCTTTTGACATGCTTTGGATCAATTTCTTGACATGGGTCAGTTTCAAAGGATGGATTGCTTACAAAGGGTTCTTGGATGTCGTCATTATACATGGTAAGTGGTTCAATATCCCCAAGTGTCGAGTTCAGGGTTCCTTCAGTATTTGTAACCATGAGGTCAAAGGGTGTCAATATGTCTTGGAAAGGACCATTGCTAGACCTTGATGAAAGATTTTGATCATGCTTTGGAATAAATTCTTGAGATATGTCATCTAACTCATAAGGCGATGTAGATACATTTTCAACATGATCATAGGTGAACAGATTGTGCATTATGTCAATAGGATCAAATAATCCTAACACTCCTTGAAATAGATCACTAAAAAGTGGCTCTTCATGTATGGTGAGTTGATCATCAGATGGGGTGGAAACATCTTCAAGGTGCTCATCGATGGAGTGATTTTGATCATTGTTTTCAACAATTGTGATGGACGGATTTCCAATGTCTTCAACCATAGGGTCAAATGATGTTGACATTTCTTGAATTGGATCATTGTTTGTTATTGTTGGCGAATTTTGATCACGATTGAAAAGTGACTCTTGACCTATGTTGATTTGATCTTCGGATGAGATAGAAACATTTCCAATGTGCTCTTTGATGGATAGATCTTGATCAATGCTTTTGAGAAATTATGGAGGGGATATTGTCAATGCTATCACTAGTGGTTGAATGTTCATCGGTATCCCCAATAATTATCATTTTTCGTGTTTGAGCTTGTGTTTGCTAGGTAGCTTGAGAGGCTTCGGCAGCTTGGGTAGCTTGAGCGGTGTGGGTAGCTTGATATTGTTGAAGCACTTGTTTGTAGGCTTGATGCGCTTTTAGTGTGATGTTACAATATTGACTTATTGCACTTGGTTTTGGTGGTAGTGCTGGTGTATTTGGAATCATGTTGGATGTTGTGATGAGTGGTTGAGATATGCTTGGAGCTATTATGGTAGTGAGGGGTTGAGATATGATGGTTGTGATAGGGGTGGTTGGAGTGATCAAAATGATAGGCCCTTGGGAGACCATATTTTGATTTGTCAGGATTGATATTTTCATTTGATTAAATACCATCTGTTGGTATGATGTCGGTGGTATATTCAAAGGATTTGATGCGATAATTTGATTGGTGTTAGGTGGATTGATTTGGATGGAGTGATTGGTGCTAGGTAAAGGGGGAAGCCCTAAAATGAGGAATGATGTTGATATGGATAATGGTGGTGGAGATGTCTCTTGGCGTAATGACTCAACTATTTTGGTAAGTGTAGCAATTTGATCTCGGCAAATTTGATCTTAATTTCGATCTTGACTCCCTTGATATAGTTGATTTGGCTTTTGTTCAAGCAGATTTTGGATGCATACTTGTGTTGTTTGTACGGGATCATGGAAAAATTGATTTTGGACAATGTTCCAATTTGGGACGATGTTCAGATTTGGCATGATAGGTTGAAATTTAACATTATCTTGATTTAGGTAACTTTGATTTTGCATGGTGTCACCTTGTCTTGGAGTCGTTAACATCTTGTTTGGATTTTGAAAAATATTCGTATGATTTGAAAACATATTTATCCCAAATTTTTCCAGATTCATGTTTGGAAAACCTGTACTTGATACATTCTCATTTGGCATGTAGGGATTTGGTGGGATGATGTTGTTCGTTTGAAGCCTCATGCATTGATTGTTCGGTTGGTGGATTTGTAGGTTTGGACTTAGATCTACCATCGAGAAATGTGTTCCAATCTTTGATTTGGGCATACTCACACTTGTTGTGGCATTGACATTTGTAGAAGGTAATAGTCTCATGTATGGTTTGCATAGATGTGAGTGTTGATAATCAATCGGCGTTGTAAGGCTTTGATAGCTTAGTTGACTTGGATTGCTCATGATGTATGGATCAACTTTATATTCCATGTTCCTCTTGTGTTTTGACCTTGTTTCAAAGGTGACCTCTAAGGTTCTTAGGACTAATGATGAGATGAGGGATGAAAGGTGTAAATGATATGAGTGTTGAATGTTTAGGGACTTTGGATCAATGCTAGACTTAGGGTTTGATTTTGATTGGTTTGATTTGGATAACGAACTTGTAAACCCTAAGATGTTAGATGTGATCTTAGGATGAACTTGTTCAAAGAGTTGCTAATTTAGCTAAAGGTATGAGAAAGGATTCATTCCCATACTCCTAACTAAATAAGGTGATTTTGATTTTTGATGATTTTCCCAAGTCTAGAATGATGCTTCCAAAGCTCTAAAGTTGTTTAGGAGATAGATTTTGATAGATGTTTGGAATTTGGATGAAGTGTTTGATTTCATCCTAAATGAACCTAAGAAGGACTTGTTTCAGAGATCAAGATAGTGAAGAACATGCCTTTCTCTAAAAGTAATTCAAAATCAAAAAGACCAATGTTTGCATGAAAACCATATGACCAAAAGATGTCAAGCACATATGTGGGGTCCAATTGATTTAATCTTTTCTTAATGGATTCTTTTTACCACAAACATGCTCTTGATTATATTTTGAACTAGATGTCTAATGTCTCAACTTTCCCCTTATCCCACAAAGTGTGTTATGCAGAAACCAAGGAAATTTGAGAAAAAGGTTACCTATTGTTGACCTTAGTAGGAGCAAATTGAGATGAAATCCAAATGCTTAGAAGCCTCTAAGGATATGAATCCCAAGGGAAATCAATAACATGTGAATTTGTTCAAGCATATTTTCCTCTCCTAAAGGGTTTGCAATTTTGATGATTCGTTGAATGTTGGTTTCGATATTTTGGATCACACATTGTGTTTTTAAACAAAGAACAAGTACAACCCTATGGATGTGAAAGACAGTATTTGTTGAATCCCCACTTGGACAAGTCTAGCTATGCTTATCTTTAGCGAATGGTTAGATTCTTGACCCCACTGGCTCCCCTCCATGGCACTCACTTATATGAGGCAACCAAGCATCAACACCCATGAAACTCCCATGGCATGTTTTCCATTTCTACTAAAAGACCATAAAAGTGTGGGGTGGCTTCAAAATGACCATTTTTGCACCAACAAATAGTTTAAAGGATTTTGGAAAATTCTAGCACATGGGTTCTAGTAAGGACTTTCTGTTCGTGGAGATTGACCCATACAACAAAAGTCCCCTTTCAAATCCATCTTGTCAGAATCAACTGCGTGATACTGGAATTTACTCCAATATCCACATTTATATACTGGTTGGAAATACTCTTGGCTTTAGAGTGTTACCAGTTGAGTCGTTCTCTTGGGTGAGTACTTTTTCCCCAAGGTGGGCCCTCTAGGATAAACAAAAGCAAGCAAAGACAAAATCCGTAACTCGATCAATCTTTGACAACTCAAAGAAAGAGAATATACACGATGATGCTCTACTCACACTCGCACAAGATGTTCAATTTTAAACCCAAATCAAAGTGTGTATGGGAAATTATTTACTCAACTTAATGTCACCAAAATCCTTTTGATTCTCAAGATCGCCGTGAGGCACAAGAGAAGCGCATACGTCTTTTGATGATATTACTTTGTGTAAATAATTACAAAACAATAAAGGCACACATTCATTTTATCCTTCAAAGCAATGATTTGATTCGTCTTAAAACACCAATGGAAAGATGAAGATTCGATTGTTCAATTTGTTAATCTCAAATGAAATCTAGTCAAGTTGCCTAAAGTTGATTTTAACCTCTTTGCAATGAAATTTGAAATGAGTTAGCCTAAAACAGAAAATTAAGGTGTGCAACAGAGGCAAAAAGCATTTAAAAATGCTTTTGGGTTTCAAGTTTTGATTTCTCAAATCCTTAGCTCCGATCTTGCATTTTCTCAACTCCAAGGCTTGATTCCAATGTTGATTTCACCTTTTTCCTTTGTTCTCCTTTGTTTTCCTTTGTTATCCCTTGTTAGCCTTCTTCGCTTTCCTTTTGCTTTTCCTTGTACCTTCCTTTGTTTTCCTATTTGGAAAAAATAAATTTAATACAAATAATTTTAAGCATTAATTTTAATGACATAATGATTTTTAAATGACAAAGAATAATGATTTTAAACCAATGAAATGAATCATTACTTAAAGTCATAACTTAAAAATAGATAAACATTTGCAACAATTTTAAGTAGGATTTCAAATCCCCTTCACTTATCCTTAAACAAAAATCATAAATGAGCAAGACCAAGTAACGAGGGTACCTGCAAAACATAAATGAGTAGTTTCAAGATATAAATGTTATCTATGATTATACATTATCAATGCCATCTTATATTGGCCTTCCCCCAAGAAATTAAATGTGGGATTTAAGTTTTATGGTTTAAGTGTTTGGCTATATTTCCCATTTGCACTTATTATACATTTGCAATTGTATATGAAATTAATGCCTTGTTGAAAGAGTATTCATTATGTACTTTGTTGTTTATTCACCTCAGAGGGGACCACATTTATTGACAGTGGAAATAAATCTAGCGTGATTAGATTGCTTTTAAAGACAATTTTATCTTAGTCAAGCCTTCTAGCAAAGCCTAAAGGATTTGTGGTTGTCGGAGCTATAGGGAAAGGCCAAAACAAGAAGAATTTGCATGTCACGAAGAAGAACAAGGCTAAAAAAATGACAGGCTAACCCCAAAGTCAAAATGATTCTACCTAACATTAAGTCACAACAACATTAAATAAAAGCATCATGATGTCAAAGGGGTCGCAGCAATTGGTAAAAGCTCGTGGTAGAAAATGGAACAAAATGAGTGATATGACACATCGAATCTCCCTGGGTTGTCATTGGCTATGAAAAGCTAGCTCGGTCTGTGAGTGAAGGACATGATTTTAATTGGTATCTACAAAAAGAAAAGCTAGCGATTTCAAGCTAAGACATTCATTATCATTACCAACCACGCATGAAGACTAAATGTGAGGCCGATTCTGCCTGTCAAGGATTTGACATTTTTATTGATTGTACTAGACTTATGCTTCCTGTCAGAAAATTGTGAAAATACTAATGAGAGAAACAATGTCAATGCTTCTTATGCTTGAACTGTACGCAATATCAAATTTGCATTCAAAACAAAGAACAACTTAGATCATCAGCATTTGAGTGTTTGATACAATGCCCGAACGAGATGTGGTAGCTCGAAAATGTGATGGTTGCGGGATATGCACAGAGTGGATTCATTGAAAAGGCTTTAGAAACCTACAAGAAAATGCAGTTAGCAGGTGTGAAACCAATTTCTACCAAGTTTAATGTTTATAATAATCAACGCAACTAGCAGGTGTAGAGCCGTATTCTATAGTCATAGAAACTTTTAAAGCATATGTATTTGGTAGATGAAGATTCAAAGTAAAAGATGTAAGCTATAAAGACTGGCAACAACTTTTTTAAAAGCTTTCAAGCCAATGTATTTGGCAGGTGTAAATCCAAGTTCCACAACCACTGCTAGCATCCATTGCAACTTGTACCAAAATGAAATCATAGAGGGGTGCGCAGAATGTCTGACAGCATGCCTTTACCAGTGTTGGTAGATGAATAGCCTGGCGAATGGATTTTTTAGCATCATCCAAGCTACTGCAAAAAGTATTTTTATCTAAACATTACAAAGCATCAAATCAGAGTGCATTTTCAATCTGCTAAATCTGCAAATGATAATTTCAATGACATATGATGTTTGATATCCATGTCTTGAACTGTGTGTATTGTTCATTCACCTGGTAGATGTCTCTGAACCTGCAAAATGACCCGATATGTTAAATGATCTACATATTATAATTGGTAGATGTCAAGTCTTTAACTTTTCTTCTGGGTACTTTATACTAGTGTTACAGAGTACCACAAAAAATACAACATGATCATAGCACAAAAGCACCAATAATAACGCTATCAAAATCATAGATATTTTTGAAATAATTCCTGTTATTATTTACTTCAAGTTTATGTGGGAAGAACGAATCAAATCATGATGCAACCATACTAAACTCGGAACCCTCCTGAACCTACCCTCAGGCACGCGGGGAAGATGTCGGGAAAGCTGTTTGGAAGCTATGATAAAATTTTGGATCTTTCCATATTTTCTACCAAATTGAGGAATATCCTTTGGGTTAGTCGATTTATGCTACTTCCACTAAATATATTCAGCTAATAAAGAGGCACTTGTACAAAAAGTCGTAGCCATCATAAAGTGAGAAACAATCATAATTGAATAAAAAGTGATAGAATTGTCTGGCCACACGTTTGCTTCACATGTGATGCCTGAAACCAACAAAAACTATTAGCGTCCTTGAATACCAACCAAGAATAGTCTTACCATTTGTGCCTTTGGGAAATGCATTTGGCAAGTGTAAAACAAACTTCCACAATCTTCAGCAAACATCGTCCCCTGCAACATGAAACATTCACCAAAGCAGTAATGAAGAAGGCACGCGTACTGCTCTTTAGACTATCTCAAAGAGACATGGTCTCATAGATCATGGTAATTGTAGGATATGCACAAAAATGCATTTGTTAAAAAGGCTTTAGAAATTATCAAGCAAATGTAATTGACAGGTGGAAAGCCAAATTGAAAAAGCTTTTTAAAACTCTCAAGTTAATGCGCATTTACATCTATGTACGAGCACTAATGTAACTGGGTAGCATGTGCTCCTTAAAGAAACTAGACTATTCCAGGGCAAGTTTTCTCTTTAAATAAAACAGGGTCCGATCTCTACTTATAAAATCTTCCATTTAAAAATGCACTTAAAATGTAGAAGCATAAACAAGGCCCGTCAGAAAAGAGGCAAGCATTCAAAATATCAATCATTCAATATTATCTTCACTTATTTGTAGAAACTTTAGAAACCTTTACAAATGTTACGCTTACTAAACAATGCCATCCTTCTAGTGCCATTATGTGGACCTTAAAATCTGCAAATGGTTAAATAACTAATATACACAAGCATGATTAGCGTTAAAACAAAGCAAGATTTTAACATCCATATGAATTATCTAACATGTTTTAAAATGCTATCAAATAACAAGATAAATAAAAGCATACAAAGAAAAACATGAAATCTATCTATCCCATAGTGGATTTGTGCTATTGTAGAAAATAGCCCTTTCCCAATCCTTGCTTAAGCTTGATATTGCCAATGATGGTGGACAAAATCAGTTCCCAGTTTAAGAGAATGACTTTGCATGAGTGATTGTGGAGGATTTGATCAAGGATGAAGCCTCTATTTGTTGATTCTCAAATGCTAAGAGTGCTCATAAGAGAGCAATGTGGGATCAAAAACAAGCCAATGAAAAGAAGCCACTTGTCAACTTGTGATAAGCTGGAGGATGTGCAAGATTTGGGAAATGTGCCCAAGAGGGGGAAATTTCAAATTTGAATTTGATAACAAGATGAGTTAAATACTAAGCTTGACTTGTGCAAGGGACATGTAAGAGCTCATTAATTGCTTTGTTGGATGTACATGTCCACTTGATTTTGAATTCAAAATTGAGGGAATATTCCCCATAAATGCCATGTTGAAAGAAAATAAGGAATTTAATAAATCAATAAATTGATTTATTTGTGCAAGTGGCATTATCTAGAGGATGTGATGGGTGATTAGGTTAGGCTAATTAGGATTAGGTTAGCTTAATGATGATTAGGATGCTTTTGACTTTTATGACTTAAATATTTGATTTATTTAAATCAGAAAAGGATGGAAAATGCATTTGGATTTAATTAAATGAATGTTTGATTTATTTGATTAAAAGGAACAACCTTAGGAATGAACTTAATGAGTTTAATTTATCTGATGAATGGATGGAGGTGAACTTGATTAATTAAATGAGTAGATGCATGTGAATCCTGGTTTACTTGATGAATGCATAATGCTAATTTTGCATGTCTACAAATAGAGTTGAATTAATTGGATTTTTACATTTCATAGAATAAATTACACATGATTAGTATGCAAATTGAATGAAGTAATTATAACATTCAGGAAATGTGATTTTAATACAAACTAGTTGAACTTAAGAATGAATGAATGCATATCATTATTAGGAGGTTGTGTCTATGGAAATTAAAGGTATGTTAAGTGTTCATAATTTTAATATTAGTTTCCTGTAATATGTTATTTTAGGAAATGGAGTTTAGAATGTTGTCATGGGTTTTCAGTTAAAATATGATTGATGGTTTTAAGGATTTCTTGGTTGTGACTTTCATTTGAGGTTTGAAGTTGGATTTACTTTTTATTTCCCTTGTGTCATTTTCTATTTGCTATGAATTGGTGTATAGACATGTGGGAACCCTCAATGTCACGTTATTCTCCGTTGGAGTTTGAGGTTAATTTGGTCTTTAGGCTTCCAGAGGCGAGAGTAAGCCTATTGTATGTTGAGTTTATTATTTGATTTGGTATTTGACAAAAGTTGATCATAATTGTGGTTTTGGGTTTATGCATGGGTTGTACCTATTTTCATTTGTATCTTTGTATGTCGTTGTTGGCGAGATGGTTTATGCCTCGTGTGTGCTTCATTTGAGATTTAGTATCTCTCTATGGTTCTACACCCTTTTATGATCTGTTGACTTCGCAAGCCTCTGGAAGTGGTCCATTGATGTTGTGATTTCCTTTTTATTCTTGCCACTCTTGATTGGCGTTGAGTCTTATTATTTTTGATTTGATTTTTCTTGGTCGAGGATCTTTTCTTGTCTACTCCTAGCATGGGGGGTGGGTCTTCAAACCCACACAGTCGGGTGGAACGTGCTACACACCCCGTTGGGTCCCTTGTCAACGTCCGTGCAGTGTTGAGTACTGGTTTGCAGAGTGTTCTAGAGTTTAGTATATTTCCAGATGTATATTCTTTGTACCTATCATACCATGTAATTGATGTATTATTCTCATGATGTATTGGGAAAGAAATGTTGTAATTTATGTACTTGGATAATGTAATATAATTATTGTAATGTATGGTGTAATATTGATATCCTTATGTGATTGATGATCATGGTCATTGTTATTTTGATATGTCTTGGAGGTATGCATGTTTGGGATTCTCATGATTTCATTATATGTTTATGGTTATTGACATGAGGACAATCTTATTTTAAATGAGTTCACACTTATGAATGATTAAGTAACAAATTTATTATGAATGCATGGTTTTGTTGTCTTAGGGACGCTTCTTGTAATTGCATTTGTATTGGGATTAGTTATCGTAATGTCTTCACGAACGCCCCAAAGGACATAGGGTTGTTAGTGCATATAATAATTTGAATGTCATGCATTGAAACTTAATGTTCAATTTCATTTGTGTAATCTTTTAAATAAAATAAAAAATAAAAAAATTGTGCCATAGTTGTTGTCCTTTGGGGTTTGTGCAGTGGGGCATTACACTAGGGGTTAGACCTAATAAGGCAAAGGTTAATTTAATAAAGGTTTTGGTCACTCATGTGACCGAGAAACATAGAAAACCAAAAGGATAGATTACAAGTAGGAGAAAGTGTATGTGTGTGTGTAGTAATTTTGAGGGAATATAAGCAAGAGGTAACAAGGATATGTCACAAGTATACATAAGTGTGTATAGTAATTTTGAGGGATTACAAACAAGAGGTAATGAGTATATGTCACAAGTGTACATAGGTGCCTGTATATTGCAAATATATATTAATTATAATTTTATCCTTTAAATTATCATTTATTTATTATCAATCACTAATTATCCTTTATCCATTTAATTATTTTTTTTATTATTTAATTGAATGTGAGCTAATTATCCACTCAATTTTTCTATTTTTCATCTCTTTAGTCTTCATTTAGAAAATTAAAATTTCTATATCCACTACTTCAATCAACTCTTTCCTTCATCAAGTTAACTGCTCTTCCATTTTAGAAACTTCTTCCTCTTCCTTCAATCAACTTTGTTTGCAAATGGAAAAATTAATGTCCATTGTTAGGGGAATAATTTTAATGTCTACACTAATGTCTAGGTCATTGTCAAGTAATAATTCTAACGATCATTGTTGGAATGTATTCAAGTTTAGTTGAATGATGATGTACTTAACTCCCAAGTTATTAAGTTTGAGTTCAAATGGCATGCCTAGCAAATAATGCCTCCACATTTGTAAAGTATGCACTATTTACGTGAGATCTATATTATGCAATATTTGTAAATAATGCACTAGTGCCTCCAACACCATATGAACCCTCCATTAAAAAAAAATTATTGAGAAGGTAGTGGTGGGTTTCTTGTTATATTTACCTAGTTAATTTAGACAATTGTTCACATAATGATCACCACCATGGGTGAAACAACCTCCATGATTTCCTTTTCTTTTAGGAATTACTTTTTGTATGTTTCCTTACTTCATTTTGACCCAATGTCCCTTCTTCTAAATCTATAATAATAATTATTGTTTTGTAAAATTAAGAAGTTGGGTCCACATATATGAGAAGTTTCATTCTTGTAAAAAATCCCAAAATAAATGAATATCTATTTCATAAAAAATAGGCACCCATTTAAGCTCAAGCTCCCAAACCTAAATTTTTAAAATGGATACTGGTTTTTCTTTTCAAAATGAGTACCCATTCTAAAATGAGTTGTTATTGGATGGGTGTACACCTATTTTTTTTCAAAATAAGCAGCCATTCTAAAATGGATACTCATTTTTAATTACCTAATATTTTAGAATGAGCATGCATTTTAGAGTAGGTACATGTTACACAAACTTCAAAATTTTAAGCCCACACCTTTTCTGTTTTTAGGCTTGGAAACCTACCTCTTAGCAGAGAAAGATGCCCACACCTTTTCTGTGAATGGGCTGTTTGCTTGTACTTAGCAGAGAAAGATGCCCAATTACTGGCCACGATGGAGGCTGCGGTGGCTTTGCCTTTGCCCTGTTATTATTTCTACTTCTGAGAGATATAGCAATTAGCAAAAGGGCAACCACTGTTACAGCAAGAGCAATAATGGAAGTTGCTTCCAACGCCATAATTCACGGCCTGCCCTCCTGTAAATAATTGAGATAAGCTAAGAGTTTTGTATAGAATTATACACCAAGAGTTTTGTATGACCACGGCTCTGAGATGTGGGTGAAACACCTTTTGCATTGTTGAGAATATGTCATCCATGACATGTAATATTTTACTTTTTAGGTGGTATTTTGACATGGGAATACACATTTGTGGAGTTGCAGATAAGAAACATTCAAATCAGCAATTAAAAAATATCAAAAGTTTAAAGGCGTGAAGACCACTGAAGCTCTCATCATTCAAAACTCTTTAATAGAAAATATTTAAATTCTCAAAAAAACAGTTTCTATTAAATTAATTTAAATATTAAATTTTGATATCTT
>VDFB02373365.1:186836349-186888737 GCA_007258455.2 Sequoia sempervirens
TAAGAAGCAGGGTGCTGCGTACAAGGCAGGGTGCTGCGTAAGAAGCAGGGCGCTACGTACAAGGTGGGGCGCTGCGTAAGAAGCGGGGCGCTGCGTACAAGGTGGGGCACTGCGTACAAGGTGGGACACTGCCGCCTTTCTATAACAAACTTGTTAGATTTCCAAGAAAACAAGAAAGTTGTGCCCCTCCCACTGCAAGAAACGTGTTAGAAAATCTTTTTAAATTTATCCCTAATCACAGCTAACTCGTTAGAGGAAAGTAAAGCTTTGAGAAGTGGGGCACTTCCGCCTTTCTGGAACGGACCAGGGGGCGCTTCCGCCTTTCTGCGATAGGGCAGAGGGCGCTTCCGCCTTTTTGCAGCAGAAATAGGTGCGCTTCCGCCTTTCTGCGGCAGAAACAGGGGCGCTTCTGCCTTTCTGCGACCTTTTCCTGCACAATTCTTAGCTAAAACAAGGGTTAAATATAAGAACCCATTTGTGGGTCCCACCGGGCGTGCCTAGAAATGTATACCTTGATATCTATCCTACTCTAAATATGCAAAACAACTTAAAAATGCAAGTGATAAAATACCAAAGACACCTCAAGATTAGCCAAAAGAGTGATAAAACAAGAAGGAAAATGGACTAAACAAGATATAAATGATTTCACCTTCCTTGCTGTTGATTTCTCCTTGATTGGCCCTTGCTTGGAATTGATTGTGTGCTCCTTAGATGATGGATTGAGTGACTAAAATGCAAGCTTCAATATGCAAAATGATTAACAAAGATGGTTAAATGATTGAAAAGGCTAGAGGATTCAAATGGACAGCATGTAGTTATCAAAATGCAAAGTGTTTGGGAAAGCAAATGGGCAGCATGTAGTTGCACAAATCAAAAGCGTTGAAAATGCCCTTGAGGAGGGGGTATTTATAAGAGAATTTGAATTCTCTAGAGAATTCAACGGTCAAGATTGCTCCAACAAGGCCAAGATGAAGGGCTATGGTGGGTTGAGAACCCACAAGCCCTCACATCTTGACATGTGGAGGGTGAAGTGGATAAAGGGATATGAGGTAAAGATGAGTTGTCAAGAAGGTACATGAGGTGGAAAAAGGACATGCACCTTGGGGAGTGAGAAGATTTTCACAAAAAGGGATTTCTTGTCCCCAAGTGAGAGTGAAAGAGACACTTGAGGAATTTTGGAATTCCTCAAAAATCTACATAAGAAAAGGAAAGGTGGTTGGGGATATAAAGGTGAATTAAAAATTCACATTCCTAGGAAAGTCTAAAAGATAAAAGATGGGCTCCAAAAAGGTGGGACTTGGTCACATGTGGAGATTGTGATAAGTCCAAGGTTGGTCACATGTGGAGATTGTGACAAGTCCAAGGTTGGTCACATGTGGAGATTGTGACAAGTCCAAGGTTCTAGAACCCTTGGAAGGATGGAATGTGAATAAAAAATTCACATATAAAAGAGGGGAATCTAGGAAGAATAAAAATGAATTAAAAATTTCTTGGAGAATGATTAGGCTTAATTAATCAGTAATTAGAGGATAATTAGGGGCTAATTAGGATTAAAAGCCAACTTGCAAAAGTTGGAGGATGTGATACATCCTAATCAAGGATTAGGCATGTGCACATCCTTAATGAAGAGATTAGGAAATGGATTAGGATTAGATGAAAATGACATGTGAGGAATTAAATAAATGTAATATTTATTTAATTTATTTGATGAAAAGAGGGTTAAGGAGGGTAAGGTATTTAATTATTAATTAAATACCTTAGGGATTTAGCAAAATTAAATATATTAATTAAATAATAGTAATAATACTTAATTAACTCGGATAAGAGGATGTTTAGATGAAGAGTGATAAATTTGGATAAATTAAGTGTCCAAATTTGGATGTCTACAAGTACATTGAGTATCAAGGCATGCAAGAACCCAAAGTAGAGGATGGAAAAACAATGAAGACAATAGGTTTACAAATTAAGACAGTTCAATATGAAGTACACATGGTGACAAGGTATGAACTTCAAGAAGACAAAGGGATAATAATGGTGATTTCACCTAAAGGCGGCATCAGTGTAACCACAAAGGCCAAATCCATATATGGCAGGGAATTCAAAGAGAAAAAGGAACCTAAGAGTTGGCTTCTAAACAAAGACATGATGGCCACACCTATTACAGTCCTACACTCAAGTAGACTTGAGTTTTTCTTCCCCTTGGGAGTATGGTGTAGGGGCACTCTCATGCATATGAGATTAATTTTTGAGTTTTTGTCTTGTTTTATGATTTTTGATGTCAATAAGGTCATTTTGGACTATTAATGATCATTTGGAGTCATTTGTGAGATTTTGGGCTTGTTGATTATCAAGGTGAAGAAAG
Organism: Sequoia sempervirens; assembly: GCA_007258455.2. Classification (NCBI taxonomy): domain Eukaryota; kingdom Viridiplantae; phylum Streptophyta; class Pinopsida; order Cupressales; family Cupressaceae; genus Sequoia; species Sequoia sempervirens. The sequence goes on from VDFB02373365.1 coordinate 186,838,712, forward strand.
CTTGCAATATGAACTTAAATGAGTGAATACAAATCTGAAATATGTAGATTTACCTTTTTTTCTTAGTGTGAAGAAAGAATGAGAGATCTAGATAGAATAATCATAACCCATGCAACAACAAATTTACATGGAAAAACCCCAAAGGGAAAAAAACTCCACCACCGAAAGAGAGGCAAGTATATTACTGATAATATGAAATATTACATGCAACAATAGACTTCTCTTATCAATATCTATAAAATCTAGTAGCACCCTATTACCCTACAAACCTACAAAATTGAATTGAATAAATCTAGCTCAAGGCCTCAATTTAAAGAGATTTGTGAGGATGAAAACCACCATGGTTTCACAAAAAAGTAGGCAGCAATACCACCTAGAAAAACCCATGCCTCCCTCCTTGAAATGGTCAAAAAATACCAAAAATATCCTCTTACAGATGCTCTTACAGCTGTCATAAGGCATCTCTCATGCATGGGCGCCTAGGGTCCAAAAACAACTATTTTGTCATAGAGAACCTGTCATACTGTCATAGCATCTGATGACAATTGTCATACATGTCATAGATGCTCTTACAACACCCTATTTTGACCCAACAACCTCATTTTAGAAGATTCCAAAGTGGGAATCCTAGCTAATTTTTCCTTTTCCAAAAGGACAAACAGTAATGGTAACACTACATTTACATTGTCTCTTTCATCACCATTGGTCAAATGGTTTCACCTCTTATGGGTAAATGTACAAAACACTTTAGGGGAATAATAAATTAAAGGATTTACAAGGTTGATGACACCTAAATCCTAACATTCTCCCACTTGACATCATATAAATTATAAATTACACTCATAGAGATACGATTACATAAAATTAAGTACAGTGATCAAGGCCCATGGCCTTTTTGCACCAAGAGAAATTATCTATGGTGACTGGCTTCATAAGAGAATTTGCAACATTATCCAAAGTGTCAACTTTTTCAATCAATACTTGTCCATTCTCAACCATTTCTCGCACAAAATGATACTGAACATCAACATGCTTAGTACAAGCATGATACATAGGATTTTTAGCCAAACATATGGCACTCTGACTATCACATCCGATCCTCACTATCCTGCAATCAAAACTGATACCATTACCAAGTCTCTGTAACCAAACTACCTCCTTAGAGGCATGTGTAGTAGCCATATACTTTACTTCAGTGGTAGACAAATAAACTATAGGTTGTCTTTTACTCATCCAACTCACTGCTCCTCCAAAAAAAGTAAACATATAGGTTGGTTTATATGTGCAATGACTTATCAACATTTTCAGTACCATGATAAACCAAATAGTAATTAGAAGTGCCTCACAAATATCTAAATACCCTTTTAACACAAGTCCAATGTTCTTTATCAAGGTTAGACATAAACCTACTTAGAACTCCCACTGCTTGGGATATATCTAGTCTAGTACGAACCATTGCATACATTAAACTACCGACAACACTAGCATAAGGAACTTTAGACATTTCATTAATATCATCATCTGATTCAGGACACATTTCTAAACTCAACTTAGTACAAATAGGAAATGGAATATTTATTTGTTTACAGTCCTGCATATTAAACCTTTGCAAAATAGTGTTAACATACTTACTTTGACTTAACCAAAGCTTTCTATGAACCTGGTCCCTAATGATTTCCATCCCAAGAATATATTTAGCAACCCTTAAATCTTTCATATCAAATGTGCCAGAAAGTTGAGTTTTAAGTTCCCTAATCATTGCCTTATCGTTACCAATGAACAACATATCATCCACATATAAGACAATAATTAGTATCTGATCATCAATAAATTTAAAATAAACATAGTGATCCTCTTCACTTCTAACAAAACTAAAATTTAATTCAAATGCATCAGACTTCTGGTACCACATCCTAGGTGACTGTTTCAAACCATATAGAGAGCGTTTTAACTTGCAAACCAAGTTTTCTTTTGCTTTCACAACAAAATTGTCAGGTTGTTGCATATAAATTTCTTCCTCAAGATCCCCGTGCAAGAAAGTAGTTTTAACATCCATTTGTTCTATCTCTAAATCATAAGCAACAACAATGGATAAAAGGAATCTAATAGAAGTTAACTTAGCAACAAGAGAGAATATTTCACCAAAATCAACTCCCTCTCTCTAGGAGTAGCCCTTGGCCACTAATATGGCCTTGTACCATTCCAACTTTTTGTTTGCACCAAACTTCTTATATACCCACTTACAACCAATGGCCTTTCTTCCTTTGGGAAATCTAATAAGATCCCAGGTGTCTGTTAGGAATTGTATGCAGAAAATATCAATTAAATACAAATAAAGATTAAATAGAGCAATGAAAAACACAAAAATAATAACAAGAGACAATATTTAATGTGGTTCACCCAAACTTGGGCTACGTCTACCATCAGAGAGTCCAATATTATTATCCAATAAATCAAACTGATTACAACTAGTAATCCCTGCAACTCAATACTATTGCAAATGCTATAATACAATATCAACGGTAACCCTAAGCCTTAGCCTTTTATCAAGACTTTTGTTGGTTACAAAACTAGGTTTTTCTTTATGTTGGCCAATAGAAAAATAATTCCCAACACCTTTATAAAACTATTAAAACCATGAGAGGTTTCGGGGGTGTTACCCCTCGACCCTTCCCTATATCGCGACAAGGAGTGCGCTAGGGGTGCTACCTCTAGACTGCAAAAGGGGCGCTACCCTTTGACCCTATCTTGCGGATGCTGCCCCCAAACCCCCATTAAATAATTTGGGGGGAAACCGCATTGATAAAAGTGGGGAAAATTTAACCTCCAAGTCTGATTAGGCTCCACATAACAACAGTGTCACCATTTTTCAAAGACATCATCTCATCCTGCATGGCCTGCATCCAAGACTCACATTCTTCTAAAGAGAGAGCCTCCCTGAAAGATCTAGGTTCATCATCAGTACATAACAAATCAAATTTACAACAAAGATCAGGTGGGCTATACTTGTCAATCTTCCCCTGGACCCCTCAAGGGGTGCTGCCCCTTGAACCCATCTTGGGGGCGTTGCCCCCAAACCCCTGTTAAATAATTTGGGGGGAAACTGCATCGATAAAAGTGGGGAAAATTTAACCTCCCAGTCTGATTAGGCTCCACATAATAACAATGTCGCCATGTTTCAAAGACATCATCTCATCCTACATGGACTACATCCAAGACTCACATTCTTCTTAAGAGAGAGCCTCCTTGAAAGATCTAGGTTCAACATCAATACATAACAAAGCAAATTTACAATGAAGATCAGGTGGGCTATACCTATCAATTGGATTTTGTTGTCTTGTGGAACTTGTCAAAGGTGGAGTAAGAGGTTCCTCCTCATGTTCATCCTCATTGTTTTCAGCTTCTTCTATTACAATATATTCTTCATAACTCTCTTCTTCTTCTCCATCTTCTTGTCCATCTCTCTGTTCTTCCACATGTGCATCTTCTTGCTTAGTTTCAAAATGCACTATCTTTGAATTTTCCTTTGGTTGCTCATCTTCAAAGTTAACTCTAAATTCCCTGAAAATAACATCTCTAGAAAATATCATCTTTCATGTTAGTGGATTGCAAAGTTTATAACCATTAACATTTTCCCCATAACCTACAAAGATGCATTTCTGAGATTTGAGATCCAATTTAGACCGCTTCTCTTGAGGTAGATGAACAAAAGCCTCACAACCAAAGACCCTTAAATGTGAAACTGAAGGTTTTTTACCCAGCCACATTTCATAAGGTGTTTTATCAACAAGAGCTTTACAAGGAGATCTATTAATTAAATAACAAGTAGTACCAATAGCTTTTTCCCAAAAGAATGTATCTAACTTAGCACTACTTAACATGCTCCTAGCTCTTTTCATTAATGTACGATTCATTTTTTTTGCTACCCCATTTTGTTGGGGTGTGTAAGGTGTAGTCTTTTGCCTAACAATTCCTACATGTTTGCAAAACTCATCAAATTCCTTAGAACAATATTCACCCCTATTGTCAAATCTCAATACTTTTATCTTATAATCTATTTTCTTTTCAACCAATGTCTTAAATTCCTTAAATTTGGTGAAAAATTCAGATTTTATATGCATAAAATAAATCCAAGTATGTATGGAGTAATCATCAATGAAGGAAACATAATTATGAGATCTACCCAAAGAATCCATATCCACTAGACCACATACATCTGAATGAATTAGTTCTAACAATCCATTAGCTTTATTAGTTCCTTTAGGAAATGATGACATGTTTTGTTTACCAAACACACAATCCTCACAAAAATCATTTTTACCAACAGAATAATCAGAAGTACAGTCTACTAGTTTCTTATCAAGTATGGTCCTAAGACCCTTTTCACCAATGTGACCCAATCTATGGTGCCATAACATACAAACATTTTTAGTGCTAGTTACAAAAGAGGAGTTACAAAAAGTAGAGGCATGTAGCGTAAACAAATTCCATCTAAGATCCTTTAGCAACCACCAAACTTCCCCTTACCATCCTACAACCAAACTTGTCAAATGTCACATGCATTCCAGAATCATTCAACTTGGAAACCAAAATTAAAATTTATGGAATATGTAAAACATCATCAAGGATTTTAACCCTCTCATCACTGAAACACAACTTTACCTTTCATTTACCAATAATCTTTTGTGAGCTATCATCACCCATGAAGACCTCTCCTCCATCATATTCTTTGTATGTAGAAAACCACTCCTTATGAGGAGTCATATGGAAGGAAGAACCTGAATCAATAAGCCAAGCATCATTACAAACTATGTTAGTTGAAATAATCAAAGCATCAGAATCACTGTTATCAAAGGAATTTTCCATGGAGGAATCTGCATTCTTTTTCTTGTTTCTACATTCCATCTTCACATGTCCCTGTTTACCATAGTTCCAACACTTCACTCTACTCTTTCTAGGGGTCTTAGATTGTCCTTTAGACTTGTCCTTCTTCTTATCCCCTTTAGGCCCTTTCTCCTTGGGCCTACCTCACACATGCAAGGCATCTTAGGAGCCACTATGCATGGTCTTTCTCCTCATCTCCTCTAAAAGAAGTATCGGAATAATATTATCCATTTTAGGTTCTGCACCACCACTTGTTATAGCAACAATTAAATTTTCCCAAGATTCTGACAAAGAGAAAAATCAATAAAATGCGTTTATCCTCATCTTCTATTTTAATATCAATAGATGCAATCTAAATTATAATCAAATTAAAAACATTCAAATGTTCAACAATACAATCACCATCCTTCATCTTTAATGAATATAAACATCTTTTGAGATACTTGTTGTTAGACAAACTCTTAGTGTGCTAGATTTCACCTATCTTCCTCCAAAGCTTGTATGTTGTGTCTTCTGAAGAGGCATTCATGAGGAAAAATTATGTGAGACACAACCAAATGGTCCCTTTATCCTTCTTGTCTAACTTCTTCCAATCTTCATCTGACAAGGTTGAAGTAGATGGCTTCTTATCAATTGAAAGTGGTAATCATTGATCTCTCTCCTCAAGGAGATCCTCCACTTTCAACTTCCACATCTTATAACCAGTGCCATTGAACTTCTCAATATCTTGACAAGAGGTGGAGCCCATGGTATGCAATCTTTCACAAATATGCAAAACCCACAACACAAAGCTCCCACAGTAGCAAAAAACCTTCAACACTTTAAAAGGAAAGCACCCCTTCCTTAATAGAACTGTTAGTTCTGATACCAAATGGTGATTATCAAGGTGAAGAAAGCTTGCAATATGAACTTAAATGAGTGAATGCAAATTTGAAATATGTAGATTAACCCTTTTCCTTAGTGTGAAGAAAGAATGAGAGAGAGATAGAATAATCATCACATGCAACAACAAATTTACATGGAGAAACTCTAAAGGGAAAAAACTCCACCACCGAAAGAGAGGCAAGTGTATTACTGATAATCTGAAATGTTACATGTAGAAATAGACTTCTCTTATCAATCTCTATAAAATTTAGCAGCACCTTGTTACCCTGCAAACTTGCAAAACTAAATTGAATAACTCTAGCTCAAGGACCCAATTTAAGAGATATGTGAGGATGAAAACCACCATGGTTTCACCAAACAATAGGAAGAAATACCACCTAGAAAAATCAACTCCTCCTTGCTTGAAATTGTCAAAAAGTACCAAAAATAGCCTCTTATAGATGCTCTTACAACTGTCATAAGGCATCTCTCATGCATGGGCATCTGGGGTCCAAAAACAACATATTTTGTCATAGAGAATCTGTCATACTATCATAGCATCTTATTACAACTATCATACATGTCATAGATGCTCTTACAACACCCTATTTTGACTCAAAAACCTTATTTTAGAAGATTCCAAAGTGGGATGCCTAGCTAATTTGTCCTTTTGCAAAAGAACAAATGATCACGGTAACACTACATTTACATTGTCTCTTTAACCATCGTTGGTCAAATGGTTTCACCTCTTATGGGTAAATGTACAAAAAAATTTAGGAGAATAATAAATTTAAGGATTTAAAAGGTTGATGACACCTAAATCCTAACAGGGGTCATTTGGATAAAAGGTGTAAAAGTGATAAATGTTGTCATGACAATTTTTTCTTGTCAAGTGACAACTTTTTAAAAGTTTGTTAAAATTTGTTAATGGGAGTTGTAGGATGGTTGGAGGGGCATAATTGGATGGTACATGTACAAATTTTATTCCCCAACTCGAATGAAGGGTTTGTGTGTGTAGATGGAAGAAGAATTTTGAAATAAAACTTGAATTTTCCTGCAATTCCCATTGTTCTGTCATGTTCTTTTACATGGTAAGGATCTGTACAACATTGTACAGATCTGAAATTGATTGTTACTGATAGAGGAATGAACTAGCTTTCTTTGGAAGTTGGTTTGGTGTAATTTCATTGGGTATAAAGAAAGTTATTATAGTTTTTTAAAAACTATCTGAAACCCTACCTAGGGTAAGCAGTGGCAACTAGAAAAATGAATTTCTTAGCCCTCCACCAATGAAAAATGCCAAAAACTTGTGGAGAGGCATTTTTTTTATATGTTGTATAATATCTCCAATTTTCAAGGCTTGAAGATGAAGTTTATATGTGCTTCTATATGACAGAAGGTCTGATATATTGATGTACCAAGTTGTTTGAAGAGTGTTTGAGAGCATTTGAATGCATGGATGAACGATTTGGCATTGTCATGATGGGGAAAGCATTGAGGATGATGTATGAAGGTTTCATAGGCATGTTTCCTTGATTTTTTGGCCTTTGGAGTAAAAAAGACACCTATATGTATGACTGTCATATTAGGACGATGTATGATAGTTTTAGATTTTGTGTCACAAATCTTGTTTGGATGTATAGGTGAGAAAAGAAGGGAAGACACTTATAATTGGGTCCTACTAACCTATATCAGGCTTTGAAGAACTTGGAAGGTCACTACTTGCATTTGCATTTTCTATCCTAAAAGTATTGTCATAAGATTGTGTTGACAGTGACACATAAAGGGTGATAGTCAAACTTTTTTATCCTTTTGTTCTATGTCTCCACCAAGTGCTTCATGAGAGCATTGAATATGATGTGGAATGGTCTCTCAAGCCTCTGATCATAAGCCAAGTAAATAAGATCAATGGTCCTTGTGAGTTTCCAAACAAAGTCTTAAAGGTATTTTCCTAAGAGGACTGCCAAAGACAGGTTATTGTATTCAGTTGAATGCCATCACATGTATTTGGTCCATTTTTCCCTTGAGTCATATGAGTAAGGTTTGTTCATGACAGACCACAAGTACAACAATGTCATGAATTCCCTATAGAGAATCCTATGGAAAAGGTCATTGTGAGTGTCAACTATGTTGTAGGTGTCAAAATCCATAACCATTGTTGGTATTGAGAAACATTTGGCCCTTCCTTTGCATCAAGGACCTTCCATATGTGTTCTTTGTGGTAACAGTGAAGAATATTATTCTCATTTGTTTTTTGAGTGTTCTTTATTTAGAGATATTTAACATCTTTGGTGGGGCTGCTGGAAGGAAGCTTGTGTTCATTCTTCCTCCCTATTTGAGCTTTGAAGAAGTTTGGGTAGGCCTCCAGCACAAGCCTCCTTTCTTCAAATTGTGTGGTACATTGGTCCTTCCTTCATATTGTGGTAGATTTTTCTTGAAAGAAACCAAAGGATTTTTAGGGGACGTAAGCTAGCAATTCAACAACTTTGGTAAAGGATTGTTGGCATGGTTCAGGAGACTATAATTGCTAAGTGTGAAGTTTCTTTTCCTCTAGAAAAAGGGGATGCAGATTTTATTCAGAGGTTGGGTCTTCTTGGCATTAGATAGGTGTACCCTTGTGGCATGAGAAATTGTAATCTTCAAAAGAAGACCCAAAGGAAGGGCCATTGGCTTCCCCCACCTGTTGGTGTTCTAAAAATTAACACTAATGGTTCTTCAAGGGGTAATCATGGGCATGCTGGAATGGTGGGGTTGGAAGGGATATGGCTGGTAATGTCATCTTCTTGTTCTCTATTTATAAAGAGAAGCAAAGTAACAACTTTATGGAAGGACTAGAGATTCTATATGCTATTGAGAGAGCTAGTGCTCTAGGTTGGCATCAAATCATTTATGAGTCAAATTCTCGGATCTTGATCAATATGTTGAATAGTTAGGATTTGGTTGGCATTAATTGGCATCTTGCCTCAGTGGTTAGGAAGATTCTTAGATTGAATTCCATGTTCGAGGTTGTCTCCCTTATCTACATTTCATGAGAGTGGAATAGTGTGGCTGGTTGTCTTGTGAAAATGGAGGTTGGCAGGTGGAAGATTGGGAGCAGTTATCCTAGGAGTATTCCCATGTCCTTGTTGGGTTGATTTTTGTGAATAAGATGTAGTAATGGTTTTTGTTCCAGTTTGTGTGCGTGTGGCTGCTTATTGGGGTTTCGTTTATGTTTTGGGGTGTGTTCTTGGAGTCTTGTGACTCTCTCTTTGTAATCCTTTATTTAATTCAATAATTTTTTACCCTCTTTTAAAAAAAAATAAAAAATAAGAGGCACATGAAAGCATGAATTATATTTTTTAAGCATTTGAAGGAGTTGATAGATCAAATTATCTTCATACATGAGTACTCCAACAAGAAAAATATGGAAGAAGGTAGTGAGAAGACAATTATTCCAATGAAATGGTAGAAGAATTTGTTTGTTTTTTTTTGTACAAAGAACATAAATTATTTCAATGTTTACTTTTCTAAAGAAAAATATAACATTTGAAAATGTAAATAATATATTTAGATGTACAATTCCCTAAACAAGTAAATCAAATTTAAATTGATGGAATTAAATTAGAAAATTTTACAAGATATGATCTAATTTGGGTTCACTAACATGCTAAATAACTAGTGAACAAAGAGGTGTAATGCATTATGTTTAGAATTTAACATATAATGAATACATATGAGCAACAAGATATTCAAGTAACCTTATGTTGGCAAATCAAAAATTTCAAGTGTAAGATGTTTTGGGTTCACCAAAATGTTAAATTGGAAAACTTATCTAGACCAAACAAGTGAATTAGCCTAGATCTACCTTTCCCCTTTGGCTTAAAATTGGAACACAACTAGCTAGGGTTTGATGAACAGATAACTACCTCAAGGGAAAGCCAATTTTCTAGAGTTTGGTTCCTTTATTTTAAAAAGGACGACTTTGATTTGTGTGATTAATTAAACTAATTGATATAATCATAGATTGGATAATGTAAATGCACATATAACATAAATAAATTACAAAAATGTATATAGATATAGAATGTGTAGATAAAGAAGCACTTCTGATTGAATTTTGATCTTAAAATGCATCGATAGGGGTGTAAACACTCTATTCCAAGGGTTTTGACTAGTTATGATCCCAAATCACTCGAGTATAGTTTGTTCTCTTCTCTTCTATAACTTATCCTTAATGAAAGTTCTAGATCTAACTTGCATACATGAAATAGGGGAATTTTATGTTGTATAAGAGTTTTCCTCAGTTAAACCCCTATGTTGGTGTTCCCACCTTCACAACAACAATGATAATGATGGTAAAGAGTGATTACCCACTATTGGGTAGAGGTAGAGTAAATAATAAATGAATGATGTAAGGTAATATTGTCCTAGGTATGAAATCCTTGACGAAGTGATCTCACACAATAGGTCACTAAAAAGAGTTGTTAAATAATGCATGAATTTCCTTGAAGAGCTACAAGAGATTTAATCAATATAACACAAATAGATTGTTGTAGTAAGCATGTAGAGAACAAGTCACATGTATCCTCACAATTAAAGAATAATAAAGTATGTTTTGTCAAAATAGTGCTTAGTTGTTCAAATGAAAGGGAAATATTGTTTATATATGCATCCTAATTGATATTTTTGGATAAAGGATGGCCTAGGGTAATTTTAAAATACTCAAGGCAAACACTCAAAGTTAATAACTTTTAAAGAGAAAATCAAAAGACTAGTGTCCCACATCCCTATCTAGATGTTTTTGGTTCCCAAAACAAGGGTGTTTCAAGGTGTCATCCTTGGTCTCCTCGGCGTGGGAGAGCACAGGGCTTGGGTTCATGACATGGTTTAACCACCTCCTGTGGATCTTGGATCTTATATAAATCCAATGGTTGTATCAAGTATTAACAAGTAAATCTTTTGGTGAAAGGACAACCACCATTGCAATAATGCAATGGCAATATATTTAATAATTTTTCCCAATCTATACTCAAAATGATGAAATTATTAATATAATTAATTATGTAAGTAAAATAAAGTGTCAATATTGTGTGAAATTATCAAGGGAAATTTTTTACGATGCTACATATATATCTATCCCTCTCTATATCTATCTCAATATCTATCTCTCACTCATACACACACACTTTACCTATTTTTGCCTCCCTATCTCTATCTATCTATCTCTAACCTCCCTCCCTCTCTTTTTATACCTCTCTCCCTCTCTATCTCTCACTCTTTCCCCCTATCCTCTCCCTTTCTCTACCTATATATCTCTATCTCCTCTCTGTTTATCTCTCACCCTCCCTTCCTCTCTATATCCCCCTCTCTATTTACCTCTTTCCCTTTTTATACCCCTCTCCATCTCTACCTATCTCTCTCCCTTTTTCTTCCACCTATATATTTACCTAGTTATGAAATGTAGGGAAATAGGATTCTCCACCTTTTAGGAGATGGAACAATTAGGGGACCTATTTCATACTTCACTTCATTAGGAAACCAAGATCCCTCAACCAAGTGACATAGTTGAGGGGAGGAGAACTAGGGAGGTTTCCTTAGGTGTGATTAAAGGGGGTTCACCACTAAGTGAATGCTTAGAATGAAGGAAATAAAAGTAATATGAAGATTTAACTATATGACCTAGAAAATGAAACTTAAAATTAGAATGAGAAACTAAGGATAAATAGAGAAGCACCTGGAAGACTCGAGATGTCCAAAAAAGGTCAAAAACTTTGAAATTATGACTTTTGAAGTGTATTGGGACTCATACGCTATATTGGGTGATTTAGCCTTGCTATTGGAATCTAGGTAGAATCTAGAATCTTCATATGACAAACTAGGATCTACAGAAAATTGGTGAAAAGAGGTACAATAGGACTCATACACCAAGAGGGGCGATTTAGTCCTAGTATTAGGATTTTACTGAAATTTATGAATCCTTGAGTGATCTTCTATAGATTTTGTCTTGTCCAATCTTTAGGTCTGAAAGGTATGAATTTTGATCTTTAGGTGAGTTTCCATGAAGATGACAACTTCTTGATATCTTTGAAAACATTCTTCATTCTTGCAATTTTTTATTCAAAGGATCTTCAAGCTCCAAATCACCTAGATCTACAATCACACATGAAGAGGGAAAAAATGTTGTGTTAGTGGATAGGGGTTTTCCTTCATCAAACCCCGTTTAGGTAATTAAACCTTGAAATGAAATGAAATAGAATGAAGGAATAATGAATGAACAAATGCAATGTTGCAACTCACCAAACCCTTGAAATAAAGGCTAGAATATTATGTGAAATGGCTCCAATGGATATGGATCTTGACTGTTGATCTTGAAATTAAATAATGGTTTTGAATGATTGCTTGAATCATGAAAACCTACATCACAAATGTTAGCTCAAAAACACATATGATGCATGATGACTTTGATATGATGCTTGAATTTTGAATTCTTCTCCAAAATGCTTGATAATGAACTCTTGAATGCTCTCACTTGGATTCTCATAAGATCACTTAGATTGCTAGGACACTAAGATACTTGAAATTTTTAGGAGAAATTATGTGAAATAACCTTGTATTTATACTTGTTTATACCAAATTTCCTGAAATTGCAACACTACAAGCCGACATTAGATCTAGGAGATCAAAATCCCACCAAGAATTGAATTCAAAATAAATCCAAGCTAAAGCAGTAGGGTAATGGCAAGAAGTTGAGTCCACTTTTTGGCCATTTAGTGGAAGTGTTTTCCCTGATTTTAAAAATTCAACACATTTGACCTTAAAATTTGAAGCACTTAGAGATGGAATCTTGAAAAAAGTCACTGATCATAAAATGTAGTACTCGGAGTCTAGTTTCTAAATATGTAATTTATTTCAATACCTAAGATGATACAAATTGATTTTCAATAGGCGTTTCTAAAAACCATTGTTTAAATTTCATTTTTTTTACCATACCATGCTCATGTACATCATCCATATTTTGACTTAAATAATCATATTTTTCTAAATCCTTTTGGAAAAATATTTGTAACTCATTGAAGCACACTTCCCATATTTTTTGTAATTTTTTATTGAATTTTTTTTTTTTGTTAATTTTTTATTGGCCATATTTGGTGTTTTAAAAGATCATGTACATCATGTATAAGATCACCTAAACTTATGATTTTTTGATTTTTTTAAATTGAAAAGAATTGTCTAAAGTACGCTTTTGTGTAGTCCATTCGTGAAAACATTATGTTGATAAAAAGTTATTAAAATACTAAAAAACCTCGATAATTCAAGTTTATGGACTTGTTTAATCAAAAATTAAATGAAAAATTAAAAAAATTAATTCAATTGTAAGAAAAAATTACATATTTAGAATCTACACTATCTAATCTATAATGGGTTTTAATTTCGTCAAAAAACTTTGCAAAAAAAGGCTTCAGACATATGCCTAAAGTCAGTATTTTTTTGTGATATTACTAGGACCTTCAACTTGCAGGTCAAACCAGGTCTAGGGCCTAGGTTCGGATCCCCAAACCTTTTCTTGAACTTGTCAACAAAACAAAAACCTGCCCTACATTTCAAAATTTAAAAAATGGGACCCCATTTAGTAAGCGGGATCCCATTTGCAATTTACTCGTTGAAAATAGAATGGGATCCCAATTAATAAACGGGATCCCATTTACTAGTGGATCCATTGAAAATGGAACAAAATCCTATTTAGTAAATGGGATCTCGATTTGTTTAACTCGGGATCCCATTTACTAAATGTGATCCTGATTTCTATAAATCAGGATCTCATCTCTTAAATGGAATCTTGAGTTATTTTTTACCATTATTTTTAATTTTACTATCAAAAAGGGGCATCTCAAGTTTGAGAATTATTTTGTACGGCTGACTGTGACAAATTCCCTATTTTCTATCACCTGTTGTCTTGTCGAAGCTCTTCAAGTTGGGATTTTTTTCAATTTTGAGAGGAGGTATCATTGGGATGTTGTGACAAAGGAATTTTGTTGAATTGCTACTTGTTTTCAAAGGAGGAAGAGGAATTTTATTTAATTGCTACTTGTTTGAAAGAGGAAGAGAAATTTTGTTGAATTGCTATTTGCTTTGAAAGGAGGAAGATGGATTTTATTTATTTGCTATTTGTTTGAAAGAGGAAGATAAATTTTATTGAATTCCTATTTGTTTTCAAAGGAGGATGAAAAAAATTGTTTAATTGAGCTACTTGTTTGAAGGAGGAAGAGAAATTTTGTGCATTTTCTATTTGTTTTCAAAGGAGGAATCTAGGAATTTTATTTATTTTCTATTTTTTTGGAGGAAGAGAAATTTTGTTGAATTCCTATTTGTTTTCAAAGGAGGATGAGATTTTTTTTTTTATTGAGCTACTTGTTTGAAAGAGGAAGAGAAATTATGTGCAATTGCTACTTGTTTGAAGGAGGAAGAGGAATTTTGTTTAACTACTACTTGTTTGAAGGAGGAAGAGGATTTTTGTTCAATTGCTATTTGTTTGAAAGAGGAAGAGGAAATTTGTTCAATTGCTACTTGTTTGAAGGAGGAAGAGGAATTTTGTGAATAGTTGCTACTTGTTTGGAGGAGGAACAAACAAGGAAGACTCAAGTTTTTAACATTCATTTGTGTATACTAAAAAAAATTTCAATCATGGGATCACAATGTCGAAATAAGAGGAAAGATAGGAAGGTATTGACCCCTAAAGAAATTCAAACAAAGAGAGAGAAGGAGAAACAAAGACAAAGAGAAAGAAGAATGAGAATTCAATCAATGAATGATGGTGAAGCATCCAATTCCACAACTATTGAAGATAAAAACATTAAGGAGACCATGGATGTAGATGATGCAAACTTGGAAGAGGTGAATGTGGAAACTAATACATATATACAAACTACTCCTAGTATATCTTCAAATATTGCTTCCAATGCTATGGAGAATGTTTCAATAGGCACAAGTCCAGGTACGTCTTCATATCCTCCTTTGAGCCTCATAGAAATGGTGTTTATTGGAGATTTAGAAAATGTTGGATATCACAAAATTAACATTGATAATATTCGTAGAGTTCAAGATTTGAATCAAATTGTTATTGAAAATGAAAATGAAAATGAAAAAAATTTTGATGTTGAAAATGAAAATAAAAATGAAAATTCTTTTAATGAAAATGAAAATGAAAACCATTTTGTTATTGAAAATGAAAATGAAAATCTTTTAATTGAAAATGAAAATGAAGATGAAGATGAAAATGAAAATGAACATGAACATGAAGATGAAAATGAAGATGAAGATGAAAATGAAAATAGTTTTGAATATATTTTAAAAAAAATTGAAAGTGATGTTTTGGATAATCTTCCTAGTAAAATTTCTTGGAGACAAATAAGAACACATGCTAATAGATTATACAATCAATTTTTTTATTGTAAAAAACTTTCAGTTCAATGTCAACTAATGATGTGATTAATGAGAATGCAAAAAATGAGAAAAATAATAAAAAATTTAGGCATTTTTGCTAAACAAAGAAGAAAAGACCAATCAGTAAAACATGTTATGTCTACTATTGCTAGTGCCATTCAGTCTATTGGAAAAAATAGTAGATCTAAAGATAAAAATGCAATAAGAAGAGCTATAACAAATACTATAGTTAATAAAGCAAATTTGAATAAAATAATGGTAAGCAATATTAGTGAAGTTTAAAAAATGTATCCTAAAACATTGCTAAGAGTGGTAAAAAGAAGAGAAAGTATAGAAAATGATCTTATCAACCAATGTTGGAGTTTTAGTGGTTGATTTTCAAGGTCTGATATGAAATTGAATGTTGAAATTAAATCTTTGATTGAAAAATATTGGCATGATAATACTATGGTATCATCTGATGCTAGAGATGTTTTAAAATTAAGGGTGGGGTCCAAAGTTCATGATCCTCATCCAAAACACCTATTAGATACAATACAAACTGAATTTTATAGAAAATTTAGTTGTGATTTAGTGTTACCTGGTAATATTAAAATAAGTCAAAGGTCTTTTGAAAAATGTAAACCATGGTATCTAAAAATTAATAAGCAACTAATATCTTGTTGTAAAACACATGTTCAATTTCATTATTTTTATGATGTTTTTCAATATATACGTTGTACTTTGCATACTAACATGATTATGTAGGAATGTGGTATTAATATGCCACCTAAAACAATAAAGGGATTTTATATCAAGTTTATTTTGTGAAATATCTAATGAAAAACTATTTTAGTTAAGTTCTTGTATTTCTGGACAATGCACTAGTTGTGGAAATCCTTCATTCTTAAGAGTTTGCATGCATGAAAGTGTTGATAATGATTTTGGAAAACAATTAGTTGATGTTTAAAAAATATTTAAGAATGTTAACTATTCTCCAAAAGATGGAAAAATAAGAAAGCATTGTTATTTAGTTACATAAAAAGTTAATGTACATGCATTCATATTAGAATTTAAGAATAAGATTGTACCAAAATATGTGATGCTCTCTCAACATGCCTGATGGCTTGATAGCCAATTTCACACATGTAGAAACACATTTTCAATTGGTACTATACTTTCAATGGTTGATTTTGTAGAAAATTATACTCTAGCTATACAAGAGGAAATTCAATCATAGTATTATAATTCAATGCAAGTAGCTATGTTTTTCCATATTGTTTATATACATGCAGATGATAGCAAATAGGATGATAGAAAAGTTTTGAGGAGTATCATTTTTATTTGAGTGACAACCGGTTACACTCGTTAGAGTTTGTTCGATATTGTTTCAATTACTTTATATAAATTTAAGAGAAAGAGAGAAAGAGGAATCTAGATGATAGAACACCTCATATGGTCAGATAATTGTATAGGGTAGTTCAAGAATGCTTGAATGTTCTATTGGTTAAGTAGGGTTCACAAGGAACTTAATGTCCAACATATATGGAGTTTTTTTTTAAGCTAGGCAAGGTAAAGGAAAACATGATGGAGTTGGTGCATGTGTCAAAAGAATTCTTGCTAGAGAACAATTGAAATTCAAGGATGCAATAAAATTTAAAGATGCATGTGGGATTGTGGATTTGTACAATACAAGATTATCTACACCTAGTTTGAGTGAGTACTCTACAGTTCATCGATTCTTTTGGTTGGTTGAAGAAGAGAACATTCTACCTAGAGTTGATTGTGAAACAATCAGTGGATCTAATAAATGGCATTCATTTAATAATTCAACAACAAGCACATGGACTATCTGGACAAGGGAGCTTGTATGCTTTTGTCAGTTTTGTATCCCAGGAGATTGGGAAGCATGTGAAAATATAGAATGGGTTGAACAATGGGAGCAAAGATCATTGACACCTACACAAGCACACAATCAATATGAAAGAACTAGTGAAGACGATGATTAAGTGTTTTCATTTGAAGACTATGAACGTGTTTTAGACCTTTTCCAAGAAGGTAATTTAATTCAATTTATTTAATTTTATTTCACTTTATTAAGTTATTTTGTAATACTAAATTATTTATATGGATACGCACAAGTTATTAATACAAATTTTGTTTGTAGGACATGTGTATGTTGTTGCACCATAGGAGAATGAAGAGGAAACATAATATTGGTTGACTCATTTTATGGAGACTAAACATAAGTTAATATCACCTTGACAAGATGGTGATGGCTATCATTATCCAATAGGCACGGTGATCCCCTTAAGACATCCCCTTAAGAAAATTTTGATAACAAGTTTTTGATCGCCTTAAGAATTTTTTTAGAACAAATCTTTCATCCCCTTAAGAAAGAGAAATTATTTGATGATGGTTTTCATGTTTTCCAATAGAATCGATGGTGCTTGTTTGCACTTGGCTACGAAAATACCTGATAAGGAAGAATGGACTACCTACATTTGAATATTATGAAACACATAAAAAGATTATGCACTATTCAGATTTGGTGGTGGAAAAAAATATAAAACTAGATTAGTATCGTGGAAGACCTACAAATAAAGTTCTATGGACAATTTCTATGGAAGAGCATGAGACAATCATAAATGTGTTGCAAAAAAGAGAGGATGTAGATGGTACAATGGAATAAGTAGATATAGGTAAATATAGTTTTAGTTTTATATTGTCCTTTCAAATAGATTAAATACATTTTTTGATATTGGTAAAGTGTGTTATTAGTTGAAATTGATTTAAATTGTCCTTTTATAGATCCTTAAGCCATCATCACAAAAAGGAGAGTCTGTGCAGATTCAACCTAGACAACATGGAATACTTGGTAAAAATAGGTAATTATTAGTTAAATTATATTTAAATACATGTTTTGATTATATATTGATATTGATTGTACATTAATAGTTAAAATTTATTTATTATCTATTTTTCTATCCTTAAGCCATCATCGCATTGATCTCATACTTTAAAAAAAAGGAGAGGATGCCTGGATTCAACCTACACACATGTGTGGAATACTTTTAAATATAGGTACTTGAGTTGTGTACATATAGATAGTTTTATATAAATTAAAATATGTATGTTTTGATGATTTCATTGATATTGCTTGTACCTTTCGATATCAGGTGGTGTGAAGACCTACTACATTCTAGGAACGAGTTTGAGATGTTCTTGAGATGGCATAGCTAAATTTTGTAAACATTGTTTTGAGATGGCATATATGTACATACATACACAATTAATCATTTTGTAAAAATTACAAATATTATGTATCAAAATCAATATGCTATATATTTTATTTGTTAAATGTGCATGTTTTACTACTTTGAAACTTTATATTTGATTGTATAATCACTAAATATCATGTATAAATTATTGTTAAATCAATTATATCCTTAAGATGTCATATTAGGACCCCTTAAGACATCCCCTTAAGGTGTGTCGTATTAGAAAATATCCTAAATATTATACTTAATTATATAATTTGTTATGATGAGTCACCCTAAAGTATAATACTTCTTTATATCACTTAATATTGATACTTAATTATACTCTTCTTTGATCCCCTTAAGACGTTGTATTAGGACCCCTTAAGACACCCCCTTAAGACATGTCGTATTAGCACATATCCTAAATATTATACTTAATTATATCATTTTTTATGATGAGTCACCCTAAAGTATAATACTTGTTTATATCACTCAATATTTATACTTAATTATACTCTTCTTTGATCCCCTTAAGATGTCGTATTAGGACCCCTTAAGACATCCCTTTCAGACATGTCATATTAGCACATATCCTAAATATTATACCTAATTATATCATTTCTTATGATGAGTCACCCTAAAGTATAATACTTGTTTATATCACTTAATATTTATACTTAATTATACTCTTCTTTGATCCCCTTAAGACGTTGTATTAGGACCCCTTAAGACATCCCATTAAGACGTGTCGTATTAGCACATATCCTAAATATTATACTTAATTATATCATTTTTTATGATGAGTCACCCTAAAGTATAATACTTCTTTATATCACTTAATAATTATACTTGATTATACTCTTCATTGACCCCCATAAGACGTCGTATTAGGACCCCTTAAGACATCCCCTTAAGACAACCTATAAATTAGTGTTGGATGCTATTATTTGTTTTGAAAACTTATAAATTAGTGTTTTTTGTGGAACATGAGGTCAAGAGGACTTTTATGTTCTTAAGTTTTCTCTAACACTTTGCATGATTTGTAAATATGGGACTACATGATTTAATTTCAAAAATTTAACCTATTTTTTGATAATTATGTTATTTAATTTAATGTTGTAAAAGAACTAGGAAACATGGTGTATACTTATAGAACAACTTTTTTGGCAAAACTCGTTGCATTTTGATTGGTATTTATGTTTAGTTTATAGAATTTCTTAATGCTTTTGTTCTTTAATCTTGTATGGTATTGTTTATTTCTTAAAATTTCATCCTTTATGGTATATAAACAAATTGCTTTTGTTCGTAGATTATAATTTATTGACTAATTATTGATTGACGTGAATTGAATAAGTTCATTGACTAATTATTGCTAATTATTGAATGTACATATCATGTATGGGATCACTAAATTTGTAAAGTACAAATATTAAAATGTCTTATTAATTTCAAATTTAATCTCATATTTATATTTAATTTCACATTAATTCCCTATATTAATGTCTTGACTATGAACATAAAATGCATAAATGTGCATGTGCAAATTAAAATTGAACAATAATAAATTTCATTACTTACAATATATTATGTGCATGAAATAAAGTCCATCAGAGTACAACCCATGAACTAAAGTCCAACAAAGTACTTGACCCATGAAATATAAAGTCCAATAGAGTACATGAGAAACCAAATATGTAGTCCATGAAATAATCAAATATAACCCATAAAATCATGTTTAGGTCATGTATCGTCTCTATAATCAAGATACATCTTCACACCATGTAGACTACGTGGATGACCTAAAACACTCTATACAAGAGATGAAATCAGATGTAAGACAATGAAAAATGATTTAATGACAATTTAATTTACAATTCATCATAAAATTAAATTACCATCATATCTAGGTCTGGATGCTCTGGTGCACTTGGACCAACCTCTAAATTCTCTGAATCAATCTACATAAATAAGACAAAGAAAGTTGAAATTAGATGTAAGTCTACAATTAAAAATGATTTAATTCAATTCAATTTATAATTTATCATATTTAAATTGTACGATAATCTAAGGTTGTGCACCCTCTACTCTAGGACCTGTTTGTACATGCTCAACTACAAGATGTGTCTCATGCTATAAAAGAAAAATAATTTAACATGCATGCATATATATATATATATAATTTTAAATTTAATTAAATTTATTGACAATGTATAATTTGTAATTGAATTTAAATATAATAAAAAATTTAAATTACCATGATATAAATGGAGCTTGCTTTGTATGTCCTCCTGGAGGTGTAACTATGATTGAGTTGTGGCAGAATGTCGCACTAACATATTCCTATAAGATCAAATTTAAAGAATGTATACTTGAATTAGGTTTATATATATATATTCAAGTTTACACATTGTGTGTAGAAATTTTTTAAAACAACTTGAAATTCAAAGGCCTCATGAGTAGCAACAACATCCAATGTTTTTCTGATGCTCATTCTCATTTTCGTATCAACCTAGACATACATATAGACATTTAATGCTTATAATATTTACAAGTGTACATGCACACTTGATATATAGTGAATTCAAAATTTGCAATTGTAACTAGATAGTAATGTAAGTTAAACAATTTACAGTATAAATGTACCTGCCCCTGATCTGTGATGCTCAATACTGGAGGAGCGCTCGAAAACCCCTCGGGTGGAATCAACATGGAAGTCAATTGACTCCCCTAAACCAACATAAATATTTAAAACATATGTTCATGATTAAATTATAAATTTTTTAAAAATTGAAATCAAAGTAACCCATAAGGGTTGCTGACTAGGCCTAGTGTCGACATATGGACTCGCAGTGTAGATGATTTCCCCATCACTAGTGTCATTTGTACACCAAATAGTTTGATTATTTAAATGCATTGTAATTTTTTTTTATATACATTCATTAAAATTATTTTAAATTCAACATGTAGATGTGTATTTATACTTGTGTTGCACTATCCTCAGGGTGATGGTCTGTAGTAAGAAATTCTACAAATGAACTAAGGCAACTAGATCGTCCACCAAAATCTCCACACCCACCCAAACTGGGTGTGGCCTAATTAGGTCCATAGCATATCTGATGGAAACTAGTACATATATATGGTCTCGACACCTATGGAGTGGTACTAGGACCAACTCCATAAGACACTCCTCCATCATCGTGGTCTCTATGCTCCCTACCCGCTATTGTAGAAGCATGTTGATCAAGGTCTCCTACAAGCGTACCAAGGGATCCTAATGAAGATACCACCACACATTGATGCATAGGTGCAGGAATGGCAGGACCAAGAGGAGCAACAAGGGGTTGCACATGCATGGGGCGTTGGGGATCAACCCTTGCCCCTAACCTTTGTTGTGGAAATGCTACCACCAACACCCTGAAATGATTTAAAATCAAAATAATTGGGATTTTTCCCCATAACAAACTCTACATATAGTTTCCTCAAAAAATATAATGGGACCTCCAGATTAGCATGTGGTGGACTATCAAATACCATATACCATTGATCCCAAAAATGTGCACTCATTTGTTGATGTATACACCACCTCATGGATATTCTGGATTTATTGGGAGGAATGGGTTGTTGAGTATTAGGGTCAATAAAATAAGGGGCTAGATGGGCTTTTCATATTTTTAGGTCTAAAATTTGTTTATATGAGAGACCATTTGCATAAAATCACCTCATCTCCTCTCTTTCTCGTCGATGCCTATCTAAATCAAAATCAATAGTCCTAATGGCATCCACAACATTTTTCATCGCAAATGTAAAATATCTCATGTGTGGTGGAATCAATGCTTGATTTTTCATAGCATTGATGTGGTTTTGAATGGATGCCACTTGATCATTTATACATGCTCACAAGTCATCCTCATCAGATCCAGCTGGTGGTGGAGGTGGGATATGAGGTGGAGGGGGTGGAGGGGGAGGTGGAGCCTAGGGTGGAGGTGGCTAAGGTGAGAGCTTCTTTGATCCCCTTAAGAAATGTCATAGTAGGACCCCTTAAGACATCAATTTATAGTTTATGGTGATATGATGGATTAAGGGGATCTATGTGTAGTAAGGTCCTAGGATAAAATGACATGACTCAAGTGAATAAAATTTGGTGAAGTTTCCCAAGGCAACCAAATTTCATTAAGGGCCTAGGAAAAATTGATGGCTTTATGGTTCAGGGTTTAGAGTTTAGAGTTTAGGGTTTAGGGTAATAGGATGGCTTAAGGGGATATATGTAGTAAGGTCCTAGGAAAAAATGACATGGCTTAAGGGAATAAAATTTGGTGGAGTTTCCTATGGAAACCAAATTTCATTTTAAGGTCCTAGGACAAAATGAATGCTTTAGGGTTTAGGTTTAGATTTTAGAGTTCAAGGTTTAGGGTTTAGGTAACTTCGGGTGAAGTTTGAGTGGCCATTTGAATAATGGTCTTGCAAGTTAGTGAACAACATTTTCTTATGGAATAGTTGATTGAGATAGCTCTTATTTCAATCGACCAACCTAGATAATGAAATCTCATTCCTATTATAATCTTGCACGATCTTATTATTATTAAATTTGGTTGCCTTGGTAAACTTCACCAAATTTTGAGAACTTCTTGGATCCCCTTAAAAAATGTCATATTAGGACCCCTTAAGACATCAGTTTACAATTTAGGGTAATAGGCTAACTAGTTTATGAATATTTTTGATTTTATGAATATAGACTAACTATTTCCGTAATAGGAACACATAATTATGTATTATTAAGATTGAGTTTTATGTATACTTTAACTTGATATTTTTTAATTGAATATAAGATTATTTTATTTAACATGTTTTTCATTAATATTTCCCACTTAAATGATTTTTATGATATAAAATGTATAATAAATTAGTTAATGTTGAGTTTATTTTATTTTGGATTGTTTGGAATTGAAAGAACCTAAAAGAAAGAAAATAAAATATTTAGATTCTTTTAGTGTCTAGGTAACTAGTGCAAATTGAGATTTTAGACTAAACTAGAAGCCTAATTAACAACTAATTGACTAGAATGGGAGTTAAGATTGTTGAAAGACAAGAGACAATGTACACGCAAACAAGAAATGGAAACAAGGCATGACTAAGAGAGATAAAAACATAAAATAGAAATGAATGCACATATTATCTAATTAAGTGACAATTGGAAATGGATTGTACAAGGATTTAGGAATTTGCTAACTAAATTTGTAAACAAACATTGAAAATTTATCAATTGTAATGATCCACTCTAGTCCCAAAAGTAATCTTTCCCTTCACCCATAATTCCTTAATTATTGTAGTGTTTTCAACTTATCCATGTGTCTCTAATTTCAAATCCATTTTTTTTGGATATTTCTCATATAATTTTAGATTTGAAACTCATTTAATTTCCCTCCTTTATATATAGTGGTTGCAATTTTTTATATCATGGATTCCACTCAACCTTCTTTTCCCTTGTATCCATTCATTCGTACATCAATTTATTTGAAGTGCTTACATTATTTTTTATTTGATCCATGAATATTTGATAAAATCATATCCTTTTACCAAAAGCATAGTGGCACATGTCCCATTAATGCACTCTTTGATATTGGATATGATTTAACATCTTCCATGGAACTTATTATTATTTTCCCTTCTATTGTAGATTCTTTAACTTAACCATGAGTTTCATAAAGATTTCATCTCTTAATGTGGATAGCTTTAGTAATGATGATGACTATTGGTGTGCCTAGCATTGATAATTCTCTTATCACCTATGATCGTGCTTTACCTTTCAGTGATTTCCCTTATTATGATGCTTAATGAGAGAAATTTGGATGGTCACATTTATTGCATGCCCACCTAATGAACCTGCTCAATATTTTTTAATTCTAAGATGTTTGTAACATATTGTTTTCTATTCTAATTATATCTATGTTGATAACATTTAATTGATTGTGTCTCTTGATGAATACACATTTAAATGTATAATATTTATCAAATCCTATTTCATTGTCAATATCAAGGACCCTAATATACAATGCAAATACATTCAATTTAAAATATTTAAGCAATGCATATCAATTTTTTCCATTATCAAATATTCTTGAGCTTGAAATCAAGGTTTTCATCTAAATGCAAAAAAAATTGTTTGATTTCAATTTAGGGTAAATTAGCAATTTTTTTTGTTTGAATTGAATTTACGGTTTCAAGAAAAAATTAGGGTTTTCAATGCAAATTTTTTTATTTCATTTCAAATTAGGTTTTTCAATGCAATTTTTTGTTTTCTTTCAATTTGGGGTTTTCTAACTAAATTTTATTTTTTAGATACAATTTAAGGATGATTTTTTTGTTTCTATAGGGTTTCATTTCATTTTTTCTTCTACCTCCACAAATTATCAATTCCCCGATTACACCTAAATGAAATACATAAAATACTAGATAAACTGAAAACAATCATGCTAAAACCTACATTTGACTTATAAATTTCAAAAAAAGACTAAAAAAATGCATATAAAATAGGTAGAGGCATACCTAGACTTTGGAGGTCACTGTCATTGTCACCACTGTCTCTATTAAATCGGGATCCCAAGCTGCTAATGAATGAGTTTCATTTTTTTTTAAATAAATACAACTTGAAAATAGGATCTTGTTTTGTAAAGATCAGGATCTTGTTTCCCATCTGTCGGTTCGGGATCCTTTAATAAATGGATCCCAATTTTTAAAAAATGGGATCCCATTTTGAATTTAGGCTTGGGATCCCGAACCTAAAAGGGATCCCATTTTTAAAAATTAGGATCTCATTTATGAAAACAAGGATCCCATTTTTGCAATTCTGATTTCATATTTTTGGCTAAGGAAAAAACTTCCACGTTTCGTGGACTCAACTTCTTGCACTTACCCAAGACTCATACTCTAGTTGGGGTGTATGAGTCCTAGTAGCTTAAACTTGGAACACAAACTTCAAGAAATGTTATGTTCAATACAATATTCAAGATTAGGTCCTAAAACCTAGGTGGGACCCATACACTGAAGGTGGCATATGAGTCCCAGATCACTAGAGCTCGAACACACAACCCAAAAACATGAATTATGATTGTTCACTTAATAAATTTTTGGATTATCCTCATAAAGATTCATTAAATAAGGCTTGTGGATCATGCAAAATAGGACCAAATAAGGCATAAAGAAGCCCAATTTTAGTAGGGAGGGCCCAAACAAGTGTGAAAATGTAAAGGGATGCATTTTTCTACACTATATTTAGCCCCCATGTTAGTGAGGGGAGAAAATTGCTTCAAAATCACACTAAATTAGACAAATTCACATCAAGAAGGGTCCAATTGTACCAATGCGAGTAAGATAGGACAACAAAAATCAAGAGGGATGATCAAGCCCCAAGGATCAAGATCTTATGGAAAACCAACATAAGAACAAAAGAAAACACATGATAATGATATGTGAAACAACAACAAGATACAATCATACACTATCAAATACATAAAGAAGAAAGAAAAAGAAAAAGAAGGGGTGGATCAAGCTTCAACAATCTTTCCAACACAATGTGGACCAGATCTAAGTTGTTTGTCCAAGAAACATTTACAAGTGGAACATGATGCCCACTATGCAAACCAAACAAATGCTCACACGGGCTAGTGGAACCTCAGGCCATCCAATAGGTGAACCCCCAGAGAGGTGAGACACATATGCACATGGCCAATATGTGCTCACACACATAAGAAAGTCAATATGGGAAAGTCACACCTAACTTTGGCTCCCATACACTAACCATACCAAAGCTATACCTCTTGATAACTTTAATAAGGTTCCACACAACACAAACAACAAGATTCATGAGGCAAGCAAAACTTCATATGCTTGATACTCATGAACAAACAAGATGACTCCTTAGGCAAGCAAAGTGTGTTATGCAAGGTGGCCATATAATAGTTATTCTAAATGAAAAAGGTAGTGTAAGGTATGTTCAAATGGGTTTTCCTTAGTTCATGTAAGGTATCAACTTAGGGAACATCGTGCCTAATGTCTCCAAGAGAGGACCAATCAAATAATGGAAGATTCACAACTTAGGGGATGTAGTGTGTCACATCAAGACACTAAGAGGAATATAATATGCTAAGAGAGATCACACTCTTGAAGGACATCACATCCAATGTCACCAAAAAGAGAAAGGCTTATCGCATGAAGTAAGAAGACCACACAATGAAACATGAGTTGTAATTAAAATGAAAAAGAATAATGCCAATGTATGTCCCCACTTTAAAGAAACTGCTAAACACCATGCCATGAGAAATTTTTATTATATTTTTGGCATAATCATTTAAAATATGTATTCACATGCCAGCTTGTGTTATTTGACTTTTGGGAATTAATGTTAATATATGTATAAATAAGAGGTCATTTCACTATGATTCACCTATCAATTTTTATGAGAAAGTGTGATCTAAGAAAGTTTATGAGTTCAAGAGCATTTCAAGGCATTGAAGAGTAGATTTATTGAAGAATTATTGCAGCAATCAAGATCCATCATCATGTCAAATTATTCATGCATGTTATTTTAGCTAATATGTTGATGTAGTGGTCAAGATCCATTCAAGCATTCAAAGGAATTGTTTCAAATCAAGTTTCAAGATCAAGATCCACATCCATTGAAACCATTTCATGCTAGTTGTAGATCTACATTCCAAGGTTCGAACAATGGTTTGGTGAGTTGTGGAATAGGCTTGTTCATTTTTTATTCCTTTCATGAGATTTCATTTCATTTCAAGATTTAATTACCAAAATAGGGTTTGACTGGTAAGGAAAATCCCCATTCACCAAAAAAAAAACATTTTTCCCTCTTGATTTGTGTGTGCAAATTCTAGGTGGAAGATCTCTTGAAGAGAAAAATTGAAAAATTTCCAGAGTTGCATTTGTTAGATCATCATTGTTGCAATTTCACATAAACTCACCTACAGTATTTATTTTTGGTTGTCTGACTATGAAAATCAGGGATCTAGGTGTGCAGACCCAACAAAAGAGAACCCATAAACCATTTTTATAGAACCCTAGCTAGGACCCATTCACCATAGGGTGAATGAGTCCTCTATTAGCTTTGAAAAATATTTTTTGTTGACTAGTACACATCATTTTCCCTTTCTTAGATCTGCATTTTAATTTATGGTTCCATCAGAATTGAGCTTAATCTATTAGATGCACTTTGTAGATTGTATTTTAGAGTTTTTTTTCTATTTTTAATATTTCTCCCAAAAGTGTTGTTTAATCAGGACCACGCCCTTACAAAAAAAGAAAATTGGTAGATTCACACCTTGACTTGAATCACCTTTTGGTTGACAATCCTTTCATTGTTTGGATCTCATTTCCTAATGTAATAGAGGAGGATAGGTCCATCATAACCCTATTCCCCCCCCTTCATATTTAATCACTCTATTCTCCATCATTTCACTTTGACACAATTGACAAAGGAAAACACCAACCTACACCAACACTAACTCCCCTAACTGTAACAACCAATAATGGCACTACCTACTCCCTTGAGAGGTAGCCTCCAACATCAATCTAGAAAAAAATGAATCTTGAATCTACTAGACTGATGCATATCCTTATGCATCTAGTTCATAGAAGGAGGGGTAATAACCCCTAACTTCTCTTGGAGATACTCAAAATTATCCTTGGGAAGATCCTTAGTGAATATATCAGCAACTTGATCCTTTGTAGGCACATACTCAAGATTCACTTCATTCTCTGCAATTTTCTCTCTCATAAAGTGATACTATATTGATATATGTTTTTTCCTTGAGTGCATCACCAAATTCTCTGAAATGTTAATAGCACTTGTATTGTCACAAAATATAGAAATTGGTTCATCATATATAACTCTAATATCCTTCAATATTTTCCTCATCCATAACACCTACGTGCAACAAGATGTTGCAATGTATTCTACCTCTATAGTAGATAAAGAAGTTGAATCATGTTTCTTGCTCAACCAAGACACCAATCTACATCCAAGAAAGAATGCACCACTACCTGTACTTTTATTGTGATCAACGCATCCTACCCAATCTACATCTGTATAATCACTCAAAGAGAAATCAGTATCCTTTGGATACCATAAACCATGTTCTGAAGTTCCCTTTAAGTATTTGAATATCCTCTTTACTGCTACAACATATGACTAGATCTAGGATCTTCTTGAAATCTAGCCAAAAGAAAAATTGCATGCATGATATCCGGTCTAGTAGTAGTTAGATATAGCAATCCTCCAATCATTAATCTATACTTTCTCTGATCATCCTTAGAAGATTCATCATTCTTACTCAACTTGCAGCTAGTAACCATAGGGGTACATACCGATTTAGAGTCTTCCATTCCAAACTTCTTCAGCATTACCTTGACATACCTTGATTGTGAAATTATACCTTTCTCTTTTTGATTAATTTGAAGTCCAAGGAAGAAATTCATCTCCCCAAACATAGACATCTCAAATTCATTTTGTTTCTGTTCTCCAAACTTCTTACACATAGCATCATTTCATCCAAAATTTATATCATCAACATACACAACCACCATCAAGATTTGATATTTTTCAAAAAAAATCAATAAAGATTAATATCTATGGTACATTTATTGAATCCTTCTTGTAACAAGTACCTATCTAACCTTGCATACCAATTTCTTAGATCTTGCTTCAATCCATATAATTCCTTTTACAATTTGTAGACCATATCTAGTTTATTTGATAATTGAAATCCTTCTAGTTGTTCAATGTCTACTTCTTCTTCCAACTCACCATTGAAGAAAGAAGACATCACATCCATTTGATAAACCTTAAAATCCTTGTGTGTTGCAAAAGTCAAAAACATCCTGATAGCTTCCATTCTTGCCACTGGAGAAAATGTCTCCTCAAAATCTATTCCTTCTACTTGTGAGCAGCCTTTACACACAAGTCTTGCCTTGTTTCTTAGTACTTCTCCTTTTTCATTAAGTTTATTTTGAAATAGCCATTTAGTTCCAATCACGTCTTGTTTTCTAGTCTTGAAACAAGTTCCAAGGTACGATTCTTCTCAATCTACATTAGTTCTTCTTAAATAGCTTTGATCCAATACTCATCTTTGCATACTTCAACCATTGTTTTAGATTTAACTTTAGAGAGAAAACATAGATTAACTTGTTCTTCAGCCATAACAACTTTTCTCCTTGTCAATACACCTTTTCTTTTGTCACCAATGATCTGATATTCAAAAGGATTCTTCTGCACATACTTAGGAGTCTTAGGGATCCTTTTTAGAGCTTCTTCTTCTTTAGTCTAAACTTCCTTTTCCTTACCTTCATCTTTGTCATTTTCTCTACAAGAGAACTCATTTGATTCATATTCATCTACCACCACTGAGTTCTTTCGTAAGTCTTCATCCAATTTGACACATTTTTCACTTTATGCAATCTTTCTCAGCCTCTTGTTGTATCACCTTTAATATTTTCTTCTTGTATAATATCCAAGGAAGATACCTTCACCAGACCTTGCATCAAACTTTCCAACATGTTCTTCATCTCTTCTGATATAGAACTTGCTTCCAAACACTTTGAAATAATTTTTAGTAGGAATCCTTCTATACCACAACTCATAGGGAGTCTTTGCACTATTCTCTCTTGGTTGAACTCTATTAATTAAGTAAACAACAGTATGAATTGCATCTCTCTAGTAGACTTCTAGTAGGTTTTCCTCTTTCATCATTGATTTTGTAGCTTCCTAAATAGTTATGTTCTTTATTTCAACTACTACATTCTATTGAGGAATCTTAGTGGTAGATATATGAATCTTTATCCCAGATTCTCATAAAAACTATTAAACTCATTGGAGGTGAAATCTCCACCTCTCTCAAACCTCAAACATTTTATTTTAATGTCCATTTCATTCTCAACCATGACTTTGAATGCCTTAAAATTATCTATATCTTCTGATTTTTCTTTGAGAAAAGTAATCCATGTTATTCTAGAATAATCATCAATCAATATAATGAAATTTCTATAACCTTGGAGACTTCTTACTCTGGTAGGACCACAAAGATCTATATACACTAGTTCCAGCAATTCAATAGTAGATTATTCTTTGATTTTGAAACTTCTTTCTTGTTTCCCAATTTGGCATTCCTTGTAGACAACATTGATAGGCTTTATAATCTTTGGGAGGTCTCTCATAGTTTGAACTAAACTAATCCTCACTAAGCTATTAAAATTGATGTGACACATCCCTCTATGCTATAACCAACTTTCATTAATTTGAGTCATAAAGTAATGACCATCAACACCTTTAAGCTGATAAACATTTCCATTTGTCCTTCTTCTAGTAGAAAACACATTTTTGATCTCACATCCATCATCTTGAAGCATAATATTATATCCTTTGCTACACATTTTTCCAACACTCACAAGATTATGTCTCAAACCATTAACATAAAGAACATCATCTATATTATTCTTACCATTAAAACTAATTGAACCTTTTCCACATATCTTAGAAGATGTATCATCCAAATCTTACTAAACCTCCATATTTCTTAAGTTTAACAAACTTAATTTTTCCACCGGTCATATGATTTGAGCATCCACTTTCAATAATCTAGTACTTCTCCTCTCTAGCTTGAAAAGAAATCACCATAGCTCCTTCAATATTATCACTTGTTTCTAGAGTACTTTCCTTCATGTGTCTCTCAAATTTAGAAGAATTAGTTTCATGTTTAATAGTCATGAACAAGTATTCACTACCTTCATCATCCCCATAGTTAGATTCATCATCAGATATACTGGCATCTTCTCTAACATAATAACTTTTCTTGAACTTTTTACCTTTGTTCTCCCTATATTTGTCATTCAAAAATTTGTTTGGACATCTTGAAGTATAATGACCTATCTTTCCACAACTAAAACATTTGAAAGGAAGCTAACCTCTATATTTACCGGTACCCTTGTTCATTCTCCTCACAAATTTTACTTCTATATCATCTAGATCCTCTTGATCTGATTCCTCAATCTTTTTTGGTTTTCCAAGCTTAAAAGTAGTATCAACTTTTGCATTACTTGAACCAAATTCCCTCATTTCAAAAGTAGATAAAGCACCATATAATTAATCTCTAAAATATTTTCTTAAATCTTGAACTTCCTCAATAGCATAAACTTTATGGATATAAGATTTAGGAAGAGTTCTCAATACCTTCTTTACTACTTCTTCAAGTTTTCCTTCAAGACCTCTGATGGAATTGATAACTTCGTCCACCTTTAACATGTAACTTGTAATGTTTTCATCTTCAAGCATCCATATGTTCTCAAATGTGATTTTTTGATTCTACATCTTAGCTTGCTTGACCTTATCATCTCCTGCATAAATACTTTCCATTTTTTCCCAAATATCTCTAATATATTTTAAATTCATAACTTTCACAAGTTTAGTATTATAAAGACCACTTAGAAGAGCATACCTTTCTTTACCGTTGTTTTCATAGGCCTTGATCTCATCATCAATACTTAGACCGCTTGCAAGCATTGTATATCTAGTCTCAACAGACTTTTGATATCCAAACCCTAGAGATACTAGAAACCCTTCCATCCTTGTCTTCCAAAATGCATATTCAATTCCATCAAACATAGGAGCATCTCTCTTGTGTGCCATCCCAAATCTACCTCAATCTATTAAGCTTTCTTCCAAGGAACCTTGATCTGATACCAATAGTTGAATGGACACAAGACACTTGAGAGGAGGGGGTGAATTAGTTGTACATTAAAACCTCAAAAAGATTCATAAACACTCAAATCCACACCAACTTTATTAACCCTTAATCTATTAGAATGATTTAGCATGAAAAAAATAACAAAAATTGAAACACACCAACACCATGCATAGTAGAACACTAGATTTATGTGGAAAACCCAAGAAGGGAAAAACCATGGTGAGGATTAGCTTACAATATAAAGTAATTGCAATATTAAATACAAAGGCTCACTTTTAGAGGGATCACTTCCCAAAAGAAATAAGGGCTCACTGCTAGATTATAGAAAAGAAGAAAGAAGAATGTTATAGTGATAAATCCATCTCAATGCAACAAAATAGTCCACCACAAGATTACCAACACATTCACAATATTTATGTAGATTGTAGACACATTCTTCTCACTACTTTCAGTAGTCTAACTCATTGAAGCTCACACTGCACCTCGCAAATTCACACTCAATCACTTTGCACTTCACATCATTCACACTACATACATATCCCTCATCAACACAACTCTTATTTATACCATGTTTAGCCTTGAAAAAATTCTCCAAGGTCAACTATGCACCTCAATTGTGCAAATTCAAATTAGGTCATCACAAAGCATTCCCATAGTGGAAAGGAATGAAATTGGACCACAACACATCTTAAGCCAAACCCAAATCATAATATGCACCATACTACACTTCCAAAAACACCAAAGAAACTCCATAGTTAGTGTAAACATCCAAGGTCGATCGAACCTGTGTTAACACCATTAACATTTAAGTACATGCTTCTTCAAATCCAAAAAAAAATTGCAAACCACTCGCAAACCACACACAACACTTGAACATAATTTAGAATATTCCATGAACACCTTGAAAGTCAAAAAATTCCTTCACAATAACTTTTACTTGAGGAATGTACACACCCATCACACTCAGACAACCTTCCACACTCTGTAACTCAATAAATCAACTTTTGAAGCATGAAACCACTAACAACTTTGACTGAACATAGATATAACCATTGCCAGCATGCTTCTAGAACCACAAGACCAGAAACCATACTGCAGTGAAATGTGGAGCAAAACCATTTCTCCTAGACACCACTACAACACATAATTCACACACTATTGAACACAACTTTCTCTGTACAGTAATCTAGACCATGAAATTATGGATATAAAATTTATGAACACCACTAATCAACATATTTGAACTGCACAAGCATATCTTCAACCATGAAGAAACTTGAAGCAAAACTAGAATACTACTTTGTATACCAGAACACCTTTGCACCATATTGTTTTCTCTTTTATTCATTTTTTCTTGAAAGCACTTGGAAACCAAGCACCAAAGATACATTCTCATCAAACTCATCACTTCCTCATCACCATAAATCCAACTACAACTGTAACTCGACTATGCAACATCCATAAACAAAATATTATCAAAGCAATACTAGAGGTTGACACTAGTAACACTTACTAATGACAACATAATGTAACTATTCAAAGCATCACCACAAACAACCTTCTTGTAGACATCAATGACAACACCCTCTCAACACTAGCTCATCAATGACAATACAAAAGTTTTTTGAAATCAATGACAAAACCAACTAATCATACTTGCAACAATATTTACCCAGTTATATAACTTTAGATATATCCCTCTCTTTATATACCTCTCTACCCATTTCTCTCTCTTCCTCTCCCCCCATCTATCCTTCCTAAGTTATATATCTCTATCCCTATCTCTCTCTCTCTCTTGATCACTCCCTCTTTTTATATCTCTCTAATTTTCCTCTCTCCTCTCTCTATTTATCTCCCTTTATATTCCTCTATTTATATATCCACCCCTCTCTATATCTATCCCCTATCCCTCTCACCCACTCACCTACACTCCCTTTTTGTACCTCCTTATCTCTATCTCTCTATCTCTCCCTATCACTATAACTCTCTCTATATTTTTCTATACATCTGTCCCTTTCTCTCCTCTTCCATTTTCTCTTTAAATATATCTTGTTCTCTACCTCTATATCTCCATCCCCCCACTCTCTACCTATCTTTCTCCCTTCCTTTTTATTTCCCATCTCTATACCTCTCTCTATATCTATATATTTAAATCTTTCCCTTTTTCCCCCTCTCCTTCTATCCCTCTAGCTCCCTCTCTACCTATCTCTCTTGCCTTCCCTTACTCTATCTCTCTTAATCCCTCTTTGTCTCCATATCTACCTACATATCTCCCTTTATCTTCCCTATGTATATATATATATATATATATCCCTCTTTTTATCCCTTTCTCTACCTCTAGATATCCCTTTCCTTTCCCCCCTCTATCTTTCTATCCATGTATCCTTCTTCCACTCTCTATCACTCCCTCTTTATATATATATATATCTATCAATTTTCCTCCTCTCTCCTCTCTTTATTTATCTCCCTTCCTCTCTGTCTATTTATATATGTATATCCCTCTCTATCACTAAATATATATCTCTATCACTCATACACACACTCCATGTTTTTACCTCTTATTTCTATCTCTATGTATAACCCCTCTCTCTATCTCTTTCTGTATCTCCTTCCCTCTTGTATATTTAGCTATCTCTCTCTTCTTGCTCTCATTCTCTCTCTAACTATCTCTATCCCTTTCTCTACCTCTATATCTCTATCTTCCCCTCTCTATCTTTCTCCCTCCCTTCCTCTCTATGCCACCCTCCCTCCCTCTCTCCCTCCCTATCTATTCATCTATATCTCCCTATCTTCCCCTCTCCTCTCTCTCTCCCTCTCTACCTATATCTCACCCTTCCATTACTCTACCTTTGTCCTCTCTCTCCCTCTCTACCCATATCTCTCCATTTCTCTTCCCCATATATCATTCATTATTATATATATCTCTTTCTATCCCTATCTCTCTCTACCTATCTCTCTCCCTTTCTCATATTCCCTCTATATTTCTCAAGTTATATCTATCCCTATATCTCCCTATCTCCCCCTCTCCCCATTACTCCCTCTTTTAATGTCTTTAATTATCCTCTCTCCTCTATATTTATATACATCCTTCTCCCTTTATTTATATATCTCTATCCTTCTCCATATCTATCTCCATATCTTTCTCTCTCACGCACACACACACACACACCTTTTTTTCCCCTTCATATCTCTATCTCTCTATCTCTCCCTATTTATCTCTCTATCTACCTCTATTTATATACCTCTCTCCTATCTATTAATTCATATCCATATCTCCCCTCATCTCCTTTACTCTATCTCTCTCTCTAACTATCTCTATCCATTTTTATACCTCTATATCTCTATATTCCCCACTCTCAATCTCTCCCTCCCTTTCTCTCTATCTCCCCCACTCTCTCTATGCCTCTCTTCCTCTCTTTCTCTCCCTCTCTTCATCTCTATCTATTTAGTTTTCTCTCCCCCCCTCCTCCTCTCTCCCACTCTACATATCTCCCCTCCTTTCCCTTACTCTGCCTCTATCTCTCTCTCCCTCTCAGATCCCTTTATCTCTTTGTAGTGTTATATATATATGTGTGTGTGTGTGTGTGTGTGTGTGTGTGTGTGTGTGTGTGTGTGTGTGTGTGTGTGTATGTATGTATGTATGTATATCCCTCTTTCTATCCCTATCCATCTCTCATTTTAATTTCCCCTTTTATCTTTCCCAAGTTATATCAATCTTTGGATATATCTCCTCTCCATATCACTCCCTCTTTCAATATCTCTCTACTTATCCTCTCTCAAATCTCTATTTCTCTCCCTCACTCTCCCTCTATTTATATATCCCTATCCTTATCTATCTCTATCTCCATTTCTCTCTCATACACACACTCCCTTGATCTTCACCCCTATCTCTATTTCTATCTCCCCCACTCTCTTAACATACCTCTCTCACTCTATGTAGATATCCTTATCTATCCCTCTCTAACCACTTATATCCATTCTTAGACAATTGCTCGAAGTTAGGTCCATATTTTTTCCAAAAAGTGCAAGTATTTTTTTGTATTTTCAAAACTTTGACAGTTGGACTAAAATTTTGAAGTAGTTACACAGAATATTTTTAAAGTGTAGAAATACAAAATATAGTATTTTGAGTCTAATTTTTAAACACATAATCTATCTGGGAAAACATGGATTTATAAAATCCTCATCTTACGTATAAAATTACTTTACTATATATATTAATATATCGATTTGATGCCTTTGCTTTAAAAAAAAAGTTTATGGTCCATTTTCCTCATAAATTAATTAAGAAATAAAAAACAATCCAATCATAATAAAAAAATATAGATTTTTAACCTAGATATAATAATCTATAGTGGGTTTTAATTTTAGACAAAAAAATATGAAAACATTTGTAAGCCATATTTTCCAAAGTTGGTTTTTTCTCTTGGCATTAACACGGCCTTTTAATTGAAGGGTGGAAAATCTATTGATTCACCCCCCTCTCAGTAGATTGTGTTCCCTTCAATTGGTATCAGAGCCAAGTTCCTTGAAGAATCTTAATAGCTTGAGGTAGATTTGAGATGACATACTTTGTGGCTCAAGAAGGATTGTCTTCAAATAAGGAATCATTGTTTGATGGATCAAATTATTTATTTTGGAATGTAAGGATATAAGCTTACTTGATGCATCTTGGATAAGAGGTATGGTAGTCAGTTGTAGATGGCTATGAGATTCTTAAAAGTTTCCCTAGAGATTTGATGAGGAAGAAGGAATGTGAAAATAATGCTAGGGTAAGAAATGTTATTCTATGTGGATTGTATTGTAACACAGGAAAATAGAAACAAGCAATAGATTAAAGAAAATAAAATAAAACTAACCTACATCTAACAACAAAGCACAAAGGGAACTAAAAACATGAAAAAATCTTACCAAGCATCCAAAAAACTCCATGATTCACCTTTGTTGTCCTTCTCCATTTCGCCTTTGAATGATATTTGGCCTCAAATTTTTAGTATTGTGCAAATATAGCCTCAATATATGTGATTAATGATGAAACATTGGAGATTAAAACAAGTTTCTTCCAAAACACATAAGATTTCAAGAGAAGGAATAATGGAAAATGATGACCAATTTACAGAAAATTGATTGTTCGAATGACATGTTGAGATTGAAAGTTGAGTCGACGATTAAGATTCAAATTAGGTCATGCATTCAAATTAGGGTTTATTGAGTGAGAGTTAGAACTGACAAATGTTGAGATATTAAATTAAATAATAATTTAATCTTCATTGATGACTATTCAAAAATTAAAAGAATAAAGTTAGCATTTCAAGTTGACTATTTGCATGGAGAAAACGGTTTGTTCGAACACACACATAAATTAATTAAATAAATAGAATTATTTAATTAACAAATGTGCACATGCAAGAGGTGGAATTAGATAACTGAATGATTAAATCAAGAAAGATCTATTCGTTAAAAACAATATTGACTCAAAAGATAACTAAATGCTTTAATTTAGATCTCGAGCGAAGTGATGATGAACAATTAGATAACTAATAATTACCCAATTATAGAAGAATATGTCATGAATAACTCTTTTATGAATTAAATGATTAATTTAATTCCATATTCGAATCAAGGGATTAAATAAATAAGAATTTATTTAATTGACTTGGAGAAAAAGATTAATGAATAATTAAATAATTTTAAAAAATTATTTAATTAGAGTAAAAAATGTGATAAGATAAATTAAATAATTTTTTATTTAATTTTAAAAAGAGAATAAATCTAATTAGTAACACAATTAAATAAATGATATTTATTTAATTAATCAATATTGAACAATGGTATAACAATTTAATTAAATAATTAGAATTATTTAATTAATAAATGGAAAGAGGACTTTTAGAAATATAATTAAATAATTAAGATTATTTAATTATGACACATTTGGCAATGGTGAAGAAATTGAAGTCGCAGGCCTAGACCAATTTTCAGTGTCTACATGTATAGCTCAGAATTTGTGAAGATCATGCACTGTAGGAAATAAAAAAAATTATACTAAATTGCACAAAATATATGAAGGATATGACAAGGTTAAATAAGTAAATCTATAAGCTCATCGAAGTTAGTTTGAAATCTTGAAAAATGAAGGAAGAGGAGAACATTGCCACATTCCTACTCTAGGTTGATGAGGTTGTAAAATCTATGAGAGGTCTTGGTGAGGAACTGAAAGAAGGTATAATTGTGAAAATGGTACTCATATCTCTTCCTATAAGGTTTTATTCTAAATATTTTTTTATCGAAGAAGCTAAAGATCTAAATTCTCTAAAAATGGATGAATTACATGGAATATTGACTACCTATTAAATGAGGTTTGATAGTGAAAAATATATAAGGATAGAGGTAACATTCAAAGCATCTAATAAGCAAGTCGATCTAGATTTTGATGTTGGATTGGATTTGGTGGAAGAAAAATTTGTCAGAAAGTTATAGAGAGGTTTCAAAAAGTATAAAGGTAAGTTAAATTTCAAATGTTTTAATTATGGTGAAGTAAGGAATTTTATGACTAAGTGTCCCTACAAAGACTCTAACAATGTTGAGCAAAAGTATGGAAAGAAGTCATCTTTGAAAGGGAATAAATTTTAGAGGAAAAAAATGATTTTCTTCATTAATTAATAAGGCTACTCAACTAATGAAGAGGATCAAGATATCTTTGGAGATGAAAGAGAGAAGGCTATATTCATGGCTATGGAAACTACTGAAGATGATGTAGAGATGAATTCTGGAAACAATTATGATGAGGTAGATCTTGTGGAATAATTTCTCTACATTGGAAAAGAAATTAAGAGATTGAAGAAAATAAATTTTTATGAAGTGAAGGCTAAAGATAGTGTATCTTAGAATCTTGAGAAGGTGGAGAAGATGATCATTGACCTGAAGAGTCAAGTAGAGGAAGAAAAAAGGATTGAAAAAATTCTAAGTAAGAGGTTGTTGTCAAGAGACAATGACTATGAAAAGCTTGAAATTGAAATTGTGTTACTAAGGAAAGATCTTGATAAAAAAAATCATCAGCTTAAGATGAAGTTTGGAAAGAGCATTGAGATCTTGGATTAGATTGTTGATAGCTAGATATCTCCACATATCAAAATTGGTATTGGTTTTGCAAATGGATAA
This sequence comes from Sequoia sempervirens, assembly GCA_007258455.2. Classification (NCBI taxonomy): domain Eukaryota; kingdom Viridiplantae; phylum Streptophyta; class Pinopsida; order Cupressales; family Cupressaceae; genus Sequoia; species Sequoia sempervirens. The sequence goes on from VDFB02373365.1 coordinate 186,878,031, forward strand.
GAGAACAAAGTGATAGAGCATTCTGTGAAGCCTACTAAGGAGAATCTGGACAACAATCCAAAATTTGAACAAAATAATATAATCAATGATGGAAATGTGTAGAATTATGGTTTCATCCAATTATAATGGAAGAATAGGAGATCTAGAAGAAAAGGTTCGAGAGGATAGTGGTACAATACCATGTTCAATAATTTCTTTTTTGGTTATTGTTTTAATTGCAATCATTTTGGTCATAAGGCTATGAATTGTAGAAGGGATCTAGTAAGAAGAAATAAATTTATTAGTAGTAATTTGTAACTTTGTACAATTTTAATATTATCTATCACAAGTGCAATAATTTTAGACACATTTCTAGAAACTGTAGGAGCAATTTTTTGAGTTCTCTATAAAAATTAAAAAGTAAAGGGTTAGAATGTTATATTTCTCAACCAAAAAAAGTCTAAAAGGTGAAACCAGAAGAGAAATGGTCAGAGAAATTCATGATAGCTCAAACTGCACTACATGGTAGAAAGGATAAGAATCTATGGATCATTGATAGTGGATGTTAAATTCACATGACTGGAGATAAAAGTAAGCTCATGAATTTCAAGAAATTTGATGGAGGATCTATAACTCTTAGAAACAATTCTATTGTCAAGATTATTGGTAAAGGTACTTTGAGTCTTGATGGTGGTAGGACAAAAACTCATTAATTTTTTTATGTTGAAGTATTAGATAATAATCTTTTGAGTGTAATTCAAATGTGTGATAAAGGTTATAAGATATCTTTTAGTGCTAAAGGTTGTGAAATCAGAAAATTTAGTACCAGATAATTGATTGCAAAAGGAAATAGAATTGAAAATGATATATATTATAAGTGAGTTGAATGGATCAAATTATTTTTCTATACAAAGAGAAGAGAGTTGGATTTGTCATAGAAGATTAGGACACATCAATTTTTATGATATTGTGAATATCAACTCAAAATGAATGGTCAGAGACATTCCAATGATCAAGAACCCTCGATATACTAGTTGCAAACCATGTTATGAGGGAAAAAAGAAAAAGACTAGATTTCTAGGGCTAAGAAATATTCAACAAAAAATCCATTGGATTTGATCCATACATATCTATGTGGAACAATGAGGAAAAAGAGTCTACAAGGTGATAAGTATTTTATTATGCTTGTTGATGAGTATACTAGAATGAATTGGATTACTTTTCTAGAAGAAAATTTTGAAGCATTTGAGAAGTTTAAAGTATTCAATGCATTAATTGAAAGTGATATCAAAAGAATAATCAAGTTTTTGAGATCAAACAAAGGTGGAGAGTTCACTTCTAACTAGTATGGTGAATTTTGTGAGGAACATGGGATCTAGAGGAAATTTTCATCTCCTAGGACTTCACAATAGAATGGAGTTGCTAAAAGAAAGAACCAGATTATACAAGAGATGACCAAAACAATGATAATTCAAGAAAGCTTACTGAATATATATCTAAAACAGAGATCAAATCCTATTGAGGATTGGTAAAAAACCATATCAGTTATAGAGAGGAAGATCAACTTTAGCTAGACATCTCAAAATATTTGGAAGCAAGTGTTACATTAAAAGAGATGAAGAATATTTGAGTAATTTTGATTCTAGATCTCATGAAGATATTTTTCTTGGTTATTCTATGAAAAGAAAAGTATATATATGTTATAATAAAAGGCTAAAGAGGATTGTGGAAAGTGCTAATGTAAGAGGTAATGAAACAATACAATCCACTAGTATTCCAAAAGTAGAAGAAGATGAAGTTCCCATCAGTAATAGTGATAAAGACTCAAAAGTTGTCTCTAATATAAGGTTGTCACAAAGACACAAGCTAGGTATGTTTAGAAGAATCATTTTGAAGATCAGATCATAGGAGATAAAGACAATGGGGTTCAAACCTAGAGAAGAATTAAGAAGGTAAATGAGCAAGTATATTTTATATTACTATCAAAAAATGAACCAAGGTCCTATAAAGAAGCAAGCAAAGAAAAAGGTTGGATAAAATCTATGGAGGAAGAACTGAATTAGATTAAGAAAAATGAAACATGGGAACTAGTTCCAAAACCTAAGTGATAGAATGTTATTGGTACCAAATGGGTCTTCATAAACAAGATAAATGAAGATGGAGAAGTGGTCGAGAACAAAGCTAGAATTGTGTGTAAAAGATATGCTCAAGTTGAAGGAATTGACTTTGAGGAGACATTTGCTTCGATGACATGATTAGAAGCAATCAATTTTTTTAGCTCTTTTAGCATTCAAGAACTTCAATCCATTTCAAATGGATGTGAAGTCAACATTTCTAGATGAAAAGTTAGAACAAGTATAAATTGAGCAACCAAAAGGATTTTAGTGTTTAGATTTAATCTTTATTTTGTGTTCAGATAGAAAAAGGCTCTTTATGGACTCAAACAAGCTCCTATAGCTTGGTATTCCAAGTTGAATATGTATCTACAACAAGGTTTTTGAGAGGTAATGTGAATAGTAATATACATAAAAATAGAAGGGGATCAACTGTTGATTGTTGTTGTCTATGTTGATGACATTATCTTTGGTGGAAGTAATGATGACATGTGTAAGGTGTTCTAAAATGAAATGTAGAGTGAGTTTAAAATTTCAATGCTTGGTGAACTATATTTATTTCTTGGTATATATATTTCTCAATTAGAGAAAGGCATACTCATTTCTATGAACAAATATATCAAGGAAATGTTAAGTAAGTTCAATATGGAAGAATGCAAACTAGTATGTACACCTATGGTCACAAGATATAAGATTATCAAAGATAATGAATCTACTCCAATAAATTATACCTCGTATAGATCTATGATTGGTAGTTTTTTGTATGTGAATGCATGTAGATCAGATATGATACAAGTTTTTGGGATGATGGCTAGATTTCAAGAAACACCCAAGGAAAATAATTTCAAAGAATAAAAAGGATATTCAAATATCTAAAAGATACAATGGATTTTGGTTTTTGGTATCCCAGAGTGAAAATTTCACTTTGACTGCATACACAAATAAAGAATGGGCAAGAAGTATAGATGACTGGAAGAGTACAAGTGGTGGAGCTTTCTTTCTTAGTGATATTCATGTATCTTGGTTAAGCAAGAGACACGATTCAATTTCCTTACTTATAGAAGAAGTGGAATACATTGCAATAGATTCATATTGCACTCAGGTATTGTGGATGAAGAAGAATTTGAAGGAGATGAAGATTCTGTTTGATGATCCCATTTCCATTCTTTGTGATAATAACAATGATATAAACATTTAAAAGAATTTGGTACTGCACTTAAGGACAAAGCATATTGTAATCAAGTATCATTTTTTGAGGGAGAAATTTGTATAAAAGGAGGTGAAGTTGGAGTATGTTGAAAACAAGGTGCACGTAGCATAAATTTTCACAAAACCACTTCCTAAGGATAATTTTCATTTTCTCTAGAAAAATTTGGGATTTTTTGCTCCCTCCTCTTAAATCAAGAGAAAGTATATGTTGAGGGTGAGTTTTGTATCCCTACTACAAGTAGACCTAGTGGTCTTGCAAAAAAAATCTAGTAGCAATATGGTATAGACTCAAGGGGAGTCTATCTAGGAAATAGATGTCCAAATTGTGCGGAGTGCTAAAAATGCAAAGGGGGAGTGTTGACCTTTTCTATTTATGTATAACCTTGAGAGAAATGAAAATCAAAATGATATATACTTTAAAGTGGATAAAGTAGGAACCAATGTGAGGTGGTTCCTGACCCAAAAAACATTAGATTTTTCTTCATGTGTTTCAACATTTTTCTATTTTCCATCAATGAAAAAGACAAAGATTGATGAACATAGGTTGTCAATAATGTCAAAGGAGTTCATTAATTTCAAAGGAGTAATGCCTAATAAGGAGTATTAATAGTGGAATAGTGTATGCAATAGTACTTGAATTATCATTATAAGTGCATTTTGATAACAAAAAATTTGACTACTTACTTCTTACAGTATGCTTGTAATATCATGCCTACATCTATTCATGTAGATAGAGGTAATCCAAAAGTTTGATCCATAATGTTTTAGGTCAATTACTCAAGGAAAATAGATTTCTTTGACAATACTTTTATGTTCTGATTTTCTTCCTAAAAACAAGTTTGGATCTATGGTTTGAATAGAGAGTACATCTATACACATGTTCCATCACATTCCAAAGTTTTCATAAGTTATGTTCATCATGTAAAAATTTTGAAGTGACAAAAGGGTCACTATGCTTATTAGTTAACCAGTTGTTGTTCCAAAACTTTGTGGAAACAACTTGTCGCTTATTTCATATGAAGATAGCATGGAATGATAATATAGGTCTAGGTTAAGATTTTTTTGAAAGCTCATGACATCCATTATTTTGGTCAAAACTAATTTGATTTAGGACCAACCTATTACATGTTACATGTAATTTGAGTTTAGGTTCACCTAATTCCATCTTGGTTAATTGTGAATCCTTGGATGACATGAATTAAGGTTATTATAGTGTGTTGTATATAATAATCATCTCACTTTATATGGTAATATATGAGAGAGTGTGTGGATGTGAATTTGTTGGAGGAAGTGTAATTTAGGTTTTGTAATGCAATTTCATCTCTCAATCATTGTGCACTATAATCAAAAGATCATAAGAAGTGTAGGAGATTATTTTAAGCAATGTGTTATCTTGTGTAAGTTGTGTAATCATCATTAATGATCCACAAGATTTATCTTTGTAATCTAGTAGGACTATTGTTCTACTTATTGAGTTAGTGCTTAGATCTTTTATTAGAGATTGGTGTCTCTGGTAGGTTGGTTCCTACAAATAAATTTGGGGATTGGTGTCTCTGGTAGGTTGGTTCCTACAAATAAATTTGGGGATTGGTGTCTCTGGTAGGTTTTTTCCTACAACATATTGTAATCCCCATATTATATTCTTTATTTTTGAGGAGATAGAGTTGGATAGTAGATCCAATTAGCTATTCTCACCATGGTTTTTCCTATATTTTATTTCCATGTATATCCGGTGTTCTCATCCGTGAATGTGTAATTATGTGGTTTCTTGATTATCAATAAATTTTTATTCAAGTTTCATGTTTCGATATGTATGTTGTAATAAAGAGTTTTAAAAAGATTTGATCTACTGACTCACCCCCCTCTCAATAGATTATGTTCCCTTTAATCATATATTATCTAGTTGGATTTTATTTAATGCTTGTTTCCTACGTAATTTAATATTGTTGAGGTAGTTGTCTCATTATACAAAATTAAGGCACATGTTAAGATCCTGTCTAATCCTATCTCATAACTTTCCTTTATAAGCAAAGTATCATATGTAAATCATATACTCAATTTGGCAATCTTACATCCATAATCATATCATGGTATTCTTGCCATTTATCTCTCATGGATGTTATTTTTATCTTGAAAGTGATCTTGGGGTGTTAGGAGTTCAACATTAACTCTTACAGATTAAACCAGTGTACATTTGAATGGGAAATAAGAAATTGCGACCTTGTGCAATTTGAACCATTCCTCAATTTAGCTAATATTCACCTCAGATCAAAAGCTTGAGAGATACCCATTCAGATTTGAGAAAATATGGCTTAGGGATAAGGAATTTGACTCTAAAATTGAGGAGTGTTGGTATTAGGGACTTTACATCAAGGGTTCAAATTCTTTGTAATTTGTAAGAAACTCTCATATTTGAAAGAAATTTTGAAGGAATGAAACATAAATCACAAGTCAAAAATATCTTTGAGTAAAAATAAAATATAAAAAAGGAATTTTAGACATAAATGAAATAGTAATTAGGGAAGGGATGTACCAAAATAAATATATTAAGAAGAAAGAACTAAAATAAAATTATGCAAAAGTCTTATAGAGAAGAAACATTCTAGAGGTAGAAATCAAGGGAATGTTGTCTTAGAGAGGGAAACATAAACACTAAATAATTACATAATACCACAAAATCAAATGGAGCATGAATAGAATCACTAACATAAAAAATGAGGGAGGATCCAGGTGAAAAACATGAGAAGATATCAAAAATGAAGCAATAAGGCACTTTGAAAGTTTGTTGAATACCAACAATATGATTAACTCAATAATTGAGGAAAAAGTATTGAGCAAGATCTCAAACATTATTGACAATGATAAAAAAATGGAATTTTATGGCCTATTGTTGGAAAAATAAGATAGGTGAGAAAACTTTCAAGTGGATGGGGACAAATCCCTAGGTTCAACGACTTCCTTGCATGATTCTTCCATAAGTTTTGGCACATTGTAGGAAAAAACATCTATAAAATGATTGAAGATACAACAAATAAATTCATCATGCTAAGAGAATAGAAAAAAAAATCATCACCCTCATACAAGAAAAATAGCTAGTGGAGAAAATAAAAGATTTAATATATATCACGTTGTACAATATTATTTACAAGATAGTAGCCAAAATCATAGCCAAACATTTAAAAAGTTTCCCCCTTCTATAATTTCTGAAGAAAGGAGTCGTTTCATAGTTGGGAGATTAATTTTAGAAGGCATTATCATCACACATGAAGCTATCAACACTATCAAAAAAGTGAAGATCGAGAAAATTATTCTCAAGTTGGGAATCTGCAATGCCTATGCTCGGGTAAACATGAAATTTCTCATCAAAATTTTACAGAAGCTAGGCTTTAGTGAGGGCTCGTGTACAAGTCGATTCATAGTTGCATCAACTCTCCTAGATTCTTAGTATTGGTGAATGGAGGTCCCCATGGATTCTTTCCATATTCTAAAAGTTTGAGGCAAGGGGACCCATTTTCTCTCTTTTTTTATCATAATGGTAGAAGCATTGAGACACCTTATTCATGAGGCAATGATCAATAGAGATTGGAAGGGTTTAAAATTGACACCAAATATGGACCCATTCACCCATGAAAAGTGTCATTGGAAGCTAGGACCATCAAGAAAACAATAGACACATATATTAGTGCTCTGAGACAACAAGTTAATTGGCACAAGTCTGAGGCCATTTTTTAATATGGCCATATGGAAGGAGCGATAAATTTCCTTAGTCCTTGGCCTAAAAATCAATAAACTACTAGGGAAATATATGGGTGCTACTTTTACATAGAGATTTTCAAGGAAAAACCCTAGGAATCTCTAGTATAAAAGTGCTTGAATAAGTTGGAGTCATGGAAAAGAAAATATGTGTCCTTTGTAGGAAGAGTCGCAATGCTAAAATTAGTGGTCTCATATTTATCCATCTACATGATGTTGAGTCTAAATATGCTAGTGAAAATTTCTCTTGGAATAGGTTTTAGAACTACAAAACAATTCCCCTTATCACAGGGGATAAAATCTATAAACCAAAAGCGGTAGGGGGAGTAGATCTTAGGAACTGGGCCACACTCAATGTAGCTCTTGGGATCAAACTTGTCTAGAATATACATGTATTCTAATCCTTATAAGTTGGCTAAAATTCTCTAGAACAAATATTTGGAATACTAGGATCCAAAATGAATGTTAACCACAACAAACCCACCCAAAGGTCAACAATATGGAACTTCATGGTAGATTGTAGGAACTTAATAATGTAGCACTACACATGAGACATAAAAATGGAAGGAAGGCCAAGTTCTGGGAAGACTCGTGGGATGGTACCCTTGGCTTATCATCCATTAACTAACTTGAAGAGAGCTAGACAATGCTAAAATCCCTATGAGGCTAATAGGTAAGAGATTACTTGAAACCTTTTCTCAAGTAATGGAGAACAAAGTGGAAGTGGTGGTCAATTTATGGATTATCCCTACCAAAAATATAGATCTCTAGGCTCAAAGAAGAATTGGAAACAAGATGGGTCTTCATTTTTGAGGAAGTGGACACTATCAAATGGTGTGCTACTAAATTTGGTTCAAACAAAGTCAAAATTTGTTAAACAATGGTAGAAGGCATGAAGAAGAAAGAGAATTGGCCATCTCAACTATGCTGGTATAAGTGCTACTTACCAAATACTAGAGCCTTTTCTTAGGTGGAAATCTAGAAGAGAATCCTCAGATAGGATTGGTTAAAAAATTTGGGGGAGATAGGCCCTACTAGATGCATTCTATCTAAAAAAATTGAAGACTTTATAAAACATATTTTTGGAATGTCAATTTCCTAGAGAATGTTGGTAGTTTGTACTCAATAAACTAATTTGGCCTAGTCCCCTCCAAAATTAAGTCATCGATCTCTTCAATGCATGGAAAATATTGAACAAAAGATTGATTTTCCTAGGCATTTTGCTTGTAGTTCCATCCACAGTCATATGGGAAATCTAAAAAGAAAGAAATAAGAGAATCTACCAGGATAAATCTATAAGTCTTGCTTCTTTTTTTAAAAATATCGAAGGAGAAATAGTAGAAGTGGTCAATAATGTGGTAAGAAACCAATCCTTGGCAAAGAAGAATTATCTTTGTGGGATATAACATATTGTTGAAAACATTTTCGAAAAGCCTTGAAATGGACTGGTAAACCCCTCAAGTTGGGTGATATTGAGAAAGCATTGGAGGATGTGAATTGCTCAAACCTGGTGGAGAAGATTGAGAATCCTACGCCAAGTGTTGAAAAGGATGTGGATTTTGGCTCGTGTTTTAGAATGAGGAGCAAGACCAAGAAGCAGGCTACCATTTCAGTTGATGAGCTCAAGGATGTTATGGAGATGCACAAGTGGGTCATTGAGGAAAATTTGGCCTCAATTAATGTTTTGTAAAAGATGTTGTAGCTATGGTGATGCTTTTGTTTGATCAACCTTGTTGTTGATGTTTTTCTTTTGGGGTTGCTGACGGGTTTCTTTGTTAATTTTTGTTTTCTACTTTTTGGTTTTTTGGGCTACGGGCTCTCTAGGCTTAGTCTTTCTTGCAACTTTTCACCTTTGTAAAGGGTTTCAGGGTCCCTTAAAACCCTGTTTTTCCTTATCAAAAACATATTGTTGAAAACTTGGTCAAGGCTCATCTTTCCCCTCATTCATGGAGTTGTTTGAGATAATTCAACTATTGGTTCAAGGGGAAATGTGGTGTGTAGGAAGATGATTGATCAAGTTGAACTTTGAGGATGCATCTAGGGGGAACCTCAAGGTGCTAGGTGTAGGCTACATATTCAAAAATCACAAGGGTTACATAATTAAATAATTAAGCATCCCTTTGAATCCCGAAGGCACAAACAATAAAGAAAAAATATTGGCCCTTTGGCATTGGTTAAAAGAGGGGGTGCAACTAGGGGTAAATAAATTAGTTGTGGAGTGTGACTCCCTTCTCATAATACATTCCATTTGAAAAGTGAAAATGAGCAATTGGGAATTAAACAAGATGTTGACTGATTGCATTACCTAGTGCTTGCAAAATTCAAAGACTATACAATTGGTCATGTCTTTAGAGAAGGCAATAAGGAAGCAGACACCTTGGCTGATGTGGTTTATAATGACTCAGCTAGAGCCATATATATATATATATATATATATATATATATATATAATTAGACTACAGGAATCAGGTAGCACAACCCCCTATAAACTGCAGTGCGCTTGGTAAAAATTTTAACGTGACCGGCAGCGCTGGCGCGAAATGCCCTCTGGTACCATGGGGGTGGGGGAGACTAGACCTCGTGACCAACCTCCTACAATAGGAAAGATTTAGCCAACTGAGCTAGGGCCCCAACCCCCTCGGCTAGAGCCATATAGACAAAGGGGTGGAAAGGTAATTAATCCACCATCACATCATGCATACACTTTCCACACATGAACATTCATATCTTGTTACAAGGATGATTTATTGTTGTCTAAGGAACATGAGGGTTAAATGTGAGCTCTCATGATAGATGGTGGTTAAGACATACTAGCCTACCACCTTGTCATCATAGCTTCAAGTGGTTCTCAAGTACCTCCAAAATCTATAATAAATCTCTTCTAAATTCCTTCCTTTCATGAGGGCAAGGCCAAATAGATCATGAGTTGTATGGTGGTAATTATTCTACCCCACTTCAATATGTTATGAAGTTTGTGAAGTTTCCTCATTGGGTCCATGTCTTCAAGAAGAATGAGAATGACATGCATTTTAAATAAGTTCTAGTGGTTTGAATGCTTAGAGGCTATGGATAATCCCATAAGGCTAGAAAGCTCATGTTGTCAATTAGATTTACTTGGAGCCATCACAAACCAATGTCTAAATATAGTGCTCAAAGAGAACAATGGGCTCATTTTGTGGGCAATAAAGTGTGTGATAGGTGAATATTTTATGATTGATGATTATCACTATCAAGTGAACACTGATATTTCCTCTTTATTTGTGGCACCCTTACTTGACCTAGGAGAGGCCAAAGATATGGAGCAGGTTCTCACCTTGTCACTTTTCAATAAGAAATTCCAGAGCAAACTAGAAGAGGTGGTTTAGGTGGTTCATCCTAGAGTTGGTGTTCCTAGGTCAAGGGACATATCAAGGGTTCTAGAGGAGGTTTTGGTGGTCAAATGGCTCCCATTCCTTGCCAAATTTTGTGCCTCCACATGATGTGACACATAGAAAAGATGGGGAAAGGATACAAGCTCCTAAAATGGATAACTAACTTTGATATGATCTTCATCTTGGATTGGTTGCATGAATTCACCCATCTTAGGTAGTTCAATGGTAACTAAGGATGTTGAATGTATACTCTAAGAAATAATATATGGGCCTATATGGAT
>VDFB02373365.1:186888837-186977993 GCA_007258455.2 Sequoia sempervirens
TAGCCACTGAAATTTCGCTTTTGGTAAATATTTGTAGACAGCTGCAGCTTGCAATGCAATAAATTTTTTTTACTTACAAATTTTTATTTATTTTTACCATGTTTTAAACAATTAAAAAAGAATGGCATTTTACTAAATTAAATTTAATAAGAACATACACAATAAAGTTTATGTAATTTAATTTAATTTAATTTAATTATTGAGTTTTAATAAATTATTTTGACTTAACAAAAAAATTATAAAACTATTAGTTTTATAATATAAAGGATTAATTAAAAATCGTTAAAATAGTTTTATTTGACTTAAAGTAAAAAAAAAAATGTGTTTTATATATTTAGAAACGATTTAAATTTAATTTATATAATTTTTTTAAAGTATTTTAAAGTTTAAATTAAGTATAATATTTTTATAATTTAACACATTTTATTATAAATATTATTAAATATAAATTAAAAGAATTATAATTATAATTAAATATTTGAATATTAAACTATTAAATAAATTGGTTTAATTCTTATAAATTAAGTGTATCTTTTATAAAAAATACTTAAATCATTTAAATTTTTATTCTAACTAGTTTTTCTTTTATATTCTTAGTTTATAAAGGAATTATAAGTATTAAATTTATAAGAATTATAAGAACTATACTATTACTATTATCTTAATAAGTTTAATATGTGATTATATTTAAACTTTTAAAGAAGTATAATATATTTGTTGCAACACTAAATACTATTATCTAAAATAATTTAAGGATTTATACAATGCAAAACTTTATATCAATTAATACTAAATACTTAATACTACTTTTACTATTTTAATATAATATAAATTTTAAGAATGAGTTATATAAGATTTAGTGTTGCAACAAATATAAATAAAATCACTAAATAAGATAGTATTAACTTTTTTAAAAATAATAAAACCTATAAATACAAAAAATTAAAATAAAATTAAAACATTTTTAAAAAAATTATTCAAAATGCTTAGAATTATTAAACAGAGTAAAATGCCATGGAGGCCACAATTTACATTGATGGGTACTTATTAATGTGGGACGTGCCAAATTTATCCCAACCACCAGGTAGATTTAAATGGTTGTCCATAATCAACTTGGAATAAATTTATACTGTAATCAACCTTTTATTTAATTTTAATAAAATAAAGTTATTATGTTAAAAAGAGATCTCAATGGACATTTTTTTCATAGATTGCAAATAAATATTTTTAATAGATTTTAAACATAAATATCTAGTTTTTAATAAAATCTTAAAACTAAAACATTAATTCCAAAAATAATATTTTTAAACTTATTAAAATTGTAATATCTAGATATTAGGTAGATATTAAGTAGATCTATAGAAAATTTCATAAATTTAATAATTCCTTAACATGCATTTTTGTCCAGTAGATAGAAATTTTAATACCAATAGTTAGTGTATTAAAATCTAAAAAACTAGATATTACGCTAGTTAATTTATTCCAAGTTGATTATAGACAACCATTCAAATCTACCTTTTAGCATAGATTTTTATTTTTTAGGTTTTAAACTAAAAAACCATTTAGTGTAATATCCAGTACACTAAAAAATATAGATAATAATATTTTTGAACATGTATTTCACATGCAAATTTGAAACACTAAAATTTAAATCCTAGTCATTTTTATTTGATATTGTTTTGTTATGTTTATAAGGAAATAAAATATTCTTGTATAAATATTTAAGGTAAAAAAAAAAGGTAAAATGCATAATAATAGTGGTTAGTGGGAAGGGAGTTAGTTTTATTTATTCAAGGGGTAAACGCTTTTGACCGGAGCTATGAACCGGATACAACCATTCAACAATACCACCCCAATGGGGTTTGAACCTTGGTGACAAGAACAACAATGCCACCTATAAACCATCACACCATGCCAATACCGGCTGGGAAGGGAGTTAGTTTGAAACCATTATGAAATTTTAAATTTCAAATGGATCTTTTGGAGGTGCAAAACTAACAAAAAAAAATTTAAAACAATACAAAAGCAGTATTTCAAATAGAATGGAAAATAATAAAAATAGTATTTTAATTAATGTTCAATAATATTTAAAGTTTACACTATTTAAAACCTATTAATTTTTATAACTATAATACTATTATTGGTTTAAATCAACTAAAACAATAATAAAAGGAACTTTTTTTTAGTTTAATAATTCCCTTATTAACTTTCCCTTATTTTATCAATAGTTAACTAATATTAAATTCCCTTAATATTACTATTAAGGTTTAGTTAATAATAGGGAATTATTATTTTATAGAGAAATAATAGGAGTTAGATATTATTTTTATATTGGTTAGTGAACTAATATAAAAATAATATCTAACTAAAAAAATGGGAAATATTTTCCTTATAATAATCTTTATTTTACTATTTTTTTATAGATATTATAGGGTAATAATATATATTTTACTAAAACAAATTCTACTAAAACATTATTAAGAGAATTAGTTAAAACCTTAGATATTAAGTAGTATTTAATACTACTTTATGTTTAAAGTTATTATACATAATGAAGGGAATTAGGTTTTAACTAATATCTAAAGTAGAATATATATTTTTATAAACAAATTCTTTAAATAATTAAAACTTTAAAAAAATAATATTAAAAACTAAACTATATTAATTACATAATAAAAAAATAAATTTACTTTTCAAATTTCATACAGCAATTCATGCTATTTAATTTATAATGCAAAACTGACGACGGCGAAACAGTGTAAAGTGATGGACAACCAAAATAAATGAAATGTGAAAAGTGGCGAACAAACACTAGTAAAAGGATGAACCGGTGAGATTAATGTAATCGTATTGCATCCACTTTCCAGCATTTCCCACTGTTGATGATAAAAAGGAGGTCACCCATCTCAAATAGGACACACACCTTCCGCGTAAATATAATTTAATTACTTACACAACCCGGGACCTGGAGGTGATGTGACAATCGGACACCAGCGTAGGTGCACAACACAGCAGAAACTATTAAGAGGACTGTAGGGGGTTTGCATGGGCACAACCATCAGATGTTGGATGTCCATCTATGCCCGGTGCAAATTGTCACCTCCATAGCCTTTGCCATTTTCAGAATGACTGCCTACGGATAAGTCCCATCTATTTTGATCACAGTGAAGTCGTAATCACACTGTTTTTAGTTTAGAGTAATTGTAACTGATATATTTATATAGTTACAGATTAATGTATTTTTATGTTAGCCTAGTTTTGTTTATATCTTAGCTATTTAAAATATGTATGTTTATTTATCTAATTTTCATCATTAATTTAATATTGTGGAAAGGATTTTAATTTTTAAAATTTATTTCATATATTTTCATGTTTTGGACATCTGAGTTGTTAAATCATAACTCAGTTTTTTTTTAATTGAACGTATCAATTTTCACATAGTGTATTTGTAACTGCATGGATAAAATTATCAAGAGAGATTTTCCTTTGTTTTTTCCTTGATCCAATCACTTCTATTTTAATGGCATCTATTTAATGATTAAATGACTTTTTAATAGTTGGTATAAAATCTTCATAATTCATATGATAGATAATAATTTTTTTAATTATGAAAAGTGGTAAAATAAGACAAATCAATATTAATGAAAGTGGTAAAATATGATGATAAAATAAAATAGTCAATGGAGAATTTGAAAGTTGTAAAATTATTTATTTTGAATGAAAAAAAATCAAATTATATTTTTAACATTTTTTAATTAATTTTTTTTGTTTAAGTATTCAAAAAATAGATAATATTGTTATTTAAACTTTTGTACATAATTTAATTTATATATATTTTTTGTCATTTAAAAGAAATACCATTATAATTATTAAATTAATGATATTATTAATATATTATATGTTATTGTTTTCTATAAAAACTAGTCACATCATAGATCCAATATTGTTATATCTTACATGGTTACATTGTTCCGTCTTGCCCTTATATGACTGTCTTGCATTGTTGTATATTATGACTACATAATTTCATATTACTATATGCATGCCTTCATGATATTGTTGTTGCTTATTGCTTCTTAAGGTACACATGTATTAATCTTGCATTGAACATTTTGCTTTGATCCTTATGTATGCTTGCATTTGAGCACCGTGTTTTTCTATCATGTATTTATTGGATTTGCATTATCATATCTTATGTGTGATCTTATGTACATCAAGGTTCTATCAATATCTCAAGATCCTAACATTTATTATGACCAAATTTTCATATCATATGTTTTGGTCCTATTTATCTTGAACATATATTGTCTAAAATTTTGATCTCAATAATACAAATTATACTTCCTTGAGATATATTTTGTCAAAGTCTATCATGTTGATTCTACATTGAGGTGCATTATGATTATGTCCTTATCACATTGATATTGCCTTAAATGATTTATATATTTATAACACATATCTTGTGATTACTTGCTAGATTTGAATATTTTCTCTACTATCAAGCCTTTTACCATGTATATTATGTGTCTCATTTATTTCACATGTCCCATTGATCATATCAATCATATTTCATAATATATATGCTATTGCTTCAATTGATATTATTAGATCCCATTTAATTGTTGGGTGTTATTGATCCTACTTATTATTTTGATCATACCTTATGTGTACTCATGTTCATGGATACCATAGGTAAGTGCATGGAAATGGGGGAATTTCTGATTGATATATTTTATAGCTTGGATGATTTTATATACTTTCATGATGATAATTTGTTATTGATTTATTGTATTATTAATAATATCTCATGATACATTTGACTATCAATCTATTATTATATTCTCATGCTTACTATTATATATCCAATAATATCTTCCTTAAGTCAATTACACCCTATGGGTCAATTAGTTTAAGAGAGGCATACATTTTTTTTGATAAAAGGCTAGAGGCCTAAAAAAATTATATTAATCATAAAAATTTAAATACATGCTTGTGAGTTCATAACATTTGTACGAGGGGAGAATGTTTATCCCACTAGCCTAAGAATTTAAGTGCAAGATAGAGAAAATATTTATAAGCTACAACTCCTATCCCCCTCCCAACATAGAATCTGAAACTATTACTAAAAATTTATGATGAGAATACATCTATCCAAGTTTAAAACATAACCCATACACCTATCTAGTGAGAAGTCTCTTCTAAATATTACTATCAACATGGAAAATGTTGATGAGTGTTTTTGCACTTCTCAACACAGGCATCACACAAGTGCACTACCTCTCTTAAAAGACAAAATCCTACAAACATGTTGCAAAAAGTTACCCCAAGGTCTCTCAGATGTCATGTAATGACTTGCAAAAACAACTCAGTGGATTGATGTGATTTTCCGATAATCACAAGGGGCATGGACAATTTGCTAAGTTAGAAGGGCATTGGGTCTTCAAATGGAGTTTATGAGATTTTGAAAGCGAGGTGCAATTGCTGCAAGTTCAAAATAGTAGTCTAAAACTACATGTTCAACATTAGATTTGGCTTTACAATGATGTTGGAACTTTTCCTTAACTACTATTTCAAAGAAACGTCAAAAGGAAAAAGGGATGGAAGAGTTCCTAGACCTGCAACTACTGATGAACAGTGACAATGGAGGATGCTACAGTGGACAACCTTCCCAAAACTAAGTTCCACTTAATCAAACAACATACAGTCTCATGAAACTAGTGCTATCTTCTAAGGTCTACAGATTTTTCAGCTATTCATTCACCATAAAGCATGAATAAAAGATGAATTTTAAGTACAACAATGAGTTAATGTTCAGACTAGCTTTGCACTACTGTTCATTATCAATAAACAACAAAAAACATGAACATGGAAGGCATCAACATAATAACATTCTTCAACATCAATACACAACATGAACTAAACTATTGAAAGCAACTTGAAATACTTAGAACAACAAACTAAATCTATCAACTTTGAGAAGATGAATTATGCAACATGTGAGAAACACAAGAATCCACCAAAGGAATGAAATTTTATTGAAATTTCTGCAGCATGTCTTTACCCAACTCAACTCTCTCTTTGAAAATGAGAGGAGACCCCTATTTACAGTTTTCCAAAAGTGAAATGAATGGCTAGGATTTACTCTCTTTTTGTGGCCAAGATTCATTTTACATAAGGGTTTCACCTACCCCCAAAATATAATATTATAAAATACATTTTTGTCTCATTTGTATTTTGTCCTCTAATGGCTCTGACACTATAGCAGTTTTGTCTTCTAGTGACTGCCTTATTTTTCTAACTATACTGTCAGAAACTCATCATCAATCACTAGTTTTCCTTCATTTTTCTAAAGGGTGGCGTACTCCACAAATTTCCCAATTAGTGCCTGAAGCTTATCCCATTCCATGATGTCAAATTGAAGGACTTGGAAGGTCAACCTCTTAAATATGCTAGTGATTTGCTCCTGATGTTTGGTGCATCTGGGCGTGGCCTTGATTACCTATTCGGATTGAGTGTCAAACACTCTCACAATGAAGTCCATGAAATCTGGTGTTAATGCATATGTTGTCCCTTGCTCCATCTTATAGAATAATGGCCTAATTTTCTCTGGATCTAGCTCTAAGGCAGGCATAGCATAGTCCGTCATCAGCTTGAGGTAGTCTTCACTATCTATTATGTGCTCAATGAACCATTTGAGGTCAAGTTTAACCTCATGCAACACTCTTTTAGGCCCATTTTCCATGTCTCCACCAACTAGTGATCATCTTTGATGAGCACTAGTTCTTTCTCCCATGTTTTTTGAGGCATTTTGAAAATGGCCTTGAGCTTAGGATAAGTGATCCTATACAACTTAGTGAACTAGTGGCACATCTTTTTGTGCCCTCCAATTGCTTCTATAAATCTCAAAATTTGTTGGTCATTCAGGCAGCTTGTCCTATGCCCATGTCACCCTTGTATAGCACTTGTTGGAACCAATCTATTGTAGCCTTGGTCCAATTCTTCATCCTTTCCATCCTGGTGAGTTCTTTTTGGGAAAGAAGTGGGGTTGCAAAAGATGTTGTTGGGGATTCTTCCTCCAAGGAAGTCCATTGATTAATATACATGGTGAGATCTACCACTTTTTCTTTTAATTCCTCCTTAGAGGACTGATCCTTGCTCATTTGTTGTACAATTGTAGCCATTGACCCCTGGAACTCATAAATTTTTTGCTCTCTTGTTGTAGAGCCCAAGTTGATGGTGGAAATGTTATAGCTGACCTTCTCACTTTTGTCTATCACTGGGATAGCAATCAACACCATTCTTGATCCGGAAGCATCAACTATGATATGGGAGCAGACTCCTGGCTTCTTTTCTTTCCTCGTCTTTGTTTGCGCTCTCGTTAATATAGCCTCAAGCCTAGCCTTTGGATCAACAAGAGCAGGGGATTTCTTTTGTAGCTACCTCCCTAGCCAGTCGGGCATCTAAGTTTCCCCTTTTGGTGATTCATGATCAACTTCCTCTCTTTGCGCATGTTGGAGTTGTTTCTCCTTATTTTTTCCCAGGGCTTCTCGTTCAGTTCTTTCCTCTTATTCATCTAAGTCCTCAATATGTATACTTTTTCTATGTCCAACTCAATAATGGCTATGTTTTCCTTAGTGATGCTTTCTTTTTGAGGCACTCTTTCTTCTTCCTATTTGATCTCTTCATGATGCTCTGGCTCCGGGCTCTTCTCTGGTGCATCTTCTTCCTTTTCTTCTTCTTTCTCTTCCTCCTCCCTTTCAAGAGGCACATATTCTTCTGGGATAAGGCCCTTATCTTGACCAGCTAGTGGAGGATCCTTGGGTACCTCCATTTTGACATTAGTGTCTTCTTTCTCTTCAGAAGGTTGCTTTCTAGATTCAACCTCTTCTCTTATATCCTTGAACTGTTGGGACAACTCCTCTTCCAGTTCTTTATCTGAGGTCTCTATTATGTATTTGACATTGAGAGCCTTGACATCTTCCTCTAAAGAATGTGACTTCTCCTCATTTGACGCCGCCTTGTCCAAGTTGATGCCCATCCCACCCTCTGGATGTTCAAAGTAATCATCCTTAAAAGGATCCTCGGGCTCCTTGACTGTTCCTTTGGTAGCCCCCCTTTGGCGTTTCTCCATTTCTTTTGATATCTACATAGTGGCCTCTATCTTCGATGGCTCTGTAGGTGGTGGAGGAATAGGTAGGCCAACGACAATCTAGGCCATCACTGCTTGGATAATGGGATTCATTATTACCCTAGATAGTTCTGTGGGTATCCCTTGCATATATTTTGCAAAGGCTTCTAGTAGGGTGAGAGGAGAAATAGTGGCAATGGCTATTGCAGGCATCACAAAAAAGAGAGTGGGCAATGAAGGAGGCAACAAGGTAGATGACAGTGTGGATGTCATGGTTGAGGAGGAATTCAACACCATAATTGGGGCTATTGGTGAGGTGGAATGAGATGTCCACGATAGGCAGAGAGGAAACATGTAGCACCTGAGATGTAGGAGGTGGAGGAGTGACAATGGCTATGGTAATGATGGGAGCAGAGGTGGAAGGTGGTGACTGTGGTCACTCAACCTCTTCTTCTCCTTCATGTTGTGGATCCTCCTCAATGGTTGGATTTTCGTTCATGAATCCTCCTGATTTCTTGGCCTTCTTTGAGGATTCTCCCTTCGTGGTCTTCTATGTATAGACCTTATGCTTGGAATGGCGCTTAGGCACATCCTTCCTTTTCCTTGATCTTATTGTTAGAGGATATTTAGGGGTTTCTTCTATTGGGGAAATAGTTGCTCCACTATCAGTTTAACTTTTGAGCTCGTCCTTGAGCTTGCCATAAGTCAACATGGCTCCTTGTAGTTTGAGCCAGGAAATTTTAGTATCTACCCATTTCCTTGTTCCTTTCTCAACCAACCGTGTTACTATATCGAGGTCATTGACCTCTTCTTCATCCCAGTCTATTAGTGGTAGTGGCAGGTTGACCACAACATCAAATCTCTCATCAAGTATGGTGTCCTCCTCTTCCACAATTTGATCGGGCACTAGGAACAAGTTTATTGACCACACAAATTGAGCTGGACATCATTTGCATATAATGCCTCATTCGCACTTCCTTATCATCCTGCCAGTTGGCCCAGAACTCTTCAATATGAGGTAGATGAGCATACTATCTCCCAACCATCTTCTTTAATTTTCCTTAGGGTCCATTCTTGGTCGAGTTGTGTGGAGATTTATATTGTACTCTACTATCTCCTTCTCTAAATATTCTGCACACTGGGCGGCAGGAACAACATACATTCCTTGCCTGAGAGTTGTTAGGAATTAGAGTTCACATGGGTTAGAATGTGTGAGGTAAAGTGACAACTCATGTATTTGCTATGAGTGTTGGGAATATTATTCCCATAGTTGTTAGTGTTGTTTGTGTGATTATATTGAGTTAAAACAACTCAATATATTTAGGTGATATTTTTCAAGAGTTTCCTATAATTTAGGAGATTGAACTTCTATATATATGTAATGTATTTGAGTGGAATACGATGAAGAAAAGTGTATTATCTGTAAAGAACTTTATGTAGAGTTTTTATAGACTCTTCAATCTCTGCCCATATTTCTAGCCCATATTTCTAATATGGTATCAGAGCAAGGAATTCATGGGAGTAATTATTCATTCTATTGTTGCATCCAACTTAGAATAATGGAATGAAAACTGATGTTCTTAAGTTTGTGCGATTTGGAGTAAATTTAGAGGTGTTAGAGATTTGTGATGTTTAGGCTTCCATAGTGGAAGATGTTGGTCCATTTTTTGAGGAGAGAATATCTAAATTTATGATCCCTAGCTGGGATTTCTCAGATGCAGGGTAGTCATTGGATCATTTTGCAAGTGGCGTCGTGGAGAATCTTACTTGCATTTATAGCGCCTATTTGTGCGATCTCAAGTGCAGAATATTAGACGAGTTTGTAGACATTTTGGTGATTGCGGAGTCTTTAGAGCCATTCGAATCCTACTTTGAATTTGTTTTGTGATTACTTCTTGGATTGATGCTATTTTGGTGATGTATTTTGTGGTTACATATTCAATTTCTTGGCATTGTCCATCCTCTTCATCAGCCAAGAGGCTTTCCATGATTTGGTTTTTCTCATTGGATTGTGTCTTATCTCTTTGGCTGGCACATTAAGACATTGAGTTTTCTATGAAATTACTATAAATTTCATAAAGATCATTGGTGAAGACTTAGCTCGTAGAATCTTTTGAGGCCCATGTTTCTATTTTCAGAAGAGATGGCACCCACAAGTGAGCAAGCCGAATCATCGCGACAGTCATAGAGGGTGTCCACTCGAAGAGGAGACCCACTATTAGAGTTGTGGCACAAAAATTGGTAGCATAGTAATCTCGAGCATGAGGTCATTTTTGGGGTTGTGGAAATCCTCAAGGTGATAACAAAGTTTTGCTTAGAACAGATTTCCAAATACGCATTTGAGTATGCATATAGAAAAACAGTGACAGATTACCACATTCATGACTTGAGAGCTAGTGCATCATTCTATTTCATCATCTTTGGATTGGGAGGATGGGATTTATTATGACTTCTTCCATGTTGGTAACAAATGATTCAATGTTGCGAGTTGCTCTTTTTCTTGTTGTAGTTTTGTCCACCAAGATCTGTATCCCCGCAACAAATTGAGGTTTTGCACTAAATTCAAGCCCCTTAAACATGAAAGAGAAAGTACTTATAATTATTTTTGCATCAATAGGAAGTGGGGGAGTCTATGTAGTTGATACTTTCACCATCGAGTCTCGTTTGAATTAGAAATTTTGTTTTATTTGTTTAGTTTTTAAATTGTAGTTTATAGTGGTAGGTGTTTAATGTAGGGTTAATATTTTATTAGCTCTCATAAGATATTTTTTCATAGTTCAAAAGTGTAAAAAAAAATACTATAAAAGTTAAATGACCTCATTTGTAATGAGCACATTATCGCTTGTATGCGACATTCATATTGAGGGAGTGTTAGCTCTCAAAAACGCAGGTTTGAACCAAGAAAGGTTGCCAAGCTTTCACGACGTTTCAGGGTAATAGAACAAGGTTTGAAACAATCAAACCTTCTACTCTTTAGGTGCTGCAAGACCTAGGTGGGTGTACCTTTCTAAATAGTGCAGACTTAACTTGTGATTATCCTTCTGAAATGCTTTGTCCACAATGGCAGATGACAGTGAACAAATGAAACCAAAATTGATAGCTACCTTCTAATCTAAATCCTAGAATGCTTAATTAACAGATGTAAAGAGTTTAAGTGAATTCAAAATGATGAAATGCAGAGACCAGTGCCTTGTTGGGTATGCGGAGTCAAACAAAACAGAGGTGAGCAACTTATTCTTGCAGAAAATCAAATTATAGGCATATGATCTGTTTATAACTTGTATAAACAATGCAGGATTATGATTACTAAGCTCTACTTTAAGAATCCAGATGAATTCCCCCCTGATTACTCTGATCAACAGAAAGGATTTAATCCCTACTTGAGAGAACCAGTCAATTAATCACGCAGATACATCAAATGTGCACCGATAAACTGAGAATAAACTTGTTATTTCAATTTAAACAACCAGAAAGAATCAACTTGGAGACAACTTTAGCAATGCTTTTCAATAAATTCAACATACAATTGATACCATAAACAACCTGCCACACCAGCTGATTTTATTTGAAACCACCATTTGAAATCATGCACATAGTCTCTGAAAAGAGAAAATTATCCTATTGTAGCCATCTGACTACCTACTACTTTTTATCTAAAATCTGATGATTCAATTACAATCTGGGTGCATATAAATACACCAGCATATGAAAATAAAACACTTCAAAATATCACGTCGGCCCTCCATAGAATTCGGGCTCCAATCGAGCTGGAAAGCAATGGTAAAAATTCTAATTATATTGTTGGCCACAAGATTAGAAATTCTATTATTACTAGTGACAATCGGCAAGACAGGCCTGAAGGTATGCTGAAGGCAAAATAACACTAATTGCTCCTTGCTAGTGTTCCCTCGTTCCACATGCTTTGCCGTGACAATCCATTTGTTACACCGAAGTCAAGAAATGTCGCTTAGTTTTGTTATAGCCCGCCGCTATCGTTGAGATGTCATATAGATTCAAAATGCTTCATCAAAATGTATTTCCTTTATGTGCTTTCCATTCCCTAAGACACAGGATATATCTCACCAAAAACTCTTTTTGTTCTAATCACTATCGCTGTAACTTATCGCTCTCGGGGAGACCTCCTGTAGATGTCATTTCCTTTCCTTGAAAGTCTATTCATGTTTTGTCATGTCGCTGCAACTTAAGGTTTTTCTCGCCGAAAAGCATTTTTCATTTGACACTGTCACCGTAGCATCCGACCATTGGAGAGACATCATAGAGATTTTATCAGGTTATACCGAAAGCCACATACTAAACCCCATCAACAAGACATACTGAGTTCGCCAAGACACTATAACGAAGCAACATTAGCCATACCGAAGAACACTAAAGCGCCGGTCGGTATAACAAGCTGACATTGCCAAGACCTTTCAACGAAAGGTATAACCGATGCCGAAAGCAAATCACAAGATACCATCGTCAAGACTCAATAGATTCACCATGACATATATCGATGTCCCAAGCCTTTGCCGATAGAACTTTTAAATGCAGTTCAGTAAGACACGGATGTTTCGCTATGACCTTCGCCTGAATATGATTTCCTATGCCAATAAGTATCTCATTTGTCACCAAAACAAAACCAAGGTCTTGCCAACAACCACCTGTAAGTAAGATCCAATCGATGTGACAAATGATAAGTCTTGCCGATAGGCCTGCAATATAGACTTATGCAAGTAGAAAATGCTCAATGGGTTGGGGAGACAATAGGAAACCTATGCCGATATGAACCAGAATGTGAAAAATGAATGATCCAACGGATTGAATGGGACAAGATAGCAAAATATAGGTGAAGTATGCATACGGTAAGATCAAATCTGGAAATTTATAGGTGAAAACATATGTAAAAACACTATATTTTTACAGTTCTAACAAGGAGGTTTTTGCAATTGAGCTTCAAAGAAAAATATTATAAGAAAGTAGCAAACCAACTGAAGGATGGAGGCACTAGAGGCTGGAGGATACTTAGTGACCTCTCGTCAATCACTAGCGATGAGGCCGCAAAATTGTTTTAGTGACAAAAACAACTTGTGCCAAAATGACTAAAGCCAAGATCAGTTTCTAGGTGGAAATGACAACTATCTCATATCATTTGTGATCAGAGTGGGAATGATCTATAATGGTGGTTTCATACATGACAATGAGGGCTTTGTGTTCTCAAACATTGTATTTGTGGTTGGATGTGTATGTCCCCAATCACATTTTGTTGATTGTTAGTGAATTGATGTGTTTGTCCCCATTCATGAGGTAGTGAAGTGATTGGAAGTGTTTGTCCCCAATCACATGAGTTGGTGATTATGATTGGATGTGTGTGTCCCCAATCATAATTGTTGTGAGCAAATGTGTTTGTCCCTATTCATAACCTTGATGTTGGATAGATGTGTTTGTCCCTATCCAAACTTGATGTAAGACCTTGGATAGATGTGTTAGTCCCTATCCTCGGTTCCATGGGTAGATGTGTTTGTCCCTATCCTTGGATAAAAGCATAGTAAGCAGAGTGAGGCTAGTTCCACTATTGCTTGTCACAAGTAGATGTGTATGTCCCTACTCTTACCTTATGATGAGCCACTGTGTGTGGTCATCAAGTATTGTGCCATACTTTCTCCCCATGTTCACACTAAGGGGGGGTGTTAGGAATTAGTGTTCACATGGGTTAGAATGTATGAGGTAAGCAAAAACTCACGTATTTGTTATGAATGTTGGGAATATTATTCCCATAGTTGTTAGTGTTGTTTGTGTGTTTATATGGAGTTAAAACAACTCAATATATTTAGGTGATTTGTTTCAGGAGTTTCCTATAATTTAGGAGATTGAAATTCTATATATATATATATATGTGTAATGTATTTGAGTGGAATATGATGAAGAGAAGCGTATTATGTGTAAATAATTTTATGTAGAGATTTTATAGACTCTTCAATCTCTACCCATATTTCTAATAAAAGTGAAGGGATATGGAATCCCTGCTCATTGTTTATCACTTAGTAGAGTATGGGCATTTTGTAGCTATCTGGAGACCTCCAATATGATCATCCAGTCATTGGGGTACCGTGAAAACTTGTAGCATCTTTGAGAGAAACCCTCTGTTCTGATATACATGAACTTTGGGAACTATATGAACATGTATCTGAATCTCTAGATGAATGCCTAGGCACTGTGTGAGAATCTTCTCTCAAAACCTCCCCCAAGGAGTCTAATGATATGCCCAATGAGGGCATCATTTACCCTTTGATATTCTCTCTTGAAGTTTTTGTACTGTAGCTATGGGTAGCGATCATACAACTTGAGTTCTCTTCTCCCTAGATTTAGGTTATGTGCAACAAAGAGGCCTTTGTATGGGAATGCCTCCACTAGTAGGTATACTAGGTAGGAGGTCATGTAAAACTAAGATGTTTTCTTTACCACCATAAGCTACTCGTGCATGTTGTCACTAATGATCTTATCCTAGTGGAACTTCATTTTTCCATGGATGATCTCCTCAATGAAATAGAACATCCACTCCTGGAAGAAGGTAGCGGTGGGGATGCCCATTACTCTACTTAACAAGGTGACCAAATCATGGCACTCATAGAAATCACTCTTGAATAGCTCTTGGGGTACCTTGGTAGCACTACCCCTCTTTTCCTTCAACCAATGTTGGTTGATCAACTTCTTACACCCTAGAGGGTCTGCTTTCCACATGTTTTTGACATATCCCTTCTCTGTTTCCTCCATGGGGTCGAATGTAGGGATATGGAATGTTTGGCTTATGGATCGGGTAGACAAATCTGCCAACACTCTGCCATCATGATCTATGATCTTTCTACTACCACCATGGTATCACTCTCTACATACCATCACTAGTTTTGGAGCTACAAGTGTAGGTGGGAAGCCAGACACCTTGGTGAGACCACTCTTTTAGATTTTCTAAGCATTCTTAGTTGTGGGGTTGGACATGACCCTTCGTCTGAATTCATCTATATCTACATGCCCCAGGTTGGTGTCTAATACTAAATCCCATGTGGAGGTGACTTTGGAGGTGCACTCCACCCCATGGAACTAGTACTTCATTTGATCCTTCAACTCTTCTTTCCCTCTTCACACTTTTGTAGGCTTCTTTCCTTTCTCTTTCTTTGCAGACTTCCCCAATGGTCCCACAATAGATTCCATAAATCCTACAAACAAATATGTAGTAAGAACATTCACATAAAAAAATTCAGGGAAACGTTAGTTGAATCCTACAAAACGAGGGTCAAATTCATCAATTCATCTTCAAAAGATCATAAAATCCATTAACATTCATCGTTCAGGGCTTGCTTGGGTCAAATTCAAGGATTCCAACCTAGGGATGTGGGTTTTCCTGGGCCAGAGGCTATTAGGAGCAATTAGAAGCAGAACGGTGCTAGGGTCACAACGGCCCACAAACGACCACCCGCACTCCGAGTTCTGAATTGAGGTTTTGGTATTCAAGGTTCTTAACAAGGAATTTGACACATGAGGAGATCAAATTTAAAGTCCTCTTGAATCAAACGATTGGTCATTTTTTTGGTGTGGGTTCAAGGAGTATGGAAGCCAGAGGCATCACAAACATTTGTAGCTCTACCGTTGAGAAATGATGGTCACGAGGCAGAAACCCACAAGAGGAATCCTACAATGCGAGACTTGCAGGTAGCCAGGATGATATGGCTTGAGTTCTTTTGGTTTGATCATTTCAAATTATATGGGTAGGGACTTGCGGGAAGCTGTCAGGCGAAGGTTGTTTAGGGACAACAAAGAAGGGATGACAGTTTGCACACAACCATCTACATGGACGGGCCCGCAAGTCACCTTAACTTTGGCCATTTTCTTGAAGTAATCTAAGATGGTAGAGAAGAGCTCAGACCCCACAATGTAGGTGAAAGGGAGGATGTGGCCGTTAGCAATTGACAACTAGGTGACAACAGGCTAGAGATGACAGTCCACAAGGAACATTTTGCAAAGCACCATACTTAGTTTTTTTCGTGCTGAAGATTTGGGAGGGAAATGGCCAGGGTGGAGTTCACAATGCAGGTGGACGAGGTTCCTTGGCTACTTCAAATAGCAATAATGGTGGGGTGGTCCGCAGACAGACCTCTGCAAGGTTCAACCTGCACAAGGTTTAGACTTAACATTTTTCTTATGAATCTTCATTCAACGAGGAGGAATGCAGAGCCCGTGATGCGGGTGGGAGCAATGACTTAGCCATTAGGAAGTGATGTTACAACAAAAATGAAGAGTTGTCGAAGGTCTGCATTAAGCAACCTACAAGAAAGACTTAGCACATTTAGCATCAAATAGAAATAGGTTTAGTGGAACCTACGATGCAGAATGCTATTAAAGGACGGTCATTTCAAAATAGTAGCAAGATGGGAGTAACCTGCATGTAGTGAACCACACTGGTGGACCCGCAAGGGTTCTTAGATCTTGAGTTTTGCACTTAAGTGTTTTGTTGTCTAGGTTTCAAGGGTGGTGATGGGATGGCATCTGCCTACATGCAGAAGCCTGCAAGAGTGGACGTACAAGGTCGCGAGGCTCGAGTTTTCATTTGAAGTTTATATTGCTTTAGGTAACATCAATGAGGATGCAAGCCGCAAATGTTTGAAAGCTTTGTGAAGAACAATGAAGGGGAAGCTAGGTTCCACATCATCTTTAAAGGCCAAGTTTGAATGAATTTTGAAGATTCCTTAAATGGGTTTGTGTGCAATTTTTTGGTTAATCTACCGTTAAGAGAGATTTATGAGGTTTCTTTAAATATTTTGAATTATTTTAGAAAAACCTAACTCAAAGGACACACTGCAAGTTGGCGAAGGTGGACATACTTGGAAGGCATGAAGAATCCAGCTAAGATGACACCTCAAGTTCCTCAAAGGCTCATGCAGACATAGGGGGGTGATTATTGTTTGCTCTGATAGGTTTCCAACTGGCAATAGGTGAAAATGATAGGTTGGGAAGACCTATTTATTGGAAAAAATTCATTTATGATCTGCATTGAATGCTCGTACGATGATCGGTGGGGTAGCTAGGCACAAAATTCAAAAGGCTAGGGGGAAAGGCAGAACTCGCAAGGTGGAAGGAGCTCGAAACCTCGCTGTTTGACAAGCGGCAGAAAGATGGTGACCAAGGAGGATGCAAGACCTTCCATGCAGGTGGACTTCCTTAGTTAGCCACTAATGAAACAACAAAGTGTAGTTAGCGATGCATAAGAGGAGGTCTGCAGGTGCGAACTTGCAAGAGCTGAAGGATGTCAGAGTTCAAAAAACCAAGGGAAACCTACCAAGGAAACCCTGCAAAAGCCAAGGACTAGGAAATTTTTGGGTGGTGAACTTTGGTCAACAAAGGATGATGACCTTAGGGCTTCTTGATCACTTGAAGCTCAAAATTTAGGGGCATGTAAAATGAGGCAAAGGAAAAAAGTGACCCAACAAAGGTGAAAGGGATAAAGGGTCCCTATTCTAAATGAGGCGTGTGTGCTATAGGGACAACAAAAACCATCTATTTCAAATTTTTTTACATATATGGACAAAAGGGACAGAATGTAAAACTTTCAAAAAAGATTGGGTTATACATTACCAACTTGGACTATATATAATCAATAGTTTTTTTGACCCATTCAAAGTCTTGTAATGGTTCAACATGCAACATTTTTCTCAAGAATTTCACTACCACCTTTTCCTGCTCTGTGTGTGCATGTAACGCCTCACCTTTGATATCCAGTATCAAGGGGAAGAAGGTTACTTCCTCACCCAAAACTAGAAGATGCTCCAAGTCACGGGGCCTAGGTATACTAAGGTTCAAAGGAGGTGACATCCATCACCTCATCCAGCCCACCTAAAATTTTGGGTATAAAGAGTTTGCGAACCAATTCCACCACCTCTACCTTTGGAGTGTGTAGGTCTAGTAGTGCCACCAAAAATAGAGAGGAAATATTTGAATCAATCTAATACCACTCATTCAACATCAAAAATTCTTGATTGAAGATGATTTTAACCACTCCAATTAGCATAAAATCTAGTTCCACCATTATTTTCTTCAATCATAGCTCTATGATTTCACCTCAAAAGGCCATCTATCTACAGGTACTTACTAAGCTAATGGGAGTATCCATGTATTCTCACAAAATAACTAAAATCCCTTAATGTAGGTAAGCACACTATGAGGTTTAAACTTCTTTATCGATTAAGACTCACAGGTATTTAATAATACTCTTACATGAGATGACACCCCAAAGAGTGTGCCAATAATTTCTACTAGCAATTGATCATATGCTTATCTAGATAGTGATGATGGATTTCAATCTTCATGCATGCCCATTCTTTGTCTTGGAAGAAGAAAACCATAGAATTAAATGTTGGCATGAACATACAAGGCTAGTGGAGGTACTTGGCTGCCTTGATTTTTGAGATGCATTTCCTTATCCTGATGATGGATCACTTTGTGTGATTTGAAACGTTGATAAAAAACAATCACACAATAAAATGCAGAAGCAGCTTAATCATTTTAGTTATGGATTGTGGAAATCTAATTGTATTACATTTATTTACTAGGAAATTATTCATTGATGCCCATCAAATCAAGTTAAATGTAAGGCCACCAACTTTGGCCAATAAAATGTCAAAATAATATTCCTACAAATTTAGAGGGCTGCTTGGCATTTATAGTGACATTCCAAGATAGAGTTTGCAAGTATGTGCACGATAGTGGTCATAGAAACCTATGCTCCATCCTAAGGTGACAATGGATCAATGGTGCATCATTTAGCTTCCCTTAGTCATGAACATTTTTTAGTTTGCACCCAAGTGACATATGGCACACTAACAAACATAAAAATCCTATTAGGAACTTCAAAGCACTTGTGGGCCCATAGGTTTTATAATAGTCAATAGTGCACCTTTACACAATCTGTAAGCTCAAGATTTTCTAGAACTTGCACATTAATGACATGTGGTGTTAGTGTGTATCATATCCTGAATTCTTTCCTTTTAATGCTTCCCTTATGTGAATACAACGTAATGGTTGTGGCAAAGGCAAGTCTACCTAAGCATTCAAGAACTCTCTAAGGGTTATCAATTTATCATATTACTAATAATATATCTCATGATACATTAGATTATGAATCTATTAGTATATTCTCATTCTTATTGTTATATATCTAATAAGATATTCGTTTAGTCAATTACACCCTATGGGTCAATTAGTTTAAGAAGGCATACATTATCATTATCATTAATGTTCTAATTTTTGTATTCAATTTTTATTGCAAGTTAAAATATAATTATGGAAACTTTTGTCACTTTTGTCAAAGAATTCATAGGAGAAGAGATCTTAACAAAGGAACATGAAAAGAGAATATTTGTCCTTTACAAACTATGTGTTTTCTTATTTTTTACATTTACTTTATACATGTTTAGGAATTCTTGTTTGCATCATCTTTATGCCTATTCTTTGAATACCCTTTTATTTTCCTATATTTTCTACTATGGTTGGCCATTTGATTCTATTATCACCTTATACACACTTATGCTCTTCCTATTTCCTAATGATTGTATGGTCCATTACTTACCACTTTTTTGCACATGTTAACTTGTCACTTATCCTTATATGTTTGTGGGAACGAAAAAATGTATCCCTCTACATTTTTGTGCTTTTTTGGGCCCTCTGTGTTAAATTAAGTTTAATGTTGCCTTGATTTAGTGTTGTAATGTATTTAACACATTCACATTAGGTCTTAGGCCCTTGTGAACTAAATAAACTTAATCATGCCTTATTTAGGGTGTTGTAAAGAGTACCCTAAAAATTTCACATGAATCTAGGGTTTCATTAATTAATTAGGCTTGTTTAGGCTTTGATTGGCCTTATTTTACACCCACAAGCCTTAATTAATGCATCTTTTCGAGGATAATCCTAAAACAATCCAATAGCCAATCATAATTCATGTGTTTTTGGATTGTATGGCCCATATTTAGTGATCTGGGACTCATACAACACCTTGGGCGTATGAGTCCCACCTAAGTTTCATGGCTCCAATCTGGATTTCACACCATTATAAGTATTTCATGAAAAATGTGTCCTAAGCCTAGCCTAATGGGAATCATATGCCACTTTTGGCATATGAGTCACGTGTGGCTTAAAATTAAATTTAATTAAAATTATTGGTAGTATTTTATTCTCCTAGATCTGATGTCGGCTTGTAGTGTTGTAATTTTGAGGAATTAGGGATAAACAAGTATAAATACAAGGTTATTTCACTCATTTTCATCTAAGACTTTCATGAGATCATTCCTTATAGAAAATTTGAGTTAATGAGAGAATTTAAGTATTTACAAGAGCATTTAAGAGTTGATTATTGAACATTTTGGAGCATTATTCAAGTTTCAAACATCATGTCAAATTCATCATGTATAATGTTTGCTAACAACTGTGATGCATGGTTTTATGATTCAAGCAAGCATTCAAATAAAGATCCATATCATTCAAGCACGAGTCAAGATCTACATCCATTCGATCAATTTCAAGCATGTTTGCAACACTTTATTGCTAGGGTTTGGTGAGTTGCAACACTACATTTTGTTCATTCAATCATTCCTTTATTCCATTTCATTCTATTTCAAGGTTTGATTACCAAAACAGGGTTTGACCAAGGAAAACCCCTTTTTGCTAACAAAACAACAATTTTCCCCTCTTTAGTGTGTGATATGCAGATCTAGGTTGAACACCCCTTAAAGAGAAATATTGGAAATTTTTTGTTAATTTTACAAAGTTGCCCAAGTTGTCACCTTGTTTTGAAGATCGCTAAAAACATTCTATAGAGAAAAATTCAACAATTCAGACCCATAAATCAAGTGGAGAAGACAAAGCAAAGATTAAAGAATAGAATTAGAGTTTGACTTTTTGAAAAAGAAGATCAAGAATGATACTCCATTAGTGGCATATGAGTCCTTGTACAAGTCATTTTCTAGATTTTTGCAGATCTTGAATCAACATTACCAGATTCTTATTCCAATCCAAAAACCCTAGACTAGGACTGATACACCTAGCCTAGCGTATGTGTCCCAGTGTACCCTAATTTCAACATTTTCAATATTTCAAGACTTCATTTAGGCTACTTCAGGTTTCTAGGAGCACATTTCTAGTTTCTTAGCCTTTTGTTTTGATTTACTTTCATTTCTAGGTCATTTAGTGAAGCTTTGCATATCATTAGGTTTTAACATTAGGTCTTTCATCTTACAAGTCTTTCCAAGCCCTAGCTTGGTGGTGAATCCCTCTTTAGTCATTAATCAAGGTCTAGGAAAACCTTTAGAAGATCTCTTTCCTTCATTCAAAATTCCACCCTTGGATTGAGATCTCTAGGGTTTCCTTGAGTGAAAGAATAATGTGAAATAGGAGGAACCCTATCTCCTAAAGAGGTAGAGAGGATCATTCCCCCACCCCATTTTTCTCATTGTTTCATTTTGGTGAACCTGCATTTAGAACATCTTAATTCTAATTTGAAATGCATCACAATCCTAGATCTAGATTGCATTAGCATGGCATTAGGTTTTGCATTAGTTAATTGGAATCTAGGGTTTCTAATTTTTGCATTAGTGAAAGTGCATATAGGTACATTTTTGCATCTTACATCATTGAATTTCATCTGAAATCTACATTTTCACTTAGCCTAGACATCATCCAAACCAGAAAGCATAGCAATCACTCAAAATTTTCTAAAATTAAAGCAAAAAACCTAGACTAGGACTCATACGCCCCTCTAGGTGATTTAGTCCCACTATAGATTTTAAATTGCATTTTCCAGCATTCAAAACTCTATTTATGTGCTTTTGTTTGCTATTGGTAGCCTTTTTTTTAGTTTATAGAGTTTTTGTTACATTCATTTCATTGCATCTAGCTTAATTTCATTTGAATTAGAAT
The DNA here is from genome assembly GCA_007258455.2 of Sequoia sempervirens. Lineage (NCBI taxonomy): Eukaryota > Viridiplantae > Streptophyta > Pinopsida > Cupressales > Cupressaceae > Sequoia > Sequoia sempervirens. Next base: position 186,910,925 of record VDFB02373365.1, read on the forward strand.
TAGAACATATAATTTACTTTGTGTCCATCGCATCTTGTATTTCCTTGATTGTCCCTTGTATGAGCTTTTATACTTGGTGTCCTATTGCTAATAATATAGTGAGATGAAGTTCGATACTCATGTCATCCTACGATAGCACAACCATCGTGGATCTTGGGTTATCTAGCTCTTTCACTCCTAGTATTGGTCACACTAGTTCACTAGGTATGTACCATACCCTTAACACCTCTTTTCCTTCAAGTAGTGTGACAAGTGTTGAAACAATGGTTGCTAGTATTCTATAAGAAAACATAATCCAAATCCATGAAGACGTAGCAAACCTAAAAAACAAATAAGTACTAAAAAAATTTCAACCACTGCTATCCCTACCATAGATAACATACATCACATGATTGAAAGTGAAGACGAATTTGACCTTGTGTGTAACATAGTTCAGATCTTTGGAAAACATCTTACCTCAACCACTAGTGGTACTCAACCTGTGAAAAATTTCTAAAGCCAAGGAGGAACTCACATTCCTCTCACAACCATTGCCTTTATTCCCACCTATACCAACCCTCAAGTTACAACAACAATGCAACCTACTAGTAATGTCATTCTACCTTGGGTATTCCCATCACTTGACTTCTTAGAAGTTTGATTGGCTTGACACCAATTAAGCTTTCTTTCTTCCTCTCATAGTAGGCAAAGATATATTTAAGCTTTTTCTCTTGCTTGATTTCTTTTTCGTACACTAAGTCCATAGTAGCAAGACCATGTATCTACCTCTCCTCTTATTTGGGTATTAAGACCTAATATGAACTTTCTTATTTGAAACTACTCGTCTTTCTAATACTAAGGTACATATTTCAAAAGATGAGAGTGAATTTATCCCAATACTCATTTACTAAGGAATCTCCTTGCTTTAAATTCTAAAATTCCATGAGCTTTTGATATAAGTAAAGCTGAGGTAGTCACCACTTTCAAAAACTTTCCACAAATTTGTCCCAAGTGAGACTTAAGGAACTTAATCCAAGCTCCATCTTCTTATTCATCCATCATGTGGATGCTTCACCATCTAGCTAAAAGGCTCCCCATAAGTCCTTGGTTATTTTTGAGTAATTTATAATCTCAAAATATTTTCCCTCCATGATCCATGCTTCAACTACATCCACACTGGTGGTTTCCGGGAAAGATATGGGCTGATAAGTTGGTTATGGTTTGTGGTTGTTTGTAGGTAGTGAGTTGTGAAGAAAGGAGGAATCTTGCTTGAGAGGATGGAGAACTTGAAGAAGCATTTGTAGGTAGAGGAAGAGAGAAAGAAGAAGAAGAGACAAGCCAAGTTTGATAAAGAGATTGTTGAGATTAAACAAGAGATGCAAATGATGGATAGAGATTTCCTAGAATCCATAAAGAAGATAGAACAACAGATGAAGCACTTAATGAGTTGGCACTTGAAAATACACAAGAAAGTTCCATGGCCTATTCACAAGATAATCAAAAAGAGGATAAGGGAAAACAGAATGAAAGAACAAGAATGCTTTGAAGATGCAAGGTAATACTTCATTGAAGAAGAAGTTGCAGATAATCCAAGTCATGAAGATGAAGAGAAGATCAAGAGCATATACTTGATTCCAAAGGTTGAGGACATTGAGTTGGTTAAGGGAATGATCATGGATGGGTTGGTCATAGAGGTTTACAAGGAGTTACAACATGATGGAGGTATCATGATTGTAACCTTATATTATTTCATTGTGTTACTAATGCTTTGGAGAAAGGATTGTTTGTAGGTTGAAGGACAAAGGGAAAAGCATGGTTTTGAGGTGTATGAAGGAGTAAGGCATCTGATTTCAAAGGGGAAGCATGGTAGATCACTAATTTGCATGGATAAGTTTAAAGAAAAGGTGAAGATAAAGGTGATTAAGAGCAAGGTCAATCTGAGGCAAGGCATACCAGACATGAAGGTTGTTGGCAATATCAATCCAAGTGGACTTGGATCATTTTATTGGCCGGGAGTATGGTGCAGGAGCACCTTGACACAATTTTAACTCCTAGTGGAAAGTTTGAAAAATTAGTTCAATTAGATGTTTCAAATTGTAATAAGGGTCATTAAAGTAATTTATAATGTATTAAAGTCCTATCAATGTGAAAATGCAAAATTGTCAACAAATAATGTCAAAATTGCACAACAATGTAAAAGTTGCATAAAGCAACAATTAGGGAGTTAAAAAGGGTCATTAGGGAGACTAAACATTAGTGGGAAGTTGGAAATCAGTTGGAAACTGATTATTCATGTTGTAATTCCTTTAAAAATTCTCTTTGTACGTTTAGAAGCTTGTGGGTGATTGAAAATTTGAAATGGAATAATGGAAAGCACAATTTTCTATAATTTTCTACAGAAATTCACAGTTTCCAGTCTTTGTATGGATTTGTACGAGCTCAAATGATTGAATAAATGTTTTTAAGTGTTAGATGGAACAATCACTTCCATTTCCAATTTTTTTCATGCAGATTGGTTCATTTTAAAAGAAGTTTTGCTATTTTTTGTAAATACAGTCTAAATCCTAATCTAGGGTAACAATTTGTAGTAAAATTCATGTTTCTCAAAATTTAACCATTGTATTTTTCTGAACATTGGAGGAATTTTTTGTAATAAGGTCCTCTAAAGTTTCACTAGAAGGATTTGATTAATTCATTTATTTGTGAAAGTTATAGGTGACTGTTTGCATGCATATTTGCCTATTTAGGCCTAATTAGCAGACAAGAAGTTAGGACAACAGGAATGTGTTCCAAAACAAGTGTACCTAAAAATGAGATATTCTTTTAATGGAAAAAATGGGTGCTCAAAAATGTATTTATTTTTTGAAGATTCAATTCGGTTTGAAAGTTACACCTGATTTAGTGCTTTGATTCCCTTCAAGCAAAATTTAGGTTTTTGGTGCAAGTAATTTGTAAATCTGATAAAATAGAGGAATAAGGCTGTTTAATTGATTTATTTCTATCAAAATTATGATTTTGAAGATGTATGAGGGTCTGGTTGAGTTTTATAAAGGTTTAGAGTCAAGTTTGAAGAGTTGGGCTTCGTAGCCATGAAGAAATTCTAAGAAATTGAAGTGATTTTGGTAAAGGATTGAATGAGAATTGTTTTAAGTATTGTTGTTTCTTCCTTTTCCTCTGCATCAATGATGCAGAGGTGGTGGAAACCCAAGAAAAAAATTGACACAACTTCTCTCAAATATCAACACTATAGCTTCAAAGTCACCAAAATCAACAAAAGAGCATATCTTTTCAAGAAAACTGCAAAAAAATCAACACAACATCAACATAGCATCCACTCAACATCAGATACAATCCCCCAATCATTCATACAAGGTTATTTTGCAACTTTGTAGAGTTTCATTGAGTGACCTTGCTCAAAAATCTACAAAATTAGGCCTAATTTGCAAACAAACTACTCTTTAGGCTTCTCCAATCACCATGAACTCTTGGAAAGTCATCAAAAACACCACAAAACTCCTAATTTCATAGTTTTCATACAAGAACTTGACCCCTAAGCCTTCATTCTTCAAAAACCTCACTTCTCTTCCAAATACCTAGGGTTTTTCAAAACCCACAACACAACATATTTCTAGACACAACCAAAAAATCAAACACTTTTGTTTGGGTCTGCACAGACCTTCTAAACCTTCATTGAGTCCATTCTATTCATGGCACATCAAAACTCTACTTGAGACCATCACTTTCACAAGAAAATAGACACTTCCAGCCATGGCTTCCCCTCTTTGAACAAATATTTGCTTTTATTCACTACCAAAACATGTAAAACCCTATACTAACATGGATCTATGCCTCCCCACTGAGAAACAACATGAACAATAGGTGGGAGCCTTAAAACATGATTACAAGCTCAAACAATGCCCTTGCTACCTGTTGCAGGCTATCCTAGAAAAATGAGAAGTGATCTTAACCCAAGAAAGACTAAGACCTCCAAATAGATGCAAAGAAAAGGTGTTTGAGATGTCTACATAGTCCACAAGAAATTAGAGCAGCCAAGACCTGTATGGGTCTGTACAAAGATGATAAAGCTCAGGAAATAGTGAAAAAATCAAGAAATAACAGAACAAAATGTTGCTTTTATTATTCAAACTTCAATACAAATCATTTTCAAATCTTATTCAAGTTTTCTCAAGGCCTTAAGTACACTTTGGAGTCAAAAACCAATTCCTAACTTCCTCAACTATCCACAAATTGTTAACTAATCCTTAATACCCCTAATCTGCTCTTTAATGTTGCACTTGACACATTAACACATAAGTGTGTATTTTTTTTTATACTTATGCCTAAATGACCCCTAAAATAACTCCAATGGCTTTGAGATAACCCCTTTACAACATGAATATTTCACCCTTACATACAATCTTACATATTTTCCTTTTAGGCTTACAAGACCCAAATTTTGACATAACTGTTGTAAGAGTGTACTTGTGCACATTTGACCACCTTAGCCCATAGATTCCCTAAATGCATACAATATTGGTCTATTAGACCTTATTTGGACAAAAAATAAACTCAAAGACATTAACATAACCCACCATTCATTCAAATAGTCAAAAATTGAGTTTGTGGTGTAGGTGCTCCTGCGCCATACACCCCCCCTAAAAGGAACTCAGGCCTCATGAGTTGGGTTGATACCACTACCTCCAAGCATCATACACACTCCATTGGTTTCCAAATGCATTCCACTGATGCATGTACACAAGACTTGCAAACTTTCTTGAACTTCCAACACTTTGTAATGTATGCATATAAGCATTTTGCCTATCCTTTGTTCTCAGACCTAAAATCTGTCCTTTATCCATTCTTAACTCAGCATTTGGTTGCTTCTTATCACCTACACTTGCATACAAACAAGGATTAGCTTTATCATTTTCATAAGCTGTCACTGTCATAGTCCCATCTCTTTGTCTTTGTTTGCCCTGCAGTGTACTCTATATCTCTACCCCTGTCATCAGTTCCAAAGCCCTGCCACCATGTTTTCTTTGTCCTTTACTGACTGCCCTATTAACTTGTTGTACTACTATCAAATTAGACTTTTTATTGACTGTACCTGCAAAATTTGATTTCCTCTCACCCCCACTCTCAACTACATGGCATTTAATGCTGCCTATCATCACACTGTCCTTCATGCTCACTGTCCTTGTCACCTCTATCTTTGAATTAACTTTTAGATCTATTGTACCTGTACTTTCAGACCTACATTTGTGTATTTCATCATAATTTTTGATCTCTTTCAAAATATTTAGGGGCTCCTTTTTCCCACACATGATGACTTTTGCTTTTCCTTTCTCACCCCCTATCCAAGGAGTCAAAACAAACTTTTGTCTATCTTTCAAGATTGAGTACTTATTTGCTTTCCCATCATAGATGGCACTCCTATCATACTACCATGGCCTTCCAAGGAGGATGTGACAGCAATCCATTGGCAAAATATCACAATGAACACTATCCTTATACTCACCTATTTGAAAATCTACCATTGCTTAACCAAGAGACCTTGTAGGGAAAATCATGAGGGATTCTTTTCAAATTGAGTTTATTCACCATATCACAAGAAACCATGCTTTTAGTTGAACCTGGGTCCACTACCATCCTACATACCTTACCTTGTACTTTGCAATTGATTCTGAAGAGTGCTTTCCTTTGTATGGGTTCTTCAGGAATTGACACCTTGAGCAATGTTCTTCTAATCATCAAAATATCTCCAACCTCTAATGTGAGATTAATAATAGGTCAAGTAACACTCTCTTCATCTTCATCCACTAATTTATTCCTCCTTTCTCCACCATGAGAGCTTGATCCTTGCCTTTCAGGACACTTGAAGGATGGATTTCCAAGCTGGTTACAAGTGTAGCATCTTCCTGAAAATGCATTGTTGGAATTCCTACCTCCAAATCTACCTCTTGTGCCTCTCCATCCACCTATGGAATCAAATTTATCTTGGCCTTTCATGGCATCCTCTTGATTATCATTGCTTGTCTTTGAACTAGACATGAATCCTCTTCCTCTTGATGCACAATCTCTACCTCTAACTGCTTTGTCTTGCCTTCTCTTCAATTTCTCCTCCACCTTGATAGCCATTTGATAGCAATCCTCTACACTCCTAGGGTTAGCCAAAACCAATTCATCATGTATATTAAGCCTTAAACCACCAATATACCTAGCATTTTTTTCATCCTCATTCTCATGATGACCAGACCTTAGACTCAATTTATAAAACTCCTCAGTATAAGACTTAATATCCATTTCCCTTTTTATTAAGTTTTGTAATATCCTAAACATTTGAACTTGGTGATCTTTGGGTAAGAATTTACCTTTGAGTTTAGATATCATCTTGTCCCATGATGTGATCTTAGACTTTCCTTGTTTCCTCCTCTCAGATTGAAAGTAATCCCATGGTGCAGGAGCACACCTAGGCTAACCTCCATAGTTAGGATATTTTGGGCTTGTATCTGACATTAGCCAAGTTAGATTAATTGTATGTTTGTTTTGGACCTTAGAAGGTCATTTTTGTGGCTAGGTGAGTTAGTCATTAGGACTAAGGTCACCAAAGTTAGTCATTGTTAATAGTTTTTACATTGCTTAGCCATAGTAGCTTAAGTTGGGATTTGAGTCTTAAATGTGTTCTAAACACATGAATGATGTTAGAAAGATGCCATGAGGCCTTTAATGGAGTTTTTTACTCGAAATATAGGAGATAGAGGTCCTAAGATTTAGGAAGGTGGCATAATGACAAAGTTGCCAAATGTTGTTACAAAATTGTCATGACAACATTTGCCATTATGGCAAATGTTGCATGCAACTCGGTTACATAGTATCCCCTAAAGGATAGGAGTGGGGGATCGACCAACATACCTTACAAACATGGCGAATGGCATCTAATATGAAGGAGGATCAAATTCAAGGAGGAGCAGATTGTAATAAAAAAATTTTGAATAGAAGATAGCTCTGCAATTTCCTTTTTTTTTGTGAACTCCGAGTGTTATTGAGTGAAAGTGATACTAAGTGAATTGGATGTTTTGATTTAGTGTTAGAGTCATGTTCATAGGATAGTTCTAAACTTTTTCCATTCTGCAAGTAAGTGGATTTGAGCTGTTTTAGTGTCTTGAATATATAGGTTAAGGTTTAGGGGTTTTACTGGTCCTGTCCTGACCATCTTGTCTTTTTATGGCTCCCCCATGAAATCTAGTCATGGGATTTTCCTAAGGATAGATGGATGTGTTAGGGGATCCATTGGTCTGTACATATGTAGAGTTAGGAGTCATGGAGAGTGGAACAACTATGTTTAATGTCAAGCCCTAGGCGAGCTTAGAGTGCCCAATTAGAGGTTTGACAGTAATGAATTGAAGAATTTAGGCAGGGGATTGAGGTACAGTATGAAACAAGTATAGTTCCAGGTAGGGTATAGATATATCCTAACATGCTAGAAGGATTGAGGTTCTATCAATCCATTTGACTAAGTTTTATGTGAGAAATCAGTGAGGTCCTAGTAAATAGGTCTTTTAACCTGATTTAACCTAGATAATAGGAAACCAGTGTACGAAGGAATTAGGAGTCTAGAATCTTTGGAATCCTTCAGAAAATACAAAAGGGTATTCAAATGTGGAATTAGTTTTTCAAGTTGTTTTTCAAGTTTGGGCAGGAATGAAGTAAAGGTCTCTGTCAAGTGCTACAAGGAATTAGGCCCCCTCAAGACCAATTCTTGAAACCAATAGGAAAGGAGTTTGGAGATCCTCCAAGATGGATCCATTTGGAAGTACATGGCATGTTTCCAATATGTTTGGCACCCCTACAATAAATTCAATGTTTTGTGTTATGTTGGCACTTAGAGTCTTCTAAGTGTAGGAGAGAGTTTGCACATAACAAAGTGGTGTTAGTCCTTCAAGGTGAAGTACAAGGTGTGAGACTCTTGGAGAGGAGTTGGATCAAGACTTAGTTAATCATCTAAGCCTAACAAGGACCTAGAAGATATTAGGTTCCTAGACGAAGACAAGGAAGGTTCTTCTTAGCTAGTTGTGCAAGAAAGCCTTGGAACACTTACACCATATTGGCATCAGAGCAAAGTTTGATCAGGCTTGTGGTTGATGTTGCAACCCACTAAATCAGTAGGAGAGAATACACCAGTGGAAGATAAAACCATGGTGACTAATGCTGAGTTAGCCAAGAAGGTAGAAGAACAAGAAGAGGATAATTAGTTGCTAGGAGAAAGATTGTCCCAAATGGAGCAGCTCTTGGGTGAAGTCCAAGACAAAACTGATAAGGTCAAAGTTAAAATTGATCAAAAGGAAGAGAAAGAAGCAAGGGAAAAGGAATTGGAATTGGAGGAGGAAGCTCCAACACCTGACCCTGTTCTTCCTGAAGAACCCTTCTTAAGGGCACTAAAGGCCTTAAGTGGCAAAGCTTTGGAAGGTGTGTCACTATTCAGTGGACAAATGGAACCAGATTCAGTCATGGATTGGATAGACAACATTGAGAATCACTTTGAATGTGATGGTATCTCAGAGGCCCAAAAATTCAAGGTGGCCAAGTCAAGGTTGAGAGGTTCAGCTCTCACATGGTGGAAGTTTGTGCAAAATGAAAGAGATAAAGAAGGAAAGGGTCCTATAGTTACGTGGAAGGGCATGGTAACTAAAGTAAAGCAAACCTACCTACCTAATGACTATGAAGTCCAGTTGCATAAGAGGAGACATAATATTAGACAAAAATATTTGGATGTCCAAGCATACACCGAGGAGTTCCAAAAGTTGTGCCTAAGATCAAAGGTGGTTGAAGATGAAAGCATCAAGCTAGCAAGGTACTTGAATGGACTCAATGGTCTATTCAAGAAGACATGAGTCTAGTGAACTTCAAAACCATCCACCAATGTCATCAAATGGCCTTGAAGATAAAAGAGAAAAGCAAAAGGAAGCAAGAGCAAACCTCCAAGAGTAGAGGTAAAGGAAAAGACAGTAGAGGACAAAGAGGTGGCTATGGTGGAAGGAGTTCAAAATCAAGGGCTCAAGGAGAAGTCAAGTACTCTGAGCAGCAAGAAGGAAGCTCTAGTAGAGACTTTGGTAGAGGAAGATGCTCTAACTTTAGGGGAAGAAGTGGTGGACAAGGAAGAGGCAATCACTTTGCCAATATGAAGTGTTATCACTGCAATCAAATGGGACACCCTGCCTATAGGTGTCTAGAGAAGGGTAGTACTTCTCAAGGAGGTGATAGGAGAACTAATCTAGTTCATGATGAGACAAATGCAACAGAGAAACATTTTGAGGTACCATTAAATTCAAAGGAAGGTGAGAACCTCATGATGAGGAGAACTTTGATGAAAGAGCCGGTTAAGGAGGAACCAAGCCAAAAGAGGTCCCTATTTAGGATAAAGTGCAAAATGATGGGGAAAGTATGTAGAGTCATCATTGAATCAGGGTCTACTGACAATATTGTGTTAGAGGAAGCAGTCAGCAAGCTAAAGTTTACAAGGATACCCCACACCAATCCTTACAAGGTCACATGGCTCAATAAAGGCCAACATGTCTTAGTAAATGAACAAGCATGGGTGGAGTTCTCAATTGGAAGGTACAAGGAAAAAGTTTTGTGTGATGTGTTACTTATGGATGCATGTCACTTGATCCTAGGTAGACCATGGCAATTTGATCGCCAAGCTATGCATGATGGAGCGAAGAACTCTTATACTTTCAAGAAGGATAAGGTAACATTCAAAATTCAGTCACTGTTAGAGGATGCATAGGTGAAGACATCAGGTCCTAATCTGCTCATGGTTTGTGAAAAAGAGTTCTTAGAAGCCTTGGAAGAAGGAGAAGGAGTTGGCTATGCATTAGTGTTAAGGCCAAGAGAGGTAAGTAATGACAAAGCAGCTAAGAAGCCAGAGTTACCTAAAGAGATACAGAATATGTTGTAGACTTATGAAGGCATTGTAAGCAGTGGACAACCAGCATCATTACCCCCTAAAAGAGCCATAAGTCATAGGATAGACATGATACCAAGGGATACCCTACCAAATAAGGCAGCCTACAAGATGACCCCTCAACAAAATGAGGAAATAGCTAGACAAATACAAGAACTCCTAAACCAAGGTCTCATTAAAAAGAGCATTAGTCCATGTGTTGTACCCACTGTCCTAGCACCTAAAAAGGGAGGAGATTGGAGGCTTTGTACTGATTCAAGGGCCATAAATAGGATAACCATTAGATATAGGTTCCCTATCCCTAGGATTGAAGACCTAATGGATTGTCTAGGTGAAGCTAAGTACTATACCAAGATAGACTTAAAGAGTGCTTATCACCAAATTAGGATACATGAGGGAGATGAGTGGAAAACAGACTTCAAAACCAATGAGGGTTTATATGAGTGGCTTGTTATGCCATTTGGGTTGTCTAATGCCCCCTCCACATTCATGAGGCTCATGAATGAAGTCCTCAAAGACTACATTGGTAAATTTGTAGTGGTATATCTTGATGATATACTGATTTATAGCAAAACAAGAGAAGAGCATCTCAAATAGATAGAGTTGGTTTGCAAGAAGCTACATGAGGAGAAATTGATGATCAACTTAGAGAAGTGTGAATTCATCAAGACAGAGCTGGTGTACCTTGGGTTTGTATTATCTCATGGCAACCTGAAGATGGACATTAACAAAGTGGAAGCCATCCTCAATTGGCCTACTCCAAGGACAATAATAGAGGTAAGAAGTTTTCAAGGCCTTGCTCAATACTATAGGAAGTTCATAAGAAAATTTAGTGCTATTTGTGCTCCTATGTTGGATACCATTAAAGGAGGGATGAAGACTAGATTTGTATGGAATGGGAAAGCTAACAAAATTTTTGAGTTGTTGAAGGAAAAGATAGCTACCCAACCTGTTTTGGTGTTGCCAAGCTTTGAGAAGCTATTCACTATTGAGTGTGATGCAAGCAATGTGGCTATTGGAGCTGTTATAAGCCAAGAGGGCAGACCGATGGCTTTTCATTTAGAAAAGTTAAGTGAAGCCAAGAAGAAGTATTCTTCTTATGACCTTGAGATGTATGCATTGGTTCATGCTTTAAGGAAATGGAGGCACTACTTGCTTCCCAAGGAGTTCATAGTGTATTCTGACAACCAAGCACTTAGTTTCCTGAATTCACAAGAGAAATTGAGTCACAAACACATGAAGTGGGTTGAATACCTGCAAGCTTATACTTTTAATATCAAGCACAAGAATGGAGTACTCAACAAGGTGGCAGACACCTTGAGTAGAAGAGTTCTTACCATACAAGAGATTCAGTTGAAGAGCATGGGAATAGATCATTTCAAGGATCTATATGCAGATGATGAAGATTTTGCAGACATTTATAAGGTATGTGTTGAATACAAGAATCATTTTCATAGTAGATATGTTGAATATACTTTGTAAAGTGATCTCTTGTTTAAAGGGAATCAGTTATGTGTCCTTGGAGGCTCTATTAGAGAGAATTTTATACAAGAAAAGCATAATGGTGCATTGAGTGGTCACTTTGGGATCACGAAGACTCAAGAACTTGTTCAAAGGTTCTATTATTGGCCAAGGATGAATCTAGATGTTAGGAGGTATGTGGAAAGTTTTATAGTATGTCAAAAGTCCAAGGGTACTTCTTCAAATGTAGGCCTATACCAACCACTACCTATTCCTACTAGGCCATGGGAATGCTTGAGTATGGATTTTGTAGTTGGGTTACCCAAGACAAAACAAGGCATGGATAGTGTTTATGTAGTTGTGGACATATTCAGTAAGATGGCCCACTTTGTGCCATGTAAGACAACCAATGATGCTAGCCAAATAGCCTCTCTTTTCTTCAAGGAGATAGTACGAATTCATGGGTTACCTATGATCATAGTGTCAGATAGAGACACCAAGTTTATGAGTCATTTTTGGAAGACTCTTTGGCAGAGATTGGGCACTAATTTATCTTTTGGATCTGCATACCATCCCCAAACTGATGGTCAGACCGAGGTTGTTAATAGAAGCCTTGTAAATCTATTAAGGTGCTTGACCAAGGAGTATGGTCAACAATGGGATTAATTGATTGGACAAGCTGAATATGCCTATAATGACACTATGAACAGGTCAACAGGGAAGAGTCCCTTTGCAATAGTCTATGGTCTACATCCTAGAGGAGTCTATGAACTAAGAGACTTAAAGGATGGAGTTAAGGGAAGTGGATATGCTGATGATTTTGCCTATGCAATGCAGGAGATTCATGACACAGTCATGAAGACATTGACATAAAACACCATGAAGCATAAGACCAAGGTGGATGAGTGTAGAAGAGAAGTTCAGTTTAATGTGGGAGACTTGGTGATGATACATCTAAATAAGTCTAGACTACTGAAGGGAGTCCCTCACAAGTTGTAGATGAAGAGGATAGGTCCATGTCCTATCTTGGCAAAGTATGGGAACAATGCTTTTAGAGTGGAGCTACTAGAAGACAGTGGACTGTCCCCTATCTTCAACATTGCAAACCTAGTTCATTACAAAGGACCACCACCAAACATGGATCAAAGCCTCAATGAAGTCATCCATGATGTGGAAGAGTTCAAACTACCTTCTGCTACAGTCAAGCAAGCTGACAGTATATTGGATACTAGGGTCTAAAGAAGACTAGAACCAAGGAATACAAGGAACATCTGATCAAGTGGCATGGTCAACCTGATGCTGATGCAGTATGGATCAAAGAACCAGAGTTCAAGAAGTTGGGCATTGATCTCAACTTACTCAATCCAAGGGTGGATTAACTCTTTTGTTTTGGGGAGGATGGTGCAGGAGCACACCTACGCTAACCGCCATAGTTAGGATATTTTGGGCTTGTATCTGACATTAGCCAAGTCAGAGTAATTGTATGTTTGTTTTGGACCTTAGAAGGTCATTGCTGTGGCTAGGTGAGTTATTCATTAGGACTAAGGTCACCAAAGTTAGTCATTGTTAATAGTTTTTACATTGCTTAACCTTAGTAGCTTAAGTTGGGATTTGAGTCTTAAATGTGTTCTAAACACATGAATGATGTTAGGAAGATGCCATGAGGCCTTTAATGGAGTTGGTTACTTGAAATATAGGAGATAGAGGTCCTAAGAGTTAGGAAGGTGGCATAATGACAAAGTTTCCAAATGTTGTTACAAAATTGTCATGACAACATTTGCCATTATGGCAAATGTTGCATGCAACTTGGTTACATAGTATCCCCTAAAGGATAGGAGTGGGGGATCGACCAAAATACCTTACAAACATGGTGAATGGCATCTAATATGAAGGAGGCTCGAATTCAATGAGGAGCAGATTGTAATAAAATCTTTTTGAATAGAAGATAGCTCTACAATTTTTATTTTTTTTTGTGAACTCTGAGTGTTATTGAGTGATAGTGATACTAAGTGAATTGGATGTTTTGATTTAGTGTTAGAGTCATGTTCATAGGATAGTTCTAAACTTTTTCCATTCTACAAGTAAGTTGATTTAAGCTATTTTAGTGTCTTGAATAGATAGGTTAAGGTTTAGGGGTTTTACTGGTCCTGTCCTGACCATCTTGTCTTTTTATGGCTCCCCCATGAAATCTAGTCACGAGATTTACCTAAGGATAGATGGATGTGTTAGGGGAGCCATTTTTCTATACATATGTAGAGTTAGGAGTCATGGAGAGTGCAACAATTGTGTTTAATGTCAATCCCTAGGCGAGCTTAGAGTGCCCAGTTAGAGGTTTGACAGTAATGAATTGAAGAATTTAGGCAGGGGATTGAGGTATAGTATGAAACAAGTATAGTTCTAGGTAGGGTATACACATATCCTAACATGCTAGAAGGATTGAGGTTCTATCAATCCATTTGACTAAGTTTTGAGTGAGAAATCAGTGAGGTCCTAGTAAATAGGTCTTTTAACCTAATTTAACCTAGATAATAGGAAACTAGTGTACGAAGGACTTAGGAGTCTAGAATCTTTTGAATCCTTCAGAAAATCCAAAAGGGTATTCGAATGTGGAATTTTTTTTTCAAGTTGTTTTGAAAGTTTGGGCAGGAATGAAGTAAAGGTCTCTATGAAGTGCTACAAGGAATTAGGCCCCCTCAAGACCAATTCTTGAAATCGGTGAGAAATGAGTTTGGAGATCCTCCAAGATGGATCCATTTGGAAGTACATGGCATGTTTCCAATATGTTTGGCACCCCTACAATCAATTCAATGTTTTATGTGATGTTGGCACTTAGAGTCTTCTAAGTGTAGGAGAGAGTTTGCACATAACAAAGTGGTGTTAGTCCTTCAAGGTGAAGTACAAGGTTGTAGACTCATGGAGAGGAGTTGGATCAAGAATTAGTTAATCATCTAAGCCTAACAAGGACCTAGAAGATATTAGGTTCCTAGACGAAGACAAGGAAGGGTCTTCTTAGCTAGTTGTGCAAGAAAGCCTTGGAACACTTACACCATCCCACCATACCAAAGCATGACCCTGCAACTTAGTCTTTGTAATCCTTACTCTTTGCTCCTCAAGAACTTCTTCACATTCAAAATGATTATCTAATGCAGCAATCCAGTCAAGTAGTTCTTCATCATTTAGCCTACCACCATATTTAGAAACATCAAATTTTACCTTAGGCTTGTCACCTTTCACTGCCTTCAGCAACTTTGCAATTCTTTGGTCCTCTGGATCAAGTTATGCTTCCATGTCTTCAAATTCATCTTCTTCCCCTTCACCTGTCTCACTCTCTTCAACATCTCTTCTCTTGTTTGTCTCCAGGGCTATCATTCTCTCTTCCAACTCTTTGAGATCTCTTGCATGCCTTTCCTTCATCTCCTTCATCTCTTTAGCCATATCTTTGTTCTTTGGAGGCATCTTTTCAACCTTGCCTCTTCTTCAAGCTGAAAAATTCAAACCAAAATATACTCCCTGCTTTGATACCACTATGATGCAGAGGTGGTGGAAACCCAAGAAACAAATTGACACAACTTCTCTGAAATATCAACACTATAGCTTCAAAGTCACCAAAATCAACAAAAGAGAATATCTTTTCAAGAAGGCTGCAAAAATATCAACACAACATCAACATAGAATCCACTCAACATCAAATACAATCCCCTAATCATTCATACAAGGTTCTTTTGCAACTTTGTAGAGTTTCATTAAGTGACCCTGCTCAAAAGGCTACAAAATTAGGCCTAATTTGCAAACAAACTACTCTTTAGGATTCTCCAATCACCATGAACTCTTGGAAAATCATCAAAAACACCAAAAAACTCCCAATTTCATAGGTTTCATATAGGCACTTGACCCCTAATCCTCCATTCTTCAAAACCCTCACTTCTCTTCCAAATACCTAGGGTTTTTCAAAACCCACAACATAGCGCCTTTCTAGAAAAAAAAAACATCAAACACTTTTTTTTGGGTCTGCATAGACCTTCTAAACCTTCATTGAGTCCATTATATTCATGGCACATGAAAACTCTACTTGAGACCATCACTTTCACAGGAAAATAGACACTTCCAGCCATGGCTTCCCCTCTTTGAACAAAGATTTGCTTTTATTCACTACCAAAACATGTAAAACCCTATACTAACATGGATCTATGCCTCCCCATTGAGAAACAACATAAACAGTAGGTGGGAGGCTTAAAACATGATTACAAACTCAAATAATGCCCTTGCTGCCTGTTAGAGGCTATCCCAAAAAAATGTGAAGTGCTCTTCACCCAAGAAAGACTAAGACCTCCAAATAGATGAAAAGGAAAGGTTTTTGAGATGTCTACATAGTCCACAAGAAATTAGAGTGACCAAGAGCTGTACAGGTCCATACATAGATGACAAAGTTCAGGAAACAATGAAAAAATGAAGAAATAACAAAACAAAATGTTGCTTTTATTATTCAAACTTCAATACAACTCTTTTTCAAATATTATTTGAGCCTTCTCAAGGCCTTAAGTACACTTTGGAGTCAAAAACCAATTCCTAACTTCCTCAATTTTCCACAAATTGTTAATTAATCCTTAATACCCCTAATCTACTCTTTAATGTTGCACTTGACACATTTTAACACGTACGTGTGTGATTTTTTTTTTTTATACTTATACCTAAATGACCCCTAAAATCACTTCAATGTATTTGAGATAACCCCATTACAACATGAAGATTTCACCCTTACATACAATCTTACATATTTTCCTTTCAGGCTTACAAGATCCAAATTTTGACATAACTGTTGTAAGAGTGTACTAGTGCACATTTGACCACCTTAGCCCATAGATTCCCTAAATACATACAATATTGGTCTATTAGATCTTATTTGGACAAAACAAAAACTCAAAGACATTAACATAACCCACCATTCATTCAAATAGTCAAAAATTGAGTTTGTGTTGTAGGTGCTCCTGCACCACATAGTAGCAAGACCATGTATCTACATCTCCTTTGATTTGGGTATTGATACCTAATATGAACTTTATTATTCGAAAGTTCTACTCGTCTTTCTAATACTAAGGTACATATTTCAAAATATGAGTGAATTTCTCCCAATACTCATTTACTAAGGAATCTCCTTGCTTTAAATTCTAAAATTCGATGAGCTTTTGATCAAATTAAAGCTGAGGTAGTCACTACTTTCAAAACAATTCCACAAATTTGTCCCAAGTGAGACTTAAGGAACTTAATTCAAGCTCCATTTTCTTATTCATCGATCATGCGGATGCTTCACCATCTAGCTAAAAGGCTCCCCATAAGTCCTTGGTTATTTTCAAGTTATAATCTCAAAATATTTTCCCTCCATGAGCCATGCTTCAACTACATCCACACTAGTGGTTCCCTCAAACTTAAGAGGGGTAACCTTCCTCATATCCCTAGATAATTCATTAGCAAGTTGTTTCCTCTTCATTCCCTAAGATCTAGTTTGGGATTTGTCATTATCATGATTGCCTAAATTTGAATGACTATTGGAGTTCTCTCCCTCCTCTTCATTCAAAACTTCTTGTTCTATCCTTCCCACACCTCTCACCTCTTTCTCAAGGTTACCAATTCTATACCTATTTTAATTCCTCATAGCTAAAATTCAATCCAGTTTGGCCCGAGAGTTTTTTGCGGGTTGACCTCCTCTTGGCTTTCCCTAAGGTTGGTTCTTATTCTAACATTTTTACAAAGTAGTTGTTCTTTTTGTTTTTCTAACCATTTCAATTAGTTCCTATGAAGGCTTACCTAACATTCCAAAAAAATTCCATATA
The DNA here is from genome assembly GCA_007258455.2 of Sequoia sempervirens. Taxonomy (NCBI): domain Eukaryota; kingdom Viridiplantae; phylum Streptophyta; class Pinopsida; order Cupressales; family Cupressaceae; genus Sequoia; species Sequoia sempervirens. Next base: position 186,928,157 of record VDFB02373365.1, read on the forward strand.
CAATAAAGTATTAAAGAAGAATTTTTGCACAAGTTTTTCTAGATCATAATTTTTATTAAGATCAAAGGATTTCAATTATCTTTGAATTACATACAGTGACTATTAAAATAGTATAGGGGAGAATATCCCTTGGATTCACTTTTTGATATGTAGCTAAGTGGGACATATCCCTCAGATTGTTGTTAAGATACATTGTCGAAGGGTACATAACCTTCAGAGTCACTCTCAAATACATAATTTTGGGGGGACATATCCCTCTAATTCACCACTAGAGGCAATTATAATAACTTCTGATAATGGAAGTACATGAGGGTCCCTAAAAATCATGGTAGGACTAATGCTCCAATCTGAGGGCATATCCCTATAAAGTTGTATGGATTCTAACCTAATTAGAGAAATAGGAGGTACAAAATTAGCTACCTCTTGCATCTTATTTCTTTATGGATTTGCACGGGATAAGGCATGGCTAATGGTATCTTGTCACTAAGCAATATTGTGTTGTAATAATTTGTCCCCTCAATGTTTTTTACAATGGCTTCCCTTTCCTTCTTGGCCTTAACATAGTGCTCATTTCTAATTATCAACTTCATTGCAGTCATCTTGAGTCACACCATCCTGGCACAACAATTCCAAACATTATATTCACATAATGTTGGATGAAAGCATAATGATCTCATATGTAGGTTCCAGAGCTAAACCTGGTAGCTCTAATACCACATGTAACAAGCCCAATGTTTTATCTATTATTTCCACCTAAGTTTAACCCAGATGTGAGTTCACCAATACATAGCAATATTTTTTCATATATTTTTCATTTAAATAACAAATGCATATTTGAAATAATCCCATTCAAATTCCCATTATGTGTTTCAATAATAAAGATGCATATTCAAAATAATCCCATTTCAAATTTTGATTGCATTTCAATAAAGTAGCATTACATAATCCCACGTAATGAATACAAATTCATATACATATTTCATAAAGATATAAGATCATAATTACATACATAGCTTTTTCTAGATCAATGGAATAAATTAAAATTGGTCTAGATGTCCTTGCTGACATACATCCTCAAATTTTGAGTTCCTACTGCATGAGGGAGATCATTACCCAAGTTTTTTTCTACCAATCATGGACTTACTGTGATCCCCTCCATATCTACTTAACTCGTAAGATGGCCCTACCCTTCAATGAAGAGTTTGGTCTGGTATGTCTCATAATGATAATAACATGCCTGATCTTAGTGTTGTGTCCTACATAATTAGAGCTACCATACAGTGGATACCCACCTACATGTATGACATTCCTAGCCTAAATATGCAAACCTGGCCCATAGTGAGCCAAAAATGTAATTGTTGATGGGTGTTTTTGAACTTCTCAACACCAACAACACACAAGTATGCTATCTCTCTTGAAAGGTAATTTTTGCACTTAGGTTTTAGAAATCACCCCAAGGTCTCTTGGGTGTTAGGTCATGACAATGCAAGAACAAATCAGTTAGTTGATGTGATTTTCTAGTAATCACAAAGGAAATTTATGGTTCACTAAGTATGGGGAATTGGGTATGCAAATGGAGTTTTATAAATTATAAAAATGAATGAACAGTTGCTTCAAGTTCTAAACAACAAGCTAAAACTCCTTGTTCATCATATTTGGCTTTACAATGATGCTAGTGATGAATTTTGCTACAATCCTAATCATTTAATTATAAATATCAATCTGGGGTGGTGTCCATGGCAATATGCAAGAGGGAGAAGAAATCATTTGTATGACATTCTTTTTCTACAAACAGAACTAAATGAAAATGCATAAAATAAATTGCTAGAAAAAAATCTAATCCAAGAGATGGTAAATGGAAATGTTGGAATGAAATCTACCATAAGAAGCATTCAAAGGTAAATTTTAGAAATGTAAATAACAAGGAATGGAAAGATTGCTAGAAAATAAACTATGAAATGAAAACTATAAACAACTACACTACTACTGCTAAAAACTAAACTTTATTATTTTATAAAACTCTTCTCCATTTGATTCCTTGATTACAATGAATTTATAGAATTCTGAAAGATGAGCCTTATAGTTCTTTAACAGCTTGTTAGAAGATAGGAACATGTGTTTAGGGAAAACGATAAGTATTTTCTTCATCTTGTTGAGTCAATCTTCTTTTATTGTCCAAAACAAATATGCCTATTTTCCAACCCCTAACAAGCTCAACAAAGAAATTTGAATGTTCAAAAAGTCATATCTTTCCCTCATGTATCATTAAAGCTCATAGAACAACTCCTAGATGCTTGCAAAAAGGTTCAAACTACGCAAAACTGCCTTCTAGATATGTTCCATTTGTCACAACCCAACAACTTGTCTTAAATGCTTGGAACTACCCCTCGATGTTGTCAACTATTAGCCCTTAACTACACATAGAAGCCCAAACTACTCAACCTCTTCATCAATGCTATTATACTTATTCTTCACTTAGATCCTTCTTAGCCCCAAAAATTCTAGAGAATTAAAGCAAAGTTCCAAAGCATCAGGCTAGTGAAGTTTTCTCTCAAACCACGAACTGGGTTTCTGTAAAATTTAATGGGTCTTTTTTCCTTTTTGTCTCCTAATTTTTGTCAAAAAATATGAAGAACCCAAATCATAATTTTCAGGATATGATAAAGTATTGATTGCTACAACTTAAAATATCTTACTTTCCTCATTATGCTCAGTCTTGATAAACTTCATAATTAAGCAAAATACATGCTTTTATTTGGCTAATAGATGATACCTTTTTTGTATCATCATCTCCCCTATTGGTTTTTTTTTAGAGCCAAAACTTAATCTCAAGTCTATCCTATGAGTTTGTCACAACTCAATTATAAGCTAGGTTGAGGATTGGCCAACACCTAAGGGAAGTAACTAGTACATCATTTCTTCTCTTCGAGCTCTATGAAACCCAAGAAGGGAAATCCTATGTATACTCATAATATCTTACTTTAGGTTAAGAGTATTTCATCATAAAAATGCACTATCCTAGAAAACTACTATATCAAAGGCTCAACAGAACTTTAATAAAAGTATTATTTGTTTCCAAGAGTGTAAACAAATTCTTAAAATTGAAATAATCAAGCTTAGAATTTTATGTGTATAATTCTTCACTTTGAACCCTAGGTCCAATTTAATATCTAGCTCAGTCGACTGTAACATATATTGATGAAACAATCATAACTTATTGAAGAGAGGAAAATAATTATAACATGTATGAAATAGGTAGTATAGTATTAATTGAATAGCAGAAATTGAGGGACTGTTAGAGCGCTACTTTGTAACACCCAAATCATTGCATCTACAAAACAACACTTCCTTATGTAATCCTATGTCATTTTCTAACAAACTCATGAGTTCTTTTCAAGGTTTAATCAGTTTATTAAACTAAAGCATAAAATGAATTCATACATTTTGTGCAAATGACAAAAAGATAAACAAAACTTCCATTAACACTTTCATTCACAACTTTGCTAAAAAATGTACAGGAGAGAAACACTTTGAAAACTAAGCTTCTTTTATATTTATGATATTGCAATGTAAAGAAAAATTTAAAAATTCACACATAGTATAACTTTCTTCTTAAATTTTTGTATGATATTACCCGAATACATATTCACGTTCTATTTAGCTTCTTGAGCTTAGTATCTATTGTGACCCTACTTTGGACTCAAACTTTATGAACTCTCTTTTTCTTCAGCCATGGAAGCCCCTTTTTATAAAAAGGGGGAGTAACAAGCAACTGACTGATTTTACAAATTTCATTCTCATTTCAGTTCATTTCAAAACCTAAATTCAACTAACTCCTCGAAGGACTCCCCAGGTGGTTTCATAGGTGATCATTTGAGAACAGGGAAGGACAAAAAGGCAAAAAACATGTGTAAAACATGACAGGTCATTATCACAATATTCTTTTGCTCAGAAGAAAAAAGATTTCAACCATATTATCAAGGAGACTGCCACATCAAGGGATTGAAAACACCAACCATGATCATATGAAAATAAATATAGGCCTATGCAAAGACCATGGTGTCATAAAAAACTAAAACCAAGTAAAGGCTCTATTTGGAGTTGTTAGCATCCAAAAATTCCCAACCACTCTTGGTTCTTGTTGCAATTGGACGCATTACCAACACATCATCATTAGAGCTATCATAAGGTACCAAGGAACACACATACCGGCCATACTTTGAGTCTGTCTCTTCTTCAACATCTGAGGGAGTATTTGAGAGCACGATAAGAGAACTCTCCTTTCCTAGGCTAGTCTAGTAGCCCTTTTCCTTCCTTTTGGCCTTCTTCATTGGCAATGCCAGTTCCTTTCCTTTGAATTCAAGTGCTCCTCCCAAAAGGGTCCTATTTCTTTAGCAGTAATTACTTTGTACAATTGTCTTCTTTTTATGACCTCTAGCCCTCCTTTTTCCCTTTCCAACCTCAGGAGAAACTACTGTCTCCTACTCAATTACCTCCTCATGGAATTTAGACATACTTAATCAACTAGACCTCCTAATAGGTGGAATCACCTCTCTAGTTTTTCCCATCGTGACAAGGCTAACAAAATGAGAATTTGAAATACTTTTCATTTAAAACCCAAAAGAGAATTATTCCAATACTAGTGATAACCGCCAACTCAAGCAACAAAAGTCCTAAGTATACCAGAGAACTAAAATTCATACCAAATTAACTACGACCAAAAAATTCTACTGTAAATAAACCAGTATCCTTTACACTTTTCCCAACATAAACTGTAGAGTGAAAAGATAGTGAGAATAATCATGAATCATCTTGCATTAAATAGATATTTTGAGCTTGCATAATTAATTATGCAGAACTCCTCACATGAGTGAACAAGTGGCTTATTAGCTTGGCTCTGAATCTGGACCATTCATCTGAAGGCAATTAAAATTTCATCTAAGGTGGCCATGAGCATCATTTTTTAGCTACTATGAAAATAGTGATGCTATCTCAAACATTGACATGTTATTCTCTGATTCTGGATTAATCATATATGTATTGAAAATTAGCATGTATTGCCAACCTAATCTATGCTCCTCATTAATATTGGTGAAGTACATAAGGCTAGCTTAGAGAGAAACTTTATATGCCTCATCACTTCATCACTAATTTTTCCTCATGTCTAAGTTGCTCAGTAGCGATCAAGCTATTTATGTGATGATTTCCTATCCATTGGATCATCCCACTTTTATAATTTTATCAATGGTCCTCCAATTTTCTCGTTGATTTCCTTTTTCTTTACAAGAGATCCCTAGGATCTTGCCACATTGCCTTTTTTCGGTGGTAGTCGTTACTCATTACTGATTTACTTTATCATTACTCGATCCTATTAATGATGAAGAAATCCCTGTGATGACCTTTAGCTCTCGATTCTATGGCCTGACTCCTAGTCACATCTATCCAAGCATCGCACATCACCAATGAAAACCTTACACCTATGATCTCATTAGTGACAAGAGATATTATGGAGGTATCAGATCTTGGATATGTGTACCTAGAAAAATGAATGGTGCTAGAGATATCGCCCACAAGGCTATATCATATTAGCAAAAAATAAAAACCCTTAAAAATGCACCCATCGCTTATCGCTGTTTCATAACTTAAGTCCTGAAACAAATCTGTGATGAGTGATAAGGTCTATGTTCATTGCTAATACACCTCATACATTATGCAAGTAATTAGCGATGAACGATTTACAATAATTATATTTTTCATTGTGCATTGCTAATGCAAGATTTATAATATATCAACGATCATATGGAACATATCACTCATTTCCATTACCAATTTTCTTCTTAATGACTATCAATGATTAATGATGAGAACATAAGGCTAAGAACATTGCTCATCACTATTAGAATTTGGGATGATCAATTATCATTAGCAATGAGAGATATCAAAGGATAGTGCCATTCATCGCTCATCGCTAATTCAAGGTGTAAATCAATGAACTAATCAATGATGAGCAATAAGGACATAAGTTCCATCAAGAATTAAGTGGAAGCTTTAGGCATGTGCTCGTAAGTCATTCTAAAAAGGGGACTTTCCTAGGGCAGCATGAGAACAATAGGCTCACAATGTTGGAATCATGCGGAACTAAAGGACAATAATGATCAAAAGATCGTCACCTTAACCCTATAGAAATGAATGATTGAGCCCTATACAAGGGAAAGAACAGTGGTATGGTGATAGTCACATGATATTGTAAGTATGAAAATTCCATCCCTTTTTTGACTAACAACAAACATTTATACAACCAATAGCTAAATAGAACACTATGCAACTAAAAAAAAACCCTAACCCTCATAAAACCCTTTATTAGATATGACAAAAATTTTAAAATAGAAAATTCTAGGGTTTTAATATGGGAACTTCAAGAATTTTGCAATTTTTCTTGAAAGTGCCATCACTGGCTCTTTCTGGGGATATTTGTTCCTTAGTGAATAGAGCGAGAATTCATATCCTCTAAAGAAGTAGACCAAGTTCCTACTGCATTGGACAACAGAGTCATAAGATCATTTCTTCCCCTACTATTTTGGTTTGACAAATCAAACCATATATTTGATGGCCCAAGGCCATCAAAAACTATAGGCCTTTTCTTACCTTTGTCATATACAAAATTTTCATCACTCCTAACTGAATCCATCCTGAAAATATCACCAGAATATTCCCAACTGAATAGGCTAGCAATTCTAACAAATTTGTAATTTCCATGCATCTAAGAATCAGGCATACCTTGGAGATATTGTATTTCTAGTGGTAGAAACTCATAAATTTTACCATTTAAATGATCGTTAAGTTCAAAACAACCTTCCTCAATGTTTTACCAATTACCACAATGTAGGGAATTTACATCTAGCTAAAAAATCTAGCACTCATATTCTGCCAAGTAGCCGGTACCATCAGTTTCAATCTTCATAGTAGCTTGCATGTTAAAAGTAAAACAATGATAAGTAGTAATCAAAAGATTATGCACCTTATGCAAACTATCTCCAAATGTGTGTAGAAAAACACACTCATTCATCGACACATGTTGTAATTGTGCTTCAACAAGTTGGTGTAAAGAATCATTAAGAATATTTTCCTTATCCTTATTCCTGCTCACTTTGACATCCTCTGAACACAACATGTTGATATCTTCATCATTTATAGCTTGTTCAAAAGTGAGAAATTCTAGTTCAAAAATATAATATGTTTTTTCTTTTGAATCAACCCCCATATCCATACAAAAAAAATCATAACTGGGTTCCTCCAAAACAAAAAAACAAATATTTACTTAAATCTGCTTTATGGATTTCACAACTTAGCTTATTAGATGTACAAACCTCATGGTAGTCTATTGTTCTCAACTCATTGACACGGGCTTCTGAACCTTCATCAATCTTTATGCTGCTATGTTCATTGTTCAAAGCATTATTGAAATCAATCAATTGCTCATTGTTATTCACATTCCCACAATGTTGATCAATTATTTCATAGCTAACAAGAATATTAGGTATCCATGTTTCATATTTTGTATAACAAAGACCATCATCATTATCAAAATCAATATGAATACTACATGACAACTGAGGGCTATCCCTACATGCATATTTCTGGTATTCAATAGTTAACAAATTTGAAATTTGTTCACTATTTAGTAGGTCATAATCCTGATCCATTCCCTCAACCATTTCTTTCTCTTGATCTTTAGTAGAAATAGATGCTTTTCCAAGTTGCAATTCAGGACATACTAATATATTTTCACCAAAATCTAGAAACTCCATGGACTGGGTTTCATCATTGATATGATCCTTTATATCCTTTTGCAGGTGAAGGGAAATATTCTCATCATTTTGAGTATGAGTGCTTTTAATTTCCTCCTTCTCAAGTATTCTCTCTTATGTGCAATTGAAAATACATGTATCTAATCATTTGTATCCACACAATTGCTAGTTTCATCAACATTCTTATCCACAATTGAAGACAACAGACCTTGCACATACTCATTCCTCATCTTTTGCATTTTATTTAAACATGTGTAGGCCATCTCCATATTCAATATTCTGAACTCCTTAATCAGTGCACTAGATCCCTCTTCAAAAGATTAAAAATACAAAAGAATGCAGTCAATTGTACTAGGTCTGTTACTTTCAGGGATTTGTGCAAGATTAGTAGCAAATCTATGATTAAAAGCAAGGCTTGACTCATTATCCTTCTTCTTTAGCTGTTTTAACTTTGTGACCAAATTAGAGGGTTGTTTTGAAAATTCTTTCTTATAAGCATCTACTAGCTTATCCCAATAGGGAAAAGATTTCTCAGGAAAACTTAAGTACCAATCGCTTGCTATGGCTTCCATAGATCTGACAAAGAATCTCATCCACTTATCCCGATCTTTAAACAAATTTTTTACCATAAAACAATAGAAACCTTGGATATGTGCATCTCCTTCACACACACTATATCCATTAAATCTAGGCATTTTCTTATAGATTGGAGATGGAATTCTTTCAAACTTATAATCAATCCATGACAAATCTAATATATTATACAATGGGTCAAAAGAATTGACAAGAGGTACAATAACTTGGTTAACAGATTTAGTATGATTATCTCTTAACTGGGCTTGCATAACCATTTGGCGCCTTTTGTTCATCTCTTTAACTCCTTTTTTAAACACAACTTTCCATTTTGGCCTTATCCTAGACTTGTTCTCACTTGAATGCCTACACTTTTTAATATCAACTGCCTGAGAATGGTCAAATCTATGAAGCTTTTTGACAATATGCATCCAAGTTTCTAGTAATTAGAGTTTAACTAATTATACATAATCACAACCATGACTATATGAAACATCAACAGGATGATTGACAGTATGATGATAAATCAAGATTGAAACACATGGTAACACAAATGAACAGAAAACCCTATCATATTCATCTTTATCTTTGGCCAATTACACTAGCAATTTTTAGAATATTCTAACAAATATTTTAAGTGGAATAAAAATTGCTTTTCAACATGATAGGTTCAGCAAAATGAGACAATTCAAAGAACCATGTACCTTCATTTCTCCAATTTTTGCAATTTTTAATAAAGCACTCTCAGGTTATGATACAGAACAACAACCCTTCATATGATAGAATTTAGAGAAGAGTTGCCAACTCTTAGACAAGAGAAAAACCTTTGAAGCAATATTATAGTTCTCTGAATTCTCCCCAAAAGAATCACTTCACATCATTTGTGAATTTAAGGCTTCTATGCATCAATTTACAGATCTAAAACTTCCTCAACAATTTGAAGGAATTTTATTTTTCTCTGACTCCTTTTAAATGGTTTTCAACAACTTTACATGAGAGATGCAAAATTTTTCCCCAACGAAGTCGCCATTTCTATTGGTTACTTTTTTAGAACCAAACTTAATCTCAAGCCTATCCTATGAGTTTTCCACAACTCAACTATTAGCTAGGTTGAGGATTAGCCAACACCTAAGGGAAGGATCTAGTACCTCATTTATTCTCTTTAGGCTCTGTGAAACCCAGGGAGGGCAATCCCATGTATACTCATAATATCCTACTTTAGGTTAAGAGTGTTTTGTCATACAGATGCACTATCCTAGAAAACTACTATATCAGAGGCTTGATAAACCTTCAATAAAAGTATTATTTGTTTCCAAGTGTGTAAAAACATCCTTAAAATTGAAATAATCAAGCTTAGAATTTTATGTGTATAATTCTTCACTTTGAACCCCAAGTCCAATTCAATATCTAGCTCAACCGACTGTAACATATATTGATGAAACAATCATAACTTATGTAAGAGAGGAAAAGAATTATAACATGTGTGAAATAGGTAGTATAGTATTAATTGAATATTAGAAACCGAGGTACTGCTAGAGCATTTCTTTTTAACACCCAACTCACTGCATCTACAAAACATCACTTCCTTATGTAATCCTATGTCATTTTCTAACAAACTCATGAGTTCCTTTCAACATTTAATCAGTTCATTAAACTAAAGCATAAAATGAATTCATACATTTTGTGCAAATGACAAAAAGATGAATGAAACTGCCACTAACACTTTCATTCACAACTTTTCTAAAAAATGTATAGGAGAGCAAAACTTTGAAAACTAAGCTTCTTTTATATTTCTAATATCGCAATGTACAACAAAATTTAAAAATTCACAAATATTATAACTTTCTTCTTAAATTTCTGTATGATATTACCCAAATACATATCCACGTTGTATTTAGCTTCTTGAGCTTAGTATCTATTGTGACCCTACTCTGGGCTCAAAATTTCTAAACTCTCTTTTTCTTCAACAATGGAATCCCCTTTATATTAAAAAAGGGAGCAACAAGCAATTGCTGAGTTTACAAATTTCATTCTCATCTCAGTTCATTTCAAAACCTAAATTTAAATAACTCGAAGGAATCCCTAGAAGGTTTCATAGGTGATCATTTGAGAACAAGGGAGGACAAAAAGGAAAAAAACATGTGTAAAACACTAGGGGTCATTGTCACAATATTCTTTTGCTCAGAACAAAAAATATTTTAACCATATTATCAAGGAGACTACCACATTAGCAAGGGAACAAAAATACCAACCATGATCATATGAAAATAAATACCTCCTATGCAAAGACCATGGTGTCATAAAAAACTAAAACCAAGTAAAGGCTCTATTCAGAGTTGTGAGCATCCAAAATTCCCAACCACTCTTGGTGCTTGTTGCAATTGGAGGTATGACCAACACATCATCATTAGAGCTATCATAGGGTACCAAGGAACACACATACCGTTGATAGTTCGAGTCTGTCTCTTCTTCAACATCTAAGGGAGTATCTAAGAGCACGATAAGAGAACTCTCCTTTCCGAGGATGGTCTGGTAGCCCTTTTCCTTCTTTTTGGCCTTCTTCACTGGCAATGTTAGTTCCTTGCTTTTGAATTCAGCTGCTCCTCCCAAAAGGGTCCTATTTCTTAAGCGGTAAGTACTTTGCATAGTTGTCTTCTTTTTATGGCCTCTAGCCCTCCTTTTTTCCTTTAGCAACCTTAGGATAAACTACTGTCTCTTGCTCAATTACCTCCTTGTGGAATTTAGACATACTTAACTGACTAGACCTCCTAAGAGGTGGAATCCCCTCACTAGTTTTTCCCATTTTGACAAGGCTAACAAAATGAGAATTTGAAAGAATTTTGATTTAAAACCCACAAGAGAATTATCCCAATCCTAGTGATAACCACCAACTCAAGTAGCAAAAGTCCTAAGTATACCAGAGAACTAAAATTCACACCAACTTAACCAGGACCAAAAATTCTACAGTAAATAAACCAGTATCCTTTGCACTTCGCCCAAAATAAATTGTAGCTCGTGAAAAGATATTGAGAACAATCACCCATCATCCTGCATTAAATAGAGATTTTGAGCATGCAAAATTAATGATGCAAAACTCATCGCATGAGCAAACTAGTGTCTTATCAGCTTGGCTCTAAATTTGGACCATTCATCTGAAGGAAATTAAAATTTCATCTAAGGTCATCAGGAGCATCATTTTTTGGCTACTATCAACTTTCTTCTTGAAAATAGCAATGCTATCTCAACCATTGACACATTATTATTTGATTTTGAATTAATCATATATGTCCTAACAATTAGCATGTATCACCAACCTAATCCGTTCTCCTGATTAATATCGACGAAGTACATAAGGCCATTTTAGAGACAAAATTTCTTTATACGCCTCATCGCTTCATCACCAATTTTCCCTCATGCCTAAGTTGCTCATTAACGATGAAGCTATTTATGTAATGATTTCCTGTCCATTGGATCATCCCGCTTTTAGAATTTTATCAATGGTCCTCCAATTTTCTTGCTAATTTCCTTTTTCTTTATGAGGGATCCCTAGGATCTTTCCATGATGCCTTTTTTTGGTGGTAGTTGTTACTCATCACTGATTTACTTCATCATTTCTTGATCCTATTGATGATGAAGAAATCCCTGTGATGACCTTTAGCTCCTGATTTTATGGCCTGACTCCTAGTCACATCTATCCAAGCATCACACATCGTTAATGCAAACCTTACACCTATGATCTCATCAGTGACAAGAGATATTGTGGAGGTATCAGATCTTGGACAATAATCACCTTAACCCTATAGAAATGAATGATTGAGCCCTATACAAGGGAAATACCACTGGTATGGTGATAGTCACATGATAGTGTAAGTATGAAAATTCCCTCCCTTTTGTGACCGACAACAAAAATTTATACAACCAATAGCTAAATAGAATGCTACAGAACTGAAAACAAAACCCTAACCCTCATAAAAGCCTTATTTAGATATGAAAAAAGAAGAAAAGAAGAAAATTTTAGGATTTTAATATGGGCACTTCAAGAATTTTACATTTTTTTTTTTGAAAGTGCCATCATCCCCCACACCTAATGTTGCAGGTCCTCCTGCAACTTATAGTGAGCTTTGAGAGCCAATTTTTTCGCTTTTATTGCAATTGCTTTGGATATTTTCTAAGAGGTGCACTACAGATGCTTTTGAATATATTTTGAGTTACTCTGGAGCTATCTAGAGCTTTTTGTCTTTTCTTCATTGTTGGTTTCCAAAATAAATTTTCAAAAGCTCTTGGGAGTAAAAACTTTTATAGAGAAATTCATATTTTTGAGTTTTAGAGAAGAAGACATAGCATGTGTAAATCACTTATTTGCAGAAAAGAAACCTACTCTATCCTACTCTACTTATAGATGTAGAGATGGGTTACATAAAATAATTAATTGGTTGTTGAAAATAGCATCCTTTTCTCAAAGGATGGATCCATGCATTCAATTTTTTGAAAGAAGAGGAAAACCATGAGAAGAAGATGGCTAAATATTTGAACTCTAATGCTCCCCCTTCCTTTGAAATTCTCCATAATTTTTGATTCTATTAAATGCATGGGTTGATTGGAAAGATCTTGCAATCCTTCCTCACATTTTGTTGCATTCATGACAAGATGCAATTCCTTGTCCTTCAAATATCTGATCGGGAATCCCTCCTTGGACTTTGAAGGTGTCCAAACAATAATCTTTTGTTTGTTAGGGCTTGAAGTCATCATCCTCTAGTTGAGGAGATTATAGAAGAGTTGTCACCTTTGCATGCAAGAACTACTTCCTATGGATCTGTTGTTTTTTTAGGGGGGGTTTCTAAAATAATAAAATAGGGAATTTCTAAAATAATAAACCTAAAAATCTTTCCAAACTAATTTTTATTTTGACCTGTTGTCACCAGATCAACAACCCCCTAATGACACCTTTCCTTGGAGCCATCACAAAAAATGATGAAGGTCATTGCAATCCTCACCATTTAATTATAAATTTCAATCCATGGCAGTGTCCATGGAAATATGCAAGAGGGAGAAGAAATCATTTGCATGACATTTTTTTTCTAAAAATGGAAATGAAAGGAAATGCATGAAATAAATTATTCTAAGAGTTAGTACATGAAAATGTTGGAATGAAATCTATGTTAAGAAGCATTCAAAGGGAAATTATGGAAATTTGAATAACAAGGAATGGAAAGATTGCTAGAAAATAAACTATGAAAAGAAAACTATAAACAACTACACTACTACTACTAGAAACTAAACTCTATAATTTTATAAAACTCTTCCCCATTTGATTCCTTGATTACAATGAATTTATAAAATTCTAAAAGATGAGCCTTATAGCTGTGCAACAACTTGTTAGAAGATAGGAACATGTGTTGAGGGAAAAATATAAGTCTTTTCTCCATCTTGCTAAGTCAATCTTCTTTGGTCATCCAAAAAAAATACACCTATTTTGCAGCCCCTAAAAAAGCTCCAAAGAGACATTTTAATGCTGAAAAAGTCATGTCTTTCTGTTGTGTATCTTTAAAGCTTAAAAAAAAGTTTCTAGATGCTTGCAAAAAGGTTCAAACTGCCCAAAATTGCCTCCTAGATATGCTCCATTTGTTTGCACAACCCAAAAACTTGCCTTAAATGCTTGGAACTTCCCCTAGATGCTCTTAACTGTTGTCCCTTAATTTCTCATAAGAACCCAAACTGCTCAACATCTTCATAAATGCTATCATACTTATCCTTCACTTAGATCCTTCTTAGCTCTAGATGAAAGAAAAGTTTTGGAGCATCAGACTAGTGGAGTTTTATCTCAAACCATGAACTAGGTTTTCGTGAAATTTAATGGATTTTTTCGCCTTCTTGTTGCCTAATTTCTATCCAAAAATCTTAAGAACCCAAATCGTAATTTTCAAGATATGATGAAATATTGACTGCTCCAATTGAAAATCTCTTACTTTCCTCATCACGCTCATTCTTGATAAACTTCATAATTAAGAAAAATACATGCTTTTATTTCACTAATAGATGAGATATTTTTTTGTCTCATTAGCTAGAACTTTTTTTTAACTTCATATTATAAAGAAATATCAAAAGGGAAAAGGGGCAAGAAGTTTCCTAGACCTGCAACTAATCATGAATAGTAACAATGGAGGATGCTACAGTGGAAATACTTGCTAAAACTAAGTTCCACTTAACCAGGGACAACCCATAGTCTTATTGGAAAAACAAGGATAGACAATTGAGAGGGGGGTTGAATAAGTTGTCATAGAATATTCAAACTTATTAAACTTTACTTAACTTATTCTCGGATCTAATGAATGAAAATTTAAGCATAAACAATCATCACATCAAAAACACAAAGAATACCAAGATTTTTTATGTGGAAACCCTATTAGGGGAAAAACCACGGTGGATGTCAGTCCACAATATTATACCCTGTTAAAAGTATAAAGATGAATAATCAGAATGCACATGCATTCAGGCACACTTCCTAGAGCTCACTGCTCAAATAGAAGAGGTCTCATTTCCCAAGGAAGAAACACTGTCTTACAAGAATTCAGATTAGATTCGCAGGGTATTGAACTGAGAAATTAGCTTTTGTAAAAGCCTGATTACATTTTTGGTTAAGAACAAAAACAATTCTTGATACTCCCTCAAACTTCTTCACACTTTTCTCTACATTCAAATGATTAGAACACTATTCACACACTTGCACTTTCTTTGGCACTTTTTTCACTTGAATTCACTCAAACAATCACTCTTATATATCCGCTACATAGGATTACATCAACAACTTCATCGACCAAAATAAAATATGAAAATATAAAGCATGTACACAATGTCGACTCAAATTAACAAATGAAATTTTAATGTGAATCAAACACCATGAACCAAAACATAATGAAGACCTAAAATGATATCCTTGAATGCGCCAAACATTCAAAAATTAATCTTTTAGGATCCACAACATGTTGCAATCACCATGTCAGCCAAGAACATGAAAAACCCACACATGCAAAGGAAAAATCTCTGATCATGAGCACACCGATCAACACATACATGCAAAAAAGATAGAGTATGATCTAGAAACATCCAAAAGCATCACGAATCATTAGAGAAGCATCCACAACAACTAAAATTACTTGAATCACATCAACTTCAATCAGGAACACTAACATAAGCCACATAAAAATTGTTAGAACACAACTGTTCATAACACGATCAAATCTTCATGCAAATCTTTGAGAATTTTGGTGGATAAACTAGATACACTCAACAATAAAACCTTTAGTCCACAACATCTAATCATCAACATGCTGAGCAAGACGCCAACATGAACTTCACCGAATGTCTTTCAACCTGCAACTTCTTCTTCAACAATTTTCTCAATATCCTCAACATATACAACCTTCAATACATCAACGCTAATAGTGTTGACATCAATGACAACCACATATCAGAAACACATCCACAACATCCAAAAATCTCCCCCTTTGGTATTGATTGCAACACATGATTTGAAAAACACCATCAACACTTACTCCCCCTTAGATTTTGAGTCTTTTCTCTCCACAATTCTTCCACATGACTCTTCTCCCCATTTGGCATAAATGGCATGATAATCATTATCTCTTCTCCATACAAGCTTTGAACCACATATCTGCACATTTGACTACTCCCCCTAAGTAGCAGCCACAAAAACATCAATTTGGATCAAGATATATCTATGAAGTACATGGATTGATGCAAGAAAATGCATCGCTAGTTCTTATTAGGAGGGGTAATCACCCCTAGCATCCCTCTAAAATACTCAAAATTATCTTTTGGAAAGGACTTGGTAAATATGTCTGCAATTTGTTCCTTGTTAGGTACATACTCCAGTCTAACTTCTTTTTCACTTACTTTCTCCCTCAAAAAGTGAAACTTGATTGATATATGCTTGGTCTTTACGTGTAGCACCAAATTCTTTGAAATGTTTATTTCACTTGAATTTTCAGAGTATATGGCAATAGGCTCATCATACACTACTCTGATATCCTTCAGCATCTATTTCATCCACAACACTTGAGTATAATTATTTGT
Organism: Sequoia sempervirens; assembly: GCA_007258455.2. Classification (NCBI taxonomy): domain Eukaryota; kingdom Viridiplantae; phylum Streptophyta; class Pinopsida; order Cupressales; family Cupressaceae; genus Sequoia; species Sequoia sempervirens. The sequence continues at coordinate 186,944,632 of VDFB02373365.1, forward strand.
AGCAACAATATATTTTGCCTCAGTAGTAGATAAGGAAATGGAATTATGCTTTTTACTTAACCAAGACACCAACTTCTTCCCCAAGAAGAAGGCACCACCACTAGTACTTTTCTTGTCATCCAAATCTCCTACCCAATCTACATCAATAAAGGAACTCAAGGTAAGATCATCATCTTTAGGGTACCAAAGGCTAAAATCAACTATCCCTTTCAAGTATCTAAAAATTCTATTTACAACTGTCACATGAGATTCCTTTAGATGAGCTTGATATCTAGCAATAGGGGCAAATGTTTCTTCAAAATCAATATGTTCCATCTATGAATACCCTTTACATACTAGTATTGCTTTATTCCTGACCACTTCACCTTGTTCATTCAAGTTATTCCAAAAGACCCATTTAGTTCCAATCACATTTTTATCCTTAGGTTTGGGAACACGAATCCATGTATCATTTTTCTCTATCTGCATCAATCCTTCCTTCATTGCTTCCATCCAATGTTCACCTTTACAAGCTTCATTGACATTGTTGGGCTTAGTCTTGGAAATCAGACAATACTCTTCTACAATTCTTCTTCTAGTATGCACACATTTTCTTTTATAACCAATGATTTGATCTTCAAAATGATTTAACTTTACATACCTTAGAACTTTAGGATTTTCTTGAACTTTTGGTTCTTGTGTTCTCTCTTTTTCACTTCCACTAGCCTCTCCTTCTAGACTCTCTTGATTCACCTGAATAATTTAAACTTGATTCTGAGCCTGAGCATTCTTTCCTTTATTAGTACTATCATGTTGGTCATCTGAATCATATCCACAATATCTGGATGATCTAGTAGTGTCTTCATCAACCATGACATTTTCACTTTCAACCATTTTTCCAAATCTTCTATTATAGCCTTGGTAGGCCTTGGTTTTAGTAGAGTAACCTAGAAATATTCCTTCATTTCTCCTAGCATCAAACTTTCCTATGTCTTCATCTCTCTTGATATAACACTTACTTCCAAAAATCTTGAAATATTTAATAGTAGGCTTATAACCAAACCACAATTCAAAAGGAGTCTTACCAGAATTACCATTGACATTTACCTAGTTAACTGTGTACACAATAGTACTTACAGCTTCTCTCCAATGGATATGAGGCACATTTCCTTCCAACATCATAGTTCTAGCAACATCTAGAATTGATCCGATCTTTCTCTCTACAACTCCATTCTATTGAGGGGTCCATGGAGTAGATAACTGTCTCTTGATTTCATGGTCTTCACAAAAATAATTGAACTCCCAGGAATTGAACTCACCAACTCTATCTAATGTTAAGCATTTAATCTTCAAACCTATCTCATTCTCGGCCATAGCTTTGAAACTTTTGAACTTCTCTAATGCTTCACATTTTTCTCTTAAGAAAGCAACCCATATCATCCTAGAGTAAGCATCAATAAGCAACATAAAGTACCCTTCTCCTTGTAGAATTCTGATTCTAGAGGAACCACATAGATCAGTATGGACCAGCTCCAATAATCCATTCAAATGATGTTTTCTCTGAAAAGAAACTCTAGTCTGCTTTCCCATCTGACATTCCTTGCATATGGTGTTAGTAGGCTTCAATAGCTTAGGAAGATCTCTTACTACTTCAGTGGAGCTTACCTTAATAATGTTATCAAAATTCACATGACACAACCTCCTATGCCATAAAAAACTTTCATAAACTTGAGCAATTAAACAACTTTCACTAGCAGCACTCAAGTGAAAAATATTACCTTTTGTCTTTGTACCTAAAGCAATTAAATTTCTATAACTTCCGAGTATCCTATAGATTCCATCTTTGAACTGAAGATTATAGCCCTTGTCAACCATCTATCCAACACTTAACAAATTATGTTTCAATCCTTATACATAAAGGACATCATCAGTATTATGTTTACCACCAAGAGAAATAGTTCCTCTACCATGAATCACACTAGCATTGTTGTCTCCAAATATTACAACACCACTATCATATTTGTCCAAGCTTACAAATTTTCTTTTGTCACCAGTCATATGATGTGAGCATCTACTGTCAATCACCTACTTGTCCTTTTCTTCAATTCTGGCTGCAAGAGCTTTCTCAACATTCTTATTACTGGAAAATTCAGTGGACACCAAACCATTTTCCTTGATAGAAATGAATACCCATTCATCCTCATTTCCATTCTCTTTATTAGATTCTTCATCAATAACACCTTCTTCAACATAATAACATTTCTTTTGAAATCTAGGCTTGTTAGGTTTGGACCTAGGAACTCTTTTAGAACACCTTGAAGCAAAATGACCTATCTTATGGCAAGAGAAACATTTGATTGGAAACTTTCCTTTATACTTACCTTTGCCTCTAACTTCTCTTTTCACAATCAATGCTTATGACTCTTCTACCTCTCTTTCTTCATCTTCAATCTATTTCATCTCATCCTAATACTTGAATTTCTTTCTAGAACTTTCTCCTAGATCATATCTTTGTTTGTTTCTTTTGGATACAGTAGCTTTAAATGCATATTTGGTCTTAGGGATAGATTCACCAAATTCACTCAACTCAAAGGCAACAAGCTTACCAATCAACATATATCTTGTCACATTTTTTACTGTCCTCAGTTCTTCAATAGCATGAGCTTTCGATTTGTAAGAGGCAGGCAATGATCTGAGCACTTTACCTACAATCTGTTGTTCATCCAAAGTTCCACTGACACATCTAATACCCATTACAAGGTCATTTACTCTTTGCATAAAAGAAGAAATGTTTTCATCTTCGCCCATTTTTAGAGTTTCATAATTTCCTTTCAGACTTTGTAGTTTAGCAACCTTCACTTGTGCATCTCCTTCATACAATGTTTCTAGCTTCTTCCAGATCTCATGAGTAGTCTTAAGATCCATCACATTTGTCATCTCTGAATCCGTCAAAGCACTCAACAATGCTTCTATAGCCCTGATAATATATTCAACTTCTTTGATCTCATCAAGAGTAGAGGGACCATTCTAAGGAATAACATACCTATTCTTTGTAATCTTCTAGAAGGGTTCACCAATGCATCTCAAATGACACTCCATTCTATCCTTCCAGAGAGAGTAGTTTGTTCCATTGAATCTAGGATTATCCTTCTTGTATGATGCCATCTTAGATCACCTCAAGCTATTAAACTTCTTTTGAGGAACCTACTCTAATACCAATTGTTGGAAAAATAAGGATAGACAACTGAGAGGGGGTGTTGAATCAGTTGTCATAGAATATTCAAACTTATTAAACTTTACTTAACTTATTCTCAAATTTGATGAATGAAAATTTTAGTATAAACAATCACCACATCAGAAACACAAAGAACACCAAGATTTTTTACGTGGAAACCTTGTTAGGGGAAAAACCATGGTGGATGTCAGTCCACAATATTATACCCTATTAAAAGTATAAAGATGAATAATAAGAATGCACATGCATTCAGGAACACTGCCTAGAGCTCACTGTTCAAATATAGGAGGGATCACTACCCAAGGAAGACACACTGTCTTACAATAATTCAGATTAGATCTGCAGGGTATTAAACTGAGAAATTAGCTTTTGTAAAAGCCTGATTACAATTCTGGTTAAGCAGATAAACACTTCTTCACACTTCCCTCAAACTTATTCACACTTTTCTATGCATTCTAATGATTAGAAAACTATTCACACACTTGAACTTTCTTTGGCACTTTTCACACTTGAGTTCACTCAAACAATCACTCTTATATATTTTCTACATGGGATTACATCAACAACTTCGTCGACCAAAATAAAATATGAAAATATAAAGCATGTACACAATGTCAGCTCAAATTAACAAGTGAAATTTCAATGTGAATAAAACACTATCGACCACAACATAATGAAGAGCTAAAATGATATCTTCGAATGCACCAAACATTCAAAAATAAATCTTCAAGGATCCACAACATGTTACAACCACCATGTCGGCCACAAACATGAAAAACTTGAACATGCAATGTAAAAATCTCTGATCACAAGCAAACCGATCCATTCGGACATGCAACAAAGATAGAGTATGATATAGAAACATCCACAAGAATCACAAATCATTCAAGAAGCATCCACAATAGCTGAACTTACTAGAATAACATCACCTTCAATCAGGAACACTAACTAAAGCCACAAAAAAACTGTTACAACACAACTATTCATAACACAATAAATCTTCACATGGATCTCTGAAACTTTCAGTGGATAAACTAGATACACTCAACAATAAACCCTTTAGTCTACAATGTCTAATCATCAACATGCTAAGCAAGACACCAACATGAACTTCACTAAACCTATGTCAACCTACAACTTCTTCAACAATTTTCTCAATATCCTCGACATATACAACCTTCAATACATCAATGCTAATAGTGTTGACATCAATGAAAACCACATATAAGCAACACATCCACAACATCCAACAATTCTCATGAAACTATTACAATATTCAAAGGTTCATTGTAGATTTTTAGACTATTTATTCACCATTAAAGCATGAATAATATTTGAAGTTAAGTGAAGCAATATAAACAATGCTCACATTAACTTTACACAGTACTTTTCCATCAATAAATAGCAAAAAGTGTGAGCTAGAAAGACATGAACCACCATAGCATACTTCACCATTGAAGCACAACATTAAATAATAAATGAAAGTAACTTAAAACTTGTAACAACAAAGCTAAAATTTACTACTTGGAGATAGAATCATGCACACATTAGAGCAATACACAAGAAACCATCAAAACAATGTTTTTCTCACATATTTTTGTAACATGTTTGTACAACAAATCATCTCTCTCTTTGAAAATGAGAGAATTCCCCTATTTATAGTTTTAAAAAAATGAAATGAACGGATAGGATTCATTTACAATGAGTGGCCAAGATTCATTTTCTCTTAGGGTTTCATCTACCACCAATATATTACAATATAGAAATAGACTTTTTTCAATTTCTCTATTTCGTCTTCTAGTCTATTTTGTCTTGTAGTGACTTCCAGCCTTTTGCAACTATTTCAACAAGTATTCATCATTTATGATAGGCTTTCTAGCCTCCTTTTGTGTTGATGCATACTCTACAAAGTTTTTGATCATGGTCATGAGTTTCTTGTCTTCAGATAGCTCGGACTTGAGGATCTAAAAGGCTATCTACTTGAATTTGTCAATGATTTGCTCCTAGTTCTTGGTGCACTTTAGTGTAGCCTTATAAGTTTTTTTGAATAAGTGAGGGCCCTCACAAAAAAATTCATAAAATTCAGTGATAGTTTGTCACTAGCTCCCTCTTCCATCTTCTTGTGAAATAATGGCTCGATTTTCTCTAGATCTAACTCCAAAGCGGACATTTCATAGTATGTCATTATCTTCAGATAATCTCAGCTGTATGTCTGATGCTCCATGACCCACACATGATCAAGCTCCAGTTCACACAAGGAATTTTCTAAGATTTCTTTCCTATAATCAAGATTCCTCTACCATGTCTCAACCAGCCAGCGATCTTCTTTTGGTAGCCCCAACTCCTTTTCCCATGTTTCTCGAGAGACCTTAAGGATACTTTCCAGCTTCAAATAGGTGATTCAATATAGCTTAGGGAAGTCTTGGTAGGTGTTTATCATGTATTCCACCTTGTGTAGCTTCTAAAATTTGTTGTACATTTTGGCTACATGTTAGATGCCCATGTCACCATTATATAACACCTTTTTGAACCATTCTGTAGTGGGCTTGGTCCAACTCTTCAACTTTTAGATCTTATTTATCTCTTCCTTGGAGAGGAGAGAAGGTATAGATGATTCTGTTAGGGTTTGTCTCTTTGTCGATGTCCATTTTTGGATGTAGGTAGTGAGGTTTGTGACCTATTCCTTCAACTCTTCCTTGGTGGAGGGTGATCCCACAATAGTGGTTTACAATTTTTGGCCAAACTGGACACTGAAATAATTTTTTTTTAACTAAATCTTCACTTTCGGGCACCTATAGCGGCTAAACCATGAGGAATTTGAAGATGATGCAAACTAGAGTTTCATGAATTTTTTTTATTTAGATTCTAAATATATTTTTTTCAAAAAATTTGGAATCAGATTGCACTTCTTTTTCCATCTCCCTCAAAAACTAGTTTTTTTAAGGAAACAACATTTTTAAAAAGTTATGCTACTGTATGACGTATAACTTTTTTTCCATGAAGAATAAAATTATAATTCTTTCGAATTTAGATTTCTAACTCTGATATCTAGTGCTTCCACTTAGTTAGATAGTTTTTTATTGAATATTTTTTCTTTAATCAAGTTTTGAAGTCAAACCAATTACAATTTAGACATAGCGTGACTGTATAACACGTAAATTTTTTTGTATGTATCAATTTTATTTTATTCTGTTGGATCAAGGACCCCAATATTTGGTGCCCTCATATTTCTCAAATTTTCTTTTTGATAATCTTCTATTTTTCCACATGTGCAAAACAAAGAGCTTGATTTTTGGTGAAAAACCTACATTCACAAGAAATAAAAAATAAATATAATAATCAAATTTAATTTAATTAAAATTACACTTTTTTGGAAACTTATAATAAGGACTACATACTTACAAAAAAATAAATTTTAAATGAATCATTTGATCCCCCAAAAAGTAAATCAAAAGTGGTTTTTTATCAACATTTTGATAGGTGTAAAGGAGACTCTGTTATAGGTATGGTTTAAAATTAGCGAGGTTATATCCAAGGGGGCTTGGTCTAAGGTGGTTTGATCAAAGACTATTCAATTGGAATCCTTTAAATGGAACTTTTCAAGGCTTAAATCATTATATTTTGTAAAAATAGGTGATTTCAGAAAAAATCAAGATCTCCCAGAAAGTGTAAACCACTATTGTGGCAGCACCCTAGACTGATCTTTATTCATTTGTTATATAATGGTGGACACCGACCCTTGAAGATCATCCATATTTTGTTCATGAGTCACCATGCCCAGATTAATAGTAGATATATGGTAGTCCTGGCCCTAGATGGTGCTCCTTTCCTTATTGACTACTAGAGTGGCGATTTGTAGTATTCGAGACCCAAAAGAATCTACTGTGATGTGGGATCAGATCTTTGGCTTCTTCTCCTTGCAAGTTCTTGTATGGGCTCTAGCTAGAATTGCCTCCAGTTGGACCTTAGGGTTAGAAACCACTGGAGCCTTCTTCTTTAACTGCTGCTCCAGCCATGTGAGGACCTTTGTTTGATGCTTTGGTGATTCATGATCACCTTCCTCTTCTTTTTCCCTTTGAGGCTTATCCTCTTCATAATTGGGAGCCTCTTCATCATTATTTTCTTGCTCGTCTGGCTCCTTTTCTTGTGTAGTCTTCCCTGTATCAGGTTCGGTAGAGACTACATTTTATTTAGCAATATTTTCCTCTTGTGGCACTCTCTTTTTATCTTCTTCACATTCATCCCTGACATTGTGTTTGGGCTCAGTTCCCTTCTCTTCTACATCTTCTTCTTCTTCTTTATCCTTCTCTTCCTTCCTTTCTAGAGGTATTTATCCTTGTATTAAGCACTCATCTTGGCCAATTTGTGGAGGTTCCTCAATTATTTCTACATCCACATCCATGTCCATTTTCCCTTTTTCAGAGTGATGCTCCTCTGGGTGTGCCCCTTCATCTTTGTGCTCTCGGTATAGTTCTTCATCTGGCTCTTGGTCTGATGTCTCCACTACATAGTTCTCATCAAGACACTCATCATCTTCTTCCTCGGAATTTTGTGGCCCTTATTCATTAGAAGCTACCTTATGTAACTTTATATTCAATCTTCCTTCTAGTTGTTCAAAATAATCATCTCTGTCAAAATCCTCGGGCTCATCAACAATGTCCTTTGTAGCCTCTTTGTGTTCCTCTGTGTTGATCCTCTACATCTCCTCTAATATTTTCTTTGTGGCCTCTATCTTTGGCGGATCAGTAGGTGGCATGGGAAGAGGAAAAGTAGTAGAAAATTAAGCCATTACTGCTTGGATTTTGGGGTCAAGGATTACCTCGAAGATCTAAAGAAGTACATTCTATGTGTATTCTATTAAATCTTGTGACAAAGTGGGTGGTGACATAGATGTTGATGGAATGGATAGTGACATAGAGGAAAAAAGTAGGTAGTGTGGGCGGGAGTGAGGAGGATGACAATGGGGAAGTAGTCGAAGAAGAAGAGTCCAACACCATCATCAAAGTAGTTGGAAAGGTAGAGGTGAGCTGGAAAAAGATATCTATGACAGGAGGTGACGAGATGGGTAAGGATTTAGAAGTGGAAGGTGGTGGAGTGGTAGTGGTAGCAGTGGTAGTGAGAACAAAAGTGGTGGGGGGTGGTGATCGAGGTCGCTCAGACTCTTCTTCCTTTTCTTCATTTTGGTGTTCTTTCTGAATGGTTGACATTTCAAGAACAAAATTTCCCCTTCTTTTCGCCCTTTTGGATGACTGACCCTCTATTGTCTTTCTGGAGTACACCTTTTGTTTAGGTTTGAGATTAGGTTCCTCCTTCCTTTTCTTGGACCTAGTGACATGTAGGGATTTGGGAGCTTCACCCAATGAGCTCGCAACTACACCGCTATCTGTTTCACTCTCAATTTCATCCTTGAGCTCCCCATATGTAAGCTCTGCAACTTGCTCTTTTAGTTGAGCTATTTTTCCATCCACCCATTGCCTATTTTTGTGTTTAATAGGATGGGTGAAGATGTCCAGGTTGGCGACCTCTATTTGAGCCCATTCAATAACTAGTAGGGGAATCTCAACTAGGGCAATGTATCTTTCATCCAGAATGTTGTCATCTTCAACAATCTGACCAGGCATAGGAAACAAATTGACATATTTCACAAACTAGGTAGTCATCCTTAGATAGTGCCATATCCAAACCTCCTTATCATCCTCATAGTTCACCCATAAGTCTTCAATGTGAGGTCGATGGGAATATTATATTCCAACTTGTTTTCTTAGCTTGTCGCGAGGATCCACACTTCCTCTATTTGTATGTTGATCCAAATCATACTCAGCCAATTCCTTTTCTAATTGTTTGACACACTAGGAAAATGGGCGAGAGTACATTCCTTACCCAAATGTAAGGGGATATGGCACCCCCATTTAGTGCTTGTCACTTAGCAATGTATGGGTAGTCTCCAGCTACCGAGTAACCGCCAACAAGATGATCTGGTCATTATGGTAGTGCAAAAATTTGTAAGGTCTTCCTAAGAACTCCTTTCCATGGGTATAGGTAAACTTTGGGAATTGGATAAACAAATAGCCAAAACCCTTTATAAAATCCTTTGCACTATGTGTCACTCTTCCTTCCAGTTCTCCCCCTAAGAGTCTAATTATATGCTCGATAAAGGCATCATTCACTCTTTTGTATTCCCTCTTGAAGTTTTTGTACTATAATTGAGGATAGGAATTGTAGACTTTAAGTTCTTGTCTCTTGTTCCCCAATGTTCTAGCACAGAACAATCCTTTTTATGGGAATTTTACAGCCAAGAGATAGACTAGATATGAGGTCATGCAAAATTGTGACGTATTGTCTACCGCCATAAGCTAATCATGTAGATTATTAATTATCATTTTGGCTAAGTGGAATCGAGTCATGCCTCAAAGTGTTTCCTCCAAAAAGTAGAACATCCATTCCTCAAAGAATGTAGAAGTAGGTAGGCCCATCACTCTACTCAGGGGAGTGACCAAATCATGATGTTCCTCCAAGAAATTGCTCCTGTACAAATTTTGGGGCACCTTATTGGCATTGCCCCTTTTTTCTTTCAGCCATGATTGGTTGATCATTCTTTTACACCCGAGAGGATCCAACTACCAGACATGTTGAGAAAAATCCTTTTCGACCTCCTCCATTTTCTTGAAGGTTGGGATGCCGAATGCCTTTCCAATAGACTTAGTGGAAAAATCTCTCGGTCCATCCTTAGACATTATTTTCTTGGTGCCAGTGTGGTAGCACTCCTGACATGCCATTCCTAACTCTAGGGTGATTCGTTGCGGGAGGGAAGCCAACTAACTTTACGAGGCCACTTTCTTTTATCTTCTATGCCTCCTTTGTGGTGGAATTAACCATCACCCTCTGCTTAAATTCATCTATGTTTATGTGCCCAAGGTCTGTGTCAAAGACTATGCCCCAATTAGATGTGAGCTTAGAGATGCACTCCACCCTATGAAACTAATACTTCATTTTCTCTTTTTCTTCTTTTCCCCTTGGGGTTCATGTGGGCTTCTTTGACAACCCACTAGTAGGTTCCATAAATCCTACACAAAAAGAGTGTAGTAAGTGCTTTGACAGATTAAGAGGAAAAATTTCAGTGAAATCCTACAAATTCATAGTTAGATGCATTCATTCATCATGAGAAAGTTGTGAAATTCCTCATCATTCACCATTTGGAGCTTATTTGGACCATTTATAGGAATGCAGGCTTGGAAGTATGGGTTTCCCCTAGGCGGAAGCCATTCTGAAGGAAGCCATTAAGGAATGGTGCAAAGAGGGAGGAAATCTATAGGTGACCACACACATGGAAATTTTTGCATGGTATGTTTGATGGGAAAATCCAAGTTAAAGTCACTTGGCATGTGTGGAAATAGGTGATGAGGCACTTGAAGTTGTTAGCTTATATTTTAGCATACTTGCGGGTTTGAAGGATGCAAGCATCGTGGCGTAGAAAGATGTTAGTATTTTTCCATTAAGGAATGACTTTGGACAAATGGCATTACATATGTAGAGTTCCACATAGCATAACCCGTAGGATCATTTTCCTTCGTGAGTTCACCTAAACCCTCTAAGCCACAACTTGTGGAATCAGGTAGTTCAAGGTCCGAGTGGTGGAAAGATGGTAGGTTTTCGCCATTAGGGAACACCTTTAGATCAATGGACCCCTGTAGACTATGGTCCACAAAGGTGGGCCTGCAAATGCCTCTTGTATCATTATTATCACTGGCAAACATTAAGTTTTACTTTTGAGGAAATAAGGCCCGCAAAACCTATGTAGTGAAAGGGCATGGGCATTTGGTAGTTGGATAGTGGCATTACGAGGATAGCTTCCTGATGGCAGACACCCACATGTTCATTTTAGACTTGGTGATTTTCCATGTATTTCAAGGTTTGGGAAGGAAGTAGACAGTGCAGAGCTGGCAATGCAAGACAACGTAGTAACTCCGCCACTAAGCAAAGGTGGTTGGGTCATGTTGAGTTGCATGTAAAGGCCCCCAAAATTTTTGGGACTTAGCCGATTCTATAGGATATTAGGTCTAGTTTCTTAATTGTGCTAGTAAAATCAGAGCCCACAAAGTGAGAGGATGCAAATGTTTTATTGATAGCATAGCGGCCGTGTAAAGGAAAACTTCCACTCCATTGGACCTAGAATGGACTCCTTCCCTGACAACAGTGGACTTTGAAGGTCAAGACTTTAATTTCTTAGTAGACAATATCATGGGTGTGTCATAGCAAAATGTTGAGTCATCTTAGATGCTAAAGGACGGTGTCAGTTAAGCGGAAACTAACATAAGGGTTTGTGTGTATGGTTGAGAAAAAACTCTTTTTTCCATAATGACAAAAGTAGACATGAGGGAAACGGGTGCCGCCGACACTTAATTTAATTTGCACTTGGAAAATGGGGTCATAAAATCCCATGACAAGTCTCAATTTCAACACCAACTTTAAAACCCTAGCTACAAAATAATTTTGATAGTTCAAATGCCTGGTAAAATAAAACAATGTAGAGTCATACCTTAAAAAACATGCAAAAAACCAAGATGAATATGGCCCAAATCCCTTGAAATTCCTTGCACACATGGATGGCTCTTCTACTTCCTTCAAATTATAAAACACAAAATGAAAATGATAGCTATGGAGAGGGGTTTATATAGACCCAGGCTCATTAATGGCGACATCGATTCTTAGGTACGACTAACCTTATGTAGGTGGGGTGTGGAAACCTATGCTTAGTTGGATGTTCATTCAAGACTTAGGTAGCGAAGGTAGATGTGGAGCCCACCATGAGGGTGGATGTGATGAGAAGGCCACAAAATAGAGGTGAAGCTTGGATGGTGACCTGCATGTAGAGACCCATAGCTATGGATTTTCTAGAGCCAGTGGACACAACGACGAAAGGTAAGGAAACCTGCAACTCAAGTTTCATAGCTACCAAAGAATTAGTCAAATTTGAGGGGATGGAACTTGGTCAAGAGGAATTTGATGAATTTAATGCATGTGACCAATTTAAGCCTAGAAATAGGGGCACGCAAAATGAGGCAAGAGAAAAAATGGCCTAGAAAAAGAAAATCAGAAAGAGATGGTCCCTAGTCTGAATGGGGCATGTGTGCTAGAGGCACAACAACTGGAAACTTTTCTGGGAGAACACTCTCAAGCATTCTAAGGATAGGGATTCATTCAGAACCTAGAATCTCTAGTTTCACAGACCAAAAGCAAGTTTCCTCAAACAAACTAAGAGCTTAAAGGAGGACAAAATCCTTAGTTGAATCAAGTCACAAAATATCTCAAAAGTGTGTGTAGTGAATTCATTCCCCTCTTTCAAATACTATAGAGGAAAGCGACCAATCTGCCAAGGCAAGCTATGTAGGTTATCTAACCCCAAAAGTACCCTGGACATTGCTCTAATGCCATTCAGGCATCCATAGCCATGATGGAGTTATCACTGCAATCACCACAAACATTTCTCTATTCCCATTAGGGCATCCACAACGCTGATAGAGTTTCTCTCACACACACATAGTTACCTATTTTTCCATATTTTCTTTCTTTCCTTTCTTTGATATTTTCTTTTTGATACTCTTTTTCTCAATTGTAGAAGCAATGAAGCTTATAGTGGACTTGGAGATCACAGTGGTCACTCGAGCAGACCTAAGAATTTTCATTTTCCGAGGTGTCATGATGACTATTATATAACTCATCAAGAGTATTTAAAAGTGTCTATCATGTGTAAATTGAGGTAAATGTGATAGGATTCACTCAAGGTTTTTGTCCTAGGTCAAGCTCGAGTTCAAGTGAGGAAACACATTTCATGGAAGTGAATACAAACTCTTGGTAACTCATGAAGATTTATCCAAAGAACATAAGGAGCATGCAACAAAGTGAGCCCTCTGACAAGGCCAAGCATAGCCACCACATTAGGACTAAGTGATATCCTTAGGAAAATGAAAGTTGGGAAGGGAAATGAAAGCGAAGCAAAAGAAAGACAGAAGGAAAGCACCTACACAAACTATATACAACTATGTACAAGGGGTGAGCTTAGACAACTCAAGTAAGGACATAATTCTTGAGATACTGCTCATTGATAGGAAATGGGACATCATCTTTGGTTATTATTTTGAGGCGAAAGGTGTTATCTCCCAGATCTCAGAAATCTAAAAGGGGCCAAGCCAAAACTTGTCGAATTTTTCATGTCCCCCTTCCTTCTCATGGGCCTTGTCCCAACAAAGGACCAAATCTACAATCCTAAAGGCCTTAAATTTGGCTCTATGGTTGAACCATCTCTTAACTAGGCCCTAATGTTTGGAATAACTTCTTATTGCTTGGTTGTAGAATTCTTCCAAATGAAGCAACTTAGCTAAGTGACCCTCATTGTGTTCTCCCTCCTCATAGTAGATATTGATGAATTGTAGTGTGGGGATCTTGAGGTGGACTGGGAAAATAGGCTATAGACCATAAATGAGGTGGAATGGTGAATTTCTTAGGGCTACCTTATGAAACATGTGATCTACCCATAAAGAAAAATGTAGCTGGGTATGTCAATCTTTCGGGTTCTTATCAAGCAATTTTCGTATGACGGTCAACAAATTCTTGTTCGTGGACTTGGCTAGACCATTCCCTTGGGGATAGTAATTAGAAGAGAATTTTAGGACAATAGCATAATCAAATTCCCATCTAGCAAATGTAAGGGTGGAAAATGCAGGACCATTATAACAAACTAAGGCAAAGGGACAACCAAAATGATTCACAATAAAACTTTCAAGAAAATTGATATAGATGTACATTGCCTACAAGCAATTGCTTTAGTCCATCAAGTGAAATAATTAGTAGTGGTCATAATATACTTGTGGCCTATAAATGATGGTGGAATTATTGGACCAATAAAATCAATCCCCCACTGAGCGAAGGGCCTTACCTTAGCGGCCAACTATAGTGGAACAACAACATACCTTTCCCTGGTAGTCGCAATCTGACAGACATGATAGGATCTGATGTGGCTATGGGAATATTTGAACAAGGTCAACCAATAGTATCCCACATGTAGGATCTGAAGAGCTATTCAAGGGCCTAATCTGTGTCCGGTACAAAAATTTTCATGAAATTCTTTCAGAACTTGGGCTACTTCTGCTTTTCCTTGGCATCTAAGGTAAACTCCTTCGTGATTATTCTTGTACAATATAGCTCCTTGTAGTGTGTAGATGTTTCTTTTCAATATTATAGCACGTTTTTGTACTCCTTGTAGTTGTGATGGACATTTATTGTTTAGCAGATAGTAGATGATGTCATTGTACCATTCATCTGGAGAAACATCCTCCAAATGATATTGTTGCACTGTGAGCTCAAGTTCCATTTCTTTGATTGTGCAAGTGAGGGTTTTTCCTCAGACCAACTTCATGGGCTGAATTTCCATGCCATACTCCTACAACAACATGACCCATTTTTCTCTTCTTTCTCCTGGTTCATTCTACATCAGTAGGGTCTAAACAGTTGGGTCTAGAACAGTGAAAAGCACTTTGTTTCTTAGAATGTAATACTAGAATTTCTTAACTCCACAAACCAAGGCATATGCTTTCTTTTCCACATTGTGATAACACAACTTAGAATCCTTCTATGGAGCAATCATAAAAGCAATTCAGTGCTCATTTCCTTCTTCATCTTTCTGCATTAACATTCTAGCACATGAGTGATCTGGAGAAAAAGAGTATATATAAAAAGTCTTAAAATAATCTAGGCTAACCAACATTGGAGCATCTGCAATAGCCCTCTTAATTTCTTTGAAATTTTATTTGGATTCCTGCATCCATTCCACTTTGGCATCTTGCTTGAGCATGGCATTCAATGGCTTAACTATTTTTTCAAATCCTATGATAAACTTCCTAACGAAGTTGATTTTTCTAAAGGACTTCATTTCATTTTTTGTTGCAAGGAGGCTGAATTCTCAATATGGCCTATGTGTGCTCTGGATCTATGGAGATTCCCTTTTCTAATATCACATGTCCTAGAAAATTTCCCTCAGTCACTCCAAAGATGCATTTCTTTGGGTTCAGTGAGATACCGAACTCACTGCATTTCTTAAAATTTTTGCATAAGTCGAAGATGTGATCTCCTCTTTTCTTCGAGAGCACCGTTAGATCATCCATATATATGATGATACATTTTCCAATGAGATATTTGAAGGCTATTTCCATGGCATGCTGAAATGTTGCATTTGTGTTGATCAATATGAATGACATCCTTTGTATACAAACATCCCCCACTTTGTGGTGAACATTGTTTTGTTTCTATCTTCATACTGCACCATCACTTGATTATATCTAGAGCATCCATCCATAATGACATCATTTGAGAACCATTTACAACTTATAGTACTTCATCAAGTGAGGGAATCAGATAATTGTCCTTTTTAGAAGCCCTGTTTAGATTCTTGAAATCCACACACAATTTGATTTCCCCATTCTTCTTTCTAACCGGGACCAAATTGACCACCCATGTGGAGTGTGAAACAAGAAAGATGATTTGGGTTGAAAGCATCTTCTGCACTTCCTTGAAAATAATGGGTTCCAGTAGTACATTAATTGGGCTTTGACGCTATTGGAAGGGTCTCACATCTAGCTTAAGGAGAATGGAATGAGTAATAATTAACATTTCATATCTTTTAAGGTCCTCATACTTCCAAGAAATCACACCATGAAAAGGCACACAAGGAATCAACAATCCCTCTTCTTTGCTCTGGGGTGAACACTTTGCCAATAAAAACATTTTTAACCTCCTCTATAGTACCCATGTTGTTAGCATCACACTGATTATCTATTGACTTCTTCTTAGTCTATTGATCTTGATCCCCTATGTGATCTAAATCAAATCTTCTTTCTATTTACACCATGCCTCTTGGTTTTGTGTTAGTCTTTAAATTGGTAACTCCCTCAATTTCTATCTCGGCTTCCTCTGATTCTACTTCATCAATGATTTGGGAAGCAAATAAAACTAAGCTAGTGATGAAGTCGAGGATGTTTTTGTTGTCATTGAACACTTGAAAGTGAGTGACACTATCAGGCACTAATAGAGTAGAGGTGATATCTACGGTAAAAAAAATTAAGCCATTTAATGATAGGGGTTGGAGGGTACTAGCTTCTTGAGCCAAGGAATCAGTGGTCCGATTTTGGGTACGAGGGATCAACTAAATATTGAATGCATCTAGCCCCTTCTATGAGATCCCATGCCCTGTTCCTATATTTTTCTAATCTTCTATCATGAAAAGAGTATAGTTTGACTTGTTTGACAACCAATTCAGAGTCACCAAAGACTTGTAACATTTTGAATTTCTTTCTCAATTTGATTAGTAACCCATTGACTAATGCTTCATATTCTACTACATTATTTGTGCCATAGAATTGCAATCTATGGGAAACAAAATATGTCTTACCCATAAGAATGATGAGCTTAAATCCTTCTCCTGCTCATTGCTTGGATTTGGATCCATCAAATCGTAGCATCTAAAATTTGGAGGGAATCTTTCCTTTGAAGCTGGTGGAGCAAACATCTCCTCTTGGTGGCACTTTTTTTCTATACCTCTAAGCAGTTGCTTGTACTTGGACTAACTTTGATCTTGTTGTCTTTCAATTCCCTCTTTTGGAGTGATTTCCCTTTGATGTGCTCCACTATTTTTTGGCATGTAAGCAACACTAAAATTCAAAATTAGCTACATTATGCACTTTGAGCAACTAGGTAGCAATAACTCTTTAAAATCCATCTTAGCTCCTAGACTAAGCTGGTCTTGCACACACTTTTGCATGAATTCTTGGAAGCCATCAAGCAGCCCAAGATGGTCATCTTCCTATGATTCTTCATCTGGAGACTCAATCAACACCTCCATCCTATTTGGAAGGGGAGAAAAATTGATGGGTGTGTCACATACCACTAGGATCTCTCTTGTCCCTTTTTCTTCGTCATTTTGGTAAGTGACGGGGAAGTCATTTCCCAATTCTGTTTCTACAGAAAATACCTCATTCGTATTATTATACTCATTGATCATGAATTTAATCTATGGATCACGCTCAATGTAGATTTGGTTAGGGAGCCTCTTCAGGGCAGCCACATATGTGATTAGTCAATTGCAGCATAGTCATTCAGAGCCCGGGTGAAGTCTCTTCCCAATATGATGTCATAAGTGTCTGGGATGTCAGCAACTCAGATATCAATAACCTATTGTACCCTTAGATTAACTACAATTTGCATATGGATTCTATTCATTTCCCCAACTATGTTCACCTCAATCTTGTCTAATTGATTATGCTTATGTCTAGATGGAGTTGGGGTTATCCCTAGTTCCTTGCATACTGCAAACAACATAACATTGGTCGATGCCCCTAAATCTAGTAGGTATTCATGCAAATTGTTGCCAAATATGCGAATGGTCAACAAGAAAGGAGGGGTTTCCAATATCCCTTAGAACATCCCTCAGAAACATCATCTTGGGCCACTTGAGCCTTGTCCTTATCACTATATTTATCAGTTTTTGCACTTGACTCTGGACATTGGATGGAGGTTTTTCCAAAGGCTGAATTTTGTTAGTTTGTTGATTTGGGGGATGAGCAGGCTTCTCTCCTAAGATTTCCCTGATAACATGCTCATTTTTAGAGGTTTCAAATGAAACTCTCTTTGTAGGTACCTCTTGAGTTGGTTTTGATGGGTTAGATCCATTTAGTGATTGAAAAAAGGCATTTCTAACCATGAGCACCCATATCAACTCAAAGGATGGCAGGCTTACTTTGAATTTCTTTAGTTCATCTACCATATATTCTCTCATTTGCTTGACTTATGCCTTAGAGAAACTGTGTTGGGAAGAATTTGTGGGTTGATTTTGAGCTGGGTTGGGTTGTCTATTCCTATTGAAATATTAGGTAGGAACATTGGGATAGGTCAGATTATTGTTGGCATTAGGATTAGGTGGGGTACTAAAATTGTTCGGAGTGGTAAAGGTTGTGAAAGGACCGCCAACCTACCTATTTCTTAAGTTGTAAGGAGTCTCTCATTGGTGGAACATATGCATCTCATCCTCACACTGCTCTTCTTCATCTATGGGACAATTATCTACTGATTCAAAGAGATGAGATATAGAGCTCTTGTTACTTACGTCTTTTCCTTATCCTTCTTTGGTTGTGGCTTCCTTCTCAGGTGAGTTACTATCACTTTGTGGGAAAGGAGCTTGGTTGACCAATAGTACTAAAGAATCATATGGCTTTGATGCCACAATATCTCTACAACTCATACCATCAATGACATTCTACACTTCTACTTGAAAGATCTCTACAGCCATTTGGAATCCCAAGGAATCCAAATTGGAATGCCTCTTGGTCTTGTGAATCAAAGACCATCCAGAAAATGTAGCCTAGGCCAATTAAACTCTACATGTTGCCTTATCTATGCTACTCAATTGATGTCAAGAAAGGTGGTGATGATTCAAACCAACTCAAAATAGTTAGGTTCAAACAAGAAACTAGCCCTTCCAACACTATCTACTCAACCTTTCTTACACACCTAGTTGCTTGTAGCCCTCAAATTCTGCCTTAAGGTGATATCTATTAGAGAAGGAAATACAATTCCTAACCAAACACAATCTAAGATTCACTTCAAATCCTAAAACAACAAACCAAAAGATTTCATGAAGTTTCTTTGAAATAATATAGAGAACCAATAGGCTGTCCTTGGTTTTAGGCCACCAAATAGCCCACCTTTCCAAAGGAGGTACCCTCAAAACACCTAATTAACCCCAAAAATCATTGAACAGACCTAATTTAGGTTACATAACCTCAAAATCCACCATCATTCCTTAGAGCCATGACCTTTAAGATACCATACTCCAAAACCCTCACTTTTCATACAATTACAAATGGTTTATTGAAAGTTCAATCTCTTGGGATTATTTAACCCAACTAATGCCTCCAACACTTCATAAATACCCCATGAAAACTCAAACAACCATCACATAGATAGTTCCTTCAACATTTTATTAAAACCCTGCTTCAACACCCCATTTTCACTAGAAAAGCACAAATTTTCCCTAAGGCATCACCCCAAATCTAACAACTTGCTTTCTCTACCCTCAAAACCATAAAAAAAACCTAACCTACCATGGAAGGAGTCATTCCACTGAGATAAAAGCCATGACAGTAGGTGGAATGACTTAGAGCATCACTTAAACCCCAAATAGACCCCTCACTAGCCTTCTATAGGCAGATTCAGAAAATTGAAGAAATTTCCCTCAAATCTCAATGATAGACTCTCAAACATGAAGAAAACGAAAGCTAATTCATGTCCCTATAGAACACAATAAAATTAAAAAAAAATTCACATTGTACAAGACTTTACAACTTTCAGAAAATGCAAAATAGCAGAGAAAATGTAGAAATAATGTTGTTATTGTTTTGGAAATTTCAATACAATCTTCATCAACACTTTCTCAAGCCTTTTGGAGGAATTTTATAGCTGCTAAATTCAAATCCAACCACCCAAACATCTATAAATTCCTTTTAAACTACTATGACCCTTCAAATTCTTGAAAAGTTTCATTTTTACAATTCCTCCTATGACAACTTTTTACATTTTTGCAACATTTTACATTTTAACTGAAATGACTCAAAACTAACCACACTTACATGGAAATGGTCTCAATAGACCTTATTGAATGTAAAATGACTCAAATTACTCCAAAACACCCTAGACCCAACTTGATGACCTTCAAATGTTCAAATTTGCAAATGATGGCTTTGGTGCTCCTGCACCATACAACCACCCTAAAAAATGACTCATGTCACATGAGTATTGCCCTATCTCAGTTCCTCCCTGCTTTTCACATACTCCCAGGTCTAAAAATCTCCTCCATTGGTTCAAACACTGAAATCCTATATCATGCCCTACATTCTTGACCTTGTTTGCACATGAACGTGTCCCCATCTCTCTAGTCAGACCTGGTGATTGTCTTCTACCTGTCCCTTGATCAAAACCAGATACAAACAAACACTTACCAAATGTTCCTTGGACTGTCTACCCCTTTATCTCAAATTCATGCTCATATCTACCCTTAGTTCTCTATCCACCTTTTCTTCTCATTTTTGTCAACATACCCTCTATCTTATCAACTTTTTGTACCACTGTACTGTCATGCCTATGACCCACTGTACCTACAGACCCTACTTGCCTTACATCCTCACTCCCAACCAATGGACACGCTATTGTTCCCACCATGAAATTTTTATGCCAATTCACTGCCAACTCATCCTTCAATCTTGATTCAATCTTCACACCTACTTCAATAGCTTTCTTGTCTTCTTTCTCAACCTTTACAAATTTATTCTTCCCAAACATGATCACCTTAGCCTCTTTACCCTTACACTAGTCCTCTTCCACCAATGGGATCAAATTAAATATATGCTCATCCTTCTGTATGGTTTATGTATTTTCTCTCCCATCATATAATGCATGCCTATCAAACTGCCAGGTCCTACCTAGAAGTAAGTGGCAACAACCCATGGGAAAAATGTCACAAACTACCTTGTCTTTATAGCCACCAATTTGAAATTGTAAAATTGCTTGTTCATTAACCAAAAGTGATTTCTCATAATTCAACCAAGACACCTTATATGGAAATTCATGAGGAATCTTTTGTAAATTAAGTTTACTAACCATTTCACTTGATACCATATTCTCAGTAGAGCCTGAATTTATGAAAATTTTGCAATACCTTGTTCTTGCACTTACACGTGGTTTTGAAGATAGTCTTCATTTGCAATGGTTCCCTCTCCTTTGCTGCCTTAAGTATGGTCTTCCTCATCAATGTTTCACTTGTTTTAGGAGCAACACGATAACTAGAAGAAATGGTACTTTCACACTCCTCTTCTTGCACTATTTGAGCCCTCTTTTCAGTGCTCCTTTCACCTCCACTTGATCAAGCACCAAATTTTTTAGGGAACTTGTATGATGGATGCCCAAATTCATTGCAATTGTAGCATCTTCTTGAAAAGATATTTGAACTTATGCCACCACTAAATCTTCCTCTAGAGCCCCTAAAACCTCCTCTTGCATCAACACCTTGCTATTTACCTTTACTTGCTTCTTCTTGTTCCTCATATGGTTGTCTTGATGTAGGTAATGATCCTCTCCCTCTTGTATTATTGCCTCTACCTCTAATAAACTTATCTTGCCTTATTTTTATCTTTTCCTCCACCCTAATAGCCAGTTGGAAACACTCTTTAATATTCTTTGGGTTAGGAACAACCAATTCATCTTATATATTGAATCTAAGGCCACCTAGATATGTATCCAACTTTTCAACTTCATCTTCATTTCTTCCTAGCCTTATACTTAGCTTATAGAATTCATCAGTATAGGTCTTAACATCTAAATATTTTTTCTTCAAACCTTGTAATCTCTTATACAATTGAACTTCATAGTCTCTATGAAAAAAATTACCTTTAAGTTTTGTTACCATATTTCCCCAAGAAACTATCCTTGACTTACCTTTTTTTCTCCTTTTTGCTTGCTCGTAGTCCCACCATAGGAGTGCATGACCTTTGAGTTTTGTCTTTGCTACCGTCACCTTCTGCTCATCAGAAATATCTTCACTTTCAAAGTGGTTGTCCATGGTTGCAATCCAATCAAGTAACTCTTCCTCATTCAAATTTCCACCATACATAGGCAAATCAACCTTTACCTTATGTGAATCACCTTTGATTTCCTTAAGCAACTTTGCTATCCTCTGATCTTCAGGGTCTAATTCTTCATCTTCATCTTCTTCCTCAGAGTCACTTTCATCATTCTCATCTCTTCACTTAGTTGTTTCCAAGGTAGTAAGCCTTGCCAACACAACATTTTGAGACTCCAAAAGCTTGGAATGTTTCTCTTTTAAATCTTACAACTCTCTAGCAGCACCAACATTCTTAGGAGGCATCTTTACAAGTATGTCTTTTCACCTTCCAACCTTCTTCTATGCAAACTTCAACCAATCACATTTAAAATACTACTAACTGAGATTTGATACCACCTAATGTCAAGAAAGGTGGTGATGATTCAAACCAACTCAAAATAATTAGGTTCAAACAAGAAACCAGCCCTTTCAACACTATCCACTCCACCTTTCTCAAATACACACCTAGTTGCTTATAGCCCTCAAAATTTTCCTTAAGGGGATATATTTTAGAGAATTTTGTATAGTGCCTAATCAAACACCATCTTAGATTCACTTCAAAGACTAACACAACATACAAAAATATTTCATGAGGTTTCTTTGAAAAAATATAGAGAACCAATAGACTGTCCTTGGTTTTAGGCCACCAAATAGCCCACTTTTCCAAAGGAGGTACCCTCAAAACACCTAGTTAACCCCCCAAAAAACTGAAAAGACCTAAGTTAGTTTACATAAAATCTAAATACACAATCATTCCTCAGAGCTATGACCTCTAAGATACCATACTCCAAAACCCTCACTTTTCATATAGTTGCCAAGGGTTTATCGAAAGTCCTATCTCTCAGGCTTACCTAACCCAAATAATGCCTCCAAAACTTCATAAATACCCTTAAAAAAATCAAAAACCAATCACATAGATAGTTCCTTCAACATTCTATCAAAACCCTAATTCAACACCCCATTTTCACTAGAAAAACACACAAATCTACCCTATTTTCCCTATGACATCACCCCAAATCTAACAAATTGCTTTCTCTACCCTCAAAACCATAAACAACACCTAACCTACCATGGAAGGAGTCATTCCACTGAGATACATGCCTTGACAATAGGTGGAATGACATAGAACATCATTTAAACCCCAAATAGACCCCTCACTGGCCTTCTTCAGGAAGATTCAAAAAATTAAAGAAATCTCTCTCAAATATCAATGATAGAGTCTCAAACCTAAAGCAAATGAAAGCTAATTCATGTCCCTATAGAACACAATGAAATTCAAAATAATTGCACACTGTATGAGACCGTACAACTTTTGGAAAAGGTAAAATAACAGAGAAAATGCAGAAATAACATTGTTATTGTTATGGAAATTTCAATACAATCTTCATCAACACTTTCTTGAGCCTTTTGGAGGATTTTTTATATCTATTAAATTCAAATCCAACCAACCAAGTGTCAGGTATGTGCAAGATCATGATGGGCCAAAAAGTGGCAATATGATGGGTATGTGGCTAATGACTTTTTTTTTACCCAAAATTGATGAAACAAAAATGTTTTTAAAGGAGATTATCAGATTTCCACCAATATAAATTGTGCTTTACTTTGAATTTAATAAGTAATTATTATTCATTTTCTATTCAAATTATGACTAAAGTTCTGATTGATAGACTAATTGAAAAACATATATAGCTTTCTAACGGTATCACATTTTTTGAATCCAAAATATGCATCATATTCTATGCTTCACATACTATATTATTAAAAAAAGAAAAAATGAATTTCATGAATTTTTGACCATGTTAAGGTGGTTAGACATACGGGTTTTTTATATTTTTTAAAAAGTTGTAATAAAAAATTCATAATTAATTATTTACTTGGAAAAAAATTACAAAAAAATATGCATCACATCGAGGCATGAGTCGTCTACTTATATCTAAAATATTATAAAAAAATATTATCATCTTATTGTGGTTAGGGTGGTTAGACAAACACCTACTTCTTATTTTTTCCCTGAAATTTAAGTACTACTATATTGAAATTTCAAATTTTCACCAAATAGATTTCTTTTTTTTTTTTAAACAAACCTAGTAGTTGCGAAACTAGATTCAATTTTCTATAGATTCTATTCTTACATATTTTTGAAATAATATAGATAACTTATTCAAATTTTTACATCAAGTTTCCTAACTCTGATTTTTTTGCCACTTAAGGGCCTGTTTTTTCCATGATGATCCTACACATACCCTGTTTATAACTCCCTTTTAAACTACTATGACCCTTCATATTCTTGAAAAGTTGCATTTTTTCAATTCTTTCTATGAAAACTTTTTACATGTTTTCAACTTCTTACATTTTAACTCAAATGACTCAAAACTAATCCCACTTACATGGAAATGGTCTCAATAGACCTTATTGAATGCAAAAAAGACTCAAATTACTCCAAAACACCCTAGACCCAATCTAATGACCTTCAAATGTTCAAATTTGCAAATGATGGCTTTGGTGCTCTTGCACCATCAGTTGATCAAGATGTTTTGGCATGCCTCCATTATTTGGCCTTGTATTCCATGTTCTATTTTTCCTTTATGAAGGCCTTATTTCAAAGTTTTGTCCTAAATTTTTACCTCTTTCATAGTTATGTCCTATAGACGTACCAAAATCTCGATTGTTCCTTTGGAGGTTAACTTGAATGCTTCTCCAATAAACCTATAGTTGGTTGTTTTTCTTCCTCAGACAAGTCATCTCAGTGATTGAATTTTTAGCTAACTCAGTCAATTCATCGATTTGATCTGTAGACATCCAAATGTGATCTCTCCCATATAATCAAATTCACCTTTCTATTTGCCCATTCTGTCAATATTAATTTATTTAATTAATATTACACTTTTTGTATAAAGTCTCTAAAGTATTTAATTTAACAATTAAATGCTTTTCCTTACACCTTTTCCTCTCTAAATTAAATAAATAAATCAATTTATTTAATTTAGTCATTTGAATTTTTGAATAAAATCAATTTAAAATTCTTCATTTTTCTCTCTCCTTGTCACATTCTCCATAATCTCTTTCTAATTTGGATTAATTTAATTAATTCATGACTAGGATGTGCATCTCCTTAATCACGGATTAATGTTACATCCTCCATAATCTCCCACTTGCCTCTAATATTTTATTAATTTTTTTAATCATGTGTTTGCACAAGTTTAATAAAATTCATTGACCACATTTAGCATACCTTTTTAGTAGACCTTTTTCATTTTTCTTTCTTAGCATTGACCCTCTTCCTTATGTGAACTTTTAATTCACATTTTATTCTTCCAAGGCTTACCTTATCCCCATGCAACTTCTAGAACATTGGACTTGTTACATCACTCACATGTGACAAACTCCCACCTTTTTAGATACCCTCTCTTATCCACTAAATTCTTTTAAGCATGTGAGTTTTTAATTCACATTTATTTCTCCAAGAACTTTCTCATTCCCCATGGAGATTTTTGAGGAATTCCAAAATTCCTCAAATGTCACTTTCATCCTCACTTGGGGACAAGTTCTTTTTTGAGGAAATCTTTTCACCCCCCAAGGTACTTTTCCTTCCTCCACATCATGTACTCTTCTTCCACCTCATCACACCCTAGGCCACTTCACCCTCCACATGTCAAGATGTGGGGGCTTGTGATTCCTCAACTCACCATAGCCCTTCATCTTGGCCTTGGTGGCTTAATCTCAACCGTTGAATTCTCTAGAGAATTCAAATTCCTCTATAAATACCCCTCTTCTAAGGAATTTTCAACACGTAGTCATTTTTGCACCCACGTGCTATCAATTTGAGCACTGAATTCACAAGTATTTTCTCTCATTTTGTCAAGACATTTTAGCCATTAGCATTTCATTCAATCATACATTGTTCATCTTGCATAGCCATCCAAGGAGGACACAAGAATTTAAAACACCAAGGGCCAACCAAGGGATTTCAACAACACAAAGAAGGTATAACCATTTGCTATCTTCTTTTATCTTATTTCTTTGTGTTAACAATTCCTTAGGCTAGTCTTTTTGAAGTGTTCCTTGTGTTTTACATTGCATTTTAGTTGTTTTGCATCAATAGGATAGGTTAAACTCAGGGCCTCACATTTTTGACATGCTCATTGGGACCCACAAATGGGTTCTTTTACTTCACATTTGTTGTTGTTAAGATCGCAGAGGGGTGAATACGACTTCTTGTTTACTGCAGAAGTGTAGATAAACCCTCTTATTTACTACAAAAGTGTAGATACACCGTCTTGTTCACTGCAGAACTATAGATACACCCTCTTGTTTATTGCAGAAATGCAGATACACTCTCATGTTCACTGCAAAAGTGCAAATATTCCCTCCTATTCAATGAAAAAGTGTAGATACGCCCTCCTGTTTATTGCAGAGGGGTGACTACGCCCCAGTTTGAATTATGTTTGCTAACATTTTACTACAGAGGGGAAACTACACCCCAGTTTGAATTCTATTCGCTAACATTTAATTGCGGAAGGGCAAACATGCCCCAATTTGAATACTGTTTTTGACATTTGACTGCAGAAGGGAAAACACACCCCAATTTTAATACTATTTCTAACATTTGATTGCAAAAGGGTGGACACACCCTAGTTTTAATACTATTTCTGAAATTTGATTATAGAAGGGCAGACATGCCCCAGTTTGAATATTGTTTCTAACATTTGACTACAGAAGGGCGAACACACCCCAATTTTAATATTGTTTCTGACATTTGACTACAAAAGGGAGGATACACCCCAGTTTTAATATTATTTCTGACATTTGACTACAGAAGGGTAGACACACCTTAGTTTGAATATTGTTTCTGATATTTGACTACAAAAGGGTGGACACGCCCCAGTTTTAATACTGTTTCTAACATTTGAAGACAAAAGAGCGGACACGCTCCAGTTTGAATACTAATTTTCACACTTTTTCATAGAGGGGTGAAATTTCCCTCCAATCTACCGCAAAGGGGCAGACTTTCCCTCTTGGGTGCTGCAGTGGGGCAGATATGCCCCAAAACAACACATTTTGAGAGGTAAAATGGTCGTTTTAGCTTTGTTTTTGCTCCAATTTAGATTCTAACCCCCTAACACTATTTGTTGCAAGGATATTTGTGTTTTTGCTAATACTTTGAAAAATATTCTTATGTAATTGATGAAGAATGAAGGACAAAATGACTAACATTTTCTTGCAAGCCCATCCATTTGCTCAGATTTTAAAAAGTTGTCCTTGCTATTTTTGTTAATTTAGGAACATAGTTTAATTAGGAGAAGTAACATTTAATGCTTGTTTGTCTATTTTTGTGTCACCGAAAGAGGAATTAATTTGTTTTCACTTTCCCCTTGCACTTCGTGTGAGCCTAGGGAGTAGTTGGAAACAATTAGTGCCTTCTTTTAGGTGGGACCTGCTTGAGGATTTCATCACCCCAAGGGACGATTCCAACCACATGTACCAGTGGGGTATATGGAGGGAGAGCGAAAGCTATAGCTCAATCCAGTCACGTTGTGTTTGGTAGAGTGTCAAAGCTTAGGTGATACCTAGATAGACGTGAAGAGTTGGTTCGAGCCTTTCAATATCTTGTTGGTGTTCATGATTGTGCCTCACGTACCAATAGTATATCAAGGACTCCCTAGAAGCCTTATGCATCCTAGCTTAATAGATTTTTTGGCCATACCCTTAATACTAATCATAGGATTGTGCTTGTTTGAATTGTCTTCTTGTGAGAAACCAGTAAATTTTTTGACAAGTTAGCCTTATCATTATCATTTTGAGTCCTTGCCATGGTCATTTCCATCTAAACCAAGTCTTGTTTACCATAGAGAGGTGGCCATGCCCTCCTATTTATAGAAGAGGGGTGGCCACACCCTCCTATTTACCACAAAGGGGTGGCCATGTCCTCTTGTTTATTTCAATGAGACATATATGCCCCTACAACCTACTTCAGAAGAGCGAATTTTCCTTGTAGAGGGGCGAACTTGCCCTTGAACACTCAATTTTTCCCTGTTTGGTCATTCCAAACCTTCGAACCTCTGTTTAATCATTTTGAACCTCCATTTGATCATTCCTAACCTATGAATAGCCATTCCAAACCTCCATTTAACCACTCCAATCCTTCATTCACCCATTCCAAAAAACAATCCACCAGTTTGGGACATCCATTTCCATTTCTGATTAACCTATTCTACCATTTGGGGAGCCCGTGACATTACCTAGTGAATCCATTTCATCATTAGGAACCTCAAATTGTCTCATTTGCATCATCAAATCCACACTTTTCACAACTTCCCAAGACCATTCATTCATCATTCGTATCATATAAACACCTTTAGAAGATCTTTAGGTTGTGTCACTCGTCATCAAACCACCTAAACCTTGTTTTATAGGTTGTTATCCAAATTGACCTAGGATTTGAATTCAATCATTATCCTTCAGATCAATCATCAACTTCAACCTAGATAAATTCACCTTAATCTTGAAGTGAATTTGGTGTTGTAATTCATCATCCTCAACCCAAATCAATCCATTTCCATATTGAGGTGGATTCGGTGTCGTGATCATTTATCAATCCATTAATCTGATTGGTCAATGTCTTAAGTCACCCTGAGTTGGGTTTAAAATCCTTTACATCCTCCATCATCTAATCTTCATTAATCAATCCTTTCCAATCATCCAATCCACTTTGGTCAATCATCATCAATCAATGCTATCTAATCAATCTTGATCAATCCCCATCAATCAGTCATCCAATCAACTTAAACCAATTACCCAATCAATCAAACCCATCTTATCATCTAATCAATTGAAGCATCCAATCGAACCTATCCAATCATCTAGTCAATCCAATCACACCTATCCAATCATCTAATCATCCAATCAAACCTATCCAATCATCTAGTCAATCCAATCATCTAATCATCCAATCAAACCAATCTTATCATTTAATAAAATCATCTAATTAGTCTCATTTAGCCAATCCTCCAATCATCATCCCCTTATTTTCATTGGTCTTGCATTTTATGCCCATTCAAACTCGATCGCAAGCTAAGAGACAAATGGAACAACAAGGGAGAAATTCCCAACCAAACATCCGCCAAGATCCTAACAACGTTACAAATGTTCCTCAAGACCCTCATAATGGTACTTCATCACAATCTAACACCCAAGATTAGAACAACTCACCACATGGTGAAGAAAGTATGGTCAACCAGCCCAAACTTACACTTGAAGAACATTTTAGCAACCCCACTAATGTGCAAATGACAAATTGTCTGCTCGAACAACATGGGGAAGTAATCTTGTCCCACCTAATTGAAAAAGGTATCAAGCCCCCATCAGGCATTGACCTACCCAAATATGGTAATTCCACACCCAGTGTACCCCAAAGTTCACAAAATATACCAAGTGATTCATACATCCCCAATATGCCTCCGGTCGAGGGTTGGTATCAACCTGAATTGGACAACACTCTCCTTTACCACATCAACAATTCTCTGCATGCCCCAATCACAGTTAGGGGCACTTCCCAAATTACGATCCTAATGACCCTTTTGCTTACAGTATGCCATAAAATGTTTCGCAGTGTCCGCCGCTAATGCTGACTGCACCACCCCTTCCAAATCTGCCTCAAGTAAATGTTGGAGGTAACCCTTTCACCACCTTCCCTCCACCTCCTGGGGTCACAAATCTCCCGCTACCATTCACATACCAATAGCCTCCTCAATCTAACATACCTCCACAAGGTACATCCCAACCAAATATTCCTATTGTCACCCAATGACCTTTTCAAAACACTTCCATGTCATCTCAACCATCTCGTCAGTAGCAACCCCCACATAATCCTTTGATTTCATCACAACAACCACCACATCAATTGCAAGGTAATTCATATCAACCTCCCATCCTAACCATATCCCCATTGCTCTCATCTATTTTACAACCACAAGCTCAACTGCAACACAACATTCCATCTTGACCCATGCAATGTCCAACATCACATCAACAACCTCCTTAGCACTATTTCTATCATAACCAACAACAATTCCAACAACAACTACCCTATGTGGCCTCTCAACAGTTGCAACAGTATTCCCAGTACCAGCAGACTAATCTACAACACCTCATTCATACTCATCAACATTAAGCCACATATACTTATCAGACCAATCCATACTATACGTCACAATAGCAACCCTCGTACCAATAAACATCCTTGACATATCAGCAAGGGACATCATCGTCTCATTATGAAAATCCATATATCCACCTGCAAACACTATCTCAATAAGATCCTTAGTCATCCTACCAACCATATCCATCCAACCCATCTACCTTGACTCCTACACCACTAGTCAACATGGTTCTATTGGAAATCAAATTTTCTTTGATATATCTCCAAGCTAGGAATAGTAAGAAATCTTTTAAATTCGAAGATATATGTCCCTATCTATTCGGCCCCTCCATCTCATTGATTCCCTTCTAAAAACACTTTTAGATACCAAAATTTGACAGATATAAGGGAAATAAGGATTCTAAATCCCACCTATAGGTGTTTTACTCCCAGTGTTAGGAAGTGATGGACAATGACAACTACCTCTTGCATATGTTCCCATGAAGTTT
Organism: Sequoia sempervirens; assembly: GCA_007258455.2. Classification (NCBI taxonomy): domain Eukaryota; kingdom Viridiplantae; phylum Streptophyta; class Pinopsida; order Cupressales; family Cupressaceae; genus Sequoia; species Sequoia sempervirens. Next base: position 186,975,192 of record VDFB02373365.1, read on the forward strand.
GATAGGGAATGCCCTAGAGTGGTTCATGGGTCTAGAACAGGGGTCCATCAAATCTTTCGCAGATATTTTAGAAAATTTTGTTTCTTACTTCTTTAATTTGGAGGACACTGATACCTTGGATCTCCTCAAAGAGAAGCAACATGAAGGTGAAACCTTTTCCAGCTACCTCCAAAGGTGGCGTGCATTGGAAAGCCGAATGAAGACCCCTCTTAAAGAAAATGACATGGTCACTCTCTTTATTGAAAAATCACATCACGAAATGGCCCATAACTTTAGACTCTATTGTGTTACCACCTTCGTTGAGGTAGTAGAGAAAGGACCCATCCTTGAACAGGTTGTATTGCTAAAGGACATATCAAGATACATAGTCATGAAAAAGAATGACCACCCAAAGATAAGTCAGGCTACTAGAACAAGAACAAGAATGTTGTGAATGATGGTGTCACCAACACTAAACATGTTCAAGTAGCTAGTACCTCCCAAAGGAAACAACCTGCCTCTAACCAACCATCTACCCAAAACATCATATCAATACCACAGGGGGCACCTCGCCCTCCTCAACAGTCAACCCAAAATAGTCAAGGGAACAACAAGTGCCAGTACACTCAACTAGGTGAGTCTTTAAGTACCATCTTCAACAAACTTCTGTAGGTGAACTATTCAATTGTCTACCCCATGACCAAACCTTTTGATGAGTCAAAACCAAAAGCCAATTGGTATAAAGACAACAAATATTGTGACTTCCAAAAAATCAAAGGGAACTCCACTAATAAGTGTCAAGGTCTCAAAATGTACGTCCAAGATCTCATTGATCGAGGATATATACATGTCGATGCCAATCTAGCCTCATCATCCAATGCTCAATTAAAGATTCACCAAAACACCTTTCCTAACCATAATCAAGGAACAAGCATGTCCAATAACAATCCTCAAAACAAAAATACAAATAACATAAGCTAAAAGAATGTGCCCCTCAATTACATATGATGGAATTGTCCATTACATTGAGTAGGTGGAACCTTGCGTATCCATGATACATGTCAAAGCTAAAGATCTCCAATGTGTTGTTGCTACCAGAAGAACCTACATTACTATCCCTATAGCCTCTACACCCACCCAGTAAAATGCTATGAATTCTTAGTATAGCATTCTTCGTCACTTAGGAAAGAATCCTACTCATATCTCAATTTTAGATTTGCTTAAGTCTTCTCCCATGCATCAAGAGATCATAAAATGAGCTTTACAGGAAACCTGAGTGCCTAACAACATTGATCCTACACAATTCAAAGCTTTAGTAAGACATTTGGCTCTATCCTACCAGTTACACTTCAACCAAAATGGCATGCCTAACATTGATGTCGATCATAACCTTCCCCTACACATCGAAGTCTTGGTTGCCCATCATAAAATAAAAAGGGTCTTGGTAGATAATGGCTCTTCCCTCAATCTATGCACTCTAAATTTCATAAAGCAATTAGGGTACACTCAAGCAGACCTAAGCAATCAAATCATTACAATCAAGGCTTATGATAATGCAGAAAGAGATTATGATAAAATTGTCAGTTTTCGCATCCAGGTTGGACCCGTGACTCAACACACTACATGTCATGTCCTTGATTTGGACTTACCATACAACCTCCTCCTTGGTCACCCATGGCTCCACACCATGCAAGCCATCCCTTGCACATATCATCAATGCCTAAAATTCCTAGTTAATGGACAGGAGGTCACCATTTATGCTAACCCACAACCATTTGAGTACTGTCGTGCCTTAGAAGCTTCATTTCCCAATTTGAATTATTGTCTTGGAGTCAAAAATGGGGCCACCTCAATCGTCACCCTCCAATCCATCATCCACTGCATCAGCCACTCCATCTTCCACCACTGATTCCACCATCACTAAAGTCCATATCATCGACAAAGGCTATGGTGAATATGAAATGCATCCAGCTCTTAATGTGGCAACCATGCCACCATCACCTCACACATACAACCAACCTTTCTAGTCTATACCAAAGGAAGAAGACAAGACCATTACCTGCAGTGCTAAGAATATCCCTACTAGCACTTTTTGATCCCCTAGATTAAGGATAGATGCACCAGAAGATGATATCAATCAGTGGATAAATTGTGAAGAGCCCCAACCAGATCCTCCTCTTAAAGAATACTTTTAGGAAGCATACCCATTGTCAGCTAAGTTCATAGAGAAGTATAACTATCAAGTTGGTGGTCTAGGTAAAGAAAAACAAGGGTGGCTGCAACCTTTTGATGTATCGAAGCTTCTATAGAATATAGTCCTAGGATATGACAAAAAGAAAAAAAGGCTCTACAACATCATCCAATGCTTCCAACAATGTCAGTGTGTAAAATGGTCCCTTAGAAGACATGCGTGAGGAAGAATCCATAATACATGTGTACGATGATGTGGATCACATAGATCTTTCATCCATGTTTGATTGCATATCCATCTTTACATTAGCCTTTCTCTATGCCATCTCGAACTTATTGACTGGGACCTATAGGATGGCACACTTGTCAAATTATCTTTGAATGAATATGTCAACTTTTTGGGATTGTGGGAAGATGAAAACTCCAATCGCAAAAGTAAAAATAAGAAAAATAAAAAAGGGCCACTTGGTGAAAACCTCCTCAAGGTGCTTCTTGACCCTGAAAAAGTAAAAACAAAGGGCATATCTAATGGCAAAAAACCTCGATGAGGCACTTGAAGATGGGGATGTTCATCTTCCACTTGTAGAAACACAACTATCTGAACAGTCATCCATCCTAATAGAGGAAACACAA
>VDFB02373365.1:186987984-187085023 GCA_007258455.2 Sequoia sempervirens
TTGGTGCATCCTCTTAAACAAGGTGGATGTGAGATTGTCCAAGGTAGCATAAAACACCAGCCTAGTCGAAGGATCATCAACAACGTAAGGCAGTTGTAGCTTCATATAAGCACTATGAAATCGATTGTTGAATGAGTTGATAGGCTCATTGACTTCTCTCCTTATAGACATGAACTATTGATATAATTCTATGGGACTGATAGGGACCTTGAATTTTTGCAAGAATGTGTTCTTCATTTGATCCCAAGAAGTGAAAGATCTTGTAGGTAGTTTGATGTACCAATAAAATGCTTCTTCCCCTAATGAGTAAGGGAAGAGCCTACAAGCCACATCTTCATGTTCAATCTACATATCCTTCAACAATGTTTGGAAGATCTTGATGTGCTCTTCTGCTATCCTCCGTGGATCATGTGGATGAAACTTGGTACAAAAGCCTTCTAGATTCTTTGGCATATCATGGTAGTCATTGAAGGACAATGAAGATGGATTGTTCCCCAACCAATCCATTGGGGGAGGTGGAGGTGGTAATTTTTGTGTTGCAGCAACTTGGGGTTGGGGTGGGACAACTATTGGGGCAACACCATATGAATGGAATGTGAGGGTGAGGGGAGCACATTGGATGTGGGAGGTGAAAGGGGAAAATAATGTTTGGAGTGAAGGGGTAGATGGAGATGAAGGAGTGGAAGTATTTGGAGGAGATGGGGGTTGAATGGGTGGGGTTGAAGATGATGATTCCCCTTTCTTGGATCTCTTAGCCTTAGTATGGGGTGGTAGCTCTTGGAATTCTCCCTTTTCTTGTATGGACCTAGGTACTCAATTAAAACTTTGAGGGGATAAAATCCCAATTCGATCCAACTTAGCTTGGCCCTCCTTCTAATGCTAGTTCTATTGATGGGTGTTTTTGCACTTCTCAACATAGACAACACACACATATGTTATCTCTCTTGAAAGATAATTTCTACAACTAGGTTTTAGAAATCACCCCAAGGTCTCTCGGGTGTGAGGCCATGACAATGCAAGAAAAAATTAGTTATTTGATGTGATTTTTTGGTAATCACAAAGGCCATTTATGGTTCACTAAGCATGGATAATTGGGTATATAAATGGAGTTTTATAAATTTTGGAAATTAATGAATAATTATTGCAAGTTCAAAACAACAAGTTAAAACTCCTTGTTCATCAGATTTGGTTTTACAATGATACTAGAACTTTATTTTAACTTAAGATTATAAATAAATATCAAAAGGGAAAAAGGGTAAGAAGTTTCCTAGACTTGCAGCTAATGATAAAATGTAACAATGGAGGACATTATAGTGGATAGACTTCCTAAACCCGAGTTCCTTTTAACCAGGGACAACCCACAGTCTAATGAAACTAGTGCAATCTTCAAAGGGTCATTACAGATTTTTCAGATTATTTATTCACCATTAAAGCATGAATAACAAATGAACTTAAAAGTGCAGCAATATAAATAATGCTCAAACTAACTTTACACTATAGTTTACCATCAATAAATAGCAAAACGTGTGAGCTAGAAAGACATCAAACACCATAGCAGACTTCAACATTAAATCACAACATGAACTAATAACTGAAAGTAACTTAAAACTTGTAACAAAAAAGCTAAAATTTAATACTTGGAGATAGAATCATGAACACATGAGAGCAATACACAAGAAACCATCAAAACAATGTTTTTCTTATATATTTTTGCAGCAATATGTGTTTACAACAACTCATCTCTCTCTTTGAAAATGAGAGGACGCCCCTATTTATAGTTTTCAAAAAGTAAAATGAATGGACAAGATTCATTTACAATGAGTGGCCAAGATTCATTTTCACTTAGGGTTTCACCTACCCCAATATATTACAATAAAGAAATATAATTTTTTCATTTTCTCTATTTCGTTTTCTACTCTATTTTGTCTTGTAGTGGCTTCCAACCTTTTGCAACTATTTCAACAAGTATTCATGATATTTGATAGGCTTTCCAACCTCCTTTTCTATTGTTGCATACTCTACAAATTTGTCGATCATGGCCATGAGTTTCTTCTCTTCAGATAGCTCAAACTTGGGGATCTAAAAGGCTATCTTCTTGAATATGTCATGGATTTTCTCCCAGTGCTCGATGCACTTTGGCGTAGCTTTTATAACCTCTTCTGATTGATTGAAGGCCCTCACAAAAAAATCCATAAAATCCTGTGACAGCATGTCACTAGCCCCTATTCCATCTTATTGTGAAAAAGTGGCTTGCTTTTTTCTAGATCTAACTCCAAAGTGAGCATTTCATAGTCTGTCATCATCTTAGGATAATCTCCCCTAAATGTTTGGTGCTCCATGAACCATTCATGATCAAGGTCCCGTTCACACAAGGCCTTTTTCTAAGATTTCCTTCCTATAATCAAGATTCATCTACCATGTCTCGACCAGCCAATGATCTTCTTTTGGCATCCCCAACTCCTTGTCTCATGTTTCTCGAGAGAGCTTAAGGATACTATCCAGCTTTGAATAGGTGATCTGATATAGCTCGGGGAACTCCTAGAATATTTTTATCATGTCTTCGACCTCCTTCTGCAGCTTCCAAAATTTATTATACATTCTGGTTGCATGTCGGATGCCCATTTCACCATTATATAACACCCTGTTGAACCAATCCATAGTGGAATTGGTCCAACTCTTCATCTTTTCCATCTTATTTTTCTCTTCCTTGGAGATGAGAGTAGGCATAGATGATTCCTCTGGGGTTTCTTCCTCTATTGATGTCCATTGTTGGATGTACAAAGTGAGTTCTACCACCTATGCCTTCAACTCATCCTTGGTGGACTGATCTTTATTCATTTTTTGTATAATGGTGGATACCAACCCTTGAAGATTGTCCATATTTTGTTCACGAGTCACTAAGCCTAGATTAATAGTAGATATATGATAGTCTTGGCCCTGAATGGTGCTCGCATCCTTATCTATTGTTGGAGTGGTGATTTGTAGTGTCTGAGACCTACAAGATTCTTCTGTGATGTGGAATCGGATCTTCAAATTCTTCTCCTTGTGATTTCTTGTTTGGGCTCCAGCTAGAATTGCCTCTAGTTGTGCCTTAGGGTCAGCAACCATTGGATCCTTCTTCTTTAACTGTAGCTCTAGCCATGTGGGGACCTTTGTTTGATGTTTTTGGTGATTTATGATCAACTTCCTCTTCTTTTTCCCTTTGAGGCTCATTCTCTTCATCATTGGGAGCCTCTTCATCATTATTTTCTTGCTCGTATGGCTCCTTGTGTAGTCTTCCCTATATCAGGTTCGGTAGAGGCTGCATTTTCTTTAGCAATATTTTCCTCTTCTGGTGCTCTCTCTTTATCTTCTTCACGTTCATCCATAACATTGTGTTTGGGCTTAGTTCCCTTCGCTTGTGTATCTTCTTCTTCTTCTTTAGCCTTCTCTTCCTCCCTTTCAAAAGGCATTTCTTATTGTATTAGGCCCTCATCTTGGCCAGTTTGTGGAGGTTACTCAATTATTTGTACATCCACATCCATGTCCATTTTCCATTTTTCATAGCGATTCTCCTCTAGGTGTGCCCCTTCATCTTTGTGCCCTTGAGACAGTTCTTCATATGACTCTTGGTTCGATGTCTCCACTACATAGTGCTCGTCAAGAACATCAACATCTTCTTCCTTAGATGTTTGTGGCCCTTCTTCATTAGAAGATACCTTATCTAAGTTTATGTTCAATCTACCCTCTAGATGTTTGAAATAATCATGGCAATCAGAATCCTTGAGCTCATCAATAATGTCCTTCATAGCCTCTTTGTGTTGCTCTGGGCTGAGCCTCTCCATATCCTCTGAGATCTTCATTGTGGCCTCCATCTTTGTTGGCTCGATAGGTGGCAGAGGAAGAGGTAAAGCAACAACAATTTGAGCCATTAGTGCTTGGACTTTGGGGTCAAAGATTACCTCAAAGAGCAAAATAGATACATTCTACATGTAATGTTGGGATAGCTTGTGACAAAGTGGGTGTTTCCATAGATGTTGATGGAATGTGTGGTAGCAAAGAGGAAAAATTAGGTAGTGGAGGTAGGAGTGAGGAGGATGACAGTGGGGAAGTAGTCGAAGAAGAAGAGTCCAACACCATCATCGCAGTAGTTGGTGAGGCAGAGGTGAGGTGGAAAAAGATGTCCATAGCGAGTGGTGATGAAACAAGTAAGGATTTAGAAGTGGAAGGTGGTGGAGTGGTAGTGGTAGTAGTGGTAGTAGGAATGAAGGTGGCGGGCAATGGAAAGTGAGGTCACTCAAAATATTCTTCCTCTTCTTCATTTTGGTGTTCTTCTTCCTAAAGCGTCAGAATTTTGAGAATGAAAGTTCCCTTTCTTTTGACCCTTTTGGATGAATATCCCTTTGTTGTCTTTCTAGAGTACACCTTTTTTTATGTTTGCATTTAGGTGCCTCCTTCCCTTTCTTGGAGAGCTAGTGACATGTAGGGATTTGGTAGCTTTTCTTGATGAGCCCATGGTTGCACCGCTATATATTTCAATCTCATTTTCATCCTCAAGATCCCCATATGTAAACTCCACACCTTTCTATTTTAGTTGAGCTATTTTTTTGTCCACTCATTGCCTATTTGTGTTCAATAGGATGGGTGAGGATGTCTAGCTCGGTGACCTCTTATTCGGCCAAATCAATAACTTGTAGGGGCATATTAGCTAGGGAAATGTATCTTTCATCTAGAATGTTGTCATTTTCAACAATTTGATGATGCGCAAGAAAAAAATTGATAAATTTCACAAACGGGGTAGTTATCCCCATATAGTTTTGCATTTGAACCTCCTTGTCATCCTCACAATTCACCCAGAAGTCTTCAATGTGAGGTCGATGGGCATATTGTCTTCCAACTTGTTTTCTCAGCTTACCACGAGGATCCATGCTTCCTCTATCTGTATGTTGATGCAAATGGTACTGGGCCAATTCCTTTTCTAAGTGTTCGGTAGACTAGGTAGCTCAACAAGAGTACATTCGTTGCCCAAATGTAAGGGGATATGGCACCCTCGCTCAGTGCTTATCACTTAGTAGTGTATGAGCAGTCTACAACTGTCGAGTAACCTCCAACAAGATGATCTAATCATGGGTAGCACGACAATCTGTAGGATCTTCCTAAAAACCCCTCTACACGAATGTAGATAAACTTTGGGAATTGGATAAACAAATATCCAAAACCCTTTATAAAGGCCTTGGCACTATGTGTCACTCTTCTTTCTAGATCTCCCCATAAGAGTCTAATTATATGCCCGATAAAGGAATCATTCACTCTTTTTAATTCCTTTTTGAAGTTTTTGTACTACAATTGAGGATAGTAATCGTACACTTTAAGTTTTCCTCTCTTGGTCCCCAATGTTCCAACACATAACAGTCCTTTGTATGGGAATTTGACTATCAAGAGATATTCTAGATATGAGGTCATGTAATTTTGTGATGTCTTCTTTACTGCCATAAGGTGATCATGTAGATTTTTACTTATCATTTTGGTCTGGTGGAATAAAGCTTTGCCTTAGAGGATTTCCTCCACAAAGTAGAAAATCCATTCCTCAAAGAATGTAGCATTAGGTAGGCCCATCACTCTGCTTAGGAGAGTAACCAAATCATGATGTTCCTCCAAGAAATCACTCCAGTACAACTATTAGGGCACCTTATTGGCAATGCCCCTTTTATCTTTCAACCATGATTGCTTGATCATTCTTTTACACCCAAGAGGATCCAACTGCAAGAATTTTTGAGAAAACTCCTTTTCCAACTCCATTTTCTTAAAGGTTGGAATGTTGAATGTCTTGCCAATAGACTTGGTGGAAAATTCTGCCAGTACCCTTCCATCCTTAGCAATTTTTTTCTTGGTGTCAGTGTGGTAGCACTCCCAAAAGGCCATTACTTAATCTAGAGCAATTAGGGAAGCCAACTTCCTTTGTGAGGCTGCTTTCTTTCATCTTTTGGGCCTCCTTTATGGTGGAATTGACCATCACACTCTACTTAAATTCATCTATGTTTATGTTCCTAAGGTCTATGTCAGAGATCGTGTCCCAATTGGATGCGACCTTAAAGGTACGCTCCACTCCATGAAACTGATACTTCATTTTCTCTTTTTTTCTTTTCCCCTTTGGGTTCGTGTGGGCCTCTTTCCTTTGTCAGCTTTTCTTGTGGGCTTCTCTGATGGTCCCCCAACTATTTCCATAAATCCTACACAGAAATAGTGTAATAAGTGCTTTGACAAATTAAGAGGACAAATGTTAGTTAAATCCTACAAATTCATAGTTAGATGCATTCATTCATTATTAGAAAGTCATGATATTCCTCATTGTTCACCATTTGGAGCTTATTTGGATCATTTACAAGAATGTGGGCCTGGAAGTGCGGGTTTCCCCTAGGTGAGAGTCGTTAAGAAGGAAGCCATTAAGGAATGACGTAGAGAGTGGGGAAATCTAGAGGTGGCCACCCACATGCAAATTTCTACATGGTATGTTTGATGGTAAAATACAAGTTACAGTCACTTGGCACATGCAAAAATAGGCGATGAGGCACTTGAAGCTATTAGATTAGATTTTAGCTTACTTGTAGGTTTGAAGGATGCATAAGTCATGGAGTGGAAAGCTGTTAGGTTTTCAATGTTAAGGAATAGCTTTGGAAAAATGGCATTCATCACACGGATTTTTGCATAGTGTAACCTGTAGGATCATTTTCCTTCATGAGTTCACCTAAACCCTCTAAGCCACAACTTGAGGAATCGGGTAGTTCAAGGTCTGGCTGAAGGAAAGCTCTTAGGCTTTCACTGTTAAGGAATATCATTGGATCAAAATACCCCCATAGATGGTGGTCCACAAAGGTAGACCTGCAAATTCCTCCCACATCATGATTTTCACTGGCAAACATTAAGTTTTGGTTTCAAGAAAATAAGGCCTGCAAAATCTACATAGTGGAAGGGCGTGGAAATTTGGTATTTGGATAGAAATATTACAAGGATAGCTTCCCGATGGCAAACACTCGCATGGGTAAACCCGCACATTCATTTTAGACTTAGTGGGTTTCCATGGATTTTGAGATTTGTGAAGGAAGCAGATAGTGTGGAGCCCATGATAGTGTGGAGCCCACGATTTGTTGTAGTGGGGTGTTGAGTCAGCTTAGTTGTTAAAGGATGGCCTTGGTTAAGAAAAAACCCACACAAAGGTTTGTGCATACAGTTGAGAAAAAACCCTTGTTTTCATAATGACAGAAGTAAACATGAGGGAAATGGGTGCCACTAGCACTTGATTTAATCTGCACTTGGTGAATGGGGTTTGTAAAAGCCCATGACAAGTCTCAAATGCAACACCAACATTAAAACCCTAGCTACAAAAATATTTTGATAGTTCAAATGCCTGGTAAAAGAAAACAATGCAGAGTCATACCTTAAGAAATGCACAAAAAACCAAGATGAATATGGCACAAATCTCTTGAAATTTCTTGCATGTGTGGATGGCTCTTCTACTCGCTTAAACTTCTAAAACACTGGATGAAAATGACAACTATGTAGAGGGGTTTATATAGACCCAGTTGCATTAATGGAAACATTGATTCTTAGGTATGGCCGGCCTTGGATAGGTGGGGTGCAGAAATCCATGCTCGGTTGAATGTTCCTTCAAGACATAGGTAGCGAAGATAGATGTAGATCCCGCCATGCAAGTAGATGCAATTAGAAGGCCATAAAATAGAGGCAAAGCTTGGACAACAACCCGCATGCGAACACTTGTAGTTATTGATCCACTGGAGTTGGCAAGAGGAAACCCACAACTCAAGTTTTGCAACTACCAAAGACTTAATGAAATTTGAGGGGGTTGAACTTGGTCAAGGAGAATTTGATGAATTTTATGCATGTGATGAATTTAATCCAGGAAATAGGGGCACACAAAATGAGGTGAGAGAAAAAATGACCCGGTGAAAGAAAAATGGAAAGAGAGGGTCCTTGGTTTGAATAGGGCATGTGTGCTATAGGCACAATAGTAATTAGTTGTAATTTACAGTACTTTTTCCAAATATTTGATCATTACATTCAAATTCACTTTCAAATAGTGGCATCTCACCTCTATGAAGTGGGAGTCGTATGTCCATCTACCCTATTGCTCGATTTAGTAAACACTATGATCATACTAGAACTCATAATGAGTCTATTCCATATCATTATTCAATCCCAATAGGATAATATAATTCAAGTGACCTAACTATCCTACTAGGTTACTTCCAGCCTCGGTTTAACTTAAACCCAAAGATTAACCTCATTAACCTCAAAATTTTACCTAGCATCATAAGCTAACAATTTCAAGATAGCACTACACTGTAATATCAATTACCATACTACATATAAGCAAACATATGGTCTATAATAACCTAGGTATTATAATAATACTCTATGGTTATCTTTTTTATAAAACACAAATACATAATTCCAACATAATGGATAATATACTTGAATCAACCAATAAGGTTTCACCAAAATAAGAACTCACCAAATATCATGCAAATTCACCAAAATAAGAATCCATGAAATTTTATGCAAGAAATATCAACATAATATATAATCATATTTCCTCAAACACTTCCAATCATTAGTAAACATGGTATCAAATGGAAAAAAAATAGAGAAGTAAAACTAGCATTCCTAGAAAATAACTCGCAATACAAAATTTTCCTCCTAAGCTTGGTGTGAAAGCTCCATTTGTCGCTCCTCCTTTTAGCTTGCTCACTAATCAATCTCTAAATCTAAACGCTCTAAACTACACAAGAAAAACCTCTAACTCTCTCAATGAAAAAATCACTCTCACTCTCTCGCACCTCTCTACAAAATTTAAGAACCCAGCTATATGCTCAAAAAATACTACAACAAAATGGATTGCAACAATGAAAAGAATGAATGCCAAAACCCAAAAGACCATCTTCTATTTATACAAAACATCAAGAAGTTTAATACTACAATTAAATTCTCAAATATGGCACCTTTTCCCTTCCATTTGCCACCACTAAGCAAAAAAAACTAACTTCCCTTTTAAATGAGTTGACTAAGCCAAAATAAGTATAAAGTGGTTACACAAATACTGAAATGAAAACACTTAAATAGTCCCAACAACTTCAGCCTCTTTACCATGTCTGATTCGCCTTTATAAACTACCAACATTAGTTGTTTTACTTAGTCAAATGTAGAAATGATGTCCTTTAGGTTTCTTATTTGTTGTGGTTGTTGGTTTCTTGCCACAAGTCTACCTCTTCCATTTTCTTTAGCCAGCTTGTGGCTCGACCAAGTCATATGTTTCCATATGGCTATGCACAGTGTTTCAACTATCAACTTTGACTTCTATTTGCATTATCCCACTTAACATGGCACAACATAATATTTATTAAATGCCTTTCAAATGTTTTCCAAGTGCTTTCACTTATGCGCATTTACTTGCAATAATAGCAATCCACAATTTATGTGCTTTTATTTGCAATTATAATACTCATGTATGTGTGAATATACATGTAGCATGTGGTTTATTCATTTTTGGCTTTATGCAAGCCATTCACTATTTATTTGGTTCACATTATAAATGTGTTGAAGTTTACTATATAACATTATATATATTAATATATATGCTATAATGTCATCATTATCATATATATATATATATATATGTTTACATTAAAATACGTACTCATATACATATATGGTTATTTTAATATTCATAATAAACACACATGTTTATATATTCATCGATCGGTATATATATGTAAAATGTATATATATACATCTAATTGATATTCTCATGTATATGATATATCCGTGTATGAGTATGTGTAATTATTTCTACCTACGTCTATGCAAACACATATATGCTCACATGCATTAGTTATAGCATTCACATACATGTATACATATATACATTCAATGTATATACTTATCAATTAATATATAAATATAAATACAAGAACTTAAACTCAATATAGAGATTTAGTCACATTATTCAAACCAAGAAACAATCAAGAAATCAAAGGCTAATAGAAAAAATCATTTCAAATCATTCCCCAAACTATGACCAAAGGTTTACTTACAAATTACCAAACTAACTCAACTCAACTAGACCAAACTAGGATGTGAGTGTGTGATAGCTCAAGTACATTAAGGGTTACCAAACCAAATTCCACTCCTAGGTGATACTCCCCCTCTTGGAGAGCTTTATTTGTTCCTGCATCCAACTTAGTGCATCACAATAAAAGTTAGCTGATAACATAACAATCATATGCATCATATATCATTTGCATCATCAAAGCATTAAAGTAATCACATTACAATTCATATTCACTCAAATATAGAAAACATCACCATATATAAAGTATTTTAACTCATCAAAGTAACAGTAAATAGGTAATAACACAATGGGGTGTAACAAAGAGAAGAAACAAAAATGTACTTTCTATGCCTGCAAGATGATCACACAATGTTTCAATGTGAAGTTGTCAAGACATTCTATCAAAACCAATAGGATAGTCAGCCTTCCCAAAGTGATGAGCTAAAAAGAGGTGCAAGAATAATTTGGAAAGTACCACAAAAAGGAGTTAGAGGCTTTCATTGAATGAATGTGTGGACTTTGAACACTTCGAGGAAATAACACTCCAGAGAAGAACTAGTTGTAGACAATAAGAAGAAGAAAATTGAAGGAAAGAAGAAAGTAAATGTTGTCACCATAAAAGGTATTGATAGTGGTAAAAACAAAAAAGAAATAAATAGTAGAATATGAATATGAAGAATATTATAGCCTGAAAGAAGAAAGAAGAAGAAGAAGAGGAAGAGGAAGAAGAAGAAGATTAGGAACCAAAATACTTCCAGCCTAATAAAAAACATGGCAAGTTGGTCAAGCAGGCCAAACAAGGCATAATGCAGTAGCAATAGGAAGAGGTAGGTTGCTTTTAAAAGAAAGAAGTTAAATTACTAAAAACCTTGCATCCTTGGCTATACAAAAGGATTTATTGGCTAAACTAAAGCAATGGGGAAAATACTAGAGCAAACAAAAGTAGGTCAATCTGTTATTAGAGGACTAGAATTGGAAGAATGGTCCATTATTGATAAATGTATAGTTGAATGATCACAAAGTCAAATATTTCATGGTAGATTTGGATGCTAATCTAAATATCATTCCATCCACTACATGGGAGAAATTAGAAAGACCTAAGCTAGTAAAAACACTAATGAATATAAGTCATGTTGATGGTTCTGGAATGTAGACCATGGGAACTTGGAAGAATGTAGAAGTGAATGTTAAAGGGATAAAAAAAATTGTTGGTTTTGAAGTGGTGGAATGAAAGAGATGTTTAATACTTTTAGGGATTTAATTGGATTAATATGGTTTGTCAATGCTAATGGTATAATAGACTCCTGGAAAGAGGAGAATTCACTTGCAAACACTACCAGAGTTGTATATATTCCATTAGAACTAGATGATAGATCTTATATAGAAGTAGCACAAGAAAATGAAGAGGAAGACATCAAAAACCTCTTCACTATCTCCAAATTATCAGATGGGGAAGAGGAAGAAGAAAACCCAAATAATAAAGGAGAACTGGAATTAAATTGTGACGATTGTAGCACATATAATGATGAAGTCTTGGAAGCATGGATACAAAATGAATCAAAGTTAACATCTTGGAGAGTTTATGGATTCCATTGAGTATTCATTATTCACAGTCATCCTGTCAAATCAACAGGGGATACAAAAACAATACCAGAAACAAAAATGAGGCATTTCACATATTAAACTACCTATATTTTTTGGAGTCAAAGATGTCAAGGGAAATATTTCAAAAATGGATAAAAATTTTAAAGAAGAGAAAGTAAGGATGGAAAAATTATCTATACGTGCTAATTTGCAATTTTGCATGCTGGTGGAACACACATAAAACCAAGTTACTATGGATTTCCTTGTCTTTCAAATTTTGGTCAAAGGATGATATCTACAAGAGGAAGAGGAATATCCCAACATCCCAAAGTATCAAGGAACCATAACCCCGGATGATCAATTTTATACTGGTGTAACCACATGGATAAAAGACAAGGAATATAACCATTCTCTCTACATACAATTGTTTTATTGGACACTAACACCAGTGGTACAAACTTGGTATATAAATCAGGAGAGAAGAGCAGAAACTAGAGACTAGGAAGAATTCCAACATGACTTTATACATACATTTTCCTCTTGGAATGAAGACAAGCACATTTTTACTACACTAAGGAAAATTAAGGAAATTATCTTCACCCAAGTTCTAGAAAACACCTACCCTCAATAGCCAACAAGTCCACCACTTAAAACCCAAGGAATATGGAAACTAATTGAATGAATGGAATGATCCACAAAGCCAATATGCAATCAATGTTGTGCTATACAAAAGGAGGAAGATGAATCAGATGCAAAACTAGAAATCAAGGTGAACGAAGGAGAGAGGGAAATAAAATTAAAGCGATAATAGAAAGCACAATAATATAAACATCCTATCCAATTAAAAGAAGAAAACATAGCTCAGGAAGGAAACCCCAAATTAGCTAATGTTGGAGACTATTGGCATGGCTCACTAGTAGCATCAGTTACTAAATTATTAACAGTGTATCAAGAAATTTTCCACACACATTTTTCAAAAATGAAAATCATAAATCTAGAAGCAAGGGTAATGAATATTTAGTTAAAAGAATGCACCAAACCTCATTAGAAAAGGCCTTATAGCCTTAACCCCAACATGAAGAAAAATGTCAAGATAGAAATAGATAGGATGTTAGTAGTAGGCATTATTAAACCAGAAGAAAACTCTAAATGGATCAACCCAATGGTGGTATAGAATAAGAAGATTGGAGAAATCCAAATATGTGTGGACTTTCAGGAACTTAATAAAGAATTCATTCATGACCCCTTTTCTACCCCATTTACCAAAGAAATACTAGAATCCATAGCCGATAGAGAAATTTTTTCATTCATTGATGGGTTTTTTGAATACAATCATGTTTAGATTTGGGAGGACCAACCCAAAACAACATTTGCTATAGAATGGGGATCATTTATGTATATTTTCATTGAGATGGCAATTGATTATCTTAATAAAATGGAGGGGGGAAACTCCTTAAATAATAAATTACAAATGATGTTTCTAAATTAGAAACAATCATGAACTAAACCAATAAATAGAAAGTTACTAAAAAATAATTGAAAGCAATCTAGGATAATTGAAAGTAAAATAAAAGAAAAAGATGACCATTAAATATAACAATATTACTTTCATACCATCCCTTAATGGTCATTCTACTAACTACACCAATTTTACCCCTAAATTTTATAAGTTTATCTGAACTTAGGGACTTAGTAAGAATGTCTGAGTATAATCCCGAGTTTTAACATACTGCAACATTACTCATCGACTTTCAACAAGTTGTCAGATGAAGTGACAATGAAGCTCAACATGTTTGGTGTGATCATGGACGACTAGATTTTTGGCAAGCTTTAGCACCCCTTGGTTGTCGTAAAACAAGGGTGAAGGCCTTGCCTAAGAAATTTTCATGTCTAAAAAAGCATCCTTTGTAGCCATATTGCCTCACATGTTGTCTTCACTGTTCCTCAATACTTTTCTCCTGACGAGGAAAGAGCTGCTACTTGCTACTTCTTACTGGTCCATGTGACTGCACCCATACTAAGACTAAAACATATCCAAAAATAGACTTCCTACGTCTACATAACCTTCCCAATCTAAATCTATAAAACCAACCAGCTTAGGATCTTTGCTTTTGCTATACAAAATTCCAAATTCAGGTGGGCCTTTCACATATCTCTGCACTTGCTTCGTTGCAACCCAATGTTCAGCCTTAGGGATAGTCATGAAATGAGCTGTGTAGCTCACAACATAACTTAGATTGGGTCTAATGGTTGTAAGATAGATGAGGTTGCTAACTAGTTGCTTTAAAGCTATCTCATTAATCACTAGTGAGTCAGATTTGGCTAAAAGTTTCAGCCCTTTCTCCATGGAAGTACATGAGATTTTGCAATTTTGAATTTTGAATTTTTCTAACAAACTCTTGACATATTTAAACTAAGAAATGGAAATATTGTCACCTGTTAGCCAAACTACTACACTAAGACAATAGTGTAGAAGATCCAAATCTGTCATATCAAATTCTTTTCACAAATTCAAATTGATTTGCTCAAGAAAATGTACCCCACTGCCAGTAATGATAATATCATCCATATAGATGACAAGAAGAATGATATCACTCTTAGTGCTCTTGACATATAAATTGGCATCTAAGGGACTCCTAAAAATCCTCTAGTACCAAATACTTGTCAATCTTCAGGTACAATGCCTTGGGAGCCTTCAACAACTAGCATAACTAGTGCTCTTTTCCTGCAACATTGAAACCAAGAGTTGGCATCATGTTGACCTCTTCCTCCAAATCTCCATTGAGGAAGGCACTCTTCACATCCATTTTATAAACCTTCCAGCCAAATTATGTTGCAATGGCTATGACAAGTCAGATGGTGCTCATTTTTCTATGGGTGAAAAGGTCTCCTCATAGTCAATGCCCTCTCTTTGTGAGAACCCCTTAGTCACCAATAGAGCTTTGTATTTATCAAATATTCCATAAAATTTGTATTTCACTTTTTAGATCCATTTATAGCCAATGGGTTTCTTCTATGGTGGAAGATCTGATAGAACCCAAGCATTTTTCTTTAAAAGACTATGATGCTCAGATTCCATATCCTTTTCCCATTGAGGTTTACCTTTTGCCTCTAAATAGTCTTGGGACTCATTTAAACATTATGAATGTTGGCCATAAGAGAAAAAATAATTGTATTCTTATTTTTCTTTCCTCTAGAAGATCTACCCTCATCAAGTTCATCATCATGAACATCACCAATGAGCTTCTCCCACCACTTAGGCCAAAGAGTATATGCATCTTCTTCCAAATTGGGATGATCATCATCATGACTTGGGCTACATGCAATGAAATAATTTGGATGTTTATATAGTTTGTCTTGAGGGAAATATATTGGTATAGAGTCATGCCTAGGAGATTCCACTTTCCTTGGAGATTCCTTCCACATGTTTAGAATCATTAGAATCCCTCATATCAAGTGGAGCTAATGGAAGCCTAACACCCAAACCCTTAGTCTTCAGAGGTTGATCCTCAAGACTCTTTATGGGGTAAGAGATGAAAGGGACAATTTTCTTTTAAAAAAAAATCCCTACAAAATGTTAGATGACCAGTGTCGACATCAATCAACCTATAGGCCTTATAATTGTCATGTATGTTGTAAGCATCAACTTCTAGATTTGTGAATCCAACTTGGTCCTCTTTGCATCTAGAATCCAAACATATGTAATAGAAACAAAAATTTTGAGATGGTTGTTTCTTGGTTTCCTCCCAAACCATGCTTCCTCTAGGGCCATCTTCTTGATAGCCTGTGTGGGAGACCAATTAAAAAGGTAAAAAATACTATACACTAGGCCTCAACACAAAATTTCATTGGAACATTTCTATTCTTTAGCATACAACGGGCCATTTCTGTAATAGTATGGTTTCTTCACTCAACAACTCCATTTTGCTTAAGAGTATAGGGTGTGGTAAGTTGATTCTTGATGTTGTGTTTAGCACATAATTTATTCAATTGGATGGAATAAAACTCGTGAACCCCCATTATATGTCCTAAGTGTTGGAATATGTGCCTCAATCCTTACTAACATGGAACTCCTGAAGGGAAAAGTCCCTGTGACATTGTTCATGTCTGGGCGACTAATAGTTCTGAAGTTCTTGAAATGATCCTATCGCTATGATAGGGTTGAAATCTTGCCGAAAAAGTCTATCATTGTGACTTTGTGCTTTTGGCATGACCTTTTGGCGAATGGATTTCTTTGAGCAACAGTGTGATCTTATCAGGCTAACTCGGGTGTCGGGGAGAGGTCCCAGCGATTGATGTGTGTCTCATCGATAGCTTAAAGCTATCGAGGTAACACAGAGGTTGCGGGGAGATGTCTCAATGATGCAGCTTGGTCACACCATCAGGAGTTCTTCATGGTGACAAAAGACTTCGTTGGGAAGTCCTAGTGACTTGGTTAGGTCATGCCGATGGGAGATGTCACATGGTCTTTGCGGTGACAAAAGACTTCGGTGAGAAGTCTTGGCGAAAGTCTTGAGTCTTGTCGATAGTAAGTCTTCGGTAAGACTTAGGGAGCTCAGAGAAAGGTCATGGCGATAGACACGAGTCTTGGCGACAATGTGACTTTCGGTGGAAGCTTTGTTTCGGTATGACGTCTCACCGAAACCGTGGGGTCTTGCTGATAGGTGAAAGGCTTCGGAGTAACATAAGGTTGTCAGAAGAAAGTCTTGGTGAGATCGGTATGTCTTGTCGATGCAATGTTTGATTGCTGTGACTTGTGCATTTGATATGAGTCTCACCGATAAGGGAAACCTTTTCTGATAAGAAGAAAATGGACATTGATGGTTTTGGTATAACTTCTTTGTTGTCTTGTCGACTGCTAGAGACTTAAAGTCGATATCGATAGAGAAACTTTGTGGCATCGGGGAGACACTGTGAGTGTCTCATTGATATGCCAACAAATTTGAACGTCATTGACCATGAGACCATCCTATGTGGCATCCTGCTAGACCATTCAAAGGAAGCGGTTGTCAAACTGATGACGGTTGGATTTTTTGTAACTATTGCGATGCTGGAACTGAACAACTTGCAGGGAAAAATCTGAAATAGCATGGAAACTTTCTTCAATGTATTTCTGGCAGATAAGGATGCATAGAAGACAAAATCAGAATGTGAAATAAAAGTAGATCGATTCTGATTTGAGAGGAGGATGAGTTTATCGAATAGGTTGAGAGCTTTTCTGAGAGAGTTTGAATAGTGAATGTTGTAGCTACTATGAAATATCAGAGAGTTGTATTTCTGATTGTATGTAATTTTTGTTACTGTAATACAAAGAGATTCAACTTGGTGTGGTGGGTTTTTCCCCATAAGGGTTTCCCACGTAAATCTGTTGTTCATTGTCTTTGAGTATTTTCTCTATTTCTATAAATCAATGATGTGTGTCTTAATTAGATTGTAATTTGAAAAATTAAAAGCCTTGCATTGCATTTTTCCCTATGGATTTGATATTGGCAAAGTGTTTTGCACACCTTTGCTTTCCTTACAAGTGGTATCAGAGCTTGGCTAGTTGTGTTGTCCTTGTGAGTGGGTTGGGTTTTTTGTGTCAATCCTTTTCCAGTGGGATTTTTGTAGAGTTCTATTAATTTGATTACAGATTAAGATGGAAAGCACATCGGGAAGGATAGAAATAGAGAAATTCAATGGTAGCAATTTTGAGCCATGGAAACTCAAAATGGAAGATATGTTAGTTGATCGAGATCTTTGGACTGCTATGTATGGAACAATGCCTCAAGGCATGAAGGAAGAGGATTGGGACCTAGCAGATAGAAATTCTAAGGGGCTGATAAGGCTCTGTTTGGCAGACTCTGTTCTTTTGAACGTGCATGAAGAAAAGACTGCCTCTTCCTTGTGGAAAAGATTAGCATCCATTTATCAGGGCAAGTCCTTGGTGAACAAGCTATTCTTGAGGAAGAAGTTGTACTCTTTGATAATGCAAGAAAGAGGGTCTATTGCTAATCACTTAAATGCTTGCAACATGCTGATTGCTTAGCTAACATCTGTTGGTGTGAAGATTGAAGATGAAGATCGTTGCATGTTGTTGCTATGTTCTCTGCCTGATTCTTGGGATCATTTGGTGATGGCTATAGGGAGTACAACATCCACATTCAAGATGGAAGATGTTGTTGCTTCTCTATTGTCAGAAGAAATGAGAAGAAAATCTTCTGAGATGGCAAAGGAGGCTCTAGCTATCAGAGGTAGACCAAAGGAGAAAGGCAAGAAGAAGGACAAGAAGTCCAGATCGAAATCAGAAGGGAGATCAAAGTCTCCTAGCAAGAAGTCCAAGGTGAAATGCTAGAATTGTGGGCAACCTGGTCATGTCCGAAGGGATTGCAAAGAGGAGAAAAAGAAGAAGAAGAATTCTTCTGGAAATGATTCTTCTCAGAGTGATGTAGATGCCTTCATTATAGCTTTGGCTACATGGGCATCTGGTGATGTCTGGCTGATTGATTCTGGAGCATCTTTCCACATGACATCTCATAGAGATTGGTTCACGAAGTATGAAAAATACAATGGTGGAAAGGTGTACTTGGCAAGTGATTCATCTTTGGAAATTGTTGGTCGTGGAAGAGTCAGAATTCAATTCCCTGATGGAAGAGTGAAGGGAATCAATGATGTGATGCATATACCAGGTCTGGCTTGTAATTTACTTTCTGTAAATAAGCTAAATGGTATCAGAGTGCATGTCATGTTCTCTAGAAATGGCTACAAGATGACTACAGGCTCTATGGTGTTGGCTAGGGGTGCTCAAATTGGTACCTTGTACAAGCTGGATGCACAAGCTGTTCAATGCAATAGTGTCTCTGCAAAGTCACTTAAGGCTGCTCATGGAGAAAAGAAGGAAAACGTTCCTGATGGAGTAAATGCCATGGAGGTTAAACTTCCAGCAGAAAAGACTATGCTTTGGAATCATAGGCTTGGCCACATTGGTGAAAAAGGTTTAAAAACCTTGAAAAATAAAAACCTAGTAGAAGGGCTTGATGATTGTAACCTTGAGTTCAAATTTTGTGAACATTGCATATATGGTAAACAACACCGTGTTTCTTTTTATTCCAGTCCTCACAAATCTTCTGGTTTGCTTGATTATATACATTATGATGTGTTTGGTCTAGTGAATGTTTCTTCTCTTTCTAAATCAAGATACTATGTGTCATTTATTGATGATTATTTAAGAACATTTGTATATTTTCTAAAAAGTAAATCAAAAGTGTTTAGTCAGTTTAAGGAATTTAAAAACCTTGTAGAGAATCAGCCTAGTAGAAAAATAAAATGCTTGAGGACTGACAATGGCAGTGAGTTTTGTTCAGATGAATTCGAAAGGTACTGTACAGATCATGGGATTAAAAGACATAAGACTACACCTTATACTCCACAACAAAATGGAGTTGTTGAAAGGTTCAACAGGATAGTAATGGAAAGAGTACGAAGTATGCTAAGCAGTGATGGCTTGGAGGAGAATTTCTTGGTTGAAGCAGTCTCTACAACATGTTACTTGGTAAACCACTCTCCTAACTCTGCTCTTGTTGAGAAGACGCCTTTGGAAGCATGGTTTGGAAAGAAGCCCTCTCTGAGACATATTCGTTTCTTTGGCTGTGAGGCATATGCATATGTGCCATTTGAAAAAAGATCTAAGTTGGAAAACAAAGCTGTGAAGTGTATTTTTATTGGCTATAGCACTGGAATAAAAGGATACAAACTTTGGAATCCTGAGACTAAGAAGGTTTTGTACATCTGAAGTGTTATCTTTCCTGAGCTGAAATATTCTACATTGGATCTGTAGTTAGAGAAGAAATCAAAAAATGAAAAGGATGTAGCAGGAATTCCTTCGACACTAGATAAAGAGGAATTGAAACATCAAAATGTACCTGATACTGAGGAGAGCTCAAGTAGTTTTGAAAGTTCTGATGAAGATGAAGAACCACCTCAGCCTCAGCCTGTGAGGAGGTCAACTCGTGAGAGAAAGCAACCTGAAAGGTATTGGTTTTGTTTAATTGAGTCTACATGTGCCTATTCTTTAATTTCTAGAATTGATGAACCTAGGATTGTGAAAGAGGCATTTAAAATGTCTGATTCAAACTCTTGGTTGTAAGCCATGAATGAAGAAATGGCATCATTAGAAAAGAATGATACCTAGAGTTTGGTTCCATTACCTAGAAAGGCAGAAAATCTATAGGTTGCAAATGGATATTCAAAAATAAAATAGGTCTAGATGGCAGTGTAGAAAAATATAAAGCGAGGTTGGTTGCAAAAGGTTATTCCCAGGTAGAGGGAATTGACTATGGAGAAATCTTTTCTCCTGTAGCTAAGTTGACATCTATTAGATTTCTTTTGTCACTTGCCTCAGCATATGATTTAGAGATTGAACAGATCGATGTGAAAACAATGTTTCTTCATGGTGATCTTGAAGAAGAAATTTATATGTCCCAGCCGGAGCACTTCATGGAAAAAGGTAGAGAAAGACTAGTATGCAAGTTAAAGAAATCTCTGTATGGTTTAAAACAGTCCCCTAGAATGTGGTACCAAAAGTTTGACACTTTTGTCTTGTCATTGGGATTTGTAAGATCAAAATGTGATCATTGTGTTTATTACAAAGCTGAAAGTGATCAAATTCTTATTATTGCTCTATATGTTGATTATAAGTTGTTTATAGGCAATAGTAAGCTAATGAATTCTGATCTTAAGTCCCAGTTGTCTGCAAAGTTTGAAATGAAAGATCTTGGTACAGCAGGGTATATTCTGGGAATGGAAATAACCAGGGACAGAAAGAATAGAAAACTTTGGCTTAGTCAGAGTAAGTATATTATGACTGTTCTAGAGAGATTTTGTATGACTGAGTGCAAACAGCTAGTTGTTCTAGTTACACAGGGAACAAAGCTATCTGTTGAGGATTGTCCAAAATCTTCTTCTAAGATGGAGGACATGACCAGTGTGCCTTATGCAAGTGCAGTTGGAAGTCTTATGTATGCAATGGTCTATACAAGGCCAGACATTGCCCAAGCAGTGGGAGTTATTAGTCAGTTTATGGAAAATCCTGGAAGAACACATTGGGATGCTGTGAAGAGAGTGTTTAGATATCTGAAGGGCACTTCAGACTATGCTTTGTGTTACCATGGTAACTTGGTTAAATCACAAAGAAATATCAGTATTCGAGCTTATGTGGACTCTGATTGGGCAGGGGACATTGACAGCAGAAGATCCACCAATGGATATATTTTCATGATGAATGGTGGTGCAGTGAGTTGGATGAGCAAGCGGTAGGTTGTAGTTGCTTTGTCTACTACAGAGGCAGAATACATGGCAGCCACACATGCCTATAAAGAAGCAATCTAGTTAAAACATTTTTGTTCTAACATTGGCTTTGATGCAGAAAAGATTACTATCTATTGTGACAGCCAAAGTGCTATATGTTTGGCAAAGAATCCTACTTTCCATACCATGACGAAACATATAGATGTACAGTATCATTTTGTACGAGATATGGTGGAGGATTACAAGGTCTCCTTGGAGAAAGTGGATACTCTGGAGAATGTTGCAGATGCATTGATGAAGCATGTGAGCACAGACAAGTTCAGGTGGTGTGCCAGTTCGATGGGCCTCTTGGCCCATGTTTTTCAGTAGTTTGTTTATGCTCTGGAGGTGTCAATAAGATCTTTGTCAAGTGGGATCTTGTTGGAATATGTGCCTCAATCCTTACAGACATGGAACTCCTAAAGAGAAAAGTCACTGTGACATTGTTCATGTCTGGGCGACTAACAATTCTGAAGCTCTTGAAATGATCCTATCACTGTGACAGGGTTGAAGTCTTGCCGACAAAGTCTATCGATGTGACTTTGTGCTTTCGACATGACCTTTTGGTGATTGGATTTCTTCAGGCGACAGTGTGATTTTATCAAGCTAACTCGGGTGTTGGGGAGAGGTCCAACGATTGGTGTGTGTCTCACCGATAGCTTAAAGCTATCGGGGTAACACAGAGGTCGCGGGGAGATGTCTCAACGATGCAGCTTGGTCACACCGTCGGGAGTTCTTCGTGGTGACAAAAGACTTCACTGGGAAGTCCTGGTGACTTGGTTAGGTCACACCAACAGGAGATGTCACATGGTGTTCGCAATGAAAAAAGACTTCGTTGAGAAGTCTTGGCGAAAGTCTTGAGTCTTGCCAACAGTAAGTCTTCGGTAAGACTTAGGGAGCTTGGAGAAAGGTCATGGCAATAGACATGAGTCTTGGCGACAGGGTGACTTTCGGTGGAAGTTTTGTTTCGGTATGACGTCTCACCAAAACCGTGGGGTCTTGCCGATAGGTGAAAGGCTTCAGAGTAACATAAGGTTGTCGGCAGAAAGTCTTGGCGAGATCGGTATGTCTTGCCGATGGAATGTCTGATCATTGTGACTTGTACATTCAATATGAGTCTCGCCGATAAGGGAAACCTTTGCCGATAGGAACAAAATGGACATCGATGGTTTCAGTATAACTTCTTTGTTGTCTTGCCAACTGCTAGAGACTTAAAGCTGATATCGATAGAGAAACTTTGTGGCATTAGGGAGACACTGTGAGTGTCTCACCAATATGCCAACAAAGTTGAATGCCGTTGACCGTAAGACCATCCTGTGTGGCATCCTGCTGGACCATTCAGAGGAAGTGGTTGTCAAACTAATGACGGTTGGATTTTTTGTAACTGTTGCGATGCTAGAACTGAACAACTTGTAGAGAAAAATCTAAAACAACATGGAAACTTTCTTTGATGGAGTTCTGGCAGATAAGGATGCATAGAAGAAAAAATCAGAATGTGAAATAAAAGTAGATCGATTCTGATTTGAGAGGAGGATGAGTTTATCGAATAGGTTGAGAGCTTTTCTGAGAGAGTTTGAACAGTGAATGTTGTAGCTACTATGAATTATCAGAGAGTTGTATTTCTGATTGTATGTAATTGTTGTTACTATAATACAAAGAGATACAACTTGGTGTGGTGGGTTTTTTCCCATAAGGGTTTCCCATGTAAACCTGTTGTTCATTGTCTAGTTGAGTATTTGCTCTATTTCTGTAAATCAATGATGTGTGTCTTAATTAGACTGTAATTTGAAAAATTAAAAGACCTGCATTGCATTCTTCCTTGTGGATTTGACATTAGGAAAGTGTTTATGCACCTCTGCTTTCCTTACACTAAGAGTTATGATTTGACATCCCAAATCTTTTTCAACTAATACACTTTAAACTTTTGGAATTCATTAAACACTTTTGAGTTTTCTTTGAGGAAATACACCCACATTTTCCTATTGAATCCATCAAAAAATAACAAAAAATACCTAGCACTAATGACCAATGTAGTATTCAATGGTTTAAAAACATTTGCATGAACCAACAGGAGAACCTTGGATGCTCTCTAAGATTGACCATTTGTAAACTGAGTGTGATGTTTCTTCCCTACCTAGCAATCTCCACATACTCCATGTGTCTTCTATTGAATCTCAAGTAAGCCTTTGACCAAATTCTCTTGAGTGAGTTGAGGGAGGTAGGCTATGTTGAGATGCTCATATTTTTGATGCCAAAGAGTGTTGATGGATGAGTTGTTTGCAGCCATTGCATGCTCCTGAGACTCTCCAATATCAACCAGCTGATACAAACCATGATCTTTGAGTCCTACTGTAACATTTTTCTTGGAATCCTTATAAAAAATGTGACACTAATGTGAACTAAAGATGATGTCCAACTTTGAATAGTGTCGTATAATCTAACTCACTGAGAGCAGATTGAGCTCAATGCCTAGAAAATAGTATACATTGAGAAATATGAGATTTCCCCCATCAGATGTAATCTACACATCACATTTTCCAACAATTGTATACTCTTAACCACCTTCAAAGATGATGGAATCAGAGCAAGCCTTATACTCCGTGAACCAAACTCTCATGTGTGTAGAATACCAAGATGCTCCAAAATCAATATACCATGTAGAATACTTGACATGATCTGCTACTCTTTTGGCCTTATAACATATTTTTAAGGAAGAATGCTCTCCCCTTGTCTGAGGTTTCATGTAGATCCTTAATGTGTTTCTAGATCTCTACAACAAACTTGTCATATGGTATTTTTGGAAGTATCTCATTGGTGACTAATAATTTGAGAAGCATAACTGTCTCATGATTACTTCCATCATATTTGTCCCGGTCCTTTCCCATAGTTGTGGGATGTGCTTTTGTATCTAGACACCAGTACTTGAAAATGGTGAGCATCCTTTGTTTCTAGGTATTGTCATTTTTATTGTTGAATCATTGGCTACTTTCCAACATGTTGTTGGTCAAAGATGCCATCCCTCTCATTTTTCAAAGGGACAAAAATGATTAAATTCAGACCGTAAAAAATCTACTTTTTTAGTCAAAACCTAGGTGATCAATTGGCATGAATCCGGAGGCAATCTGCTGGCACAAATCCCACTTTTTTAATAAAAATTAAAAATTAGAGGCTAGGAATACATGACTTTTTCCAAAAATTGAGAAAAAATGATTATCATAAAAATTCTTCAAGGAAGAACCCACAATTTTATTAGCAAAAATTGCCAAAAAACTCTGGAAAATTTTGGCAGAATCAAATTGCCCAGTCATAGCAATTGAAACCCTTGATTTTTAGGTCACAATTTTAACTTTTGTGTCGTGTGCAAAAAGCTTAGCGAAAATTTGCAACATTAAAAAAATGTAGAAATTGCATGCTGAAACCCATGATTTTTCAGGCTCAGACGTGGTGGAAGAAATCACCCACAAACTCAGAGGAATCACCCAAAAAGGTGCTCAGAGACTAAACAAATTGCGATTTTAGCAAAAAGCTATAAAAAAAAAATTCACAATTTTATTGCTAGTTGCAATTTTTGAAGAACCCATTATTAGAAATGCTTAGAAAATGTTGATGTCGTTTTTCCAGTAGAAGTTGTAATTTTCTCTAGAAAACCCTCATGATTTTCAAACAATAAAAACATGCAAATTTTTCAAAAAAATAAATTTGCAATTTTTAGCACAAAACCCTTATGATTTTTATTAAATATAGACAAAAGCTACTCAAAATAATTTCAAATTTTTTTAAGTAAAAACCATGAATTTAACTGCACAAAAAACCAAAAAACCTTTCCTCGATACCATGAGATTGTAATTGGTTATCTTATTTAAACGAAGGAGAGGAAAACTCCTTAAATAATAAATTACAAACTATGTTTCTAAATCTAAAATAAGTTTAACTAAAACAATAAACATAAAGTTACTAAAAACTAACTAAAATCAATCTAAGCTATCTAAAGGTAAACTAAATGACTAAGATGACCATTAAATATAACAATATTACTTTAATAGTCATGCCCTATGGCCTGAAGAATGCACCAATTGTTTTTAGTAAGATCATGGTAAATACATTCAAAGAATTTGTACATGATTTCTTATAAGTTTACCTAGACGATTTGACCATATGTTGGTTAGTCTACAATCACATTCAGGCCCTTCGAACTATGTTGGAAAAATGCAAGAATATGTAAATTTCATTGTCTTAAGAATTGCATTTTTACGATACCTTTTGGCACACTACTAGGCCACATTATATGTAAAGAAGGATTAATGATTAATCTGATGAAAGTAGCTATAATCCTAACACTACCTCCACCCAAAACATCACCAAAGTTTAAAACATTCTTAGGCTACACTGGATACCATCGTAAATTTATCAAAGGATATGCCAATATAGCTGCCCCCCTAGAAGAACTTCTCAAAAAATAGACCAAAAAAAAAGTCACATGGATGAAGCAATGCCAACAATATTTTGATATACTCAAGTAGAAAATATCTGAAGCACCCATTTGCTTGTTTCTTGACTAATCAATTCCCTTTCATGTTCATGTAGACGCATCTAGAATAGCTATAGGTGCAATACTAGCCCAACCTAGAGAAAATAATGATCACTTAGTAGCATTCGCCAATAGGAAGTAATGCAAAGAAGAAAGAAACTATACCAATACTAAACAAGAAGCCTCAACAATGGTCTATGCACTCCACAAATTCTGACACTATCTATTATCTACCCCATTTTACATTCTACACCGATCACGAGCCACTGAATTTTCTCCTAAAAAAAATGATACAAGGTTGTTTAATTTTACTATAATGGTCAAACTAGGGAAACATAATCAAGGACCAAACTACTTATCCAAGATTGATATAGGAGAGGAACCCAACAAAGTTAACGAGGAGGACCTACCTATCACATAATTTTTTCGGATCACAACAATACCAAAGGAATTACACGATGTTGCTAAATTACTTTCTACTAAAACATAACCTCTTGATATGAATGCCCATGACAGACAACTATTGTTGAGAAAATCATTACCATTTACCCTGATTGAAGGAATCCTATATAAGAAAGTAAAATATGATGTACTCCAAAGATTGTTCTATGAGCACGAAAGGAAGTAGATCCTCAAAGAATCACATGAGGGGATAGCAGGTGGACATAACTATGGGGACGCTATAGCTCAAAAACATTTGTTATCCCGATTATGGTGGTCCAATATATACAAGGACAACAAATAGTATGTCAAAGAATGTGATATTTTCCAATGATCTGGACACCCCACAACATGCGATGAAATACCTCTCCAACAAGTCTTAGCACAAAACCCCTTCAAAAAGTGGGCAATTGACTTTATTGGCCCTATTGACCCTCCAGTGAAATTATCTAAAATAAGATTCATCATTACTGAAGTTGACTACCTAACCAAGTGGGAAAAATCCAAACCAACCAAAGATTTTACTGCCTATACTACTACTAAATTCCTAAATCACAATATCATCCCTAGGTTTGGGTGTTCCTTAAGCATCAAAAATGACTAAGGTGAACACTTTCTCAATATATAAGAGTGAATTTGTACCCCTTATTCAAATTCCCCTTTTTCCCTTCTCCACTTTAGAAAACCATGTTTAGAGGCTTAATTACACCTAAGCCTACTACTTTCATTCCACTTGGTGCCTATTTTGAGTGTCAGTGGAGGAATTTCTATTGGGGATGTCTGTGCAAAGCGTAGATGTCTATGCGGTGCACTTACATCCTTGGAAAATTCTTGTGGCTGAACTTGCAAAGGTGTTACACTTCTCATTGAAGTCAAGTTGCAATGCCCTCTTCGGCCGACCAACCTGAATATGGTTGTTTTCTTCATCTCCTCTTCAAATTCTCTCCTTCTACATGCATTTCAACTTCTTCTAAGCTTTGAGATCAACTTCTTCACAATCTTGCACTCACTCCTAGCATTCCAAGCACTTCTAGTGGAACTTTGGCACTCCTTGGCAACAATAACTTCACTCCATCACTTCAGTAGAGAATGTTTGGGACCACACCATTGCAACAGAGGCCTGATTACTCTCATTCTCTCCTCCATTATCCTTGAGTGCTTTTGGTGGAGATGGTAAGCTTCCCATTCCTCTCCTCTATTACTTGGTTGAGTAAGCACACTTACTATTTTGTAGTGTTTTGGTGTTCTTCATTATATTAATTCCTTTATCATACTCACTTTATTGGTTGTTTGTGGAGGTGGAAACACCTAAACAGGGGTCTGACTGAGGCAGGCCCATATACAACCACCCAACATTTTCCTCCTCTTTGTGTGTAGGTGAACGTGATTTCAAGGAGCTAGCTGGTGAACAAGTTTCTTTGTGAGATCATCCTTGCCACCCTAACTCATGCATTTTTACTTTATCACATTAGAGAATATTTTGTTTACTTAATCACATTATTTTGGCCCTTTAGTAATAGTTAGTTGGGTCGTTATCTTTTCTTCTTAGGTTTGAACTTGTCTCTTTAGTTGTCTAGTTGTACGGATGCCAATGCAGTTGAGAGACACCAACGCATCATGTGGTCATCCCAAGACCACACTTTTTGCCTTGGGTAGAGAGCTTCCTGAGGCATAGCATTGAACCCAAAAATTCGCCCACCTAGCTCTTTTTTGAGTTTCAGGTCTATAGAGTATTTGAAGGGACTTACAGTCCTCATTATTCTCATCCTATATTTCTTAACACCGCATTAAGCTGAGGTAAGTTAGGGAAACCTTCTGCATCTTGGCCCTCTTTGACCTAGGGCCTTGCATGTGGTGGTCCCCCTCTCTTACATTTTTGGGGAACCCAACATGAACAATCTTGGTTCCATTTTGCGATACTAAAAGACCCTTTCCTTGTATCCTAGGAGAGTTGTAGGTGTGAGCATTGTGAGACATTTATCCTCGTAACCCAACTTATGACCCCTAGCATGTGTAATTGGAAGGTTCCAAAAGTATTGCATGATGAAACCATAGTTGGGTCACTGTCCTATCCTATCACCTTTTGGGGGGCTCTGTGAAAATACTGTCTAGTGTGTGTGATAGCTTTATTCTTGCACCAACCTATCCCCTATGTGCATCATGTGAATAGTGATAATGGTATCACCTTCACTTCACAAGAGGGTATGTGTAGGATCATCATGGAAAAAATAGGCCCTTAAGTGGCAAAAAAATTAGAAAAATTAGAGTTAGACAACTTGACGTAAAAATTTGAATAAGTTATCTATATTATTTCAAAAATATGTAAGAATATAATCTGTAGAAAATTGAATGTAGTTTCTAAACTACTAGGTTTGTTTAAAAAAGAAAGAAATCTATTTGGTGAAAATTTGAAATTTCAATGCAGTAGTACTTAAATTTCGGGAAAAAATAAGAAGTAGGTGTCTGTCTAACCACCTAACCACAATAAAATGATAATATTTTTTTATAATATTTTAGATATAATTAGAGGACTCATGTCCCGATGTGATGCATGTTTTTGTAATTTTTTCCAAGTAAATAATTAATTATGAATTTTTATTAAAACTTTTAAAAAATATAAAAACTTGTATGTCGACCACCTTAACTTGGTCAAAAATTCATGAAATTCAATTTTTCTTTTTAATCCTATAGTATGTGAATCATAGAATGTGACACATGTTTTGGATTAAAAAATATGATCTGTTTGAAAGTTATAGATTTTTTCAATCAGTCTATCAATCAAGACTTTACTCGTAATTTGAATAGAAAATGAATAATAACTACTTATTAAATTCAAAGTAAAACATAATTTATATTGGTGGAAAGCTAACAATCTCCTTTAAAAAACCTTTTCATTTCATCAAGTTTGGGTAAAAATAAAGTCATCAACCACATACCCATCATATTGCCACTTTTTGGCCCACCATGATCCTGCACATACCCAAGACCTACCGATGGGTTTCAATAAGGAGCCATTTCCTCTATACATTCTTGCACACATCAATGGGAATGTAATAGTTGGTGTTCTCATTGATCTGAAATCTCAAGTAAATATTATAACACAAAGATTATGCTTATCAATTTCTGACATGAAGATGGGTATGATGCACCTATGAGTACCATTCACACACATGATGGAATTTTTGTACCTCCCTTGGGTAGTATTGTCTTTTCGGTGTTGGTTGACCTAAGACTATGAAAATCTTGTTTGATATCAACCTTGAATATAAACTCTTCAGGGTAAAAATGGGTATCCCTTAGTTAGCGGCTATGAATTTCATACCCTCGATCATGCATAAATTCCAAAAGTTTATCCACAAGGGCTTAGTGCATGTAATACATGACACTGGTTATAGACCGCTAGTTGCTCATGGTAGCTATTCCTTGGATTGCTCTTGGCCTACGCTTGTGGGTTCTCTTCCACCTAGGAGGGACCTTCTATACTAAACTTATCAGCATTATTAGAGAGGGAATTTAACACCGAGAATGAGATACCCACCTTCACCTTATGTTATTTCACATAGGGCTTGCTAAAAAGCTAACAATGATGCCACTAAGGCATGTAAGAGAAAAGAAGAGAAGCAGTCTCAAGACCCTCCTTCTTCCTCTTCCACTAGTCATTTTGATGCTTCCTCTCACTCTGTTGTGATACCATCAAATTCCACCTTGTGTCCACGGGAGAATCTTATGGTACCCGCTAGGTGAGAGTCTATGCATCCTCCATTGGAACTTCCTATGTTACCTATGAAGCCTAGGCCCATTTGGTATAACAGGAAGAAAGTCCCCCATGGAGGGCCCTCTATGTCTCAGCCTTTGAGGTCTCCTACTGCTCATGCTCCTAAAGTAGCAAGTGGGAAGAGGCCCACTGCCGAGGACTTGAGCCAATTCCCCTCGTTGCTTCTCAACCTGATCCTCCTGCTCCCGTTTAGGAATTCGTTCCTCCACTGGAGAAAACTATAATTGACATTCCCATGGTTGAGTAGGAGTCTTCTGCTACTTCACAACCTCCAACCTCCAATTCAAAGAGTCATATAAATAGCCTTGCGCACAAGCGCAAGCACCAACAAAAGGCTCTCTTGGTTGAGCAAGCCACCTCGCAAAGGAAGGAGGAAGAAATGACTACCCTTGCTTCAGGGCCTCTTATTTCTCTTCAATTTAGTCCCACACTTCTTCTAGCTTTGACTATGAGTACGAATATGCCTAACCCCAAGGGGGTACAAGTGTTCATCACTCCTTCGTTGGAGCTTCCTTTGCTGATGTTTGTTCTAGATATCCAACCTTTCCCAAAACTTGTGGATATGACTAATACCTTGGTTATATCCACTATGTTTCTTTCCTCATCTTCCTTCACACCTCTAGCCTTGTCTATGGGGATTTCATCTCCTCTGACAAAGAAAAAGGTGGAGTGTGGTCCTTCTATTAGTGAAGGGCATAAGAGGAGCCCACCTTCTTCACAAGGTGGTCCTGTGCTGACTTGTTTTGTCTTCATGATGAAACTAGTCCCAGCCTCCCCTGAGTTCATCACTGCTCTTGAGCCATTCAGTGAGTCTCAACCATAGCCTGCCCTATCCACTGAAGTTAAACATGACACTCCTGTGGGGTACATGTTTAATTCTGTGGATGA
This sequence comes from Sequoia sempervirens, assembly GCA_007258455.2. Taxonomy (NCBI): domain Eukaryota; kingdom Viridiplantae; phylum Streptophyta; class Pinopsida; order Cupressales; family Cupressaceae; genus Sequoia; species Sequoia sempervirens. Next base: position 187,018,630 of record VDFB02373365.1, read on the forward strand.
AGTTCCGGCCTTGTCAGCAATCTTTGCAAAATCGCTAACCCTAGCTCCACAAGAGCTCAATGAAGAAGACCTTGCCGAGCCTGCTTCCTTGGCCCTTGTTATGGGAGGGACAAATGCTCCTCCTCTTAGCATCCCTTCACTACAGGCTCATCATCCTTCCCCCTATGATGATCTAGAGTGGGAAGTGGATGACCTCTCAGTCAATCAATGTTAGGAGGAGGCCTCTTCTTGATCTTGTGTGTGTGTGTTTTATGATGTATTCTCCCATGCTCGTGCTATGTGTCCCTAGATGACCCTTGTCAACCCTATTGGTGCTTGGATACAAGCATGGTTTTTGTGTTGTAAACCTTCTTCTATTTGTATAATCATTCTTCCATGTTTGTGCTTGAATTTTAATAAATTGGGGATGATGCAAAGCATTTGGGGCATTTAGGCTTCCCTTCCATGTTGACCCACTTTGTTATTTTTACTTTGTTTTTCATGCATTCTTCCTGAGCTGGTTTGGGTTTGATGATCTTTCGCTTTGCACTGCAATTACCTATTATTTATATGAGCATGGACAGATTTGACCCCGCTAAACTAGATCCCCCTATGCTCTTTATTTGTGTTTTTCTCCTTTTGTTTCTCTTTATCTTTCTCTCTTCTTTACTTGAGTTGTCCCTCTCATGTGTGACAATGTCCTACTCCAACATTTTGATTTTCAAAAATTGCATTTGTTGCTAATGAATATTTTCTAAAAAATCTTCGCAAACCTTTCTTCAAAATTGAATTCTCAACTTGGAACCCTAACATAACATGTTTCCTTCATCACAGGTTCATAAACAAAGGACTTGAAAACCTTCCTCTAAAGTGAGAAAAACTTTGACCTTCCCCTCGCATGGGGGAATATCCTTCATTTCAAATTCCTTGATGAAGTGAACATATTTCAAAAGGATCCCTTGATGATGTATCGATTCAAGAAAGAAAAAATCTACTTTCAAACTGTGCATCCCTTGATTGGACCCCCTCTTCACAACAGGTTCCCAAGGGACCCTTTTGAAAGTTATCCAAATTGTCGACGGTTTGTGTGATTGTCTGCTTACTTGCATGCGTGGTCGCTTTCTAACTTTGCAGAGTCTGCTTTCCTAGGATTCCTCCATGTGAGAGATCTTAAGGGATGCCTCCCTATAGGTTAGAGAGCTTGTAGGGCACTTCTTTTGAGCTTCCTCCATGTGAGAGATCTTGGGGGTGGCTCTCTTGCAGGTCTGCGAGTCTATAGGGCGCTTTCTTGGGTTTCCTCCATGCGAGAGATCTTGGGGGTTACCTTCCCTATAGATCTTTGGGTTTGTAGGGATATTCCTTTTGTATCCTTCATGCGATAGATCTTAGGGGTTACCTTCCCTATAGGTCTACGTGTCTATAAGGTGGTTTCAAGTGGCTTCTTCCATGTGAAAGATCTTGGGGGATGCTCCTCGAGTATCCTCCATGCGAGTTCTTGGGGGACAACTTCCTTGCAGGTCTATGGGCCTATAAGACTCTTGCTTCGTGGGGATTCGTTCATGTGAGAGATCTTGGGGGTTTCCTCCTTGCAAGTTCATGGGCCTATAAGTCACTTTCTTTCTTCAGCTTCATAGTTCTGAGAAGCTATGAAGTCCTCTGCTTACCCTGTACCTTCAGATTCACCAAATTGTGGTTTGTTTCCTCAATGGTTTAGGTATACATTTCTAACCTTACTCTTTCCTTGATCTACTTAACTGAGAACTCATTAGTACTCGTGCTCACTAAAGTGGGGGAAAAATGTATAAGAGTGAATTTGCACCCCTTATGAAAATTTCCCTTTTTCCCTTCTCCACTTTAGAAAACCAAGTTCAGAGGCTGCTTTCATTCCACTTGGCACTTGTTTTGAGTGTCAATGGAGGAATTTTTGTTGGGGACACCCGCGTAGTGTGCAGATGTTTGCACGACATGCTTAAGTCCCTGTTAAATTCTTGCGGTTGAACATATAGAGGTGTTACACTTCTCATTGGAGGTCAAGTAGTAACGCCCTCTTCGGCCGACTGACACGATGGTGGTCATTTTCTTCATCTCCTCTTGAAATTATCTCCTTCTACATACATTTCAATTTCTTCCAAGATTTTGGATCAACTTCTTCACACTCTTGCACTCACTCCAAGCATTCCAAGCACTTCTAGCAACACTTTGGCACTCCTTGGCAGCAATAACTTGATTCTATCACTTCAATAGAGCAAGTTTGGGACCACACCATTGCAGCAAAGGCTTGAGTACTCTCATTCTCTCCTTCATTATCCTTAAGTTCTTTTGGTGGAGGTGGCAACCTTCCCATTCCTCTCCTCTATTACTTGGTTGAGTAAGCACACTTATTGTTTTGTAGTTATTTGGTGTTCTTCATTATATTACTTCCTTTATCATCCTCATTTTCTTGGCTATTCGTGGAGGTGGAAACACCTAAATAGAGGTATGACTAAGGTAGGCCACTATACAGCCACCCAACATTTTCCTCCTCTTTGTGTGTAGGTGAGCGTGCTTTCAAGGAGCTAGCTAGTGAATGAGTTTCTTTGTGAGATCATCCTTGCCACCCTAACTCTTACATTTTTACTTTATCACATTAGAGAGTATTTTGTTTGCTTAATCATGTTATTTTAGCCCTTTAATAGTAGTTAGCTGGGTTGTTAGCTTGTTTTCTTAGGTTCCACCTTGTCTCTTTAGTTGTTTGGTCATACGGATGTCAACACACTTGAGAGATGCTAGCGCGACGCACTATCATCCCAAGACTGAGCTTCCATCCTTGGGTAGAGAGCTTCCTGAGGCATAGCGTTGAACCCAAAAACTGTCTCACCTAGCCCTTTTCTGAGTTTCGAGTCTGTAGAGTAATCGATGGGCCTTATGGTCCTCATTATTCTCGTCCTACATTTCTTCACACTGCATTAAGCTGAGGTAAGTTATGGAAACCTTCTGCATCTTGGCCCTCCATGACCTGGGGCCTTGCACGTGGTGGTCGCCCTCTCTTACAATCAATAAGACTATAAAAGCGTTACTAGTGAACTTCATGATTACACATAACCAAAGCACCCCTTACCATCCACAAGTGAATGGGGCGAGTGAAGCATTGAATGAGATCCTAAAAAGCACTCTTACCAAAATGTGCAATGCAAATAGAACTGATTGGGATATTAAGATATCGACAATACTTTGGTATTATTGGACAACCTATAAAAGAGCCACATCACACACACCTTATATCTAGTCTATGGCATGGAAGCTATCTTATCAATTAATTTTATAATCAATAGCCATCGTACGACCCTCACCTTAAGGCTCGCTAAGGAAGAATTTTTCAAGCACAAGTTAGAAGAGTTGGGAAAATCATATGAAGAAAGACAGTTGGTCAAGTCACTCTTGTGGCTAAAATGTAGAAGACAAAAAGATTGGGATGATAGAAACCTAAGGAAAAAACACTTTCAGCTTGGAGATATTGTTCTATTATATGAAACCAAGTTCAAAAAGCAAGGAAAACTCAAAGTTCGTTGGTTAGGACCATACAAAATCAATGGCATTTTGGATTCCAGAGCAATAAGGTTAAAGAAATTGGATGCTACAATCCTACAATTTTATGTAAATGGAGCGAGACTAAAACATTACCATGAAGATTCTAAACAAATTTGATTTTAGGACAAGTCAAGGTTTTGTAGAGGGGATGGTGTTAGCTCGAAAATAGTGTACAAACATCGGTCTGGAGATATGTAATATCTAACTAGAAAGAAAATTTTGAAACATGAGTTCAAGAAGATAGAATGTACTCTAAGGATACTATCTAAGGGTCACGTCCCATATTGTAAATATAAGTATCTAGAAAGATCTATTCACCAGTAATAGATGGTAATAGAAAGTAATAAAGTAACATAGTATAGTTTAGAAGATTGACTATAACGGAGATATAAGGAATGTAATAAACGATTATTGATATAATGAATATAAAGAACTCCAAATTATGATCTACCTTGTGTGTATGCTATTTTATTCTGATTTACAACTAATCTTGGATTTGAAATACCTTCTTGTGTCGCCTCAATATGACCAACTCTAAGGTTATAGACTACAACTAGCAAAGATCTTTTGGGGTATAGAACTTGATTTGTATCCCTTAGATTTCTTGCTAACATTACCTGAGAACAAAGAGTGGATAGAGTAATGACTGCAAATGGCATCTCTTCCCTAGCTGAGTCTTAATAAAATATTAATTTTTTAAAATTATATCAATATAATATATATAATAATATTATATTAATAATGGGCGGGGGCCCTAGCTCGGTTGGCTAAGTATTTCCGTTGCGGCTCGGCTGGTCACGAGTTCTAGTCTCCCCCGTCCCGTGGTACTGGAGGGGGGGGGTCGTGCTACCCGATTCCAACAGTCTAATAAAAAAAATATATTTATTATATTAATAATAAATATTATCTATAAACTATATAATTATATTAATAATATAATATATTATATTATATTTAGTTGTACTATTTTAATTCAATCATATAAATAAAATTTTAATTTTTTAAATTATATCAGGGAAACATAATCAAGGACCAAACTACTTATCTAGGATTGATATAGGAGAGGAACCTAACAAAGTTAACGAGGACCTACCTAGCACATAATTTTTTTTGGATCACAACACTACTGAAGGAATTACACGATGTTGATAAATTACTTTCTACTGAAACATCCCCTTTGGATATGAATTCCCATGATAGACAAAATCACTGCCCTACACCCATCGATTCCAAAAATGAAACGCATCTAGTACAGAATTGGAATCGATTCGCCTGTGGGTACGCACTAGAAATGATTTTTCATTTTTGGAGGTGTCTCAAACACCAGGAAAACAATTCCAACCATTTCTAGGACTGACGTGATGTGCCCATGTCGATTCCATGCTCAGCTTGGTCAGCTTTGGTAAGAGGTCGCTCTGTTTGTTTCATAGATGGCCAAGTTGATTCTTTATTGCCTCTTGTCTTTTGTGTCCACAGGTTGCCATGAAATTAGATTGGATGCGAGAGGCGAAAGTTGTGTTATTCCCTCCCCACAACCATGTTGGTAAATTTGCCCTTTCATTCCCTGGACTGCATTCTATTATGATTATTTTAAAATAATAAAACTAAATATAATATATTATATTATTAAACACAATTATATATAGTCTATATATTATATTTATTATTAATATTAATATAATAATATTTTATTTATATATATAATCTAAAAAATTAATATTTTATTTATATGATTGAATTAAAATAGCACAACTAAATATAATATATTATACTATTAAATATAATTATATATAAATTAATTTGTATATTATTATATTATTATTATGTTATATAATTATTATATATTATACTATTATGAAATATGTATATATATATTATTTTTATATGTTTTCTTATGGAAATATCCATACCCCAAATTTTTTGTTGTACCTATGTACTTATTCTGATTCCGATTCTAATTCCAATTCGATAATTTAGGCCGAAAAGCCAAACAACAGATATTGTAGTGGAATAGCATGGCTAGGTCTGCTAAAAATAAAAAAGATTAAAATGAAAGACTACTGTCCAATGCATTTATGGGCAACATGCAGCCATGTCCAGTGAACTCCCAGCTAATGGTTGGGAGGACCACACAGCATCCTTTTTAAACAATTTTGGTTTATGTGGGTTGAATGAAAAGAGATGTACTAGATCCAAAAAACTTGATCATTGAACATTGCATGGCTTTGTTAGTGGTCTTTCACTAGTTTGACTGCATGAAGATAAAAGGTAGGGATCTTATCAAGTTGGATTAAGTTACTTTTGGTGATGTTTGGTCCATTTTGTTTTGCTTGTGATGTGCATGGATGCTTTGGAGGTCACTTTTTCTTCAAATAACCAGAACTTCCTTTGTTTAACGTTGTAGAATTCTTTGTAAGTTTCAAGGATCATATCTGAAGTTGATTATTCCATTTGGAACATTTCTGTCTTGTTCAATATTAGGACGCTGATTTTGTTTTTTACCTCACTCTTGAGAGAATTCTCTCTCTCTCTGTCTCACACACACATGGCTGAGCCCGTGCATGTGCAAGTATGCACACACACACATATAGGAAATGGAGAATTTTGTTTCTCTCCTCTCCTACTGGGAAATAATGCTCAATTTTTGCAGAAAGTTGTATCAATTCTGAAGAATCATTCAGAACCTGGGGGTTTGAATGAAAATACAATGCTCATAGTGATGGGAGATCATGGCCAGACCCTGAATAGAGATCATGGTGGAGGAACACATGAAGAGGTTAAACTTTGCCTTGGCACTAGACTCTTTAATGTTTGTTTTGTCTTTTCAAAAAGATTGTTTATAAAAACTAATTGGTTGTAATGTATTGATTGTGCCACAGGTAGAAACATCGATTTTTGCAATGAGCATGTCCACTCATGCAAAATCAATTCTGCAAATTTGGACACTTCAGATTGCAGTACACCTTTTGTAAGTTTTTGTTATCCCTCAAAAGAAATAATGCTCCTGATATGTTTTCTTGGTGCCTATACTATATCATTGTACTAAATTATAAACTCATTTCTTGTTAATAACTTATGATAAATCTTATGTTGATGGCTGGTATGAAGAAATAGCTAAGTAGGTAATCTTAACTCAAGATAAAAGAACAGAAACATTTTGAAGGTGACAGTGCCTGCAGTAATGAGCATGTGTGTGCATATGGTAAACTGTATTGTCAGTTTATACAATTAAAATCAAATTAATTAATTGATGAACAAGGTAAACTGTAAGCCTTATTTCCTGCAATGAGCAGGGGCATATGCTTGCAATTGGCTGGTGTGAGATGGTATGTTTAACTATTGCAGGAGTGATGTGTGTAATTGCCAACCATGACAGTGGTGTTACTTGCTTATGTGAGGAGTATCATGTCGATATAAATAAAGTGGCTTCTTCAGTACTGCCTGTACTCTGTTTTCTTTTGTACCAGATGTTTTCTCAAAATTATAGCATAAATGTTCATTTTGCTGGTTTGGGTATGGGTTTGGGGGTATGTGTATGTCAGTTCACCAATTTATTTTACCTGGGTTGGGCAGGTCTGGGTGTGGCTGTACAAAAAAATATATAATATATAAAAAATATAAAAAGGAGTCATAATTTACATAAAATATACAAAATTAAATACAGAACACAGCTGGTAATTGATAATTCAACAAAATATTAAAGATAAATCAAAGTGATTTACATATGTTCAAAATACAGCAATATTCATTTGTCAAACGTGCGACCGGACAGGTTAACTCAATACAAATCATCATATTGGTTATTGATCAAATGATTTAGGTTGAATAATGTACAAAAATACATTAACAAAAAGTAGTCATAATTACACAAAATATACAAAATTAAATACAAAACACAGCTGGTAATTGATAATTCAACAAAATATTAAAGATAAATCAAAATGATTTAGGGGAGAGGGCCCAATAGTCATGTGGGGTCCAATAGTCACGCACTCAATCGTGATTATAATACCCAATAGTTGTTTACATAATGTCCAATAGTTGTGATTTGACTACCCATAATTAAACAAAATGTATGCTTTTGATCTAAAAAGCAACCAATCATGTGATACCACATCAGCGCTCAACTACTCATGATGTAATGCACGAGTATTGGTCTCACTATTTTTTGGGGCCTTTTTGGACATCTTGACAAAAAACATGCTGCTGTGGCATCATATTTGATGATGTGGCCCTGAAACCTTAATTATAAGCAGAAAACTTGCCAAGTAAGCTGCTGTAAAAAATTGGGAGTGATTTGAAATTTCGACGTAGGATAATTAGAAGTGCGAAGTTAGGGTGCATGACTACTGGTCACTCTCCCCTATATATGTTCAAAATACAGCAATACTCATTTGTCAAATGTGCAACTGGACAGATTAACTCTATACAAATCATCATTTGGTCATTGGTCAAATAGTTTACGTTGTTTAATTTTTTGTTTTTTCCTTGGTCTGGGGGCAAGGTGGGTATGTTAAGGTTACAACCCCAGAACGTGGGTCCTGAGCCATACCCTGCATGTACCCAGGCCTTACCCAGACTGGGAGCCATACCTGGTAATGTAGCCATTAAAATGAGAAGGAACTATCCAAAATACTGTATATTAATGGTTTAGGTGGGTATGTTTAGGGTACAACCCCAGAATGTGGGTACTGAGCCATACCCTGCATATACCCAGGCCTTACCCAGACTGGGAGCCATAGCTGATAATACAGCCATTAAAATGAGAAGGAACTATCCAAAATACTGTATATTAATGATTTTAATTTGTGTTTTTTGTTATGATCCAGCAACCTCTGGTACCATTGTTATAACAGAAATCTGTTGTTATGGCTGGAAGAGAATTGCACCTAGTTCTGAAATTGCTAATTTAGGGCTGAAAGTTTTGATTATGATTGTGGAACTCTGCTCTTAACAAGAAATTGACCACTGTGCGTTTTGATATAAATGATCACATTGGAACTAAGAGAACTAACATCGTGTAGGCTTAAACAGAAGACTGTAATATGTTTTATAAATTATTTGAAAAATAAGATGGATGAACACAAGAATAATTGAAACCTCAAAATAAACTTCAGTTCCTAGAAAATTAATAATTTAGAACAGTACAGAGGATGACAAGGAGGTTTATTGAGAAGGTATGAGTGCCAATATAGGCAGCAATATGCTTTATTGTTTTAAACAAAATACCTAATTATTATTTTATATATCATTTGTGTTAAGATTTTTATTAATCAATTAGAAGTTAATAATTAATAGCAATTACGAAGAGTTGGAATTGTAAAGATTGGACTCGGGAGATATGATATGTCACTCTTGTTTTTGTACATGTATTTGAAATAATATATCATCTTATGTGTATCAGCAATTGCTTGTGTTTCCTATTGCTTGTAAGTTTATTTGCTGTATATATCTGCTGTTATGTTAAACATTTGAAGTGTTGTTTAAGAGCACCCTCAAACATAATTTATGTTATCAGTCCACTTCATGTCCAATCTAAGAAGTATGGATGCCACACTTGGCCAAGTATTTTCTCCTCCAGAGTATCCACCTACATCCATTCAAATAACTCCAAGTAATAATAGAATCTCAAGTATTTGATGAGCACACGGTTATACTGAGAGGGGATGAATCAGTATAACAATTTTTTTTTTTCTTTTTAAACTTAATTAATCATTTTAAGATTTAATCAAATTTAACACATTAAATCAAATAATAAGTAATACAATAACAACACAATTTACATGGAAATCTTTGTGGGAGAAAACCACGGAAAAAAATATTGCTTTTATTAATCTCTTTTTAACAAACTTTGTAGGCACCAGCCTACTAGAGGCACCAACCCCTCATTCACTTTGTGAGCACCAACCCACTAGAGGCACCAACTCCTCATTCAATTTGTGAGCACCAACCCACTAGAGGCATCAACCTCTCATTCAAATTGTCTTCACAACTTTTGCTATAACTCTCCTTTTCAATCTGCTATAAACTGATCATAAATCTACCATAAAATTGATTACAATCTCCTCACACAATCTGCCTTATAACTGATGTTTCATCATCCACTTATACTCCTCTTCAAATCTGTATGTTATCCCCTTTTAAAATTTTGCCTTCTATCTAATGATAATAATTCTTCTATAATTTCTTCATACAAATCTGCCTTGAATTTTATATATCTCTCTCATAAATCTACCTTGATCATATATATATATCTTCCTCATTAATTTCCCTGTGCTTGAATAATAGATCTTCACATAACACACTAATATATCCTTCACAAATCTGCTGGTTTAAATATGTAACGTAACTTATTTTCTCCACACTCCTCCACATTTCCTTATCACCTTTTTATATCTAAATATCCTTATGCCTCTTCATGAAGAGAGGCATCCCTTTGAATCGAGAGGACCTTTCAACCAACCATGACTATTACTAAATTTTGCCTCTTCAAAACTAATCGCAGTCTTTCCTTCTCACATAAGTAATCGCTGCTTTTTATATAATAAATATGACTGCCTTGTGTTAACTTTTGAATCGCTGCTCTAAAACATTATTTCCATTGCTGCTTTTGGATATATGAATTGCTGCCTTTTCAATGTATCATACCTATTAAAATATTAATCGCTGCTTTTTCAATGTATCATACTCATTCAAATATTAATCGCTGCCTTTTTAATTTTTGTTCTTTTCTTTATTTTGTTTTATATGATTCTGTTTCTGTTTTTTTTTTTTTTTCTTTTTTTTTTTTTTTGACTTTTGTTTGTCTTTTTCTTATGTGAATCACTTCTACTTAGAAATTATGAACAGATGCCTCTTCTCATTTCATATTTTCTTTCTATTTAGACAATTAAATGATGACTATTGATTTACTAAAAAAATATTAATGTAATTTTAAATATTAATGATCAATATATTTTAAAAACAATATTTTAATTCAAATCTCCTTCCAATGTAGCATCAAGACAATGAAGGTCGGTCTGTAATAAACATGTTATCTGTTCTTGCAAAAGAGTCTGTCCTTTGATGTCAATGACAATTTTCTAACAGTACTAAAGTCATTGTAATGTATTCTTCCTTCATGCTGGATGGGAGATTGTTCTTACTTTGAATTCAAGATTCCTGGACTTGATTGTGTATAAATTTTTGCATCAACATTTCGGATCACACTCTGTGATCCATCATCAGGATGAAATGAGAACATAAGGAGAAGAATGATAAGATGCAGACCAAGGAAGGCCTAAAAAGTAAGATGCAAAAATTTATACACAATCGAATTCAGAAATCTTGAATTCAAATACAATATGGATTGTGGAAATCTGATATCATTAATTGTTTTTACTTATTATGAAGAAATTCTTTGTGCTACCTGAAATACACAAGATATTTTATAACTGTCTCATTTGTTTTTTGTAACTCCAATGACAAGATTCCTTGTAGCTACTTTATGATTTCTAATTATTTATAATTCCTATGACATCGCCACAAGACATAAATATCATTTCCTTAACCTATACACATATTCTAATACATTTTGATTTTCTAATACAAATAAACTAAATTGCTGGTTGTAATGCCCCCTCCTTAAATTTATTAATAGATCATGGCCGATCTATTTATTTCCTGTCAATCAATTTGTACAGGCTGTCATCTTGTCTGATTATGAATGGAAAGCTGCAGACAATTTCTTGGGTATCTATCTTGCCATTAACACTCACTACAGCTGCAATTCCTTATATTCTGTTAAAAACAAACCCCAGCATATTCGTGGCTTTATTCAGGAACCCGCACCTTTTTAAGGGAGATTAGATATTAATCATATTTAGTTTGTTAATAAAAAAAGTCATGAGAGGAGTTGCATCCTTTTGGGGAGAAGGGTATAAAGAAAGTTCAAGCAAGGAGAATTGTCTTATTTTATATATCTGCTTACATCCCCTATGATGTGTGGACCATATCTTAACAGCCTGAGGACAAAACCCCTCAAGGCCTGAAAATTAAAGGACGAAAGCCTTTTTATTTTCCTTGCTGAGTTTGTGGGTGAAAACCCCTGACCCAGGCAGATTAGAAGTTATTTACCAATGGCACCCATTATATTAAATTTATGTAGATCTATAGGAAATTAATAGTATTACAGAAAATAATGCCTAATATAAGTTTGGATAGATTTCTGTGAACCCAAAGTAATTTAATAAACTTTAATTTTGATAGTAATTATGAAATCAGCAAGTTAAAAATTAGGAATTCTTTTTTTTAAAGGGGGTAAATGCTTTTGAATCTGAGCTATGAAACGGTGAGGTCACAAACGGGGGGCCTTATCCCCAATATCAACACTCAACAATAACACCCCAGTGGGGTTTGAACCTTGATGGCAAGAACAACAACACCACAACTTAACCATCACACTATGCCACTATTGGCTAAAAATCAAGCATTCTTATTAATAATCAATTGTGCAAATTTATATTTTGTGTGCTAGGGTTTGAAACTAAAGGAATTTAAAAGGACATAACACTAGTCTTGGCACACGGATGGGTTTGAGGTTTGGGTATGTCGTTATGACATTTTTTTCCCATTGGGTACAAGTACATGTTTATATATATATATATATATTAGAAATTATTAAAACAATAATACTCATGATTGCTAATGAACTAGATATATAAATACCTCATAACTTGCAAAAGAAAAGAAAATATTCATAATTCAATGATTTGTCAAATGTCAATACAAACTGAAAATAACTATAAATATTTAATAATTTTCATATTGCTCTTTATCAATAGCGTCAAAGTCAACCATTAGTTTAGTTACATTTGAATCACAATTAGCTACAATGTCACTCCCACTAGCCATGTATGTCATATGCAAAAGTTGCCTCATCTATAGAGACTTCAACAAGTTGTGCAATTGTAGCATCTAAGTTGGCACACTTAGGAGTTACATCCTAATTCCTTCTTACCCCTTCATTGTAATCAGGTCTTTTATGTGACAAGAAATGCAAGTTGGAGTGCACAAAGACCAAATCCTCAACTTTTTTTGCACCTAGTTGGTTACACTTAACATAGTGAGTAAAAGAGTATGTACTCCAATTTCTCTTAGCTCAAGAAGAGCTTACATCCTATTGAATTTGCATACAAGATTTACAATTACAAAACATAAATTGTAATATATAGTATCAAATGAATAATGAGAAAATTAAAAATTGAAAAGATGCATATTTGAGAGAGAATTTTTATGGGAAAAGGTTGCAAGTAAATAGAGCTTTGGTCATGTTTGTACCATCATTTATGAGCCTCTTTCCTATATTCATCTCAAAGAATGTGAACATAATGATTCTTTGAAGGTATGAAGTAGCCAAACTCACTCAAGACAACATTCTATATCTTTATATCTAGGAATATTCTTTTGAATGTAGACTTAAAGATAGCAACAATCTCTTCACCTATATATGGTGCCACCACCCTCAACAAAGAAAGAATCTTTGAGCTATAATAATTTGGAGACAAATCAAATGTTAGGAGATGTAAGGGCATACTCATCTTGTTCCAGTGGTCAGCAATGATTTTTTTGCACCCTTTTGAAAAATGCTTCTATGTGTTTATGCTCCTTGGCTTCTATTATGGTCACTTTTGTTTAACCATGGAGTCCATCACATCATAAATTTCATCCAAACATGGGTAATGTGATCTGTATGGGCATACTTAATCATGTTTGTAATGGGATTATTGAAATTCAAGTCATATTCCACACGAGTCCATGAATCATCATCTAGAATTAATGTTTTGACTTTTTGGGCTCTCTTAATTTTTTATTGCCTCCATACATTCGAAAGAGTATTGATGAACATAGTGCTCAATGCTTTTCACACCTTTACAAGTCATAAGATGATTGTGTGTGATGCAAATTAAGTTTTGATAGCTAACATGGTGTAAAAATAAAACAAATAAAACTATTAAAAGGTATATGGCATGTCACATATAAAAAATTAAAATGTTTAAAAATAACTAAAAATAAAATTTAAATTACCTTCAACAACTCGAAGTTGGAGAAGGTCTTGAAAATGACTTGTAACATATGATGATTTTTCACAAATATTTGAATCGCTTTAGCATCTATGTAGATTTTGGTGACCCACTTGATCTTTGTACCAATCTTTTGCAATATCAAGTTTAGTTTGTGGACAACACATGGTGTCCAAAAAATATGTCAATTTGTACTTTCCACTATTGAATCAACTACCCTACAATTTTAGCATTGTCTATTATGAATTGGACAATGTTTCTGGATTCCATCATCTCAATGGATTGTATGATGATATTGGTAGTGATACTTGCTCCTTACAATCTATTGCCTTAAAAAACATTGCCCCTTCAGATAACATTGGAATGGCATTAACTAGAGGTTTAATTTTGCAATGTTTCCATCCATTAGAAATGATGGACACAATTGGTTTGGGCCATGTATCCTTGATTTCTCTCAATGATGCCTCCACAAAAGCTTTCTCCTTAGTCGGTGCTGCACACCTTTCCGTAGCTATGACTACTATAATAAATTGATGCATTGGTAATTGTTGACACCATATCCTAGCAATATAGTAATCCAACAAGGTTGAAAGGAAGCCCATTTCCATAAATCCAAGGAGCAATGATCTCATATGTAACCTCCCTTGCCTCATTTTTGAAGGCCTTTTCAATGGGCCTCTTTCACAAGAAAGAAGGGGTATTCTCTTGTTGGAAAGATGGTGGCATGAAAGGATGTGAGCTAGTTGGTTGTGATAATCCATTAGAAGGTTTCTACAATCCTTTCTTGAAAAGAGGATGCACTCTTTCCTTTAATACAATACTTACCATGTTGGCGTCCTCTTTTTCTTTAATATATCCTATTATTTTTTACTTTACCAAGCTATTTTTATTCGACCTTGGACAAAATTTTATTCCTAAGCTAGTAATGATGCACAAGTAAGGCTTCACTTGATCATACAAGCTCTTATGCTTATTCCCTCATTGGCTACAACACCAACAAAACCCCCCATTGCCAATAAATTGTTCAATCAAGTTGTATGTCACCAAAAAGGTGATGCTATGTCAAATTTAATTGAGCTCTCTACATGTGGGGCAATTAAACTAGAACTACTATCCATTCTATATGAACATAACAAAACAAAAATACATTACAAATTTATAACCTTGCAACTTACGAAAATTTGACACTATAACTCTTGTATTATTTATAAAAGGTTCAAAAACATATTCAAAACTTGCAAAAAAAAATTGCAAAACAATTGAAAAATCTTGAAAAAAATTACAAATTTCACTCACCTTGAATAAACAAATCTTCCCCATGGAGCTCTTTCTCCCTTATTGATGTAGGTTTCTTTTTTCTCCCGTAGCCATCACTTTTGAAGAAAAATATAGCAACCTTCAAAAACAACAATGGCAGCTTGGAGGTAAAAATGTCTCGTGTTTATGAAATGAGGCAAAAGAGTTTTAAGTACCTCACTTAAGGGTGAAATTAGGTATTTAGGAGATTTTTTTGCTTTTAAAAATATTTGTTTTTTTAAATTTTTTTTGGCCGAGTGGCCTGTTGTCTAGGTTTGCATAGGGTCCACCTTGAGTACCCCAGGTTCCATGGGCAAACTCAAAGCCATCCTGGCACTGGACCTGGCCTCAGGCTGGACCCACATGGCTATGGGGGCCTTTCTGCATGGGCAGCCTGGGTTCCCTGCATGAACCCAAAACTGTCCTATTGCTGGACCCAACCTCGGGCTGGACCCATGTGGGTATGGGGGCCTTTTGCAGAACCTGGTAACTTAGCAAATAAACGATAATTTTTTCTTTTTCTTTAAATTCAAACACGATTTTTTAATTTTTATTTGTGTTGCATGTAATAAAAATTATGTAGTACATAATTATTCCTCAACTTCCTAAATATCCTATTTGTGAATCACCTAAATAGTGTTCTTTCCCTAATACCCAATTTATTGTCTAATGGTTCTGCCATGGCACAGTATCTTGTCTGCAAGTGGGGTTGTATATGACCACATGTTTGAAAATACTTTAAAATGCCCCATTGAATGTGAATGCCAAGCTCAGACCTGGAGATAAAGTTGATCTTGCTGAATAGAAGAGTCTGTATAACGTGCCAGTATCTAAATGATAATGGATATTTATGTTGACTTCTATAAAAAAATTGTATGGTATCTGAACTTTTCTTAAATTTTCTGTCATGAAGGAAATAGTAAGAAAAAAGAGAAAATATTTATCTTTCCAAAATTTGATGGTATATGACATTTCGTTGGAAAGCATTTCAATTGATTTATAAGAAAATTATGCTATTTTTTTTCTCAACTCTTAACAATGGGAAAATTTAAAAAATCTAAAGATTCTTTGGGAAATTTTTTGAATTGTTTGAAAGAGCAATAGTATATTGTATTTTCCCAATACTTGTTGGAAAAATATCCATACACATTACATTTAGCAGCAATGTTTCAGAAAATATAAAACCAGAAAAGGTTTTCTGATGCTTATTGTCAAAATGAGTTCTGAAATTACCGTAGGCTGTAGGGGACAAATGACGAAGAAACAACTATTCTGTACAATAAGCATTGAGTAGGATTTACAGAGAAGTCATAGAATGCTTCACTCAGAGCAATAGATTATAATCATTAAAGGGAAGAATTATTCAAACTAAATATTTTATTATGCACGTTATTAATCTACAGATTCTCTGGTGAACTTATGCAAGAAAAACAATGAAGAGCCAAGAGAATTCTCGCTATCATAGATAGTAGAATTTTTAGATGATGGGATACAATTGTGTGTTGTGTTGATTGAAATTAACCTCTCCTACACTACTGACAAGTAATATTTATCAATACAAAGTTTTCATATGGTTGTTGGTGTTGTCTGTGTTGGGTTCAGTGAAGTCCAAATATTCTTTCTAATTATGATGGCAGTTATGCCTTTTGTAACTGACTTCTTTTTAGCATGTATTTGATAATTTAGAAGTTTTGGATTTTTCCATTTTGGAGATGAGACTAAATTATAAAAGCTGCTGCTGCTTGAATTTATGTATTGTATTGATAATTAATAAAAAGATATTCCTTTCCTTGAGAGTGGGTGTAGGCAATAGCGGAACCACTATAAAATTTATGTCTTGTGTGTTCTCTAATTTTTTTATTTTCTATTATGTTTCTTTGCTCATTTTAATATTAACAATTGGTATCAGAGCCATGGAGAAGTATTGAGTAGAGATGGAAAACAATTGGGTGTTTGATTCCGAAGCTATGGACGTAGTAGATATGGAAGAGAGTCCCAACTGGGATGATTGGGCTTGAGCTCTCATGTCTTGGTCATGTGGCTCTAGAGAGAGTTATGATGAATTGAGAGTTATTCATCAAATGTTTTAGGATGAGTGAAATGATGGAGCAGATTCTATTATTGAAGAATTTCTTGGCAGTTTAGATTCGATAGAAAGTAATGTGCAAGTGCAACTTGAATCAAGGTGCCATGTTCATTGGTGGGATGGCTAGAAAAATGAGAAGGATTCAGTTGAAGAGGAGGAGGATGCTATGTTTGTTTCCTTCTTGACTCTTGATGCAGTTGTGGCTGCCATTGGCAAAGAGAAAGAAGATAACAAAGAGGGTTTGAAGCAATCGCTAGTTAAATAAGGAGAGACTGTGGAGTTTTCCTTCTGAGATGAGGAGGTTGCCTCCCAAGGAGAGGAGGATGCAGTTTGGCACTAGGTGAGTGAAGATGAAGATGAACCTGAGGAAGAGGCTGAAAATTTAGAGGTAGAAATGATTTATAATAATCCATTATTCGAGCCTGAGGAAAAAATGGTTTATGATAATCCATTATTCGAGTCCTAGGAAGATGGTATCGAGGTAGATGAGGAGGTTGCTAATACTTCCTAGATGGAGGAGACAATTGCATTTGCGGATGATGAGGATCAGGAATCGCCACAACTGATGACTTTGGACGAAGCCATAAGGAGTTTGCAATTTTCCACTGCCATGGAAAACGATGAGAAATCTAAGTGCAAGGATTTGTAGTTTGTGCATGATTATTACAACATAGCACCAAGTGAATTTGGGAGGTCATTTCAAGCATCTATGTTTCAAAGTGATGCAGAGAATGGGAGCATAGATGTAGGTGATGGTATAGTGTATTTTGAACCTACAGAAAGTGGTGTTTCTGATTATAGATTAATGGATGCATTTGTGTTAACCTTTGTTCTATCTGATATGTCCTAGAGAAGACTAATTTAGTGTTTCCATGAACAAAATTTGGCAAAGCTAAAATATTTGTTGGGGTTACTGTAAACACCTGCAATGCGGGATATCAATGAGTAGCTATCTCAAGCAATATTTGGTCTTCAAGTGTGAGATTGTTGGGTTCAGTGAAGCCCACATGTTCTTTCTAATTATGACAACAGTTATACCTTTTGTAACTGACTTCTTTTTAGCATGTATTTGCTAATTTAAAAGTTATGGATTTTTCATTTTGGAGATGAGATGGATTTTTCCATTTTGGAGATGAGATAGATTTTTCCATTTTAGAGATGAGACTAAATTATAAAAGCTATTGTTGCTTGATTATTATGTATTGTATTGACAATTAATAAAAAGATATTCCCTGCCTTGAGAGTGGATGTAGGCAATTTCCAAACCACTATGAAATTTGTTTCTCATGTCTTGTTCTCTATTTTTTCTATTTTCTATTTTGTTTCTTTGCTCGTTTTAATATTAACAATTCGCTGGAGTAAATTTTTGAATACTGCATTAGGCAGTCCAACATTGTTCCAGAATTGATGTTTTCCTTCTAAAACTTTGTCCAACCTTCAAGACTCCAAATCTACACAAATAATAGCTCCTTGTCATCCTTCACTTACCACTTAATAATTAATTAATATTCCTACACCTTTATTGGGCCACCTTACCAAAGTTGTGCAAATCAAATCATTTGAACTATCACCTAGAACCCTTTCAGCTACACCACAAAGATTTTTGTCTAGATTCTTGTTCCAAAAACTGCTCATCCCATTTATCCAATACACTTTTCTATATAACTAAACTGCAATAAAGATTAGTAACTAAAAACTAACCTTTTTTTAGTATGAGCAAAGGTTTTCTCCTAGTTGATTCCATCTTTCTGCAAATAGCTTTTAGCAATATAGTGGGATTTGGACTTGTTCACCATAGCATCTTTCTTGCAATTCACTATATACATCCTTTTGCATCCAATTGATTTCTTATCATGAAGCATCTTCTCCAACACTGGGTAAGATTCTTCATCAAGGCATCATACTATTTGAAGAACTAGAAAAGAATTGCTTAATTGTATTTATTTGACTGTACCAACTATGACTTTGTTTGTAGTAATTGATGGAGCTCCTAAAATTCTTGAGATTTTGAGCACATTTTTGCTTGAAGATAACATGTCACATACTTTCCCACAGGTAGGGTTTAGGTTTTTAATTCTATACCCTCGCCTTTATTATTGTCCATGTTTTAAAATTTAGGCATTCTAATTTTTAGTTGACCTGCTTTACTCGATCACCGGTCTATAAAGTCATAACCTGAGCCATTATAAACATCCTTATATTGGCCCCTTCTAGTTAGGTTTGTCGATTTCCAGGTTCCATATCATTGCTTTAATTCTCCTAATGTCGAGTTTTAATAGTTCACCTCCAATGATTTAAGTCTAAGTCATTTGTCCTCAAGGGTAAAGTGTCGTTAGCCTAATCATGGCCCTCTTTTATGACTAACTTTGTTGTATGCACATAATTAAAGATCATTAGGTCATGGGAGTTAATCTGAATTGTTCCTCACTGGCTTATAGGTCTCAAGTGATGGATTTTTAATTGATACATGGTCTGTGAGATGTTGCCACGTGTTTGATCGTAGGTGTGGACCCGACCATCACTTTTCATCCCGATGCCTAAGTTTTATGATCAATGATGATTATTAAAAGGGAAGAATTGATTACCACCATTAACTATCATCTTGTAGAGTTCAAATGCAAGCTTGTTTAATGCTGCGAGGATTGGAAGAAGTCACCATGTATGTCCTTTGACCATTGGTAGGTCGAGCCCATAAGTACATGAAGAAGAATCCAGTTAGCATATCCTTATTGGCCAGTTGTTCGGAGTGGGACAATGATGAAATTCAAATGTAATCGACTCAATCTGAGTCGTCTAAGGTGACCATCTCAGTGGGAGATCAATGGTGTATATTCAAAATTGCAAGTACAACCATTGTAATTGTTTTGCTTCGTGCAAGCAAGCAGTAATGGTAGAGGTGACATCTAAAATTACTCAAGTCTCCCTCAAAGTGTGTGTATGTGGTCAGTTCTCGCACAATTGATGTTCGCGGACGTGTCTGGAGCAATACGAAAAATTGAAGGAGGTGACTTACAAATTTCAGTCCAACCAGCATTAGGGTTTATCGCAATTGAAAGTTGTAAACTATACAATAAACACAGTTTTATGCTTTATTCTAGCTTTCTGAACTAGGGTTGGCTTTCAATTTTCTTTCAGTTTCTTGAGTTTTATTGTTTTGTTTTAATTGCTAGAGGCTAGGGTTAATTTCATTTTTTAAAAGGTCATAGCTCTGTGAGATTTCTTGGAATTAGCATTTAAATTGAGCCCTAGGTCTGAAAAAGGAGGGTAGTAAGTGGAGTTATTTGTCAAAACCCTGGTTTTCCTAAAATTTGTTTTGATACCCATGGCCCTCAAAGTACAAACAACTACCCATGCAACCCAGCCTAGAGTATTTTCCCAATATGTAGTTGACTTGATGAAATCCTCTACAAATAAGAAACCTAAGGGGAAGATCTTATTATACGAACCTAAATTCAGAGATGGAGTATTGGATAAGTAGTGTTTTATTAAGGATTCCAAGTTTCCTTATACTAGATGACAACTCTTCTAGCATTGGTTTGGAAATAGGAACCTTGGGATTCCTCTCTATAACACTTGGAGGTTGGACTTGGGAAAATTAGTGGTTCCCAACGTATATATGGATGTTGATTTACTAAAAGATATTGCCTTAAGTTATGACTCGGTCTCTAGGGTCATTAGGGTGTATTACATGAAAGAAATAGTAAGGATAATTAGACAAGAAATTGAAGGTGTTTTTAATTTGCATGAGTGGAGTAATGATTTGATTCCCCTTGATATGGATGTTGTTAGGAAGGAATATGGAAACACAAAAGTATTCATCAGGAAAAAATATGTTTCCTTTACATACTGCTAGTACTAGCACTGGGAAGAATAGAAAATAGATCAAAATCAGTGAAAATGAGTTTGAGCCCTTCCCAATGAAATATTTTTCCAATTACTTCAAGAAGATAGTATATTCTTTTTGCCAAGTCCTCAGTTTTTCTCCACCTGGCACATTGCAAAGGGAATACAACTACCTGGCAACACATTTGCAACATCCAACTTACAACATAGTTTATGATAATGGCACATATCTAGCAAAAAATATTAACAAAGGCTTGATTGAGAAGAAAGAAGGAAAAGAATGGGTGAAATTTTGGTGGTACTCATTGTTGATGCATATGTTCTTGTATAAAGGGGAGAAGGTTTCTGGAAAAATACATAACTTTGAAAAAGAAAGTAGAGGGTGTTGATTTTCCTATTCAATGTTGGACCTAGATTCTAGACAAAGATGACTAGAAGTATAATTATGTGGTGTTTAAGAATTATTTTGCATCAAAGCTAAATAGATCCTTGATATATGAACCACCAACGATTCCTAAAGAAATACATGAATTCTTGAGACCTATGTAGTTGAGGCCTGATTTGAATTTGAGTCATAATTTGGGAGACTTGATTTTATATCCTAATAAAACAATCTTCAGAGTATATGGCACCAACATAGGTCCTTATGTTCACTAAGAGATGTACCATTAAGGATAGGGTTTCTTGAAATCATAAGGAAATTGGGAGCTTCCCAGGCAACACATCTACATGATACAACAAAGAAGGGCTCATTCCTTCCAGAGTGGACAATGTTTGCTGATTTTGTTATGGTGAAAGGCGCATGGAGGGAACTAATGCAGTTGTTGGGACCTTACAAGTTGGAGGCTGTACACCCAAGGAATCACGACCTTGAGGGTTTCATTACCAAATTAAAAGAGGATAAAGGGCTTGGTAATTTTGTGCATTTTTTCTACTATCCTAAAGATGTAATCAAGAACATTTCTAGGTTTTTAGAACAGGATGAAAGGAAGGCTAAGTATCTTGCTTTTGATAAGATGGTGAAGCAGGCTCAGAGTGAGAACCCCAATTATGATCCTTTGCCACATACACTAGATTAGTATAGTCAGGTCATGTATGTTATGGAGATTTTTCAAAATGTAGTTGGTGTGCTAAAGGAACAATGTGAAGTTATGGATAAAGGAAAAGAGAGAGTGGTTGAAGAGGATACTAATGTGCAATTAGAAGAAAGGACCACTTATCAACCACCTAATCAAATAAGAATCTATTCCGGGAGGAACAAAGTAGTGAATGAAGAACAAGCTTTGTTGACCCCTATTACTTCTGAGGGATCAAGGGAAGTTTTTCCTGAAAGTGCAGTGCCATGACCTCCAAGGCAAGCTCCCCCAACCATAATTGATCTTGATTCACCTCTAGGAAGTTTTGCTCCATTGGAGTAGCCACCCCTTAAGAGGAAAAGGATTGAGGCAAGAGGAGTGGTTGAGTATTCTGATAGAGATGACGATGATATCCTTATCACTCCAGAGGATATGCAACAAGGAATGCATCCCCCTGTAGGGGAAATTGCATCAAGTTCAAGAGAAAGTGACTTCAGGCTGGGAAAACTTGATATTAGTGGTCTAAATAGTGCTGATGATTTGAGGTTAGAAGCATGTAAGAAATTTATGGAAAATGATTCCTTTGTTGAAACACCGACATTTAGAGATTTCTTATGGAGAGTCAAAGTTGTAGAATATGCAGAGAAGGTAGCCACTAAGAAGATTTTGCATATGGAGCTTCCTGAGTTTTTCATTCAATCTAATGTGAGGAAGATTATGAGGGAAAGATTCCAAAATATTACTGTCGAGGATGGAAAAGAAATATTGAATAAGTGTGGTGTGTTGTTGCTATTAAAAATAGATATTGTTGATGCTATCGTTCTTGATACCATAAAAAGGGTTGAAAGTCCCCTAGTGAAAAAAAAAGAGGAATTGAATATGGAACTTCGGGGGTTTGCATTCAACGAAGATTGGGATGCTCTAGCAATCTATTCATTATCCAAGGGATCTAGGAAACTAGTACTTGTTGAACCATTAGATTTCAGTGGGTATTTTCTTGTGAAGAGAGTTGTTGATACTCCAGCCTTGGAGGCAACTAACATGGATGTTAGTGTTGCGATATTTTCCAAAACAACAATGGAAAACCCGACTCTTGAAAGGGATGATTTCAAGAACAAGTACCATGACCTCCTTAATGAATATATGATAACAGTTAGAAAAGGGTATTTTTGCAAGAAATTGAGTTGGCATTTTATAAGCAGTGAGAAGAAATACAGAGAGGTCAAGGTCACACTAGCTCAAGTCATGCACCTTCATCTTCCCCAATTGCATCTTCCCAACCTTCCCCTCAAGATCAAACTTTGGAAATAGTTCCATACAATTTGGGACAAGAGCCACTCTCAGTAGAGGACCCAAGAAAATTAGGTCCTAGTTCATCTAATGTACCTACAAGAGAACAACTCCTTTCACAAGTTGAAACATATAAGAAGTTGTTGGAGTAGGTACAAGACACAATGTATGAGAACATCTCAAAGATTGTTCATGTTGTTTTGAAGCATTTGAATAAGAAGATCCAAGGTAAGTTGAATGGTGTTCATGCCAATTACTCCTTGATGCTACAAGCAATAGATCTATCTCAAAGAGATAAGGAGTTGGCTATCCCAATTCTGACCAAGTGGATCCCAAGGGTTGAGAGATTGAAGTTCATGGTAGTCGGTGCTAACTGGCAGGAGGAAGATACCCTAAGGTGATTCCAAATTATACATTTTTCTGTGAACTTAGTGAGCAAAAGTTTCAGAGATACATTGCCCCACTGGAGCAGAAAATATTAGAACTAAAAGCTCATTATGATCTAGCAGATTTGTCATTGTTGTTAGATATTTTGCACACCAATGAGGAAGTGAAGCCACTGCAATTGTGGAAAAATGAGGTAGATGATGTTATTGCTTCCCAGGTAGAGGACATTTGTAAAGGAGTTAAAATTAATATTTTAAATGACACTTTGGAAAAGTTGTCATTTATCATTAGCTTTCTTGAAGATTTTGATAGAGAATCTAATTCTATAATGACAAAGTATTCTCCATACAAGAAGTTAGATGAGATCATCGACTTCAATTGGCCATCTGATGATGAATATGCAAAATGGAGAAGGGCATTTATTGGTCGACTGGGTCTGTAAGGGTAGATGTGAAAACATATATAATTGGTCAAGTATTGCATAGGTTTGGCATTAGAAATTGCAATGTATAAAATATATGTTTCACAGGAAAAAGTTAGTTGCTAATGATGTGGAGTGCTGATTGGGATGTTGATTCACTTTTTGCTTTGCAACATTTTTTCATCTTTCTCGATGGAATGGACATGCTACAACATAGAAGATTATTCTCTTTAACATGTTCTTTTTGGAGTTGAAGTTGCTTCTTACAACAAACGTGAATAATCTTTGTCTCTTTTGTACTCCCTCCAATTTGAAAGATGTAAATATAATTGAATTAGGAAACATGTCTTGTATCGGTCCAATTAGAATGTGACATTTGTACATTTGGCTTGAAGCTTTCTTTTGCTCCCTTATTCTATAAAAGGGAATTCAGAGCCATTGGTGTGGGTCTTTTGTTGAATTCTGGAATCGAATTGTGTAATTGAAGAACATAGAGTGAACATGTTTAGAGTCTTTGTCTGATGCTTTGAGTCTTGATAGTAAATTTTGTCAAATGTATGGTTCTTGAGCATATCAAAATGATAATGCAAATTTTCAGTGTCTATAGTCTCTCTGACTTTGATCTATGCTTGAGTTATTAATGAAAATTCTGATACATGATGATTTCATTAATTGTCATCATTTCATACTTTGGTATATTTTTTGATTTTAGCTTTGGTTCAAAAACTCAATTAAAATGCTTAAGTCAAATCATAAATTCTTGTTCAAGATAATTGAATCTAATAAGAAGTCTTAGAATCCGATTACAAATTTGTGAATTGTAAATTAGTCTCATTTAGATCATGGGTGCTCAAGATTAAACGTACCTTTCATTTCAATTTGCTTTCGAATCCTAACCCATAGATAATGGCACTGATCTTAATCCTTCCAAGCATTTCTCATGGTTCCATTGACTTGACTTAAGAACATCTTTTAAAATAATTTCTGATCAATCTTGATTTTGTTGTTGTTGGGGTTGTTTGGTATTCTCGACTTTGGATGCATAAATCAATTAAGGTAATGCCAATTTCTTGAAGGATTTCATCTACATAGTCATTTATGAGAGTATATATGCTTAGTTATGCAATGTATACATCAATTGTTTAGAAGAGTTACATAATTTCATTGTGGGATCACCATCCTGGGTTTTGCAAAGCCCGAAGTGCATGAGATTAAGCAAGTAGTGCTATATCTCATTTGTTGGCCACTTATCTTGTAGGTATTCGATAATTGAGTCTAGAAAACCCATAGGTATCTAGTGAGATCTGATTGGTTCATTGAAAACAACCAAAATAATGGTGACTCCATTGGGGATGTAAGCTTTACAATTATTGGTCCTCAAGAATGCCTTATCATAGATCACTATGTTATATGGTGCTATTTACTTATAGAGTTGGTCAATTTGAAATGTCTGCTAAGTATTGCTTAAATATTTGTCGTCTATTTTACCAAAATCATGTTAGCTTTCCCACTTTTTTTTTTTGAAAGCCTTGTATCCAAAGTCAATTTAAAATATTCTTGTATCTATCAAATTTTGTATCAATATCCAAGGATCTATTGAAATTTACACAAAGTATAACCAAAAATTGCTACAAGTTGGTCCCAAGGAATTTGGGTGGTGACTCTACAGTCTCTGCAGCAGTGTGAGTTGGTGTTTAAGGACATCAAAGAAGTAAACAAGAAGAAGAGAAATAAATCAAAAAGGTTGCTGAATTTGAAGAAGATCCAAGTACATATGAGAGGAACATGAGGCCATATGAAAAATCATCCTGAGTAGAAGCTAGAAGGTGAATTATCCAAGAACATGAACTTACGTGGAAAATGGATAAAAGAAAAGGAAGTAGAAAAAGATAATTCCACTCCTCACCCCACCCTTGAATGTGAAATCTATTCCAGTTCTAGTTCAAAGTGTGAAAATAATTTACTAGATTTCAGTGATAACACTTCCACCAAGAGAGGAGAGGTTTTTATGAAGTTTGTTGTAGATGAACACCACTCGGATCCTGGCATGAGAGCCAAGGAAAGGAAGGAAAGAGATTGAATACAAAGAGACAATGCTATTTCTAGACACACTAGAGCTCAAGGGAAATTAACCCCAACTTCCCACTCATATACTCCCCTTCCTCTAGACTTACTAACCGAAGATGATGAGTATTCCCACACTACTGGTCCCAATTTAGATGAAACAGTAGTAGCATCTAATAGAGATTCTAGTCTGCCAGAGGAAGAAGAAGTCTTGAGAGATATGCAATTTCTCAAAGAGAGAGCCATGAAATGCAATGAGAATACGAAGAAGATAAATGAGGAAAAAGAGAAAAGGACAAGGGAAGTCATGAAGCAGAGGGATATGTTAAGAAGAAAAGTTGAGGAGATGGAAGCATTGGATAAGCTAGCAGCTGAAGCTTCCCAAATAGCTCGCCCTATTGTGCAAGAAATTTTTGCAAAGATCCCTATAGTCCCCTCTACTGACAATGCTGCTACAAATCCATAAACAAACATTGCTGAAAATACCTCTATCCTAGTTGACCCCTCTCCCAAGAATACAAATCATGAGTCCCATAAGGCTAATAAAGGAAAACAACCTATGGGAGAGAGAAAAGCAAGTGAAGGAGTAAAAATTAATGAGGGAGGTCCCTCAAGAAAGAAACACTACAAGGTGATTCTATTCCATTGTTGGATAAATTAATGAAAGAAAATGAAGAATTGGATACGAAGATGAAGGAGATGGAGTTACTCGCTATAAATAAAGAGATGAAGAGGAAACTCAATTTCTTGGAGTCCACATTGAAGGACCTTGTCCCTGAGACCTAGAGCCCTCAAGCCCACACATCATGCTCAAGTCCAAATATAAATGAAAAGTCATCATCTACTCGAAATCCTTCTAGCTCATCCTCACAGCCTAAGGACAAGGCAAGATTAGTTCACTTCAATGATCATGATCAACATGATTCACAACATAGAAAGTTTGGAATCAATAATGAAAGAAGAATGGATAATGATAGCCAAGATGAGGAAGAACGACCTACTAAGAGGATAGTACTACACATGGATAGGTACAGATAGTTATGTTTCAAAAAAATCCCTAGATATCCAAATCCAATGCCTAATAATGCTAGGAAGCATGTGCCCAAATTTACTGGCAACAATGCTCTCAGTGGTGAAGACCATCTAAAAGCTTTTCAAAGCTATAGAAGACTTTGAATTATGGGAGGAGGATGTGGCTATGAAATATTTTATGTAGTCTCTAATATAAGGTGCAGGGGACTAGTATAGGAGCTTTCCGGATGCAAGCATTGATTCCAAGGGTTCATTCTTTCAAATCTTCAGGGAAAAATATGGGGATCAAACCGATCCATAGTTTAGATTGGATGACTTCAATAACATTACAAAGGGGCATAATGAGATGGCTATTGAGTTTAATGTGATATTTCAGAAGGTAATTTGTACAAATTTCTTGCATCCTTGTGGCCCAATGAAAGAGCATGTTTAGTTGTGTATTGTAATGCATATGACTCAAAGATGTGCTACCTACTCAGGGACAAGAATCCACAGTCCCTAAGGGAAGCTTACAAGTTAGTGGTAAACATTAAAAAAAATAGAAGGGAATTTGGTAAAGTTGGAAGAAGGGATGACCCTAAGCCTTTGAAGAATCCCAAAGCTTAGAATGAGAAGGCAACCAAAGTTGCAGTCCTTGATGAAAAATTGGATCAGATTCTCAGTTTGGTATAAAACATAGCTAAGAATGATAAGTCACAGTTTCAGAGGAATGAAAGGCCACCCAGATTGCAGGATTACCCATATCGAACAAACTGGCATAATGGGAAGCTAGTTAACAATAATTAGAAGAGTACCCAAGGTACAACGGACCCTCTGCAAAAGCATTCCACCAATGTTGCGAAAGACTTACCTTGGTGTCTAGTGTGTTAGATGCCATACTCCTTAGAGCAATGTGCAGTGTCAATGTCAGTGGAAGAATCACAAGACCATTAAGAGGAATCTGACTCTTTTCCAAATCAGGATGAAACAACAAATGTACTCATGACCATATCGGATCTTGCTTGTGAAGAATACTCCTCAGATGATGAACCAAGCAG
This sequence comes from Sequoia sempervirens, assembly GCA_007258455.2. Classification (NCBI taxonomy): domain Eukaryota; kingdom Viridiplantae; phylum Streptophyta; class Pinopsida; order Cupressales; family Cupressaceae; genus Sequoia; species Sequoia sempervirens. The sequence goes on from VDFB02373365.1 coordinate 187,046,769, forward strand.
AGATGATGTTGATATTCAAAGGCAGGAGGAGAGTTCTTATCATCAGCAGATATTTGTGGATGAAGAAGATGAGAATAATTATAGGGTTTACACTCTAGAGTCAAATAACTTTTCCTTAAGGAAGCTTGCAAACGAGGAAATTGAATGGTACACCATTGCATTGGATGCCAAGGAAAGAAATGATATCGTGTTGAGGAATCAAACCATAAGTGGTAATCAAGGTAGCCTTGACAACATGTTTGTCAAGGAGACCAATGCAACAAACAAGGGAATAAAGATAAATAACAAAAAGGAAGAGGTAAAGCCCAAAGAAGCCAAGGAGATGAGAATTTGGGCCAAGAAAGGCACTAAAGCGAAAAATGATGGTGAAACTTCTCTTCAAGTTGAAAAGGCTAAAGATCTGAAACCTAGTGCATAAAAGGTTCAAGGAAAAGGTCAGAAAATCATTCCTACAAAATTTGTACTCCCTGAATTACCAAATTATTCTCCAGTAGATATGTTTCAGGTACTATCTCAAGTCAAAATTACTGTTCCTTTCCTAGAAATGATGAGGATAGATGAGCATAAACATAAGAGTGTTACATTTATTAACAGCATTGCCACTAGTGGGAAGGAAAAAGTATTACCTGATCAGCCTAAAGAAAGCACAAGCTAAGAAAATAATGTTGAGGCTAAGGTAGTAATCAATGAAAATCCTAAGATATATTTGGCAACCACTATTACTATCAATCCAAGCCAAGTCAACACATTTTACTTGAGCCTGCTCATTGATGGTAAGCTGCTGAGAAATTGTATTATAGACTAGGTAGCCTCCAATAATGTAATTCCAGTAAAAATCATGGAGGAGATGGGCTTAAAGGTTGATAAAACATATAGAAAATGTTAGGCTATGGATTCCAGGTAGGTACCTGCTATAGGGGTGATCAACAAAGTTCCATATAGATTGTCAACTCACCCTGAGAAAGAGTCGTTCATGAGCATCACAGTAGTGGACATCCCACCAACTTATGGGATGTTATTATCAAGACATTGGAGTGTTTCCATGGGTGGGAATATCTAAGGTGACTTATCAGTATGTGAAAGATCATGATGGGCCAAAAAGTGGTGATATGATGGGTATGTGGCTGATGACTTATTTTTACCCAAAATTGATGAAATGAAAAGGGTTTTTAAAAGAGATTCTCAGCTTTCCACCAATCTAAATTATGCTTTACTTTGAATTTAATAAATAATTATTATTCATTTTCTATTTGAATTATGACTAAGGTCCTGATTGATATGTTGATTGAAAAACATCTATAGCTTTCAAATAGTATCACATTTTTAGAATCCAAAATATGCATCACATTCTATGCTTTGCATACTATAGGATTAAAAAAAAAAATTTCATGAAGTTTTGATCAAGTTAAGGTGGTCAGACATATGAGTTTTTATATTTTTTAAAAGTTGTAATAAAAATTCATAATTAAATATTTACTTAGAAAAAATTTATAAAAAAATATGCATCACATCGGGACATGAGTCCTCTCCTTATAACTAAAATCTTATAAAAAAATATTATCATTTTATTATGGTTAGGGTGGTTAGACAGACACCTACTTCTTATTTTTTCCCTGAAATTTAAGTACTATTGTATTGAAATTTCAAATTTTCACCAATCAATTTAAAAAAAAATAAACCTAGTAGTTTAAAAACTACATTCAATTTGCTAAAAATTCTATTTTTACATATTTTTGAACTAGTATGGATAACTTTTCAAATTTTTACATCAAGTTTCCTAGCTCTGATTTTTTTGAATTTTTCACCACCTAAGTGCCTATTTTTTCCATGATGATCCTGCACATACGCTTATCATTTGCACCCTTTTCAATTGATTAGAAGGATGTAAAAACTGCAAGAGAACCAAGCATACATCACATGATTGAACATGCAGAAGAATTTGAGGATCCAACAAATATTTAACTTTGTAGCCACTTGTCTGGATACCTTTCGAGTGAAAGAGTTGAAGCAAGAAGAAGTTAATCCCGCACTGATTGCTAGAGAAGTCTTGGAAACACCACAAGAGGATGCCCTGTGGACTATGTATTTTGATTAGGCTTGTTCAAAGGAAGGCTCGGGAGCAAGAGTCATACTTATCTCCCCACAAGGTAAAACTTTTAAGTACTCCTTGCTGCAATTTGCATGTACAAATAATGTTGCTGAGTATGAGACTCTGTTACTTGGGTTGAAAGTGGCTTCCAAACATGGTATTAGGTTTTTAAAAGTGTTTGGGGACTCTGAATTAGTAGTTTATAAAGTTAGGTCTAGGTTTTTTACTAAGGAAAAAAGACTTAGGCAATGCTAAAATGAAGTTTGTGATACAATTGATACTTTTAATGCCTTTGGCATTGACTAGATAGAAAGAGGACAAAATTTTAGAGCTGATTTGCTAGCTAACATTGTAGTTAGACTAGATGATGTCACTTTCGATGGCGTCTCATGAATAGAGGTACAAACACGACCAATAGTACCTGACAACATCTACAACTGGCAGGTGTTCGAGGATGATAATGATGTCTTGAGATTCTTTCATTGTATAGACCAATATGAAATTCAAGAGATTGACTTTGGCTCATATGTGGTTGAAATCGATGGGAAGGAAACACTGTTTGGGAATGAGATAATTCAACTAAAGACAAACAAGATTCCCTAAGGACCGGTCGCACTAGAAAGGGTCTTTGATGGCTTAGACAAAGAAAATGTCAAGCAGATAACTTCCCATAAAGAAGATCTAGAAGAAGTGAATCTTGGGATAGATAATGCACCCAAAAAGGTGTACATAGGAAAAAAAATGAGCCCCCATGTGAGAACTATGTTGATTGCCCTGCTAAGAAAGTACAAGCATGTATTTTCCTAGTCCTATGATGATTTCAAAGCCTATAGAGAGGAATTGTTCTAACATGAAATTGTATTGAAGCTAGATGCAAAGCCTTTTAGGAAGAAACAGAGGCCAATAAACCCTACTTTACAACCAAAGATGCAAGAACTTAAAAAGCTGAGAGATACTAGGATCATCAAGCCAATCAAGCATTCATTTTGGGTGTCAAACTTAGTTCCTGTTAGGAAGAAGAATGGTGATATTAGCTTGTGTGTAGACTTCAAGAACCTTAATGTTGCATCTTTAAAGGACAAATACACATTGCCTAATGTGGAGGCAATGCTGCAAAAGGTCACAGGGTGCAAGCTTCTTTCCATGATGGATGGGTTTTTAGGTTACAACCAAGTTATGGTGAGGGAGTCAGAACAATATAAAACGACATTTACAACACTGTGGGGGACATATGTATATGTGAGGATGTCATTTGTCTTGATAAATGTTGGTGCTACTTTCCAAAGAGCCATGGATGTGGCTTTTATTGATTTCCTAGATTTTTTCTTGCTATTTACTAGGATGATCTTACTACCCACAATAAGAAGGAAGAAGACCATTTCTCTCATTTAGAGAAGATTTTTATTAGAGCTCTAGAAAATGGGATCTCTCTAAATCCCAGGAAGTGTGCCTTCAAAGTCAAGGAGGGAAAGCTATTGGGACATATAGTTTCAAAGGATGGGGTTAAGATTGATCCTGAATGAGTAGCAGCCATTGACAAGATTTCACAACCCATAAATGTAAAAGGAATTCAATCTTTTTTTAGACAGATTAACTTTGTGAGGAGATTTGTTACCAATTTTGTTGAAATTTTTTGACCTATTTCCAGGATGTTGAAAAAGGGAGAGAAAGAATCTTGGACAGAAGAACCTACTGAGGCTTTCCAAGCCATAAAGGATGCAATTAAAGAAGCATCTATCCTTAAGTCTCTAGATTATTCCAAACCATTTCAAATTTTTACCTTTGCTTCTTTCCTCATAGTAGGAGTTTTGTTACAAAAGAATGATGAGGGTTTTGAGCAACCGATTGCCTTCTCTAGCAAGTCATTGCAAGCTACTAAACTTAAGTATGATGTCATAGAGAAGCAGGCATATGCCCTGGTGAAGGTTGTGAAGAATTTTAGACCATATCTAAGTGGACCTACAGTTGTATTATATGTCCCAATAGGTGTAGTGAAAGATATTTTCACCCAACAGGAGACTACAAGGCACCGATGTAGGTGGATCAACATAATTTAGGAGTTCAACATTGAAATTCAGATCACCAAGTTAGTGAGAGGCCAAGGTCTAGCCAAGCTGATGGATGAGACCAATTTCAAGGCTAATTAGATAAATTAGGTTGAACATGAAAACATTGCACCCATATGCAATATGCAAACTTTTGGGTGGTATAGGAGAATAGTAGAGTACCTACAAACCATGCAATGCCTTGAAGGTATGCCAAACAATGAGAGGAGAAATTTAAAGCTACAGGAAATCAAATATGTTATTATTGATGGTGAGCTCTGGTGGAGAAGCCCTGAGGGTGTGCTGCTCAGATGTGTGGGTAGCGACCAAGTAGAAAACCTTTTGACTGAGATGCACAAAGGAGCTTGTGGAGGCAATTACATGGCTAAGACAACTGCCCATAAGATATTAAGGGTAGGATTTTGGTGGCCTATAGTATTCAAGGATGCTCATAGATATGTTAAGAAATGTGATGCTTGCCAGAGATTCACAGGAAAGCTAATTTTTTTAGGAAATTTACCACTTAGACTAGTGTTAATACCAACTTCGTTATAACAGTGGGGTTTTGAATTTATTGGAGAAATTTCTATGAAGTACAGTGGAGGACATGCCTAGATTTTGGTTGCAACCGACTATTTCACAAAGTGGGTTGAAGCTATTCCTACTAGGAGAGCGACCAATAAAGTGGTTATCAATTTTTTTATGAATAATATTTTTAGTAGGTTTGGTGCTCTAGAGAGAATTGTCTTTGATAATGCCATACATTTTAGATATGAGGAATTTATATATTTTTGCAACCAACATGGAATAAATGTGTCTTATTTGTCTCCATACCATCCCCAAGGAAATGGGCAAGCTGAGTCCAACAACAAGAGCCTCATGAAGATTATCAAGTGGGTAATGGAGAAGAATAAGAAGGCTTGGGAGTCAAAATTATATTTGGAATTATGCGTAGACAAAACTACTGTAAAGAAAGCCATAGGAAAGTCCCCCTTCAACCTAGTGTATGGAATGGAAGCAAGAATATCGAACAATAATTTGATAAAAATGTATAAATTTTTTTAGGAGTATGATATTGATATCTATGATGCAATGCAACATAGGATGGATTAGTTGATTGAGCTTGAAGAAACTAGAAGAGAAGCTCATAAAAGAAATGAGAAGCTACAAATCTAGGTTAAACATTTTCATGACAAAAGGGCTATTGAAAGGAAATTCAAAGTGGGATGTATGGTTCTAATGTGAAATGCAAGATTGGAAGACAAAGGAAAGCACAAGAAGTTCGACCCCCTATGGCTTGGAACATATCTAATTGAAGATACACATAGGGAAGAATATTATTTCTTGCAGTCCCTTACAAGTGAATATCAATTCTTGAAACCCTATTTCTCCTGAAATAGGTTACATCTCCATGTACATTGTATAGTCCTATAGATGTTGTACATAGGTTTGGCTTGTTTTCTTTTTGTTGTGTCTGCTTGCCTTGTCCAGGAAAGCTCCTAGTCTTTTTTAAATTCCTTTGTGTTGGTTTTCTTCTCCAAGAGATCTATTTCTCACCATACGCACTAGGGGTATGCGTCCCCAAGCATGAGCCACTGATGGAGCTCCTAAAATTCTTGAGATTTTGAGTTCATTTTTTCTTGAACATAACATGTCACATACTTGCCCATAGGTAGGGTTTATGGTTTTAATTCTATACCCTCTCCTTTATTGTTTTCCATGTTTTAAACCTTGGGCATTCTAATTTTTAGTTGACCTACTTTACCTAGTTGTCAGTCTGTAAAGTCATAACCTGAGCCATTATAAACATCCTTTTACCGACCCCTTCCACTTAGGTTTACAGTCAGTTGCCAAGTTCCATATCATCACTTTAATTCTCCTAATGTTAGGTTTTAATATTTCACCCCCAATGACTTAAGTTTAAGTCATCTGTTCTCAAGGGTAAAGTGTCATCGACCTAATCATGGCCCTCTTTTATGACTAACTTTGTCGTATGTGCAGGATTAAAGATCATCGGGTTGTGGGAGTTAATTTGAACCATTCCCCACTAGCTCACAGATCCAAAGTGATGGCTCTTTAATTTTTGTGTGTTTTGTGAGATGTTTCGATGTGTTTGATCGTGGGTGTGTACTCGACCGTCAATTTTCAGCCCAATGCCTAAGTTTTATTATCAATAGTGATTATTAAAAGGAAAGAGTTGATCATCGCCATTCCCCGTCATCTCATGGAGTTCAAATGCAAGCTTGTTAAATGTTGCGAGGACCACAAGAAGTCACCACATATGTCCTACGACCACTAGTAGTGGAGCCCAAAAGTACATGAAGAAGAATCCAATTGGCATATCTTTATTGGCCATTTGTTTGGAGTGGGACAACAATGAAATTCAAATGTAATTGACTCAATCTAATCATCTAAGGTGACCATCTCAACGAGAGATCAGTAGTGTATATTCAAAATTGCAAGTACAACTATTGTGATTGTTTCGCTTCACATGAACAAGTAGTAATGGTAGAGGTGACATCTAAAATTAATCAAGTCTCCCTCAAAGTGTGTGTATGTGGTCATTTCTTGCACAATTGATGTTCACAGATGTGTCTAGAGCAATAAAAAAAATTGAAGGAGGTGACTTGAAAAGTTTACTCTAACCAGTATTAGGGTTTATCACAATTGAAAGCCGTAAGTACAATGAACACAGTTTTATGCTTTATTCTAGCTTTTTGAACTAGGGTTGGATTTCAATTTTCTTTCGGTTGCATGAGTTTTATTGCTTTGTTTTAATTGTTGGAGGCTAGGGTAAATTTATTTTTAAAATGTCATAGCTCCATGAGATTTTCGAGAAATAGCATTTAAATTGAACCCTAGGTTTGAAAAAGGAGTGTAGTAATTGGAGTTCTTTGTCAAAACCCTGGTTTGCCTAAAATTCATTTCGATACCCATGGCCATCAAAGTGCAAACAACTACCCTTGCAACCCAACCTAGATTTTTCCCAAGATGTAATTGACCTATTTAAATCCTCTACAAATAAGAAAATTGAGGGGAAGATCTTATTCTATGACCCTAAAGTTAGAGATGGAGTATTGGATAAGTAGTGTTTCTTTAAATATGTCGAGTTTCCTTATGGTGGATGGCAACTCTTCTAGCACTAGCTTGGAAATATTAACCTTGGGATTCCTCTCTTTAACCCTTGGAGGATGGATTTTGGAAAAATAGTGGTTCCCAACATATATATGGATGTTGATTTACTAAAATATATTGCCTCAAGCTATAACCCAGTCTCTAGGGTCATTAGGATGTATGACAGGAAAGAAATGGTAAGGATAGCAAGACAAGAAATTGAAAGTGTTTTTAATCTACATGAGTGGAGTAGTGATTTGATTCCCCTTGATATGGATGTTGTTAGGAAGGAATATGGAAACAAAAAAGTATTCATTAGGAAAAAGTTGTTGCCTTTACATACTGCTAGTACTGGCACTGGGAAGAATAGAAAATAGATCAAAATTGGAGGAAATGAGCTTGAGCCCTTCCCAAAGAAATATTTTTCCAGATACTTCAAGAAGACTATAAATTCTTTACACCAAGTCATCAATTTTTCTCCACTTGAAAATTTGTAGAGGGAATATAGCTACATGGCAACACATCTGTAGCACCCAGCTTACAACATAGTTTAGGATTATGGAACATATCTAGTAGAAAATAATCATAAAGGGTTGGTTGAGTTGAAAGAAGGAAAAGAGTGGGTGAAATTTTGGTGGTACTCATTGTTGATGCATATGTTCTTGTATAAAGGGGATAAGGTTTCTGGAAAAGACAACTTTGAAAAAGAAAGTACAAGGTGTTGATTTGCCTATTGAATATTGGACCCAGATTTGGGATAAAGATGACCAGAAGTATAATTATGTGGTGTTTCAGAATGATTTTTCATCAAATCTAGAGAGGTCCTTGATATATGAACCACCAAGGATTCCTAAAGAAATACACAAATTCTTGAGACCTATGGAGTTGAGGCTTGATTTGAATTTGAGTCACAATTGGTGAAACTTGATTTTATATCCTGATAAAACAATCTTCACAGTATATGGCACCAACATAGATCCTTATGTCCTTCCATGAGATGTACCATTAAGGATATGGTTTCTTGAAATCATAAGGCAATTGGGAGCTTCCCAGGCAACACATCTACTTGATACAACAAAGAGCGGCTCATTCCTTCTAGAGTGAACAATGTTTTCTTATTTTGTTATGGTGAAAGGAGAGTGGAGGGAACTAGTGTAGTTGTTGGCTCCTTACAAGTTGGAGGTTGTATGCTGAAGGAATCATGATCTTGAGGGTTTCCTTACCAAATTAAATGCAGATAAAAGGCTTGGTAATTTTGTGCATTTTTTCTATTATTCTGAAGATGTAATCAGGAACATTTCCAACTTTCTAGAATAGGATGAAAGGAAGGCTAAGTATCTTCCTTTTGATAAGATGGTTAAGTAGGCTCAGAGTAAGGACAACAATTATGATCCTCTGCCACATATACCAGATCAGTACATTTAGGTCATGTATGTTATGGACAATTTTGAAAATGTAGTTGGTGTGTGAAAAGAACAATGGGAAGTTACATATAAAGGAAAGGAAAAAGTGGTTGAAGAGGATACTAATGTGAAACTAGAAGAAAATACCACTAATTAACCACCTAAGCGAATAAGAATCTATTCTAGGAGGAAGAAACCGGTGAAAGAAGAAAAAACTTTGTTGACCCAATTACTTCTGAGGGATCAAGGGCAGTTTCTCTTGAAAGTGCAGTGTCATCACCTCCAAGGAAAGTTACCCCAACTGTAATTGATTTTGATTCACCTCCAAAAATTCCTACTTAATTGGAGCAGTCACCCCTTAAGAAGCAAAGGATTGAGGCAAGAGGAGTGGTTGAGTATTCTGATACAGATGACGATGATATCCTTATCACTCCAGAGGATATGCAACAACGAATGCCTCCCCCTATAGGGACAATTGCCTCAAGTTCAAGAGAAAGTGGCCTTAGGATGGGAAAGCTTGATATCAGTGGTCTAAACAGTGTTGATGATTTGAGTTTAGAGGCTTGTAAGAAATTTATGGAAGATGATTCCTTTTTTAAAATACCAATGTTTAGAGATTTCTTATGGAGAGCCAAAGCTCTAGAATATGCAAAGAAGGTAGCCACTGAGAGGAGTTTACATTTGAAGCTTCCTAAGGTTGTCTTTCAAGCCAATGTGAGGAAGATTATGAGGGAAGGATTCCAAAATATTATTGACAAGGATGGTAGAGAAATTGTGAAGAAGTGTGGTGTGTTGCTGCTATTTCAACTATCCTGTGAATGGTTTCGTTTGATCAGCTTCTTTGCTAGTTAGAATAGGATAGGTTAGTTTCATTTTAAATGCCTCTTTATTTTACCTAAGTTATTTTGAGCATAGTTAGATAGTTTTCTCCTTTTGTCTTGGGTTTTCAAAATTTCAAGGGTATCTCTTGTTGCTCTGTTGAGTTATAACAATTTGCAATACTGTTTCCAAGCGATGTTGGTTCTCTATTGAATTTGTGCCCAATGGATAGGTCTAAGCTACTAGTTTTATGTTTAGCAGGAAAAAATCTAGCTGAGGTGACCATAAATGTTACCCAATTTTCACCTACAGTCTCAATCAGGCAGACAATCTATGTTTCAGAGGTTCATTAGGGAAAATGGAGACATTTACATCAAGGGTTAGGTCCTTTGATTGGTGCTACCTCATAGGGAAGCCTATTGGAAGCCTTGCCTCAGTCAGATTTGGCATAAAATCCATCAGAGAAGAAATTCGGAAAGACTTTCCTATGGTCTTGCCGACTAGCAGTGCAGTGCATCCTATATGGTTGATAAACCAGTCGCCAAGACTTTTGGGTCGACAGAAGTCTTCATGTATCTTCCTGACCCATAAGAGTCTTGCTGAAGTGGTTCAAGCTTGCCAAGATGAGGGAGGATTCACCATGATGTCTCAACGAAGGCGTGAGGTCCTACCGAAGAATGAAGAGCTCTCAGTGTAGGGTAATGATTTTGGCAAAGAGTCTGGCCGAGGAGGTGGAGTCATAGCAAAATGAAAGGATATCTCAGCATGAGGTCTGACTGACCTAGCAATGTCTCCCTGACTAAAGAGAAAGTAAACTCATCACTGAAAGATAAGGAGCCCGACGAGAGGTCTAGCTGATAGGCCAATGTTTCGTTGACAACAAAGAGGGGCTTGCCAAGAGTTGAAGCCATCGTCGGAGATCCTGGCGACTAACTGAAGTCTTGTCGAAGGGGAACCAACTGGGGGAGAAAGATCCAACAAAGGGTCTCCCTAACATAAAAGACATCAGTGTAGCATCCAATTGTCGGAATGATGTCTTAACAACTTGGTATGGTCTCAGCGATAGAAAGGGATCTTGACATGACTCATGAAGCCTGCTGTGACCTCTTGGTGATAAATTTTTGTCTTGCCAATACATGAAGGAGGATGCATCGGATAAGGAGGGATGGCCTCGACAAGATGTCTTGCCGACCTGATAGGGTCTTAACGAAGGATTGGAGCTTGGGTAGAGAAAAATGCGTCAAGGTGACATCAATATACTTTCACCGATATAAGATGAGAAGAGCTCGCCATGTTGCCTGGCCAAACGCGATTGTCTTGGCGACCACAGAGGTGATATCGGTATGACTTCTGGGCTTGATAGGAGCTCCCATCGACGGTTTCAAGCTATGTCGATAACCACAGGAAGATTTAATCGCATTGGCGAGACACAATTAGTGTCTCACCAACATGTGATTCCACAGAGGGAGATTTTGACGGCTTGAGGAATCTATGTGGTATCTGATCGACCAATGAGAGTGAGCTAAGGGTGAGCCATGGTGATCTAACTAGGGAGAAGAATGTTGACAACATGTATCTATTTTGAGCTTAGGAGCATTCAAAGTGCTAGACAGGGAGGTTAGAAAGCGGACACGAGACCAGGAAATGAATACGGTGGTTGCAAAAAGATTTGAAGAAGACCACTCTAGGAGGCGACTCTTCACACTGACCTGGACACGCACAGATGAGGCATTAATTTTAATCAAAAGATCTGAGGAATATTTATCCGGAGGGGAGATATTTTTGTAAGCCCTAAGGGGCTGACACTCTTTTGTATATAGGGCATATTTTTTCCTTTTTGGAACGGCGTTCAGATTATACACTCGGAAGAGTTAGTGATTTTTATCAATCCTTCCTCAATTAAATGTATGTTTTGTAACTCAACTAGAATCTGGAATACAATACAGAGTTTACCTTGGAAGCTAGTGTTCATGTGTGTAATACTCTCATTTCTATTTTTTTTCTTTTGATTATGCATGTGTTTAACTATGTTTTACAAGTCTACACACATACCTTAAGGCTGTGACGTTTATCTCTCCTTCCTAAGATGTGTATGTAGATCGAGCCTATTAAGAATGATGCACAAGTCTAAAAGAAGTTGTGTTGAGTATGTGAAATTCTTGCCATTAAGTTTCTCAGTGTATTTTCTTCTTGTTTTATTTCAAGATTTCTTATCATGTGGTGTATCACCATAGTTTAGTTTTATTTTATGCATTCCTTCTCCCTTTCCCTTCAAAGAATTAGTAGTTTAGGTGATACCCAAAGGAAGATGACCTTCTCCAGAGGTTCATTTCAATCTCAGGTGACCCACAACCTTGAAATGATCCAGTGTTTCACTAGAAAGCTCAGTTTTTTGTAAACTTTGCATAGGGTGCATTTCTAGGTGACAACATAAACAAAAGAGGAATTGACTATGGTACTTTGGGGGTCTGCATTAAGTGAATATTGGGATGCTCTAGCAATCTATTCATTATCCTAGGGATCCAAGAAGCTAGTACTTGTTGAACCATTAGATTTTAGTGGGTACTTTCTTGTGAAGAGAATTGTTGACAGCCCAACCTTTGAGGTAGCCGACATGGCTATTAATGTTGCTAGATTTTCCAAAGCAATTGTGGAAAACCTGACTCTTGAAAGGGATGATTTCAAGAGCAAGTACCATGAGATCCTTAATGAATATGATAATAGTCAGCAAAAGGTAGTTGTGCTAGAAACCAAGTTGGCATTTTATAAGCAATGGGAAGAAATGCAGAGAGGTCAAGGTCACACCAACTCAATTCGTGCACCTTCATCTTCCCCACTTGCATCTTCCCAACCTCCCCCTAAAGATCAAACTTTGGAAAGAATGCCATACAATTTGGGACAAGAGCCACCCTCAATAGAGGACCCAAGCAACTCAGGTCCTAGTTCATCTAATGTACCTACAAGAGAACAACTCCTTTCACAAGGTGAAACATATAAGAATTTATTGGAGCAGGTAGAAGATAAAACCTATGAGAAAATCTCAGAGATTGTTCATGTTGTTCTAAAGCATTTGAATAAGAAGATCTAGGGTAAGTTGAATGGTGTTCATGCCATTACTCCTTGATGCTACATGCAATAGATCTATCTCAAAGAGATAAGGAGTTGGCTATCCCAATCCTAAACAAGTGGATCCCAGGGGCTAAGAGATTGAATTTCATGGTATTCAGAGCTAACTAGCAAGAGGATAGATACCCTAAAGTGATTCCAACTTATACATTTGTCTGTGGACTCAGTGAGCAAAAGTTTCAGGGATATATTGCCCCACTGGAGCAGAAAATATTAAAACTAAAAGCTTATTATGATTTGGAAGATTTTTCATTGTTGCCAAATATTTTGCACACCAATGAGGAAGTGAAGCCATTGCAAGTGTGGAAAAATGAGGTAGATGATGTTATTGCTTCCCAAGTAGAGGACATTTGTAAAGGAGTTAAAATCAATATTTTAAATGACACTTTGGAAAAGTTGTCATTTATCATCAACTTTCTCTAAGATTTTGATAGAGAATCTAATTCTATAATGACAAAGTATTCTCTGTATAAGAAGAAGTTTGATGAGATCATTGACTTCAATTGGCCATTTGATGATGAATATGAAGAATTGATAAGGGTATTTATTGGTTGATTGGGTCTGTAAGTGTAGATGTGTAAACATATATAATTGGTCAAGTATTGCATAGGTCTAGCATTAGAAATTACAATGTATAAAATATATGTTTCATAGGAAAAAGTTAGTTGCTGATGATGTGGAGTGTTGACCGGGATGCCGATTCACTTTTTTCTTTGCAAATATTTTTCATCTTGCTCGATGGAATGGACATGCTACAACATAGAAGATTATTCTTTTTAACATGTGCTTTTTGGAAGGTGAAGTTGCTTCTTACAACACAAATAATCTTTGTCTCTTATGTACTTCCTCCAATTTGAAAGATGTAAATATTAGGGAATATGTCTTGTAGTGGTCAAATTAGAATGTGACATGTGTACATTTGGCCTAAAGCTTGTTTTTGCTCCCTTTTTGTATAAAAGGGAATTCATGGCCATTGGTGCGGGTCTTTTGTTGAATTATGGAATCAAATTGTGTAATTGAAGAACATAGAGTGAACATGTTTAGAGTCTTTGTTTGATGCTTTGTGTCTTGATAGTAATTTTTGTCAAGTGTATGGTTCTTGAGCATATCAGAATGATAATGCAAGTTTTCAGTGTCTGTAGTCTCTCCAACTTTGATCTATGCTTGAGTTATCAATTAAAATTCTAATCCATGATCATTTCATTAATTGTCATCATTTTATACTTTGGTATATGTTTTGATTTTAGCTTTGGTTCATAGAATTGGTTAAAATGGTTAATTCAAATCATAAATTCATGTTCAGGATAATTGGATCTGATAAGAAGTCTTAGAACCTTATTACAAATTTGTGAATTGCAAAGTAGTCTCACTTAGATCATAGGTGTTCAAGATTAAATGTACCCTGCATTTCAATTTTCTTTCGACTCCCAAACCATAGATAATGACACTGATCTTAATCCTTGCAAGCATTTCTCATGGTTCTGGTCACTTGACTTAAGAATACTGTTTAAAATAATTTTTTATCAATCTTTATTTTGTTGTTGTTGGTGTTTTGTGATATTCTCAACTTTGGATACATAAAACATTTAAGGAAATGCCAATTTATTGAAGGATTTAATTTCCATATTCATTTATGAGAATATATCTGCTCAGTTATGCAATGTATACATCAATTATTTAGAAGAGTTACATAATTTTATTGTGGGATCACTCTCCCAGGTTTTGCAGTGTCTAACATGTAGGAGATTAAGCAAGTGGTGCTATATATTGTTTGTTGGCCACTTATGTTGTAGGTAATTGATAATCGAGTCTAGAAAACCCATAGGTATTGTTGATGTGTGTTTTATGACACAACAAACATTCTAGAATAAAGTGTCAAAGATGCTCTATCCCCTCTTGAAAAACTACCTCATATGCTAAGACTACAAGAAAGATCATACAAAAATTCCCATGTTTCAGTTAGGTTTGTATAAGCTTTGTGGTTGATGTGATTTTTTGGGGGAACAATAGGGATTTACTTTTGGTAAGTTACTCAGAAAAGAAAAGACATGAATATAGTATCATTTTGGAATTTTCTAACTTTAGATTAAAAAGTGAAAAAAGAGTAAGAGTTTAGGAGTCCTATGCTATTCCTATGAAATCAAGAGATGGAAAGGATTGAGTGAAACTAAATAAAAAATACTTTGTTTTGCCACACTAAACGACAACTACACAAAGCAAGTGCAATATTTTGGGATTTGTGCTTAAAATTTCTTCACCACGAACAATACCATCAATAAAACAACATTATTCGAAGTAAACATTGAAGCATCCACAATAAATCTCAGTGTAACTTTACGCATTGAATGAAAAGCATCCACTCAAAGAGAGTATGAGCTAAGTTACACTAATCTTTGCTATCAATCTATCATTCCCTTAACATACATTCAAATGAAATTATAACTCAAATCTATTGTACGAGGAAGAGAAATATGCAACCATGCAACCATTTGACAATGAAAGGATTCAAAGCATCTCATGCATTATAAACTTTATTATCAAGATGGTCTTTAGAAACAATCTCATAAAACTCTCTCTTATTCTCTACAATCTCTTCTAATGATTCTAATCTCTAATCCTTGATGAATTCTCTAATCTCTATTTTTTTATAAAAATGAGAGAAGGGGGGTTTATATAGATTTTCTAGATTACAATGAATGGGCAAGATCAAAATGAGATTAGTAGCCCAGATTCAAAATAAATAAACCCTAATTAGGGTTTCCTAAACAATATTCAGTTAACTGCAGAGAACTTCATGCACTTGGAGTTGCATCCTTATCCACTCACAAAGCATTACATTTGGTGAACCTAGACACGATCATGCTGAATTCTTCCATGGTAATGTCTAGCAATGCATTGACTTTGTATTCTAGCAAGTCTAGACTTTCTGCACATTCTGCAAAGGTGATTGTCCATTTTGATTCATGCAGCAAGAAAGTATCTCTGACGGTTAGGAAGCTGAATGCTTTGGTAAAATTTTCCTTCATAATTGGCTCAGAAGTGGTGGAGAAAATTCTTTGAACTTTTTCTTTTAAATTTTCTAGCTGCAAGTGTTTCTTTCAGACAATATCTCTGTCAAGCATATCTACAGCCATTTGGTAAATCTTACTCCGAATCTCCTTTGCCTACTCTTTAATTTTGGTGCCATCTTGCTTTACCCTTTCCAAGACTTCTCCTCATGAGATCATTGCATAGTACCAGCTGTAGACACCAAAATTTGGTTTAGGCCTGCGACTTCCATATTCTTCATTACTTCTATTCTTCATGGTCATGATTAAATAATCCTAATTATTTAATTAATTCATCTTCTTTTAATTCTTCTATTAATTAAATAATCTTAATTATTTAATTAATTCACACTTTTCTTTATTCTATTTGATTAATTAAATA
Organism: Sequoia sempervirens; assembly: GCA_007258455.2. Taxonomy (NCBI): domain Eukaryota; kingdom Viridiplantae; phylum Streptophyta; class Pinopsida; order Cupressales; family Cupressaceae; genus Sequoia; species Sequoia sempervirens. The sequence goes on from VDFB02373365.1 coordinate 187,062,794, forward strand.
AATGCTTTTTATTTAATTATGTTACTAATTAACCTTATTCTTCTCGTTAAATTAAATAAATCATTATTTAATTTATCTTTATCATATTTTAATTATAATTAAATAAATTCTTTATTTAATTATTCATTTAAATCCCTTCATCATTTATTAAATAAATCTTATTTATTTAATTATTCTACGAATATCGAGTTTTGAATTAAAATAAATTATTTAATTCATTAATTCTATTTTAATGCATTCTTCTATACTTTAGATAATTATGTGAGTTATCTAAGTATTCACTTTTACTCGACTCGACATCTATTTTAATTATTCAGTTAACTCTTGATTTGATGTATGAGTGGCTGTCTCGAGTAATCTCTTCATCAGATCATTCAATCTTCCAGTTCTAACTTATTTGCGTGTACATGCGGATTAATTAAATATTCTTATTTAATTAATTAAACCTCGTGCATGCATTCGAACAGAGAGTCGTTATAATCAATCTTCATCTTTGTCATGCAAAGATATTTCTTATTTTTTCGAATGCCGAACTGAAGATTAAATCATTTATTTAATCTTTAATCCTATTTCTAATTTGTATCACTCATGTCACTACTAACAGTTATCAGAATGCATGTCTAATCTGTCAATCTCAACTGTTCGTTGATCTTTCAATCTTGGCTTGTCGTTCGAATAATCAATTTTCTATAAATTGATTTGTCATTCTTCATTCCAATCTCTCTTGCAAAATCTTATGACTTTTGAGAGCACTCAATCTTGAATCTTCAATATTTTTCTAATTACTATCTTAGGCTATACTTGCACGAATTACGAGAAATCTGAGGGCAATTATACTACACAAGAAAAATGGAGAAGGGAAATCGAGAGGAATCATGGAAATACGTTTGAAATTGGTGAGATTGTTCTAGTTTTTTTTATGTTTCTAACTTTCCTATGTTCTTTGTTGCTTAACAAGTAGATTTGCATCTTAGATTTTAGTATTGCATGCATGTTTGCTTCTAATCAATATCTGTTTCTATTGTGTAATTTTCTATGGTGTTACACCAGCCGCTGAAATCATATGTAGCTCCAGCTTCAATAATATTTTCATCAATCAACCTCTGCTTTGGAATGCCCTTTATCTCTTGAAGACATGGGATAATTTTAATCTGAATGTCTTGGAGACCATCCCATGCTTCTGCTAAGTCTGCAACTCGTGATAGTAGAAAGGAATTTTTCTCATACACATATGCCATCTTTTCTACGAATTCCATCACCTCTTCTTTCTTTTCGACCATCCATTCTTTAGTTTCTTTGGCTATAGTCAAATCCTCTTCAAAAATTTTGACCCGTTCCTGTGAAGAGTTTGGAAGTCGAGGTGCTGATTGCTCACCTTGATTGAGTGGCCTAGTTAAATGCTGGATATATTCTTTGAGATGCTCAATCTCGCATTTTATATTCCTTCATCATCACCACTTCTTTCTCTCGCCTAGATTTTATGGTGGCAATAGAATTATCTATGTCCTCAAATTCTTGTCCTTTCGTTGTCGGACCCATATCAATAGTTGTGATGGAATATTCGTTCGGGGCAATCTCATCTTGGAATTTATCAACTATAGTCACTACAATCTACACTATGTGATTACCAGCCTCATCTCTTTGTATGGCAACAAATTTCTTTGTTGGCTTTCTTGTGGCAGTCTGCTCTAGCGTAGCAAGGAAGTTTGTGGTATCATCCTCTTCTAGCACCTCTACTGGTGCCTTTATCTTTAGTCTCTCTTTTAGCCAATCCGGGATGGTTGACTGTTCACTTCCATCTTCCTATTGATCTTGGACATCCTGCATATCCTAAACTTCTGGCATATCCTGAATCTCTTGCATGAATGGGTCTTCTTGGATTCCCTTGAGGGAAGAAATCATTCCCTCTTCAAATTTTCCATCCATGATATCCATGTCATTGTCTGATTCTAGAATCTCTGTGCCTATAGAAGGATGATCATCATCTTCTAATTGCATTGGCTCCATATCTCTAACTAGTGAAGGAATTATGACTTACTCCCAAGACTCTTCTTTCGTGGTCAATATTTCATCTATATTTCTGGATGTAGCCGAATGAATGGGATTGGATTTATGCTTCTTTTGAGCGGGTCATTCATTTATTATTTTATTCTTGTTCTACTTTGCAGAGTCATCAATTTCTTTTCTCTTTATCAAGTTGGCACTATCCATTGGTCCACCTCCATGAGATGCACCGACATTTGAGGAACAACACTCTGTATCACCCATCAATTCATATGTGAATTGTACATTCCTTCACTGTAAAACTTGTACTTGCTGGTCTATCCACCATTAGGAATATTTGAATATAGGCCTCATGAATGTTGCCATGTCACCAAGCTCAGGCTCAGACCATCTGATAGGAGGAAGTGGCTGCCTTTCTAAAGATGGAAACCCTTCCAAAAATAGAAACTTTTCCAAAAATAATAAATTTCCAAAAATAGCCCCTAAAAAATAGGAAGTCTAACTTGGGCTAAAAATGCCAAAAATGAAGTCCCTAAAAAATAGGTCTAGGGTGGAGACCCCAAATAGGTAGGAGATGTCAGAATCGACTGAAACGATAGTCAATCTTCGTCCCTTAGGCCCTCTAAGTACCATGATGATTTTTACACAATGATTTAGGATGAAATTCTTTGCTTGACTTAGGTGACCATTCAAAAAAACTCAAACCCTAAACCCCCAAACAAAGACTAGATGAAACTGAGATGCGCAACAACAAAACCCTAAAAAGCAAACTACTAGGGTCCCCATTTGCAATGGGGCAATGTGTGAAATAGGTCACAACATTTGGTGATTCCACGTGAGGGATGTTCTTGAACATTCTAAAGATAAGACTTGTTTCAAACCTAGAATCTTAAATTAATTATAACTAACTTACCGCTTGGCTAAGAATAGTACTCAAAAAGAAAGAGGAATCCTAAACTATATCAAGATCTTTCATCCTTCAGTTACAAGTGTGTGCAAAAGAATTCATTTCCATCTCATAAGATCATTATGATTCTTTGGCTCCATCATGGCTTTTGTGATTTTGTCTTAACTTCAAAAGCATCTTGGATAGAGCCTTGCTGGCAGTGGGCGTCCATAGCCCCTATAAGGTTATCGCTATAATCTCACATAGATTGCTCTACTTCTGGTGATTTATAAATTTCTTAATTTATATTGTACACCTATAGAGATGCCCGCACACCCAAAAGCCAAATGTTTTGATTTTCATTTTTATTTCTTTTCTTCTTGATATTCTTTTCTTTTCACATTTTTTGACACTTTGGTTGGTAAGCAATGAATCTCACATGGGTTTTAGCATTATAGTGGCGCTGAAGCAAGACTTTTGATTTATTCATGACTTCACCTAGGAGACCATAATGACTTAGAGCATTTGTTAAGTATGTAAGATATAATAACTACAAAACTCAAGTTCAAGATACAATAGATGATTCTCTTTCTAGTCAAGTGATAACCCTAACTTTAAGGTACTTTAGAGACAATTAATCTAGGATTCAAAGATTATCTACAAGGTTTTATCCAAGGAATGGATTGAAAATACCTTAGCAGGGTCCATCCAGAGTGTGCATGTAAGCAACATCACCCTTCTCACAAATGGTAAATCCTTCTTATTCAAAACCTAATCTAAGGGAAAGCAAACAAAAGCAAACAAAGCAAACTAATCTAAGAAACTGAAAGCAAAGAAAACTAAACTGCAACAAACCCAACAAAACCCAACTAGAAAGAAACTAATCTAACTATGTACAAAGGCCAAACTTGCTAGGAGTCTAAGACTAGAAATAATGTTTGAGAAATTTCCCATTGACTAGCAATGGGACATCCTCTCTAGTTAATTTCCTCAATCTGAATGCATTGTCTCCTAGAATTTTTGAAATCTAACAAGGACCCATCCATAAGTTGTCAAATTTAACATGATCTCCTTTTTCGTTCGTGTGCTTTGTCCCAACAGAGGACTAAGTCAAAAATTCTAAATGCCTTTATTCTCGCTCTTCGGTCGAACCATCTCTTTACAATCCCCTGGTGCTTTGCAAAATTTTCGAGTGCTTTATCTCTTTTTTCTTCCAAAAGTAGCAATTGTGACAATTTGGTTTTGACTCTTTCTTCTTCATCCAAGCATTCCTACATGAATTGTAATGTGGGAATTCTCAATTGTATGGGGAGGATAGGATCTTGTCCATAAACCAAATGATAGTGTGATGTGCCTAGGGGAATTTTTACTCTTACTCTGTCCGCTCCAAGGGCGAATCTCAACTGTGTGTACCAATCCCTTGAGTTTTTGTCTAACAACTTCTTAATGACATTCAACAAATTTTTGTTTGTGAATTCGACTAATCCATTTCCTTGAGGATAATAATTCGATGATAATTTCAAAGTGATACCATACTCAAAAGCCCAGTTAGAAAATTTCAAAAAAGAAAATGCAGAACCATTATCACAAACTAAAGCATAAGGACAACCAAATCTTATGACAATGTTTTCTTCTAAGAACTTAATTACCATATCTAATGTGCACAATTTTAAAGCTTGGGCTTCCAAAAATCTAGTGCAATAATCAGTTGCGGTTAGGATATACCTATGTTGTGCAGAGGAAGGTGGATTGATCATACCAATAAAGTTGATTCCCCACTTCATAAAAGGTTGAACTTTGATCATAGGTTGGAGTGGCATAGCTGGGTTCTTCTCTTGTGAAACAGTTATCTGGCATGTGTGGAAAGTCTTTACATGATCATATGCATCTTTAAACACTGTTGGCCAATAATAGTCAGCCATCAAAACTTGGTGTGTTGTTTCTAGTGCTCCTCCATGGCGGGTTCCAAATCTGGAATGAAAATGTTCCTTTATTTGTTTAGCTTCTTCTTTTCCCAAGAATCTTAGAAAAACTCCTTCATGATTTCTCCTGTATAATATTGATCCTTGCAACATATATCTCTAGCTCTTCATTCGCAGGGTCCTCTTTTGCACTAGATTTAAATAATTAGGGCACTTGTGGATATCATTGTACCATTCATCAGGAGATACTTCTTGTAATTCATAGGCTTGCTGCACTAACTCTGGTCTTGTGGCTATAGTTTGCATCAAAGCTTGGCCTCAAACAATTTTCATCGGCTGGATCTCTATAGATCATATTCTTGAATTATGGTAATCCACTTGCCTCTCTCTCCCCTAGCTCATTTTGCATTAGGAGGGTTTTGATAGCCACATCTGGGACTATGGCAAAGACTTTGCTTCTCAAAATATAATGTCTGAACTTTTTAACTACCTTGACTAAAGCATAAGCTTGTTTCTCCACATTCAAGTATCTCATCTTGGGATCTTTGAAAGGCACACTGATAAGAGGAATGGGATGTTCATCCTTTTCTTCTGTCCTTTGGGTAAGCATTGCAGCACATGTATGTTCTGATGCAAAAGAATAGAGGTAGAAGGGATTTGTGTAGTCTGAACTGACCAAGATGAGAGCATCAATTATAGCTTGTTTGATTTCTTCAAATTCCTTCTTTGTTGGCTCTATCCATTCTATCTTTGCATCTTTCTTCAACATTTCACTTAGTGGCCTAACTACCTCTGCAAACCTTATTATGAATTTCCTTACAAAGTTAATCTTTTTGAAGAAAGACTTTAGTTCCTTTTCGCTTGATGGCAAGCCAATTCTTGATATGGCCTCTACACAATTAGGATCAATAAGAATCCCTTTCTCTGTTATTACATGGCCAAGCAATTTTCCTTCAGTCACCCCAAATATGCACTTCTTTGGGTTTAAGGAAATTTGGTATCTTCTACATCTCTTAAATATCTTCCTCAAATATTCAACATGACTTTCTCTTTTCTTGGAAAACACTATGAGGTCATCCATGTAGACAATAATGCACTATCCTATAAGGTCTTTGAATGCGATGTCGATGGCTCTCTGAAAGGTGGCTCCAACATTGATCAATCCAAACAACATTCTTTGGTATGCAAATATGCCTCACTTTGTCGTGAATGTAGTCTTGTGTCTATCCTCAGGTTCCACTATCACTTGATTATATCCTGAGTATCCATCAAGGAAAGAAATCATTCGAGATCCATTGACAATCTGGATTACTTCATCTAGGGATGGCAGTGGGTAATTGTCCTTTTTTGAAGCCTTGTTGAGATTTCATAAATCTACACATGGTCATATCTCTCCATTTTTCTTGTGAACGGGTACCAAATTCATGACCCACATTGAGTGGCCCATACTGGAAAGATGATTACTACTGATAGTAACTTCTTTACTTCTTAAAAAATGAGGGGCTCTAGTAATGGATTCACTGGCCTTTGGCATTGCCTGAACGATTTACTGCCTACTTCAAGGGGAATTATATGTGTGATAATTGCAGTGTCATGTCTTCAAATCCTCATAGCTCTAGGAAATAATATCTCCAAATTCTCTTAAGCTTATGATTATTCTCCCATTCTCTTTTGGCATGCATACTTTTCCAATAAGGAAATTTTTGACCTCATTTGTTGTTCCTAGGTTTACTACTTCATGTTGACCTCCTTCATTTCTTTCGTACTTGATTACCCACTGTGCAATAATTGTGAAGTCCCCCCATATTTTCTTAGGAAACTATACAACAAATTTGTATTGAACCAAATCCCAAATTATTTTGATATGAGGGAGTTCCAAGGGAGAGGTGGGGGGTCAACTCAGGATAGGCCCGGTGCATAGCCAGATCCTGCATGGCAAGGGGGACGACCTCTCACTAGGCCACCTCGTGAGCACATTGTGATGCATGTCATTGCAAAGGAGAGTGCTAACATAGAGATATTGCAGGCGATCACAATTTTGAACCAGAGTGTCATCCATCACACTAGCCCTATTGTACAATGCCATCCAGGGGAGTCTTTAGGTGGTTGCCTTCGAACCCATGTGTGTCAATCTTGCGAGGTGACTTGTTCGTATGAATCTATTGGCACTCAGGAGGGTGCTACACATGAAGATCCATATGCTACTACACAACCTAATCCGTATGCATCTACGGGGATGGAGAGGATGACTGACATTTTGCATGATGCATATGGCATTAACACTCAGGTAAAATTTAGCATGTTCATTGAATTTAATTTATTAAATTTTGATTGTGAAATGCAAGATTAACTAATTTAGTTTTATTATTTTAATAAAATTGTAGGGTCACAGTGTTGAGTTTGGATACACCAGTCATCTCCCTACTTATTTTTGTAGTACACGTATTAGTGGGGTATGTAACTAGTAAACAATTATAAATTTATTACATGTTAACAGCATTGTTTTACGAATGGTATTTTAATATGTGATTTTGGATGTTGAACAGGGTAATATTGGAGGTTTCAAGGAAACACTTCCTAATGCCAATAGATTTGATCAAACGTTCACAGAGGTAATATAGAATAAAGAGAACTTAACTAATGAATTCTAAGTTTAATAGATTTGTGTAGTTTATATTCATATTGTTGGTTATGTTACATTACACATCATTCAAACTCAAAGCATTACTTCAAATTCGATAACTAATAATCAGAAATTTATAGTTTAATAATTGTACTTAAATTTTATTTAATTAGATCTCATACATTATAAGTCATCACGTGGATCGCTATTGTAACTTTTTTGTGATTGAATAATTTGTTGTTTTATTTTCAGATTTTGGTGACAAAAACACCTCCAAATGTTATGAGGGAAATGGATATTGGTGTTTCCTCTGCTATACAATCCTCGATGGATCTGATAGGGGAGGTATGAGGAAAATTACTAAATTTCAATTTACATTCATTGCTATAGATGAATTAGTTCTAGTGAAAAATCAAACCATTATTGATTTGTAGTTTAATTCCTATTTGGATGGTTTATACAAGGATTGAGCATGCCTCAACATTGACGTGCAAATATTTCCATCGAGGAGAGTGATCGTGAGATGGCCGTAAGTGATTATTTTGTTAAATATATCAATTCTTATAATGTAATTTCTATATATTAATGTCTTTACTTCTTATTGTAATAGTTAAAACTTCAGCAGGAGCACTCCTCGAGCACATTAGAAATGAGTGACAGACTTATCGCCATCAGATCGCCAAGCAAAGGGAAAGAAAATTGTATTTGAACCGAGCATGGAGAGAAATGAATTTTGAATGCAGAGACCTTTGTTGTATGCCTACATGGGAATTTTGTGTACATATTTTGTATTGGATATATTTGACATTGTATGCCTATATGGCATTCTCGTAAGCCTATATAGCTATTTTGTAACTATATTTTATACTTATATCGACATATATTGATGTATCTATACATGGCTATTTGCTTTTAATAAAAATATTTTTTATCGATGGTGTCCATATTTGCATTATAAATTCATGGTTCAATAGATATGAGTTACGTGTATTCAAGTTTATACTTTACAACTTACACAAATATACTTTTTGACTTACGTGTGAACATCGAAACGTGTGAATTTTTTTGTGTGGAAGTCAAATGTAAGCGAATTTTGCAATTCTCTTTTCTTGCATACTCGATCTTATGGACTTATTCCTTCCTAGCACATATTGTGAATATTTCTCATTTGGTGCAGAAGAAAAATTCCTCATTTTTGAACCACTCATAGCAAAGAGATTCACAATAAGACTTTAGCATTGGAACACTACTCCATACTTCTCTTGTCTAGACCATAAAGGATTGAAAATTCTTAATTTGATGCAATGATAGTCCTGAGATGAGAATTTATATAACCATGCCTATTTTGAAACTTTGCATCTAATACTGCATCAACAAGAACTTGAGAAGTGTTGCATCAGAGTGTTAGGTTTGATAGGCCTTCTCTTCCCTAAGGGAGGAGAGCCTACATCTTGAATTTTGAACAAAATTTTTTGAAGCAAACATTTTACCTAAAAGCTTCAAACCTAAATGACATATTTGGCTAAGTCTATCTTGAAAATTATCAATGTGTTCAAACTCTAAAGGAGATTCTCCCTGAAAAGAAAACTTTACTCTTTTTCCCAAGGAAATAAATTGCAACAAGTTGCATGGTTTATCTTATTTCATTCTCAAGGTCCTGGTCAATCATTCATGGCTCGAGATAGTTCTGTTCCAAGGCAAGGACACCCAAAAAATCACTGAGATTCTTCTATGAATCTGCAAGAAAAAGGTTTTGGCTCTTTCACAATGTAAATAATTATGTAACACTATTTTCTTGTTTCCCTTCCACACAAAAAAATGTTCACACTTTTCAGATTAATCAATGATCAATAATGGTTGATTGTAAACAGTTGACATTTTTATGTTTGAACTTTAATTTATAATTTTGTATCATGACATTCGAGTATCAATAATATTTTAATATTTGACTATGAAAGTGGTGGTGTATTTTTTCTATGTTATTTGACTATTAATATGGTGGTGTATTCTGAACTTTATTAATATTGCAAATATGTATATATTTTTAATTTTTTTATGTTTTTGTATTACCCAACCCAAAACGAACCCAACCCCCAAAAAAATTTCTGAACCGGCGAACCGGGTTGTCGAACCCAAAACCGAACCGGTAACTTAGTAAAAAGTAGATTTTTGTAGTTTATATTCATAACGTTGATTACATTGCATTACACATATTTCAAACTCAAAGAATTGCTTCACATTGCATAACTAATAACTAGATGCTAATAGATGAAAAAATTTCAATTACAATATAGTTTTTACAAAGTCAACCTAAGCAGTTATGCAATTACTTCACATTGCATAACTAATAACTAGGAGTAGCTGCTAATTGCATTTGCTTGTCATGGCATTCTATGAGACCACATTTCTTTGAGGCATTTTTTCAAACAGTTCACTGCCTTGTCTATCCTACCACATTTTTTATACATGTCTATCAAAGCATTTTGTCAAATAGTTCAAGTGTTGCCTTGTTGGTATGGTTGGAAGCCTAAAAGAAGTGCTTTTGAACAAGCTATGGATGCTTGGAAAAAATCTATCAAAAGCATAATAGTAAGCAATATAATAAACAAGGAAGTGAACTCTTTGAAAATATGCCTCAAAGAAATGAGGTCTCATGACCCGATGGAATGCCATGAAAATCAAAAGCATTTGATTTTCATGGTATTCCATCACCATGAGACCTCATTTCTTTGAGGAATTTTTTCAAAGAGTTCACTGCCTTGTCTATGCTAACACATTTTTCATACATGTCTATCAAAGCATTTTATCATATAGTTCATTGCCTTGCTGCTATGGCTAAAAGCCTAAAACAGGTGCTTTCGAACAAGCTATGGGTGCTTAGAAAAAATATATCATAGCATAATAGTAAGCAATAGCATAGACAAGGGAATGAACTATTTGAAAAAAATGGCTCAAAGAAATGTGGTCTCATGGTGGTGGAATGCCATGACAAGCAAATTGTTGTGGATTGACACTTTTTCCATCAACTGAAAATTAGATACCACGGGAAAACCACTCCAAAATAATGAAAAACGAGAGAGGCTATTGTAGAGGGGCTCAACACAATCTCATAGGATTAGATGAGAAGTTTCTAAGCATCATGGTGTTCGAGTGACCTCATGCTGAAGTTTGCAGCCATTTTTCCCTTTGGACCCTTAAAGGATCGATCTGGTTGAACGTAGCTCAGAGAGATTCCATGTGTTTGGGTACAAAAGAGGACCATGCATAGTGTAAAAATTCATATTCAAATGCGTTGGAATAGTCTGTTTGGTCACACGAGTTGCAAAATGAAAGTTGCACCACTTTGCAACTTTCCACTACTTCCATTTGACACTTTTTCCATCAACCGAAAACTAGACACTACGGGAAAACCACTCTGAGATAATGAAAAATGAGAGAGGTTATTGTAGAGGGGACCAACTTGATCCCATAGGATTAGACAAGAATTTTCTAAGCATCATGGTGTCTGAGTAACCTCATGCTGAAGTTTGCAGCCATATTGCCCTTTGGACCCTTAAAGAATCGATCTGATTGAATGTAGCTCGGAGTGATTCCACATGTTTGGGTGTGAAAGAGGACCATGCCTAGTGTAAACATGTCTATTCAGATGTGTTGAAATAGTTTATTTGGTTACACAAATTGTAGAACGAATGTTGCACCACTTTGCAATTTTCTACTGCTTCCATTTGACACTTTTTCCATCAACTGAAAACTGAACACTACGGGAAAAATACTCCGAGATAATGAAAAATGAGAGAGGTTATTGTAGAGGGGCCCAACAATATCCCATGGGATCAAATGAGAAGTTTCTAAGAATCACGGTTTCCAACTAACCTCATGTTGAAGTTTGCAGCCATTTTTCCCTTTGGACCCTTAAGAAATCGATCTAGTTGAACATAGCACAGAGTGATTTTGCATGTTTGGGTGCAAAAGAGGACCATGAATTTCATAAAAATGCCTATTTGGATGCATTGGAATAGTCCGTTTGGTCTCACGAGTTGTAGAATGAAAATTGCACCACCTTGCAACTTTCCACTGCTTGCATTTAACACTTTTTCCATCAACTGAGAACTGGATACCATGGAAAAACCACTCCAAGATAACGAAAACTGAGAGAGGTTATTGTAGAGGGGCCCAACTCAATCCCATAGGATTAGACAAGAAGTTTCTAAGCATCATGGTGTCCAAGTAACCTCATGCTGAATTTTGCAGTCATTTTTCCCTTTGGACCCTTAAGGGATTGATCCGGTTGAACGTAGCTTGGAGCGATTCCACGTGTCTGGGTGTGAAAGAGGACCATACCTAGCATAAAAATTCATATTCAGACACATTAGAACATTCCATTTGGTCACATGAGTTGGAGAACAAAAATTGCACGACTTTGCAACTTTCCACTGCTTGCATTTGACACTTTTTCCATCAACTAAAAGCTGGACACCACAGGAAAACCACTCTGAGATAACAAAAACCAAGAAAGGTTATTGTAGAGGGTCCCAACATGATCCCATAGGATCAAAAAAAAGTTTCTAAGCATCATGGTGTCCGACTATCCTCATGTTGAAGTTTGCAGCCATTTTTCCCTTTGGACCCTTAAGGGATCAATCCAGTTGAACGTAGCTCGGAGCGATTCCCCGTGTGTGGGAAAATTATGAAACCTGGTGGAATGGTGGATTTAGGGGTCCTCTTCATGTTGCAATTTTTTTCAGAGTGAAAGATGGAGGTTTGCAAAAGTTATCTAATTCCCTAGGTCAATTTTTCCCTTGTAAATGTATGAAAATGGTCTTTAGAATGCACTTTGCATAATTTTCTAATAAGTTACTACAGTGCTAGGAGTCAAGAAAATTGAGTTCCAGTGATGCCCTAGGTCGGGTATGTGAGTTTTCCTAGAGAAAATGAAAGCTATAGGTTGTGTATTGGTGAATTTGTGAAGGGATTGAGTGTAGAAAGGTTTGGAGTGTTTGTGCAGACCTGGGAAAAGATGTTTTGAACTTTGATTTGAGTTTTTGTGTCCAGTAGAGTGGAGTTACAGAGAAACCCTAGGTTTTATGGTGAAATAGGAGGTTTTTCTGGATCAGCACCTTAGAAGACCTATACGGAAGAATTGATCAGAGAATCTATGGTTTTGTAACACAATTTGAGACTGTCTAAGAGATCTTGTGGTGGCAAGAAGTTTAAAGAGTACTTTGTGTGTAAAATTGGGCTAATTCTAGTAGCCTTTGAGTAGGGTGACTTGAAGTTTCTTTGTGTTGTTGCATAAGAATCTCATGTGTAAGATTGGTTCAGTGTTTTTGATGATGTATGGATGCTATTTGGATGTTGAGTTGGTATTCTTACAACCTTCTCTAAAGGATAGGTCTATTTGTTGTTACTGGTGAATTGGGAAGACATAGTGTTGATTTGATGAAAGTTGTGTTGGAAACTTGAATCTAAGTTGGAACTTGATTCCTTGAGCCTAATTATGTGTTCCTCCACCTTGATATTACATCATAGGGGTGTTGGGGTGTGCCTTAAAAAGTTGAAAGCTTCCTTATGTAGGCCTAGTTAAGCCTTGTTTATGGCTTGTAAATCAATCTTTTGATACGTTTGTTTTGGGTGTTTGATCTTGTGCTTTTGGGAACTTGTGGAGGATGGTATTAGGAGTATAAAACCATGTTTCATTGACTGGTTAATTCCTTTAATCATTTTTTATTTTGACTGTCCTAGTCGGTGAATGTTGCAAAGTTGCATGGGCTTGTGTAGAAGCCATGGAAGAGTGGATGTTTTTGGGTGCAAGGTCTATTTGTTTGGTCATGTTGTGTTGTGTGAAGAGTGTTTACATCATCCCCAAGTCCTATTGAGATGTCTAGTTATATGATTCAAGTTGAGTGGTCAAGTTGCATTGTTGAGAGGAATAGTGAAGTTGGTGTGTGCATATAGAGTATTTGAGAGAAGATTTTGAAAAGGAAGTTGCTTCCTCTGCCACTCTACATCATAGTGGTATCAAAGCTTCAAGGAGTAGATTTTTTTTCATTTTTCAGGTGGTGAAGAGCAAGGAAGAAGTGAAGAGTTTGGTATTCAAAGATTCCTACAAAGAACAAAGATATGGCTAAAGAGACGAAGGAGATGAAGGACAAACATGCTAGAGAAATCAGAGAGTTGGAAGAAAGAATCATAGCCTTGGAGACAAAAAAAAAGAAGGGATTTGGAAGAGAGTGAATTAGATGAAGAAGAAGATGCTGAGTTTGAAGACATGGAAGAAGAACTTGATCTAGAAGACCAAAGGATTGCAAAGTTGGTAAGGGCAGTTAGAGATGACAAGCCTAAGGTAAACATGGTGTCAATGTGAAATGGTAAACAAGTTAGGCTTGAAAAGAATTCCTCATGAATGTCCTTATAAAATTTCATGGATAAATGATGACCAATCTTTATTGGTGAATGAAAAGGTTGTTTTAGACTTTCAAATTGGTGTTTATCATGATAGTGTTGTTTTTGATGTGCTTCCAATGGATTATTGTCATCTCCTATTAGGAAGACCTTGGCAATATGACAAGAGGGCATTGTATGATGGTAGGGAAAATAACTACACCATAGTCAAAGATAGTTATTCTTTTGTTTTAACTCCTCTTGTAGAAGATATCAAAGGTAAAGAATAGGTAATAATGTGTGGTAGGAAGGAACCTATAAATGTAATGAAGGAGATTTTTTTTTTTATGTTGTTACCTATCCTAGGACTGATAATATAGGGGAAACATGTGTGACTATAAACACAGGGGTGAAAAGTGCTTTGACAAGGAATTTGCATGAAATTATTGTTGTAGGGACCATTGAATGTCCTATAGTTAAGAGTAAAGTTAAGAGTAACGAATAGGTTTCAAATCATCTTAGCATCCATATAGATTGTACAACAATAAGAAAAGTGAGAAAAAACTAGTAATTTTTTGGAAAATAACATTCTTATTGATCAATAAATGGGTTACAAATCAACCAAAAACCTATCCTTCGAGGAATTGAAGGTTATTATACATGTAAATCTCATTACAATGCCTTAGGTACGAGTTGTTCTCATAGATATTTTACAATGTCACTCATGTACATTCGAGATTCTCTTCTAATGTCTACATCATAGGTTCTCATTTAGAGGTTAAATTTAAATGAGTAACTTGAGATTCCCTCGCAAAGATTCACATGTTCTTTTATACTGGCTTCAAATCAGAATTGAGATTTGTCAAAATCATCAAAATAAGGATGTTGCATTGCTTTTTTGGCTGAGATTCTCTTTGATGGCTCAAAAATCAGCATTTTCTGCAAGGAGGGACCAATCAATTTTTACTAGTTTAGTTATAGATATGCAAAAGAAAAGAATAAAAAGAAATAGCTCATCCAAAATAGATGAAAGGCACTTACAGATAGGAATGGAAGTCTCTCAACTTAGTCAGTCTTGGTCATACATCTTCACTAGGAGTTCCAAGATACCTACTGCACACAACACATCTCATGATAGAATTTCTTGAAATTCGAGATGCTCTTATAATTTCTACATCATAGGTGGTCATGATAAGGTTAAATTCAAATGAATAACTTGAAATTGCCTCACCAAGCTTCGCACACACTTTTGTAATGGCTTAAAATCATAATTGAGATTTGTCAAGATCATCAAAATAAGGATGTTGCATTGATTTTCTGCTTGAGATTCTCTTGGATGGCTCATAAATCTACATTTTATGCAAGGCAACACCAATCAATGTTTTCCTGGTTACATACAGATACACAAAGTAAAAAAAGATGATAGCATTGGCATCAACCAAATTGATGTGGATAAAAGTATAAATTAATAAGAACCATTGCGCATATACTTACAAATTAATCAATGAACCATCCAGGTCTGCTCTACTCTTTATTGTGTCAATTTTGCCTCATGGTCAGACTCACAGACCTTCCTCAAGGTCTTGTTTAAAGTTCTACACCCATATTTGGTCAAACGAACATTGGATTCCACGACAAGGTTTGAGTAATGAAGAATCTTATGATGCATGTCAAATTCCTCAAACAACCAATGTTTAACACTCTTATGTGGGTACCTTCTCAGCCATGTTCTAGTAACAACAATTGAGCCTGTAGGGTATTCGATGTTTTCTCCATCTATAATTGGGGCTTCCAATTTATTTTTTGCCTCAACGCAATGACACAAGTAATAGTCTGTTCCCTCTTCGTTGTCTTCATCTGCAATAACTGCATAAACATGTCCTGCATTTATATGCATGACATATCTCTTGAAATTAGTTAACATTATGAATATAGTACAAAGTAAGATAACAATATGGAATTTCAATACTAAGCAAGTAGATATATTACTTGGTTGAACTAGATCTGATACATGTTCAAAGTCGATCGATGATTCCATCTGTGTTAGTTCCAATGCCATCAGAGGGCGATATGTGTGAAGTGGGATAAGATAACTTGTCAACCATTTGTCAACCCACTCCCCTGACTCACAATCATTCCAAGCTTGCATTGTACATGAAGAAAAAAAGCATGCCGTCTTACATGTATCGATACTCCATGAACTTGCATTTGAGCTAAGGAAAGAGTGTAACTCACTCGATCTTGTTAGTGTACAAAAATACTCATATGGTGCAATGTTAGTATCATCCATCAACCAAAAAAATCTATGAACTAAAGATGTACCTTCATTACCTAGACCCATCAAAGCATTACACTACTCGATGATTGATCTTGCATCTGTCAACTCTGCACTATCTTTATACTTTAACTCTTCTCCTGCTAATGCTCTTTTCATGCTCCCCTTTCCATGTACAACCTCACAAAATTTACAGATATGTTGAACACATGTAGTGAGATGCATCCTATACAACCAATAGAACATGCACACATTCTTGAAATGTGCTGCACAGTTATCTGACCATATTATATATCGACCGTATGATATTCCCCTCCAATCCAAATGAATGTAGAACATCTAGAAGCAACCTTACACGAACTATGGAGAATGTGTGAAATCATCACTAATATAAAAGTGATACTCCCTCAATACCTTCCTTTGGTCCTTTGTACTATTAGCTGCATGAATGAATGCTATGTGCACAAATATCAAAACCTGTGTGGAGTTGTAATACTATTACTGCACCTCACACTATGGCTATAGAGTGTAGTTCTCTACAAATTCAACCACTAATACTATGTTGTCAAGTGGAACTGTGTCCTTGCATAGCTTGAATTGTGTGTCCAACAATCAGGCTCTATGGGTATGCCTTGCATACTCATACACTAGATTCTCACAAAACATGGGTCACATAAAATGATACACTGGAATCTTCTCAACAACCAAATCACACCTTTTTTCTTGAGACTCATCTTTTGTAGTGTATTCCATTGTTTTATACTTCCTGAAATCTACTAGTTTATGCCCCACCTCATCTGTTCTTTTCATATGTTGACATACTCGCATTTGTTGCAAGCCACCACAATGCTCGCATGAACCATCCAAGCATGTTCTCCTATAGAATATTTGGCCATCCTCTATTTGACATAAAATTTTTGATAAGAACTCTCTTGAAGATTTTGGTGGGGCTTCTATGCCACAATCCTGCAAAACATCATTAGTATGCAAATCTAAACATATAGAACAATAAACATCATAATGGTTAGCAAATTCAATATGTAGTCTACAGCAACAACTAGTGCATGTGTGATTTATCTTTACATAAAAAGTTTTAAGCATTTCAAAGAATCTTTGAGAAATAATAATTTGAGGATAAGCATTTTGAAATTTATAAAAAAATTGGGTTTGAGTCATATCCAAAAAATGCTTTGGATGTGGCTCACAGTTTCGACTATCGATTCTCCTTCTTACGACATCCCTTTGATTTGGAGATGGCCTTGTATTATTCTTCCAATAATCTTCAATTAGTGTTCTCAATTCTTCAACAATTTTTTTATCTTTATGTGGTAGTCTCCCTGAGAATGCCCATAATTCATTTGAATCAGTGCCCTCAATTCTTTGCCACCTTTGAACAACTTTTGATAAAAAATTTCTACTGATTCCTATTTGTACACTTGTATTTGTAATGAGGCGAGATCTCTTTGTTTGATAGCTTACCAAAGTTGATGTAATGACATGTTAGGTGACATTACTATCCTTTGAGCATGAGGTCTTACCCACATTGTCATAAGCATCCATTAGATTCTTCACAATAGTGTTTTCACTTGATGCATTCGATGTTTTCAACCCAAGAGTCTTCATGATGTTTCTATACTTTAAACCCCGCATCATTTGAACAAATAGTTGACATCTTGCGGTCTCATTTATCCTTTCCAAGAACATTTTCCAAATCTTATTAGCATATCTTCTACAAGTGCGTTCTGGAATCTTACCTTCCATGTGCTGCAAAATATCCTCATCAATATTAATAAAAAACTTTGGCTTTCTATGCAAAATTCTAGGTGGTGTTCTCTTAGGTACATACATCTCAACATTAACAATTTCATCAATATTGAATTGAGGTGGGCTAGATTGCGTACCTTCGATCAAGAGTGGAATAGAAGACATACCTTGAGGTTCACATGGGGATGATGGCATACCTTGTTCGTCATCTCCGAGTGATGATGTACTCTCAAATTCAGATGTGGTGGATGGTGTCTAACCATACTCACTTGTGGTAGATGGTGTCCCTCCATATTCGCTTGTGCTTAATGGTGTCCCTTCGTATTCACTTGTAGTAGAGGATGTGTCTCCAACTACGGTATCTACATCTCCCCTACCACGACTCTTTTTCATTCGTGCCCTTTGTGTTGCAAATTTCTTTTCTCTTCTTGACGGTTGAGGTTCCTCTACAACTGGATTGTTTTCATCAATCATTCCCAATTTTTTATTTTCACGATACTCCCTCATCCATTTTTTCTCTTTATCTCTGAAGGCTTGGAGCTGATCATCTATTAGTTTTTTCCTTTTAACAATTCATTTCTTCGGCATGACAAATAATTTAACCTATGCAAAAAGTGCTAAGTTTTCAAATTAACTAATTGATTTTCTAAGTTGGGAAATGTAATTTTATGTTAGATTGAGCATGAGCAGGGTATTTTAGGCTTGTTTCAATAGTTGTCAAGTTTTGGAGTGTTTGGCAAGTGCTACTTTCAATAAAACATAGGGTTTCTGGTGCAAGAGCACCAACACCATATTTTCAAAACTTGAATCATTGAATGTTGATCATTTGATTAGTAGGTGTGTCATAGGTAGTTTTAAGACACTATTTTCATTGAATAATGTTTAGAAACACCATTTTGAATGTATTTAGGGATTTGTAGGTCAATGGAGTCCAAAATGTAAAAGTTGCTCAATGAGATGGTTCATGTGATGAGTCTAGAAATTTAGGTGTTTTGATGTTCTTCAGGTAAAATAAGGTATTTGGAGACCATATTTCATGTATTTATATTTCTTAGGATTGAGTTTCCAAAAGTTGCACATGATATTGGAAAAATTGCAAAATTGCAACAAAAGTTGTGAAGAGCAAATTGTGAAAATACAGGAATTTGAAGGGTAAGAATTTGAATAGATATTTATGCCCACTAGAAAGGAAAAAAGATCATTGTAAAAGCTTGTTAAAGACCTTCAAAGGCTCATTGGAAATATAATTAAGATTGGTTGGTGAATCATTTTGAAGAATTCAACATTCCATTCTTTTATTTCACTATTTTCTATATTTTTCCTATGTTAACAGAATTTCATCATAGTTGTACGAACCCGCACATTCAATAAAGGCTCTAACATTATTTATTTCATGTATTGTTTGGATTAGATCTTATTTTCATCAATTATGAGCTTCTAACATTCAATTTTGTTGGAGAAATCTTGATTTTTTTGGGACTGCCTGCTAAAGTCAGAAATACCCCTATTTTGGGAGCAATATGGATTTTTTGGTCATCCCACCTACTGTGTAGACTTGTGCTTTAGTGGGATGACATGTATAAATATATATTGGATGTTTAATAAAGTTAAAAGGCATTGGGAGTCCACAAGTTCAAGTTATAGTGATGACCTAGGCTAGGTATGTAGGTTTTTCTAAGTGAAAGTGCAGGCTAAAGGTTGTGTATTGGTGAATTTGTGAAGGGACTAAGTGTAGAAAGGTTTGAAGGGTCTGTGAAAACCTAGGAAAAGGTGTTTTAAACTTTGGTTTGAGGTTTTGTGATTGTTAGAGTGTAAATATAGAGAAACCCTAGGTTTTAGGGTGAAATTGGAGGGTTTTCTAGAATAGCACCCTAGAAGACTTGTACGTAAGAAATGACCTAAGAATTTGTGGTTTTGTATCACAATTTGAGACTTTCCAAGAGATTTTGAGGTGGAAAGAAGTCTAAAGGGTACGTTTTTTGTAAAATGGGGCTAATTCTAGTAGCCTATTGATCAGGGTGACTTGAAGTTTCTCTATGTTGTTGCATGAGAATCTCATATGTAAGCTTGGGTCTCTATTTTTTATGTTGGGTAGATGATATTTGGATGTTGGGATGGTTTTCTTACAATCCTCTCTAAAAGATAGGTCTTTTTGTTGATTTGGTGAGTTGGGAAGCCATGGTGTTGATTTGATGAAAGTAGTTTTGGAAACTTGAATCTGAGTTGGAACTTGATTCCTTGAGTCTATTTGTGTGTTGAAGGCCTTCCCCTACTACATTAGGAGTATATTCCAATTTTTTAGAGACATGTATGGAAAATTTGGTAGCATAGACAAGGCAATCAACTAGTTTGTATAACTATTTGACAAAATAACTCAATGAAAGCTTTGGAAGAACACACAAAGAAAGTCAATTGTTAAATTTAACAAAATGCCTCAAAGAGATGTGGTTTAAAAATGTAATAGGAAAGTGTATCGAATTGTGTGATTTAAAATGTCCATTGACAATGTAAGATTGTAACATGACAAACAAACAATTTTCTCAACATGGAATAAGCAAAACAACAAAAATGAAAGCAAACCATAATAGAATGAAAGACAATGTACAAAGATTTCACATACCTAAAAAAGAAAAGTTTCAAATGGAGGAGTTCTACCCAATTATGCAGACTTTGCTTCTTCCTTCCTCAAACTGCTCAAACATTTGACTTCTTCAAAATCTTGTTCCCCTCCAAATTTCAATTGTATATCAATTATCACTCTAATTCAAACTTGAATTGATATTATATGCCTTTGAACATGAAAACTCTGCTATTTCATGCAAAGGTGATGGAAAGAACATTCAAAAGGTGGTTTAATCTAAAAATCATGCATGCACACTTCACTCAATCACCAAAAAGCTACTTTTTGTTAGAGCACGTGTAGAACAAGGAGAATATGCAAAATGTGGGCTGACATCATGGGTATATTTTGTTTTTTACCATTTTTAGTGCTATCAAAAAATGTGCTCGCGTTATAACAAGAGCGTGTTATAACATGAATGCGTTATTTAATCCTTAACAAACATATCTCTACTAGTAAGTAATGTGCTCACGTTATGATAAATTTGGTTTTTTTAAGCTTTATATGGTACATTTATAGGGTAGAGGGTTAAGGGTACTAGGGAGAGAGATAAAGGGAGTGAGTGAGAGAGAGATACCTAAGAGAGGGAGATACTTGAGAGAGAGAGAGAAAGGGAGTTAGATAGAGATAAAGGAGGGAAGGGCCAAGGGTAGAGGGTAGAATATTTAAGGTTTAAAATTAACGGTAGAGGGGAGAGAGACAGAGGGAGTGACTGAGAGCGAGAGACCTAAGAGAGGGAGAGGGGGTAGGAGGGAGAGGGTTGAGAGAGAGATATTTAATGGAGGGAGAGGGGGTAGGAGGGAGAGGGTTGAGAGAGAGAGAGAGACCTAATAGAGGGTGGTAGAGGAGGGGTTGAAGAGACCTATAGAGAGGGAGAGGGGGTAGGAGAGAGGGTTGAGAGAGAGAGGGCCTAATAGAGAGGGAGAGGGGTAGGAGGGAAGGGGTTGAGATACCTAGGAGGAAGATCCGAGGTAGGAGGGAGGTTTGAGAGAGAGAAGGGGTAGGAGGGGAGAGGGTTGAGAGAGAGAGACCTAGAGAGGGAGAGGGATAGGAGGGAGAGAGGGTTGAGAGAGATAGAGACCTAACACTTAGGGAGAAAGGGGGTAGTAGGGAGAGGGTTAGGAGGAAGAGACCTAAGAGGGAGAGGGGTAGGAGGAGGGGTTGAGAGAAGCCACAACAGAGGGAGGGTGGGAGGGAGAGGGTTGTTAACTCTCTCCCTCTCCCTCTCTCTCTCCAACTCCCACCCTCTCATGCTCTCCCCTCTCTCCCCCACCTCTCACGCTCTCCCACTCTCCCACCCTCTCCCACTCTCTCCTGGCCTATCTCCTCCCTCTCTCCAACTCTCTCCCACACTCTCCCACGCTCTTTGACTCTCTCCCACTCTCTCCCACACTCTCCCACTCTCTCCCACCCTCTCCTAGCCTCTTTGCCACCCTCTGCCACCCTCCCACTCTCTCCCACCCTCTCCAACTCTCTCCCACCCTCAGCCACCCTCTCTGACTCTCTCCCACCCTTTCCCACCCTCTCCCACACTCTCCCACTCCCTCCCACCATCTCCCACCATCTCTCTCACTCTCAAACTCTCTTGCACCCTCTCCCATGCTCTCTAACTCTCTTCCACTCTCTCACACCCTCTCCCACCCTCTCTCTCCCACTTTCCCACTCTCTCCCACACTCTCCCACCCTCTCCCATCCTATCTAACACTCTCTAACTCTCTCTGATTCTCTCCCAAACTATCCCACCCTCTCCCATCC